>JADMNL010000030.1:94420000-95020000 GCA_016271365.2 Neoceratodus forsteri
TGTATGCTATTGAGTAGAAATCTCAACTCAAACATCTTCCATGTAGGCAGATAAGTCAATGGTTAGGCGAAGACAACTGGCATGAAATCATAGAGAAATGTCAACTCAAACCACACCCATTCAGGCAGATAGGCTCAAAAGGTGGGTGAGGATAGCATGCAGGAGGCATGATGTAGAAAGAACTGTAGGTGACCAGGAACAGTGATTCATCCTGACGAGGCAGAGGTTGACAGGCTCTGGCATAAAGTCAGATCCAGTAGAAAGACAAGTAAAGCAGATCAGAAAGCAGAAAAAGGAGCACCGGGGAAAAAAACATCCCAGATGATCAGAGGAAGGAACAACTGAAGGGCTCCAGCAGGGAGAGTAGCAGGAGTTCCAATCAGATCCTCATGGAGGAGCAAAGCATCCAGTCCAGGAGCAAGCCTCCAAGAAAAGGTAAAGAGATTCCCAGGCGCCTCCGAGGCCTGCAAGAGGAGATGGGGAAAACCCTGAAAAGTGGTTTAAGGCACAGAAGCGGGTCCCACCCTGCATTAGGGGTGGGCACTATGTGGAGGGGCAGACTAAGCTGCCCCCCTGGAGGCCCTACCGTGGTCCCAAGAGGCATGAGCATGAGGTGGCCGCCCGCAGGCATAAGGGTGGGACTTGGGGGAGGGGGGTGATGGAGGTCCTGAACAGACTGAAGAGTATGCCCCGAAGCCTGAAGGGAATCCAGGATGGACTGAGCACCAGGTCCAAACAGCAGGTTCCCAGAAAAAGGGGCATCAGCGGCAGACAGCAGGACGCCGGGCGGCAAACCCGAAACCCGCAGCCAGGCAAAGCGCCAAAGGGCGACGTCGGAGGCCGAGAGGTGGGCCAATGCATCAACCACGTCGAAGCATGCATGGAGCAATTGATGGGTAAGGGAGGGCATGGCAAACAGCGGCTGAGCTGATCAGGGCCACGAGGGGCAGGCTGAACAGGAGTAGGACGAGATCAAATATGAGAGAGTACGTGAAAATACGCAGGAATCAAAGGCGGGACAACCATGGCAGACCCTCGGGAATGTCGAGGTAGGCAGCCATGTCCCGATGAAAGGAGTCCTGATCCGCAGCATGGAAGCCAAAAGCATGCTGGATCTGCAGCATGAGCTCCATGAAGGAGGGATCTGGGAGACAGGAGGGATCGGGGGGGTTTAGGCAGGGCGCCTGCAAAACAGTGGATGGGGGAACCAAGGTCCCCATAGTCCGAGAGGTCCCAGCCAGGAACATCCCCCACAAAAGGATCCCCCATCCCAGAATCCCTATAAAGGGAGGCCACATAAATGGGAGGGGGGGGACCAGGCAGGAAGCACTGGATCTGGGTGCAGGCGCCTGGGCGGAGGGGAGGGGAAACGGGATGAGCCTGGACCTTGGCCTATGGACTGTAGGACCTCCAGCACAATGCAGGCGATGCCCGGCACTTGTGACGAGGAGAGGTCCAGAAATGGAGGGCACCCAAGGGCGGCGTTAGGAGGAGGGTGAGCCATCCCAAAACTGCTGACCACGAATAACGGGGGAAGGCACATCAACCCTCGTGGTCCGGGACCTGCAAAGAGGTAAGGGACTCAAGGGTGGGTCCTCTCAGTAGGGCCAAAGGCCCAGGAAAAGTCACGTCCAAAGGGCACAAAACAGGCGATGGGGGGGGGGGCCCACCCCGTGGACGCCAAAACAAGGTGCCAGGATGAGCGGGGGGGGGGGCAGAGGAGCAAAGCCCCGAGCAGGAGGTGTTCTGGGGTGGGAGGCCCTTATTGCCAAGGGAAGCATCCCTGTTGAGGAGAAGGAGGAGAGGCTTCTCCATTGACAGTGGAATCATCCCCGTCAACGAGAGACCAGAAACAAGCCTCTCCATCGACGGTGGAAGCCGTCCCATCGATGATGCATGCAAAACACGCCATTCCGTCAACAGGAGAGGCTTCTCCGTTGACAAGGAGTGCCCCATTGATGGAGAATAAGCCTCTGTCGACAAGAGAACAGCAGAATCATGTCCTGTCGACAGGAGAAGAGCTCCCACCGACGAGGGAGAGCAAAGAACATGTGTTGTCGATGGGGGAAGCATCCTCATTGACGAGGAGCGTTCCGTTTATGGGGCAACACAGCCAGTCAATGGGAGACATTCAGAAACAAGCTCCATCAATGGGACGAGGCCCGTTGAAGATAAAACAAGCCCAGCAGGCTCAGTCAATGGGGGGAGCAGCCCCGAAGATGAGAAACGCTCCGGCGATGATGGAGGAGCTACCGTCGATGCAGTAAGGCAGAGGGAGTGTGAAGAGTGTGAATCCTGCTCCCTCCTATGCCTGAAATGAGTGCCTTTGACTGGAGAGCCTTTAAGATGGGCCCCCGAGGTCTATTCTGGCCTGGCTGGCTGATCAACCATGAGCAAGTCCCAAGGCCCAGCAAGAGAGCCTGGGCCAGGGAGCAGTAGGGGTACTGTGAGCAAGAAGGGCCAGGGCCACTGTGAGTAGCACAAGCTCGGCCTAGTGGAAGTAGAAGAACCAGGGCCTGGGAGTAGTACACATACCTAGGACCAGAGGCAGGAGCCGGAGGTGCAGCGAGTGGTGCACAGGCCCGGGTCCTGGAAGTAGAAGAGCCAGGGCCTGGGAATGTTTCACAGGCTCGGCAGAGAGAAGCAAAATCGGGCTGGGCTATTAGCAGCCCTAGTGAATCCCCAGACCCAGCAAGCATTCCTGGGCCAGGGAGCAGCAGGTGTACCTGGAGCTCTAATGGAACACCGGACCTGCTATAGAAAAGAAGTCTGGGGGTACTGTGAGTAGGTCATAGGCCTAGCACAGAAGGTAGAACAATCGGTTCAAGCTCGAGTCGAAGACTGCAACACAGGAGGTCAGGAGTGCTGACTGTGTGAGCTGAAGCCAGCAGGAAGATGAACAGAAGGTACTGGGGGCCACCCACTCTTATACACATCCACAGGAAGTGATGTCGTGTGGGCGACCCCCACGGAAGACTGCTGGAAGAAGCTGCCATGTGACAGCGCCACCTGGTGGATACTCTCATATGTAATGTCTTACTGCAAGAGACTAGTCCATAAGTTCTCAAACTTTGTCATAGTGAGCCTCCCCTAAGCCACGGAAAAGATCTTGAGCCTCCCCAAAAATACTGAAATATGTTTGGGCCTCCCCATAGAAAATAGCTTACTTTTCACAGTACATCAGGAATAAATTGAAACCTCTTTGCATAGCTGGCTCTCTTTTTATTAAGCTTATTGTAACTCTAACAGGACAACCTACTTGCTCCAATATTTTGTCTCTTGACCATTGTTACTCCTTACTGCTGCCACCTTCATGGGTCAGACTGCTTTTTCTGTTTACCCTCTAACAGGAATAACCTTCTTGCCAACCTCTGCCTCTCTCACCCTCTCACCCTGCTCTTAAGCAACTTCTCAGGGATCATTTTGCTCCCTCCTGCTTTTATTCCTAGTACCTGTATGGTTAACTCTTGTATTTGGACAGTTCTGCTGCCAGTTGAATTGATCAGTTGTTCCTCGCATTGTTAGTTTATTGTTCTTAATTTGTTTGCACTTTTATTCATGTTGTATCGCTTGAGTGTTTAGCAGTTACATTTTGAATTGTATTCTCTCAGTACCCTTCCCTGGGTACACCTGAAATAAGCCATGGCTCAGTGTACAATACCTTCTCTGGTCACAGACTTGTGAATAAATACATAAATTCACCTACTATTATCCTCTTTCAGTTTGCCTTATCCCTTCATACAAAATCTATAAAGCTCAAAATTGAAATATAATACTTTTTTTGGGACTTGCTTGAGCCTCCCCTGGAACAGGTTGGGGCCTCCCCAGGGAGGCTGGCCTCACCATTTGAGAACCCCTGGACTAGTCCATAGAAGATCTACAGTTACAGGTGAGTACCCTGTTTTTCTAGGGGCGTGGATATGGTTCAGCTGTCCACACAATGGCAGAGTTCCAGCAGTCGTCTAGAAGGGGGCAAGACACGCACTATCTGTTGTACAAAAATTGGAGAACCGAGGCTCCAAAAGCAGCATCCCATGCTAACTTTCAGGTAGCTGCCCTATCCCTAAAAGCAGCCACCGAGGCAGTGGTATGTCTAGTAGAATGAGCCCTAAGCCCTACGGGAGGCTCCCTACCAGCCAACTTATAGCGGTGGTCGATGCAGGAAACAATCCACCTGCCAATCACCCTCTTAGATGTTGGTCTTCCAAGCGTGGCTTCAGTGTATGTGACACACAGCTGGTGAGCCTCACCCTGAACTCCATACACTCCTTATAACAAGAGAGCACCTGCCACAGGTACAAGGTAGCCTACGGTCAACCTCCGAAGAACGGCTGGTAAAGTATAACGGAAGATTAATCACCTGGTTAAGGTGAAACTCCGATACCACCTTCAGGAGGAACTTTGGGTGGGGGTGAAGGACTACCTTATCCTTGTGGAAGACCAGGTGAGCGGAAGTGATAGCCACCAAGAAGGCAGTTTTTCATGACAGGTGAGACACCTTACACCTGTGCATAGGCTCAAAAGGCCTGCCCATGATCACTGCCAGAACCCGCAACAGATCCCAAGGTGGTGGTAGTTCACATACCAGCAGGTTCAAACGGTCAAGGTCCTTGAAAAACTGCCTTGTCACATTCTCCTGCGACACCACTGGCACACTAACCCGCACTCAGTATGCAGAGATGGCTGTCAGGTGCACCTTGAGTGTTGTCGATCTCAGCCCCAGTTGGGAGAGGGACCACAGATAGTCAAGAATGCTAGCCAAAGGGCAGGCAAAGGGACCAAGCTCCTTGCCCTGGCACCAATTGGAAAATCTTTTCCATTTTGCGGCACAGCATTTATAAGTTGACTCCTTTCAGGATGCCTCTACAACACGGAGCACACTGTCCAAAAGTCCTAGAGCCTGGAACTCTAGCAACTCAGGAACCATGCTGTGAGATGTAGGGATTAAAGACTCGTGTTCAGGATCTTCCCCCAATGACAGAACAGCAGATTCGGATGCAAAGGCAACTGTTATGGAGGTCTACTGCTGAGGTTGAGGCGATCTGGGTACCAAAACTGGCAGTGCCAGTCTGGGGCTTTCAGAATCATTCGTGCTTTGTCCCTCCACACCTTGACCACCACGTTGTGGATCAAGGGAAAGGAGGGAAGGAATAGAGGAGGGCTGGGGTCCAGGGCCTCAAGAAGGCATCCCCCAGGAGTGTGCCAGACTGGGGGGGGGGGCCACAGGCAGAAAACAGCCTGAGTTTTGTGTTCTCCCTGGAGGCAAAGAGGTCCACCAGAGGTGTGCCCCACAGGGAGAACAGGTGGTTCCTGATTCAGAGACCACTTGTACAACATCTCCTTCTCTCCTACATGGCTGAGAGCATCTGCCAACAGGCTGTCTGCTCCTGCAATGTGAATCGCCAGTAGATCTGCACCGAAGCTGCACACAAGGGTCCAGGTGTGGAAGGCCTCCTGACAAGGGAAGGGAGTGCCTGCCGCCCCCACTTGTTCAGGTGGAACATGGTCATGGTCTTGTCCATCTGTACTTTCCCAACCTGATCCTGGACAAAAGGAGTGAATTCCATCAGATTTAGGTGCATTGCATTGAGCTCCAGCAGGTTGATGTGGTGACAGGACTCCCTGGAGTCCAAAACTTATGGGCTCTGCAGTCCCCAGGTGTGCTCCCCACCCCACCAGAGATGCAGCTGTTGTCAGATGACCGACAACTCTGGGCGGACAAATGGGACACCTTCCTCCAGATGTTCTGGGACAAGCCACCGTTGGGTGGTGTCCCACATCGGCTGGATCACCGCAACTGGCTGGTCCAAGTGACCTAGGTGCTGGGACCACTGTTGGCCCAACTCCCACTGAAGGTGATGCATCCACCAGTGGGCCCACCAAACCATGCTGGTGCAGGATGTCATGTACCCCAGCAGCCACTGGAAGTCCCGGGCTGAACATGAGTACCCAACCTGAAATGGTCAAGCAAAGGAGAGAAGATCCAGTGCCTGGTCCACAGGGAGTTTGGCCTTGGCCTGGAGGTAGTCTAGCTCTGCCCCGATGAAGTGAATCACCTGCAAGGGTTTGAGTTCAGACTTGGCCAGATTGACCAAAAGGCCCAAGTCTCCACAGGTCTGGAGGGACAGGTCCCTAGCCTGCTCCACTGCCTCCTTGGAAGGCCCAGCTATCAGCCAATCATTCATGCAGGAGTAAACCCTGATCCCCAGGCCCAGCAGGAAGGCTGCAACCTTTGTCATACAACTGGTGTAGACTCTGGGTACAGAAGAAAGGCCAAATGGCATAACCTGGAGCTGGTAAAGAACTCCTTCTGCGCAGAACCAAAGGTACTGTCAGGGCAGACAGGAATGTGGAAGAATGTGTCCTGGAGGTTCAGGGAGTAGAACCACATGCCCTGCTCCTGAGATGGTATGATCTGGTTCAGTGTGACCATCCTGAACTTGTACTTCCGGACATACTGATTTACATCGTGGAGATCCAGTATGGAGCACAACCCCCCCCCCCCATCTATTTCAGGATCAGAAAGTACCTGGACATGAAGCCCTGACCTGTCATGGAGTCTGGGACATGGGCTATGGCTCCTTTTTCTAGAAGCTGAGCAACGTCCTCTCTAAGGGTGGACAGCATGTACTGCGATACCAGACTCCCTTGGTGCATGTGGTTGGTAAGGTGGGAGAGCCTTGAAATTGAGAGGCAACCCTTGTCCACTACCACCTCTAGGACCCATCTGTCAAAGGTAATTATGCCGACCCCCTTCAGGGAGTTGGGGCAGGGACTGGATGGGTGGTAGGCAGACACCCCCAACCTATCAGTGGGCAGTTTTCAAGGGGGCTCCACTACCACTACCCCCACTTTTGGGGCCCTGATGGGGGAAACTTGGTCTTGGGGCACTAAGCCTGCAAAGGCCCCTGCTGGGGCTAGTGCTGCCTAGGCTGCTTTTGACAGAAAGGGACAAAACTGAAAAGGCTTTTTCTTTGGCCTCTGCCCTTTCTGATTCTTCTACAAGGAGGTTGCAGAATCTAGGGTGGCATTGGATTCTCAATCCTGGTGAGGACCAAAGAGGTCAGTGCCCAGGAAGGGGACATCAGCCAACTTGTGCTGGGTGTCCGCTGTAAAGGAAGAAATCCTATGCCGGGTCTTGTGATGCATTGTGACAGTCACTGCCATGGCATGGGTGAAAGAATCGCCCACATCCAAAGGCCATCTGAAGCTGGTGTTTAGCCAGCTCTTGACCCTGGTCTCGGACCACTTTTACTGCCAGCTGCTTGTCAGCAGGGAGGACACTTGAGGGGGATACACATAATGTTCTCGAGATGGATACAAACCCCCCCCCAGTCAATACACGTCAGCTATTTGTCCTTGGGGACTCTGATTAAACATTTGGACAGGGCTGTTTCTAACCAAGAAAAGTTCAGTCGTACTTGTTCTTCATATAGGGAGGCAAAAATAGCAGATATCACCTTCATGATTAAAGATATTCTGCACAACTCAGGGGATAACACTCTAGTGATCATACATGTGGGTACCAATAACATCTATGGTAATTCTATTCGTTCCATCCAGGAAGATTATGTTGCACTCACTAATATGCTGGTCTCCCTGGGTTGCGATATTTATTTGTGAGAAACTCTACCACGCCCAGGAGCCCCACACTTCATTAACAATAAAATAAAGCATATCGATGAGTGACTTAGAAAATGGTGTATACAGCAAGATATACATTGCATCACACATTGGGAGGAGTACGATGGTAAAGCAGAGTTGTTTTGTGGGGATGGGCTCCATTTAAGCAGAGGGGGCAATTCTCTTCTGGGTAAAAAGATCTCTGAACTGATTAATCAAAATTTAAACTAGCATACAAGGGAAAGTGGTCAGCGGTTGCGGCCACTCTTAACACTAATTCTAGTAGGTTATCCCATATAAGTAGTACTCACCTTAATGTGTTGTGTCTCAATGCAAGATGTCTAAACAATAAAATAGATGAATTAAAATCTGGAATGGTTATGATGAGTACAAACATAACTGCCATAACGGAAACCTGGTGGGACACTAAATCTGCCTGGGACCCCCTTATACAAGGCTACAAAATCTTTTCACATAACTGTGAAGGCAGAAAGGAGGGTGGTGTAGTCTTTTTCATCAGTGACTGGTTGGATTGTCTGCATACGACAGATAAAATAAAAAAACAATCTAAACACAGAATCTATGCGGGTTAAAACACCAGTAAATTCTCAGCCCCTGTTTGTAGGTACTTGCCACTGGCCTCCAAATTCCTCCTCAGAATACCTGAATGCTATAATCTATGAATTGGAATCTGCCTGTGAACTTGGGAACATCATAGTAATGGGGGATTTTAACCTTGGTGACATAGACTGGACTAACAATTCAGCCAAGTCCACTGACAGTCGAAAATTCTTTACTTGTGCACAGCTTCATTTAAAACAAAGTGTTCCGGCCCGGTGGTGCTGAGGGTTGAGGCGCTGGACGCCACACCTCGCGCCACGCCGGCGACCCGGGTTCGAACGGACTCGGGTTGCCGGGGTCGGAGGGAGGAGGATCAGCATCCCGGGCGGATGCTCTCCTCCTCCAGGGGTGGGTTCCCGGGTGCTGTGGTGTAACTGACGCCTCCGGGCCGGGTGGAAGCACGGGCACTGGGCACAGGCGCCAAGAGCCGGGAGGGGAGGACGCGAGGGGATTTGACAACGGCGTGCTGATGCACGCCGTCTGTCTGGACGTCAGTCCTGCGTGCAGACGTCCTCGGGGGGGGTTGGTAGAGGGAGAAAAACTGGGAAAACCCCCTCGGTGGTCCTAGATGAAGACCACTCCACCCAAGACCACCGAACCCAGAACAGACCCCAGTGTGCAGAAGGAGGGAGGAGAGAAGCACTCTAGGGGCAGATCCTGGTAAGTGGCGTAAGGGGGATGAGCAGTCTGAAGGAGTTGACACCGGGGTAGGAAAGGAGGTTAAAAGAGGAGGGTTAAAAAAAAAAACAAAGTGTTCCGTTCCCTACAAGAGGTAATAACATTTTGGACCTAGTGCTGCATAATGACTTCCTCAATGTTAAGGATGTACTGCCTGAAGCACCACTAGGTAATAGTGATCATAATTCTATTTCCTTTGGCCTAATGTGAATGTGTCCATTAAACGTGGAAACTACCATGATATACATGTATGATAGAGCTAATATTGCGGCTGGACACCTATTTATTACCAGATACACCCCTAACATATTATGACTGATTAGTATGGGAGCCTTATGGGCCTCTAGCTCTCTTAATACCTTAATATAGTATGGTCTGGGACTCCCATCAGGGAGTGAACAAAGTGGGCCATCATCAGAGCATAGCGTGCCTGAAAGATCAAGGGAAGACACAGCGTAGACCTTTTTAGCTGCATGGTCAAGCTTTTTTTTGGACTCCTTATGGGGGGGCTTGTCCATATCTCCAGTATTTCTGGATTTATGGAAGACAGTGTCATCAACCAGACCTTCGGCCAAGGGGGTGGTCTGAAAATCCAGACAAGGTGTTGGTAGGGACCGCATACTTGCAGACCATATGAGCAGAGGGTGCCCATTCAGGAAGCTGGATGCTGCCAAAGCTCTAGTGCCAGTTCCAAGGTGGCCTCAGCCATTGTGAAGGCAACCTCAGGGGATTCATCCTTATCCAGGATCTCAGTAAAGTATTTCGACCTTTTCTGGACTGACTCCAAAGGAAACTCCATAGACTCAGACATAAGTCTGAGAAGAGCCCTGAAGGACACTGGCCTGTGGTCGGTAGTCAGTTCTTCAGCCAAATCATGGTTGAAAGCACAAGCCCTCAATGACTACACTGAGGACTCATTGGAGTCAGTTTTTCAAATGTTTACAGGGGTGTACCTGGTGTATATCCAAAATCAAACACAGATAGTAGTACCAGTGCTCCCATCCCTATCCCCCAAAGCTACTTAAAACCCCCCAATTAATTCAGATCAATTCAATCTTCTTACTTGGTAAACATTTTAAAAAATAATTTAAGAAAGATGCATAAGAAATATGATAAAATCTTTGTGTATCGGCCAGGGCTGAGCTTGCTAAACCTTTAACACTGCATTATAAAACAGGAGAGCTGTGGCCTTCTAATTGGGGAGCTCCCCAATGGTCACCTGTGAGCCACTTGTGGGCCAGCACACACTGTATAAGAAATGAAGCCAGAGTGGTTTCCCCACAAGAAAGAAAGAAAGCAGAGGGGCCTCAGCTCATATCAGCATGGTAAAATTTAAAATGTAGTTTCTTGACTGGTGAGTAGGTCACCATGCCGGCGATAGTCAGACTGATCATGATTCGGCTGAATGACGAGTCCAAGAACCTCTCTAAATGTTAAAATACTTGAATGACTACCAAGTAAGAAAACAGAATTGATTTGAATGAACTGTAGGCTTTTAAGTGGCTGGGGGTTGGAGGCGCACTGGTACTATTATTATTTGCTGTAATGATAGCAAACCCTTGGTGAATTATGAGTCATAAGACACTGCCGAGGGCCATCAGATGGGAAGTGTGGTCTTTACAGCATCAGCATACACCTGAAGTGCTTTACTGCACTTTTAATAAGCATAGAGAAAGCCCAAATGTGTATAAGGCCCTCACACCTCCCAATCCACCCACAGTGTACCACTCATATGTTGTTGTCCATTTATAAAATGGCAAGGAAAAATCTAAACATTTCTTTGGAGAAAGATGTCACCTGACCATGCATTAAATTCCTAGCTGGTCAGGCTGGATCTCATTACCAAGGCAAATAAGCCTCCTTAGCTACAGAATCAGGGACTATTATCTCTCTCTCTCTCTTTCCGTGTGTGTGTGTATATATATATATATATATATACACACACACACAAATGATTCATGTAAAAAAATATTAAAAATGTTTCACTTTACATATACCGCAAAAGAGCAGCAAGTCATTTTATAGGCATAATAAGCCACTCCAATGTGTGCAGTAAAGAGGGTCACTGTAGGTCATCCCTGTATATGTCCCTTTGGTAGATTATACCTGTGATAGTCAAAAGGCATACGTTTTGCATTTTTAAAATCCATTGTTAAATAAATAAATTTAATTAAACAGTCAGCAAACCAGGAAGTAAACGTGCTGTGTCAATCGGGTCAGTGACAGCGCGAGATGTGATGTACGCTCCTGATCCTGTATTGTAATGCCCTGCCTGGCACACATCAGTCCCCCTACTGAATTAATTATTCCTTGGTGTCTAGTGGCCCCCTGTCCTCCGATCACTGTCCCCCTTATAAAGTACTTATTCCCACCCTCCCATTTCTCGCTGGTGTCAAAGTCACTGGTGTCTAGTGGCCCCCATCCTCCAGTCACAGTCTCTGTAATAAAGTAGTTATTCCCTGGTGTCTAGTGGCACACCCCCCACCCTCCGATCACTCGCCGTGTCAAATTCCCTGGTGTCTAGTGGGATCCCCCCCCCCCATCCTCTGATCACTGTTCTCATAATGAAGTACTTTTGTCTGGTGTCTAGTGGTCCCCCCATCACTGTTCTTCTAATGAACTACCTCTTCCCTGGTGTTAGTGATACACCCCCAATCCTCCAATCACTGTTCGCATAATGAATTAATTCTTCCCTGGTATCTAGTGGCACCACTCCCAACCTTCCGATCACCATCCCCATAATGAAGTAATTCTTCCCTGGTGTCTAGTGGCACCCCCCCCCACCCTCTGATCGCTTGCCGCTATTGCTCAAGATAAATCCCTAGTGTTCAGTGGAACTTCCTGCCACCGAGCACTTGTCCAACAACAAAGCCGGCATTCCCTGCTGTCTAGTGGCCCCAGCACCGGGTATACCTCACTGCCACCTCCCTCACCTTAGTCACCGGTGCCATGGGCTGATGATACAATGACCGGAGCAGCCCTCCTCTCACCACCTTGGCTGGCCAACGTACGCAAGGACAGGGAGCATGCTTACTAGAAGTACGTGTGTTCCCTGTCCTTGCATACAGCGGCCAACTCGTGGTGAAAGGAGGGCACCATTAAGGTGGCAGGGGGGTGCTAGACGCTAGGGAATGCCAGCTCTCTTGTGGGATGGGTGCTTGGGTGTGGGGAGTTCCACTGGACACCAGGGACTTCTTTTACGCAATATCAGAGGGTGGGGGGTGCCACTAGACACCAAGGAATAACTACTTTATTATGGGGACAGTGATTGGAGGACAGAGCACTAGACACCAGGGACTTTGACACTGGTGAGAGATCAGAGGGTGGGGGACGGCAACAGACACCAGAGAAGAAGTACTTTATTACGGAAACAGTGATCCGAGGATGGGGTGGGATACCACGACACACTAGGGAGTTTGAAAAGGTGAGCGATCGGAGGGTCAGTGGCGGTGCCACTAGACACCAGAGAATAACTACTTTATTATAAGGACAGTGAGTGGCAGACGGGTGGGGGGCTACTAGACACTAGGGAGTTTGACATGATGAGTGATCAGAGGGTGGGTGATGCCACTAGACACCAAGGAATAATTACTGTATGACGGGGGCAGTGACTGGAGAATGGGGGGGTTGGCTAGACAGCAGGGACTTTGAATACTACAGCATATGTGACACTTGAATTTCCCATGGAGAGCTGTTAGTGGGGGATTCAGGAAGCAATGTCGCCTCCGGTCAGATGGCTGAAACAAGAGTGTCTGCGGCAGGGAAGAGCAATGCAGCTAGAAAATAACTGAAAAACTACAAAACTACATTGTTAACACTTGTGATTTTATTATTTTATTTATTTATTAAAATGTGTCACCAGGAAGGCACACTGAACAACAAGCTGTTCGTCTCCCGGTAGAACATGGGATCTGCTAGTCGAGATCCTTGTGTGTGGTAGGCAAGTCCACATCTTCATAATTTAAGTACAAGAGTCCCTTCTTTAAAGGTTTTGAATGCACTTTCCAGGGGTCAAAAGTCACTTGGGGTGGCCTCATGCCTCACTCCCCTGGGGATGCATTAAAATCCTGTAATGAACACCCTGTCATGGCTTATTGCTTACTTAATATTTTCCCTCCATCAGTGTGAATACAGAAGTGGAACGAACAGAATAAAAAAGCAGAAGTAGGACAAAGCAGCAATACAAAAATTTAATGATATTAATGTATCATTACAGTACATGATTAGACAGCAAACTGTTTTAAATCACAGCTAACCACTTAGAATCTTCCCCCAACAATGCACTAGTGTTGTTTTACTATTTCACCAAAACCCATTCAGAGTTTCAATCGATTTTTAGTAGCTAACACAATCTGGACAAGTAGGACACAAGGGTACAAAAATATCCATCGAGCAAATATCGAAACAGCATTTACTGTGTCTTGTGGAAACAGAAAGACCACATACAGTCACCAAACAAAAAAAAAGTGACACGTGATACAGTCTGAGCTGAGAACCAGGGGTTGAATTCTGCAACCTAGCATGATGGTCTCAAAAGGAATTTCTGAATTATTTCAACATTCTCCATTTCAACAATTATACTGCATGTTTTAAGGTGATTAGATCTCCAGTTCAGATTACCAATTATGCAAGTTAAGAAGTTCCCTTTAATTTTTAATTAACTGTTATAAAAAACTGCCTCTTCCCCCTACCCCTTTCAAAAGATTAAATGTAGAGATTTCTGTCATTCATAGTCTGTGACATCAGAAAGACTGTCTTGCTTCACTGTTGCAGACAATCCATATGTTCTGACCCACGGTTATATGTACAGCGCATCATTCATTCACATACAAATCAGTTAAGCCATCCAAGTTGGGTGGAACTGGGAAACGAGAAAGAACATGTAGTGTCTCAAATCAAGAAAGCATAAGATATCAGAAATACATTCAATCACAAGTGAATATATAAAAAATGCACTGCTTTGATAACTTTTGACTGAGTACAGATTACAGTTATAGCGAGACTAGAGTTTAAGAGACACACACACACACACACGTATGCGTAAGAGCACACACACGGGATGACCAGTGCAGTAAGAATAAACCGAGTAACTGCATGTACATATATAACTGGTCCATGCACAAGAGGCAAGGGACGTGCCAAGTGCTAACATACTGTGTTTGAAGTGCACAAGGATAAGAGACCTGCCATACACCACACTCTACTAGTTTTACAAACACATGGGAGACAAGATAAAAGTCTTTACTGCACCCACTTCAGGATTTTGTTTGTGTGTGCATGCCACTGTGGACCCAAGTGTGCCATGTTGGCTAAACAGTAACACAGTGAAAACTACAAAAATGGAGAGAATAAAAACAAAACTGATAAACAGAAACAGAGAATTTCATTTATCCAGGATAGTCCAACAGCGAGAGATGAAGCATCTCGTTTATCGTGAGGTCTGGGTTTCGGTCTAGTTTTACAGCTGGGAGAAATGAAGCGCAGGGGGGGTCAGGTGACTTGCTCGTGGTCATATGGACACTGGAGGACTAAATGGAAATTAAAACCCTGGTCTCCTGGCTCACTGGCTCCAACCACCACACCATACAGTCTCCTGGAATGGTATGAGCCGGACAGCTACAACATCTGTATAGTGCACATCATACTCGGGTTGGTCGCACCAGCATGTTGCGACATAAAGCAAGTGCTAACAAGAATCTAGAGAGACTGTTCTAATTTAGTGGAGGGGGCTCCATATTTTGGTCTTATCTATGGGACAACTACCAAACCTCCCAGTGCTGCGATAGGCTAATGTCTGATGTCAGGACTTAGAAAGGATACCACATGCTTGCTTCGTATGACAAGCAGGCTCTAGCGCCTCTCCATAAATACTGTATTATAAAAGGTGCAGACCAACTAAAGATGCCACTTGTGTCATTTTAGCACAACGCCTTAATAGGGAACAAAACCGAAAGGAAACGCTACCAGTGCGAAGCTCTTTAAAATGGGATTGCATCAGGTGAGGCACAACAGCCAAACAAAACAACAACAACAAAAAAAAGTCTGAAACTACATAAAAAGTTCTGCTTTATCCCGACGGCGCATCTGTTTTATGCAGGTTGTGTTAACCAATGTTCTTTCGAAGAAAGTTGCTGCCCCTCAGAGCCAACTTTGTGGAGGGGCTTGAAATCCTAAACATGATCTTTAAAGTCCACATAAAGATCATCAGTATCGTTATCATCATCATCCAGCAGAGGTCTTTGAGATGTATGTCAGCTTGCTGGCTTTCTCTGTGTCGCTGCTTCCTCGTTTTTGCTATGACACCTGCTCTGTTGGCCTCATCTGTATATCACCAATCTAAAACAAAAACAACAAAAATACATATGAAAAAATAAACTATATGAAATGTAGCTCCTCACATAAAAAGAATAATACTGATTGTTTCCTTTTTTTATTTATTTTTTTTTTATTTACTTATTGTGGCAGTTTTATGAATGAAAATCCAGTATGTTGCTGCATTTCTGGTGCTCAAAAAACAAACTCACACCAACAAGTGGTTAATAAAATAAAATGTAGGGTTAACTGAATGCACGCAGAAAAGATGATGCTCACCCCCCCCCCAAAAAAAAAATATCAGACCATTTTATTTCTGAACTGCTATTCTAAACTTGCCTCATTTATACCCTAGACCCACCTATAGGGGCTTTTACACGTGCAGGGTTATGGGCTGCAAGAAATCTGAAACAGAACACGGCTCTAGTGTAGCAGCAGGACACTGGCAGTCTTGGGCTCTACCAACCTGAGTACCCACCGCTATCTGCATCATCTATCTATCTTTAAATTTTGTATACCAGATTAAAGTACTAGACCAAGGCCCATTGTCAGCCTCAATCTGGGCCAAAAGGCACAGTTACAAAAGTACAAATAACCAGCACAAAATACAAAATGGTCATGCACCATCAATCAATCAATCACAATTACAAATCAGTTTGTCCAAAGATATTTTCAAAGCTGAAACTGAAAAATTGGATGAGGCAAAATATTTCGGGGATGTTTAAGAAGAGAATTCCAGAAAGAGAGGAGTGGCAGTGGAAAAGGCCATTTACACCATATCTGTACTAAAAATGAATACATATGGTGGACCTGAGAGGTAGCAGCCCTGACCCCCAACGGAAACCAGCACAGAGCCCAGAAGAAATAGGAGGGACTCTGTGGACCCCTCGGAGGTGGGTAAGTGACAGAGCAGGGAAGGACAGGGCCGGGAGGTGGCCAAGCTGAGTAGGGTAACTCTGGTGAAAGGGATAAAGAAAATAAAAAGGAAAAAAAGATATCAAAACCAGGGGTGCTCCGAATTGATAAATTCCGATCCCCAATCCAATCCCAATTCAAATCCAAAAAGAATGTCAAAAATCTGAATCAGATATGGAATCCTAACTCCTACATTTCTGTGTAAAAATAAGTTTTAGGGATTTAGTTTAGGATTTTCAGACTTCAATTCCAAAAATCCAAACTCTGAAACTCAAATCGGAACTGGAAAAATCCAATTCTGTTCAGTGAATTCCAAGCAACCGGAACCAAAAGTGGGCCTTTGCGCCTTACAATCCACTTAACACAGAAACATTCAATTTGACGGCAGATAAGGACCGCTTGGCCCATCTAGTCTGCCCATTTCCCTACCTAACGGATAAGCTGCAGATCCTAGTTAATCAACAGCCTACTTCCTCCTACCCCCCCACTAGAATTGCCTTATGTCTGTCCCGTGCATTCTTGAATTCCCCCACTGTTTTTGACTCTACAACCTCCTCAGGAAGGCCGTTCCATGCATCTACAACCCTCTCTGTGAAGAAATACTTCCTCACAGTACCTCTGAGCCTTCCCCCTCTATCTTCAAATTGTGCCCCCTTGTTCTTGCACATCTCTTTTTCTGAAAGAGCTACCCTCTCGGACTTTGTTGATTCCCTTGAGGTATTTGAAAGTTTCTATCATGTCCCCCTCTCCCTCCTTTCCTTGAGGCTATACATCTTAAGCTCCTTTAGTCTTTCTTCATATGTCTTCTGGTACAGACCCTGCACCATTTTGGTTACCCTCCTCTGGACAACCTCCACCCTGTCTAGGTCTTTGCAGAGATGGGGTTTCCAGAACTGTACACGGTACTCCAGATGTGGTCTTACCAACTGTCTGTACAGAGGGCCAACAACTTCCTGTTTTCTACTGGTGATGCCTCTCCCTGTGCATCCCAGTATCCTGCCAGCCCTCCTTACTGCCTTCTCACATTGCTGGCCCATCTTTAGGTCATCTGATACGACTACCCCAGGTCCCTTTCCATTTTGTTGTTGTCAGTATCCCCCATTGTGTACTCTTCCCTGGGTTTTGTTTCCTAGGTGCATTACTTTGCACTTCTTTGCATTGAATCTACGCTGCCATACATTTGACCATTCCTTCAACCTTGCCAAGTCCCTTTTCATTCTTTCCACCCCACCTTGTGTATCAACCCTGTTGCAGATCTTTGTGTCATCTGCAAAGAGACATACTTTCCCTTCCAGTCCCTCTGCAATGTCACTTATAAAGACATTAAAAAGAATCAGCCCCAGTACTGAACCCTGCAGTACCCCACTAGTAACCCTCCTTTCTTCACTGTGGACTCCATTTACTATTCCCCGCTGTGTCCAGTTGTCCAGCCAGTGTTTTACGCAGGCTACCACCCTGGGACCCACTCCCAGGGTAGCTAATTTGTTTATTAATCTTTTGTGCAGGACTGTGTCAAATGCCTTGCTAAAATCTAGGCAGGCCATGTCCACAGCCCCTCCCTGGTCTACTACTTTGGTCACCCAGTCAAAGAAATCAATCAAGATTTGTCTGACATGACCTTCCTGCTGTGAATCCATGTTGCCTTGGGTCCTGTGCCCCACTGACCTCTAGGTACTCAACAATTCTTTCCTTCAGAAGTGATTCCATCATTTTCCCTACCACTGAGGTCAAACTGACAGGTCTATCATTTCCTGCCTCTGTCTTGCTCCCACTTTTGTGAAGGGGAATCACATCCGCCCTCCTCCAGTCCTCAGGTACCACACCATCCTCCCATGATTTATTAAAAAGGGTAGTCAGTGGTGTTACTAGTTCTTCTCTTAGTTCTTTTAGAATTCTGGGGTGAATCCCATCAGGCCCCACTGCTTTAACCACCTTCAGTTTTAAGAGTTCTTTCAGAACCCTTTCTTCTGTGAAGGGACTAATATCAACACCCCTCTCCAGAGTGCTTCTATTGACTGGATTAGGTATCTCCCCCTGCTTTTCCATTGTGAATACTGAGCAGAAGTATTCATTCAGTATCCCTGCTTTTTCACTGTCGCTCTCTGCCCAACCACCTTCCTCTTTATTCAGCCTCAGTATCCCTGCCTTAGTCTTTCTTTGCTCCCTAATGTACCTAATAAAAGGTTTTATCCCCCTTAACTGAGTTGGCTATCTTTTCCTCTGTTTGAGCCTTTGCTATTCTGACTGCGTTCCCCACTTCCTTCTGCCTTAACTGGTACAGTTCTCTGTCCTGCTCTTTCTGTGTTTCCTTATGCTTCTTGAATGCTATCTTTTTCTCCCTTACCTTCCCTGCCACTTCTTTTGAGAACCATAGTGTTTTTTTCTTTCTTTTTGATATATTTGTTTCACACAAAGGCTTGTTGCATCTGTGATGGCGGTTTTGATGTTTCCCCATTGTTGTTCCACCCCACCTTCTTGCCTGTTTGCGGGTCTATGTGACAACGGCAAACACCTAAAGGCGATCGCCGTTATCGTTCAGTCAGAGTGCCGAACACATTTTCGGCACTTTGACAACCCTGGCACACCAGCACAAGGGCGTCTGGACATATTTTTACTACTTTCTGTGGGAGAATACGCCCCCACACACCCCCTACTGGATTCTCAACTCCGGGGGTGCAAAAGTAGTAAAATGAAAAGATCAGGCTGGGCGCAATAAAAATTACCAGCGCCTGGACCCGAACCCAAACCCAGTACCTCAGTCACCCCAGCCCGTTTGCCCAATCCCACAATGTCACACACTCGTGTGAACGACCGCAGCACCACCCCTACAGCCTCTCCACCCCCAGCCCATGCTCGCCGTGCTCACTCCACCCCCGCGCGCTCATTACAGCGACATTCTGTCACCTAGTTAAGCCCACCCCCTCATCCAGTAGCCCACCGTCGGTCACTGTTGAGTGGATTGCGCAAGAATGTCGCCCGTGGCTGGGCGGCTCTTCCTCATACCACTTCACGGGTTACTCCTGCTTGCTAGTGCTTTTCTGAGGCACTCTCCCCATTTTTGACAAAATCAGACCTCCTAGTCCAGTATCTTCACTTTTGTGTGGCTTAACTCTACAGCTAAGTTTATCATGAACCACACTGTTTGGTGGTCACTTGTTCCCAGATGGCTACCCACTTCAAGATCAGAGATCCTCTCTCCGTCCCCATTTGAGAGTACCAGGTCTAAGATTGCTCCCTGCCGAGTGGGTTCCAAAACTAGCTGTTTGAGGCATGTCCCCTGTAGGGTATCGAGAATGGCCCTGCTCTTGGATGTGGCTGCAGCAAAAGGTGCTCCAGTTAACATCTGGCATATTCAGGTCCCCCATCAGCAATATCTCCCCTTTGTCTGCCATCCCAAGGATGCCTTCTATCATTTCCTTGTCTATTTCCTCCACCTGAGACGGGGGTCTGTATACAACCCCTGTGCGGATTGTGGAGCCATTTCCTTTCTCCAGGGTGACCCACAGTGCCTCCTCTCCTCCCAGTTTACCCTTTAATTATGTTGCTTTGATTCCTTCCTTTACATAGAGAGCTACCCATCCTCCTCTTCTTCTTCTTCCCTCCCGGTCCCTCCTGTAGATTGTGTACTCTGGTATGTTGACATCCCAGTCATGGTTCTCTGTGTACCATGTTTCTGTGACTGCCACGATATCCAGGAATCCCTCTACCATCAAGGCCACCATTTCAGGGAGCTTTTTACCTAAACTATGGGCATTGGTACTCATTACCCTCCATTTTTTTATGGTTTTATTTCTTTTTGCCCCATCCCTGTCCTTACTGTCTGTCTTTTTCTCCATTTGCCCCTGCCCTTTTCCCTACTGACTGCTCTATCTTAACAGCTGAGGCACATTCTGGTGCCTAAGTAACATACCCGACTCATCACAACATAGTCTGCTGCTAAGGAAAGGTATGTACTACCACAAGCAATAGGCGCAGTGGTGGCGGGTGGATCCTGCATCCAATCCCATCTCTTCCTTCCATTTTGTTTTCATAAAAATGTTTTTGTATACTGGCACTAAATACAGAGAATAGTGTATGGGTCCTCATTCATGGTAAAGCTGTGTTTCCATCAAGGGCACTGAAAACGGCACATGAAGCTCGAGAGGTCCATGTTGTCATCTTAACCATCAGATGGGAACATGTAGGTGGTGGTTGCCCATATTTAATTTTACATAGTATATATTGTTTTATTTTTATTTTTTTTAACCCAGAAGTACCCCCAATGTATGAACAAAAAAAAAACCTTGCCATTTCTTTGTGTTGTTCTACGATCTAAATAACACAAACGTTTAGAAGCTGAAAGGTACAACTTTGGGCACTGGGTGGTTAGTAAGCAGCTGGGTGTGGGATGAATGACAAATTTAACATTTTATGACCTCTAGATTGTGCATAACAACTGTTTGGAATGCGCCCAACACCACTTGTGAATGAGCACGTTTAGAATAGGCACAAGGATTATGAGCAGTCTGATTTTTACATAGAACAAAGGCTAACCATATACTATAATGGGATTTCTTTGGTGAGAACCCCTTCCCATTCCCAAATCCTGGCAGAGAATTTGGACTTCGGTTAAAAAATGGACCTCAGTTATAGATAAAACGTAAGGGGCAAAGCTCCTGAATTCATGTAAATACTCTAAGTAATTAATAAATATGGAAGGATTTTTTTTTTTTTTTATGTAACGAAAGTGAGGTCTGCTTATGGCAACTGTAAGTTGTTTTTTTTTTTTTTAAACCGGTTGTCAGTTCATCTACCTAATGTTTGTCAAAAAATGAAAAATATACTCCAAAATTAAAGCAGTACTACAATTTAAAGCAACAGCTTTTGGCAGAGAGGAATTTTGCTATCAGAGCAAGGCCAGGAAGGCAGCGGACTAAGGAACTAGAACCTTACTAGTCCATAAACAAAAACAAACAAAAAAAAAACAAGAGTTAGTGTGCTTGTCTGAGTTGGGGGAAGGGAACCATTATCACCTTTGCAGTTAGCTAGGTGACCAGAACTGTAAATTGGGAGTGTGTGGCTTAGGCAGAAGTAAACCAGGTGACTGCATTTAAACTTCCCTAGTTAGCTTTTGGCAGAGAAGACTCTTGCTATCACAGCAAGGACAAGAAGGTAGAACCTTACTAGACAGTACTGCCGTGCCACCCTTAGCCAGTTCCATTTTTACAGGCACTGGAGTTGACTGACAACAGGGACTTCCTGTTTGGGAGCAGGAAGGGAGGGATCACCAAGACACATAAAACTTGGCATCCTTGAGGCAGTATATCATAGTGGTTTAAGGCTCTGACCTGCAAACCTGGGTTTGAATCCCACAGCCCCCACTTGCATACTGTGTGACCCTGAGCAAGTTACTCAACTTTGTGCTCCCAGGTCACATCTGTAAACAAGCTTTAACTTAATGTGTCTCACCTGGTTGAAACAAAAAAAAGTTCTCTCTCTCTCTCTCTCTCTCTCTCTCCTAGCTGCTGGAGGTCGGACTCTGAGCAAGGACAATGGACACGACCGAGGAACATCCTGTCCCAGAACAGGAAGGGCGGAAGATGTAAGGGCACAAAGGCAGTAGGAAAGTAGGAAGAAAAGAAAACACTACTTCACACAGTAGGGACAACCTTGAGCAGAGACAGTCCCAAGGAAGAGGGGAAAGAAAGAGAGGGAGAGAAAAGAAAAGAAAAAGGAAAAACACAGGCAGTATGGATATCTATAGTTGCCATGGGTGCGGAGCTCTCATACCCAGAGGACTTCTTTAGAGAGTAGGCCATTGTCCCATCTACAAGAACTAAAGGCACAGCTGAATGCAGCATGGAAGGAGAAATCTCAGCTGCGGGGTCTGCTGTGTTGGAACAGAAACTGGAATCTATGCCCTCATGTTACACAACATCAGTTTCCCCCCAGAAGTCCACTCCCACGAGAAGATCTGGTCCGGGGGTGGGGGTAGAAGATGGTACAGAAGGGAGGAAGTAAACTCAGGAGGATGGATCAGCTAAACGCTCTCCATGCCACGACCATCCCAACTGCAAACCGTTTTTCATCATTGACGAAGGAAAAGGATCTCTGCCAAATGGACGAGAACAAATCGGTCAAAGGGCAAAGACTGCAATCAGATGAGGAGAACGGTGGAGGCAACATAAAGGACAAGAAGGAAAGAAGGAGGAAAGCAATCATCATGGGGGACTCCATGATTGGGGGGTAGAGACTCAACTGAGCAACTACGGACATACAGGGGTGCTAGTCAGATGCCTGATAGTGAAGAGGGATCCGAAGACCTTTTTATTTAGTAAAGCTTCTCCCTCCTATCTCATTATGATCTGTTTATATCTTTTATATTTATTTCACTGTAATTTTATCTATATTATCTGGGCATTTGTAAAGCACCTAGAGTCACAATGAGATACAGCACTCTAACAAATCAATTAACAATCTAAATTAAGAGGCTACCACGTCACTGGTGAATGAGGAGACTTCTGGGAGTGAAGATACGATGGGTTGCACCTAACGAGGGAAGGAGTAAGAGCACTGGGCCAAACATTTGACATGTGCATCGGGAATTTAAACTAGGGAAGGGGTTGCTGGAGGTGAAGAACCCTATCAAAGACACCCTAGAAGATAGGAACGTAGCCGTAACTCCCCCCAAAACAGGACTTAAGCAAGGAATGCAAAAAGGGACTAGCAGGAACATAAAGGGAGGCAAACAAATACAAATGTAGGTGGGACTCAGTAGTATGCCTATTGGAAAGAAATGAGAGGTAAAACACAAGGTTAAGGGAGGAAAAATTAAAAAAAAGATTGTTGACAGACCGTGGAAAGCCACATGCACGAATGCTCGCAGCCTGGTGAATAAATCTCAGACCTAATGACCTTGATGTCAGAGGCTGACCTGGAAATTGTTGCTGTGACTGAGATATGGTACACAGGGAACCATGACTGGGATATAGCTGTGCCAGGGTACACTCTGTTCTGGAAAGACAGGGTAGGAAAAACTGGAGGAGGAGAGGCTATCTACATTAGGGAGGAAATAAAAGCTACAGACGTACAGGGCATAAGGGAGGTAGGGGAGACACTATGGGTCACGCTGGGAATGGGGAATTGTACTGTCATTTGAGTAGGTGTGATCTACAGACCACCGGCACGGTGGGGAGTTGGACAATGCACTAGTGTAAATAATCCACTAAATGGCAGCAAAATGGAGATATTGCTGATGGAACACTTCAATTTGCCAGATGTCAACTGAAGTACCCATACTGCAGTCACAGCAAGGAGCAGAAACATCCTGGAAGCTCTTCAGGGGGCGTGACTCAGACAGCTAGGGGTAGAACACACCCGTGAGGGGGCAATATTGGATCTGGTGCTCACCAACGGAGAAAGGGTAATGGATGTAGAAGTGGGAGTCACCTGGAGTCCAGTGATCATAGTACGGTACGGGTTAGCGTGAGGATTGTAGAGGAAACCAGCCGCACAAAGGTATGTGTCATGGATTTCAGAAGTGTCGATTTTGCACAAATGGAGGTATGTCTGAAGAAAGCCCTAGGGGTATAGTGGGAAAAAGGAATGTAGAGGAACAATGGGCACATCTTAAGGGAGCCATAATGGAAGCCACAAGCCTTTGCATTAGGCAAATAAGTAAAACGAAGAGGAAGAAAAAGCCACTCTGATTCTCACAGGAGGTGGCAGGGAAGGTAAGGGGAAAAAAAAAGACAGCATTCAGAAAATACAAAGAAACACAGAGGGAAGAAGATAGAGGAATATATCTGGAAAAGCTAAAGGAGGTGGAGAAAACAGTCAGAAAGGCCAAAGAAAGAGACAAGACATTTTTTAGATACATTAGAGAGAAGAGAAAAAACGGGTGAGATTGTGAGACTAAAAAGGCAAGGGAGGGGGTCAGCAGAAGGGGAACAGGAAAAAGCATAAATCCTGACCAAATATTTTTGTTCAGTGTTCACGGTAGAAGGGAATGGGGAGGGACCACAGCGAGGTGTAAGAAATACCAAGGGGAGGAGTGTAAATAGCAGTCCATTCACAGTAGAGAGAGTACTAAAGGAATTAGAAAAACTGAAAATAGATAAAGCAATGAGGCTGGACAGAGTACATCCCAGACTTCTGAAGGAACTTAGAAAAGAGCTAGCAGGACCAATGACAGCCTTGTTCAACAAATCATAAGAAATGAGTGTGGTTGTGGCAGACTGGAAGAGGGCGAATGTTGTTCCACTCCATAAGAGCAGGAGCAAGGAGGAGGCTGGTAACTGTAGGCCAGTCAGCCTAACCTCAGTGGTATGCAAACTGATGGAATCATTACTCAAGGAAAGCATTGTGACGTACCTTGAATCCAATGGACAGCAGGATCCGAGACAGCATGGTTTCATGGCAGGTAGGTCTAGCCAAACAAACCTGATAGATTTCTTCGACTGGGTGACAAGGGAGATTGATCAGGGAGAGGCAGTAGATATGGCCTACCAGGATTTTAACAAGGCCTTCGATACCATCCCACATAAAAGGCTAATAAACAAATTGAGGAGCCTGGAAGTCAGATCTGGGCTGCTTAACTTGGTTAGAAATTGGCTGAGCGGTAGGACACAAAGGGTGGTAGTGAATGGAGTTCAGTCCATAGAAAGGGAGGTGACCAGTGGGGTGCCTCAGGAATCAGTGCTATGCCCAGTCCTCTTTAACATCTTTATAAGAGACACTGCAGACGGATTGAGGGGAAGGTGTGCCTCTTTGCAGACACAAAGATCTGCAGAGGGTAGACACAACTGGGGGGGGGTGAAAAAGTTGAGAAGGGACCTGGGAAATCTGGAGGGCTGGTCAAATGTATGGCAGTTGAGATTCAACGCAAAGAAGTGCAAAATTATGCACTTAGGTCATGGGAACCCAAGAGAGGAGTACTCAATGGAGGGGAAGTACTGTAGTCCACCAAACAGGAGGGGGATCTAGGGATAATTATATCTGAGGACCTAAAGGTGGCCGGACAATGTGAGAAGGTGGTTAGAAGGGCCAGCAGGATTTTGGGGTGCATAGGGAGAGGCATCACTAGCAGAAAAAAGGAGTGGTGATGCCACTATACAGATCATTAGTGAGACCTCATCTGGAGTACAGTGTACGGTCTTGGAGGCTACATCTCAGGAAGGACATAGAGTGGAGACAGTCCAAAGAAGGGGTACAAAAATGGTACAGGAACTGCACCAGAAGTCATATGAGGAGAGGCTGAAAGACCTCAATATGTATTCTTTACAGATGCGAAAAGACAGAAAGGACATGATAGAGACGTATAAATATCTTAAAGGGATCAATAAGGTACAGGAGGGTAGCATCTTTCAGAAAAGAAGATGGATGAGAACTAGGGGACATGAGATGAAGTTGGAGGGAAGAAGAATCTGAGGTAATGTGAAGAAGTATTTCTTTACAGAGACAGTGGTGGATGCTTGGAACAGCCTCCCCGCAGCAGTGGTGGGGGCAAAAATGGTAGAGGAATTCAAAAATGCATGGGACACACACAAGGGAACCCTAGACAAGCATCTGTCAATGCCGAATGTTTGTTTGCTGGTATTGGCATTGGTAGTGCAGGAGTTAGAGAGATGCATAATAGGAATGGCAGTGAAGTACTGAACTAACGCCAACCCCATCCCCATTCTGCAGAGACTGGCAGGTGTTGGGGGTGTGCCTTTGGGTCGTCGGCCATAACACTCATGCCATTCCACCTCACCCCACCCTGCAGACACCGACAGGTGTTGCAGTGTACCTCGAGGTCTTCAGCTCTTACGCTCATCCCAATCTATAAGGAAGTAAGCCGAGATGGGTGCAGTATAGGAGAATGGGGTGAACGTTAGGGCTGAAGACACCAAGGCCCACCTCAATGCCTGTCAATGGCAACAGGGTGAGGGTGGAATGGGGTGATCATTACGGCAGACGACCCCAAGTCACACACGAACACCTGTCAGTCTGTATAGGGTGGGCGTTACAATTGGAAACACTAACACCCCAGGCGTTTGTTGGTATTTTTGCTCCAAATTTTCAACATGGGCTTTTTAGGACCCCACCTCATGAACAGAGGCAGTATCATTTCGTTACTCCATCCCAAAAGGTGATTTCACACAGCTAGTGTGCCATTCGGCACCACAGGTGCAAAAACACATTTCGAGTAGGATGAGAAAAATAACAGCTGTACTGTTCATGAGGAGATATGAAGAAATGGCAATGTTGAAAATCTGGAGTGCAAATATGAAAAAGTGGAGAAGTTATGAGTGTGTGTAGAAACTGTAACACACGCTCATAACACACTCATTTTTTGGAATGTTTTCACCATATTTTCAACATGGCCTTTTTGGGACCTCCCATCATGAACAGTGCCACTGGACTTCATTAGAAGAAAAATCTGTCCCGAAAGTTGATTTCACACAGCGACCGTGCCATTCCGCACCACAGGTGCAAAAATACATTTTGGGAAGGATGCAAAAAAATTACAGCTGTACTGTTCATAAGGGTGTGTGAAAAAAATGGCAATGTTGGAAATTTGGAGTGAAAATATTAAAAACTGATGAAATTACAGTGATGTAAAGCTACACAACAGGCGGCTATTAAAGCAGTCATTGTATGGAAATTTTTCACCAAATTTGCAACAAAGAACTTTGTGACCCACCTTATGAACAGTGGCATATCATTTCATTAAATGGGACACGTTTCTTTTTACAGGTGAAATATTACAAAATGGATTTGGCACACTGGGGTGGGCTCCCGTGTGCCAGAATACTGGGGGGGGTATCAATGCTGACCCGGGGATTGGGCACCCTGAGTTCAGCTGAGAACATAGGGGTGTGGAGGAGGGGCCATGCATCTGACAGCAGGAGTGGTCATCCCGGTGTCAGAAACATCAAAGAAGTATTTTATGGCACACTGGGTGGGCTCCCAGTATACCACATTAATGGGGAGGGAGGATACATGCTGACATGAGGATTGAACACCCGATGTCAGCAGGGGATAGAAGAGCGGAGGGTGCGGGGGCGGGCAGCAGCAGTGGGAGGGAGCTAATTTGTTGTCTGCTGTGTGACTGGTTGGGGGAGGGCTGCCGCTGCAATGACCAAACTGCTCTGATTGCAGCGGCAGATTTCACAGAGGATGCAGGGCAGAAAGCAGCAGTGGGAAGGAGCCAATTTGTTGTCCTGCTGTGTGACTGGTTGGGAGGGAGAAGGGGAATTCCGCTACAATGATGAAACTGCCCCTGACTGCAGCAGCAGATTTCTTTCAAGTGTGGTGCTCGCTCTGAAACTGCCATCATCGGCAGTTTCAGCATTGATTGGTGGCCGACTGATGCGCCCATTAAAGCATTCGCTGGATTGGCCACAACACTGCCACACCTCTGAAATGCTCTACTATTCAATAGTTATTGCGCGCTGTGCGCGCAAGCAATCATAAAAAAGGAAAAAGTAAGAAAGCCACAGATCAACTACAGTCTGCAGCATAAGTTAAAGGTAGAAAAAATGGGCAGACTAGATGGGCCAGGTGGTCCTTATCTACCAACAGTCTATGTATATAACAGTGCAAAAATCAAATGTTGTTCAAAAAAAGCTAGTTTCAGCTACCATTAATAAAAATATTAGCATTCTTCTCAAACCCCCTATGTTGTATACCGTGAGTTTTTTTGTTTTGTTTTTTACTATCATGATTCTAACCCTTACAAGTTCTGCAGTGATTATTTCTATGCCAAATGTGGCAGCCATCTTTCCTTCTTGAGAAAAAAAAAATAAATTAAAGCATTTAAAAAATCACCAAATAAAACTGGAAGATGCCTGGAATCTTGTATAATGATAAAAAGGTAGGGTCAAATTTTTTTCCCTAATTTCGTTGGACTGCTGCACAGCGCGCGCTCGCACAGACACACACAGAAGAGGCAGCAAATACTAGGCACTTATAGTAAAAACCAATGTGCTTGGACTTTCAGTTCCACCTTCCTCCCATGCATAGCTGAACGGTTCAGGCTCCTACCCCTCAGTAGTAAAATCACTGGCCATCCGCCCAGTTTCTGATCTCAAATCCCCCTAGCGATCAGTCTGTAGTGTTCAGGTAGCAATGCCCGCAAAAATAAAACCAAAAGATCCACTGGCCATCCACAAAGCTAGCGAACCATTGGGACACCAGGTCATGCAGCCATTCCTCCTCAGTGACATCCCAGGCCAGTCAGCACAGTGAGGATGACCGTGATGACAACTTCACTGTTACATCAAAAACGTTTTACGAACTCGGGAAACTGGACTCCTCCATGGAGCGCATGGAGAAAACCATCAACGAGACATCCAAATGACTGTTGGAGGCCACCAAATGAATGGCCGATCTTGAGGAGAGCTTCACGAACACCAAGAGGGTCTTGGACCAACACGTTACTGTCCTAAGGTTCCTCACTAGCCGGGAGCTCACAGAGAAGCTGGATGACCTGGAGCTCCACTCTCGGCAAGATAACATCCGGATCCATGGGCTGCCCGACGGCACCTAAACGCAAGACATGGGGCAATTTCTGGACTCTTTTCTAAGGCAGCTGCTCTTGTTGCCTGCAAGGGAGCCTCTTAATATTGTGCAGGCACACAAAGCACTGGGACCTTGCCCATACAACCCCAAAGCCTGGTCACGATCAATAGTCTAACATTCTAGGACTATCGGACCAAGACAAAAATCTTCCAGCTAGCATGGAATGAAAAAGGAGTCATATTTGGGGATACCAGGCCTTTTTTTTTTTAATCACTTTTTACTCTGACTAAACGAAGAGCCTTACTGTGTATAAGCAAGTAACTGGCTCAACAAGAGGTTAAGATGCAAATGTTCACACCAGCCCAATTCAAAATACATACCCAAGAAGGTGATCATTTCTTCTGGACACTGACTGATGTGAAATCATTGCTGAAGAAACAAAGGGTCCCTTTAGCACTTTTTGCTGCCCCAGACCCAGCATTAGAGGTCCTGCCTGATTCTGAAACATGGCACCAAGTCAAGTGAACCTGGAAATGCGGCAGGCAGCAATGGAAAGGGGTCCACTCCTCAACCAAATGGAGACCCAAGGGAAGTTCACCTAATTCAGAACCAGGACCACCCACGAAACAGACTCTCGCTCAGCTTAAAGAGACCCTCCTTATATACCTTATGTATCCCTTTCAAGTACTTGAAGGTCCCAATCATGTCCCCTTTCTCTCTCCTATCCTTCAGGGAGTACCTGTTCAGTGCTCTCAACCTCTCCTCGTATGCTTTACCCTATTGACCAGCTACCATATTTGTAGCTCTCCTCCGGATCTTCTCCAGCAGGTTAATGTCCTTTTTGAGGTGTGGGTACCAGTACTGAACTCCATACTCTAGATGTGGCCTCACCAGTGACCTGTACAAGGGCAGTATAACTTCCTCTCTCCTACTACTTATCCCCCTAACTATACATCCCAGCATCTAGTTTGCCCTTGCTGCTGCTTTCTTGCACTGCGTGGAGTGCTTCAGGTCACTAGATCTTTTTACCCTACAATATAGATGAACAAGAGAGGATATGTGCATGCTATTCAGGGCAATGCAGGATAAAACACTATGGGAAGAACCGGAACTGTCCTTAAAAAACTGTAGATATGAGCTAAGAGGGCATCCATTGCAACTGACTTTGAATACATGAAATCTGCTTAAGCAGAAACATTGGTTTACCCAGAGAGTGGTTCCATTGTGGAACAAACTTCCGCTAGAAATAGTCACAAGTCAGTCTATGGATACTTTCAAAATAAGACTGGATGTATTTTTCGATAGTTCCAGTAAAGCACTTTTCCATCGATAGAAGACGAGCAATAAGGACAAAAGTCTATGAGCTTGTATTCACCTGTGATACTAGTGATAATCACTCCCAGGTCCTTCTCCTCCTCTAATGCAGATACCGGGACTCCACACAGGTAGTACTCTGTCCTGGGATTCTTGGCTCCAATGTGTATAACTTTGTATTTCTTGACATTGAAGCCAAGCTGCCAGATCCAAGACCACCTCCCCAGCTTTTCCAGATCATCCTGTAGGTCCTGTATCCCTTTCAGCTGTGTAAACTCTCCCGAAGAGCTTGGTGTCTGCAAATAGGCACATTTTGTCCTTAATGCCATCCCTAATATCATTGATGAAGACACTGAACTACACTGGCCCAAGCACCCAGCCCTGTGGGACCCCACTGGTGACCTCTCTGGTGCCAGATAACTCTCCCCCCACAACCACCCTCTGGGTTCTGTTCCTTAGCCAGTTTTCCACCCATCTGGCCATCTTATCCCCAACCCTGTGCTTTGCCAACTTCCTGATCAGCCTTTTGTGGGGCAGAGTCATAGGCCTTGCTGAAATCCAGATGGAGGATGTCTACTGCTTGGCCCCTGTCTACTGTCTTAGTGACACAGTCAAAGAAGTCAATCAGATGCATCTGACATGATGGAAATGGACCTAGGGTAGTCATATCAGATGACCTAAAGGTTAGTAAGCAATATGAGAAGGCAGTGAGGAGGGCTGGGGGATACTGGGATATATAGGAAGGGGCATCACCAGTAGAAAACAGGAAGTTGATATCCCTCTGTACAGCCAGTTGGTCAGACCCCATATGGAGTACTGCGTGCAGTTCTGGAGACTCCCTCTCCGCAAGGACAGACATGATGGAGGCAGTCCAGAGGGGGGGAAACTAAAATGGTGCAGGGTCTGCACCAGAAACATATGAAGAGAAACTAAAGGAGCTTAATATGTATACCCTCCAGGAAAGGAGGGAAGAGGGGGGACATGATAGAAACTTTCAAGCACCTCAAGGGAATCAACAAAGTCCAAGAGAGTAGCATCTTTCAGAAAAAGAGAGGAGCAAGAACAAAGAGGCACAATTTGAAGAGAGAAGGGGGGATGGCTCAGGGGCAATGTGAGGAAGTATTTTTTCACAGACAGGATGGTGGACACATGGAATGGCCTTCCTAAGGAGGTTATGCGGTCAAAAACAGTGGGGGAATTCAAGAATGCATGGGACAGATATAAGGCAATTCTGGTGGGGGTTAGGAAGAAGTAGGCTATTGGTTAACTAGGATCTGCAGCTTATCCAATAGGTAGGGAAATGGGCAGACTGGGTGGATCATGCGGTCTTTATCTGTCGTCAAAGTCTATGTTTCTATGATCCCCCCCCCGCCCCATGAGCCCGTGCTGCCTCACATTCCAGAGACCATGCTCCTCTAAATATTCTGCCAACCTTTCCTTAAGTATGGTCTCCATGAGCTTGCACACAACTAAGGTCAGACCGACTGGTCTGTAATTCCCTGGGTCATCCTTGGGACCGCTTTTGTGAAGGGGCACCACATGTGCTGTTCTCCAGTCCTGGGGTACCACATCTGACTCCAGTGAACTATTAAATAGGCCTGCCAGTGGCCCTGCTAGCTCCTCAGCCAGTTCTCTTAGTACACTTCGATGTACTCTGTCCGGGCCTGGTGATTTGTCCACCTTCAATGCTAGCAGCCCTTTCTTCACTCTATCCTCCTCTGTCACTATCTCTGTGTTCCCTTCCCTCCTGAAGGCACTAGTCCATCCCTCTCCCTGGTGAGGATGGAACAGAAGTATTCATTTAGTATCTCTGCTTTTCCACCATTATCCTCCATCCACTCCTCCTCCTCTTTCTTAAGCCTAACAATCCCATTCTTGTCCCTTTTCTCACTTATATAGCGAAAGGTGGCCTTCTCCCCCTTCTTAATTCCTTCAGCTATCTGCAGCTCCTTCTGTGCCTTAGCTCGTCGGACTTCCTTAGTTGTCTCACTAGCCAACCTTAGATAACTTTCCCTAGCCACCTCTCTCTTGGTCTTCCTGAATTTTCTATAGGCTAACCTCTTTTCCCTTACTGCCTGGGTGATCTCAGAACTGAACCAGTTGGGTGCTTTGACCCTTGCGTTCTCCCCCCTGAGCCTAACACACTCCTCTATGGCAACCAGTATTTCCTTAATGACTGACCACCTTTGATCCATCCCCATATCTACTCTGATGCCCGCCAGGTGGCTCCTTAGCACTTTGCCCATCTTCCTGAAGTCCACTCTCCTAAAATCCCAAGATTTTGGTCTTAGTCAGGATGCTTTCCCTGTCCATATCTAACTGGAACCACACTGTGCAATGGTCACTCCCACCCAGGGGCTCCCTGGCCGTTATTTCCTGTACATACTGCTGATTTGTGAGCACTAGATCAAGAATTGTCTATGCTCTTGTTGGTTCTGTGACACACCCAGAGTCAGGAACCCAGTTTGCAGTCCTTCCAGGATCACCCGACTCCTAGCACACGTTGTGGATGATATGCTCCAGTCCACCTTGGGCACGTTGAAGCCCCCCACAATTACTACCTCTTCTTTCCCCGCAACTTCCAATATTTGTGAGCTCAGTTCCCCATCCCTCTTTTAATCCTGGTTGAGTGGTTTGTAAACCACCCCCAACCTCACCTTTCTCCCTCTAGTAGACCGTAACTGAACCCATAATGCGTCCACCTTCCCTTCCTCCAACTCCTCCCTTGTGCAAGTTATTCCTTCCCTGATGTAAACTACCACTCCTTTCCCATTCCTGACTTCTCTGTCCCTCCTGTATAGTTTATATCCATGGATCGCAAGGTCACAGTCACGGTGTGGTGTTGCCCAAGTCTCGGTTACTGCAGCTATGTCCACCCTCCTGTCTGCTAATAGCATCTGCAGGTCGTCCATCTCGTTTCCTAGACTCCACGTGTTCAGAGACACCATCCTCTACCTAGAATCTGAACTTCCTTCCCTTCCCTTCCCTCTATTCTTCTCTTCACATTTCTCTCCTCTGTATGCACCTCCATCTACCCTTGTTATGTGTTCCTCACCCCCTTCACCCTTTGCCGTTTTCTCACCCTTTCCACTTCCTCCCTTCAGACCTCTTCCATCACTGTGGGGGTGGGGTCACTGATCTCCTCCTCCTCTCAGTCTCTTTGGACCTGCAGGCCCGCCGCTCCACCCCCCAGTAGTTTAAATTAAGTTTAGTGGTTATGTAGGGAGGGAGGAGGATGATAGGGAGGAATACGTGAAAGAAGCAAAGGAAGTGACCAGGGGGGTAAGGGCAGCCAAGGCAGCAAGGGAACTCAGGCTGGTGCAGGGCGTAAAAAAGGGGAGAAAGACTTCTTTAGGAACTTCAGGGAGAAAAGAAGCTGTAAGGACCAAACTGTAAGAATTGAGAAGGAGGGGGATGGATGGAAGGAGGAGGATGGGTGGAGGAAGGGGGTGAAAAGGCAGAAGTGCTCAACCACTACTTCTGTTCAGTCTTTATGAAAGAAAAGGAAGGGGTGCTACCCACAGTAAGAGGGAGGATAGAAACAGGTGGGGGGGTGATGGATGGTGAAATCACAGTGGGGAGGGTGCTGGAGGGGTTAAGAGCACTGAGGGTAGACAAGGCTCCGGGACCGGATGGAGTACTTCCAAGAGTGCTGAAGGAGCTGGCAGGGGTCCTGGCAGGACCCTTGGCAGACTTATTTAATTCATCTCTAGACAAAGGATGCATACCGCAGGACTGGAGACTGGCTCACATGGTTCCCCTTCACAAGAGTGGACCCAAGGACGAACCAGGGAACTATAGGCCAGTAAATCCAACGTCCATAATGGGGAAGCTAATGGAGACCATCCTAAAGGATAGGCTAGTGGCACTACTGGAAGTGAACGGGGTGTGGGACGGGAGGCAGCATGGCTTCGTCAAGGGCAGGTCATGCCAGACCAACCTGGTGGAATCCTATGACTGGGTGACTAGCCAAATTGACAGGGGCCATGTGGTGGATGTCCTGTACCTAGACTTCAGTAAGGCCTGTGATTCAATACCACATGGGAGACTTGGAATCAAGCTACAGGGCACAGAGGTGGGAGCAAAACTGGAGGGGTGGGTGGAGAACTGGCTAAAAGATACGCAGCAGAGAGGGGTGGTGGTAGGTGGGGAATACTCATTGCCTAAGCCTGTGACAAGTGGTGTTCCACAGGGTTCGGTTTTGGGCTCAGTGCTGTTTGGCATATTTACTGCAGACATCTCGGACGGCATCAGCACCAAAATCAGTCTCTTTGCGGATGACAAGATGGACGCGGTGGTAGATGACCGGGTAGAGGTGACGCGGGCTACAGGAAGATCTGGCAAGGCTGGAGGCATAGTATGAGATGGCAGCTGGGGTTCAATGCAAAAAAATGCAAGGTGCTGCACTTCGGAGAAAAAAAATCAGAGGAGAAGCTACTATCTGGGAGAGAGAGTGCAGCTGGAGATAACAGAAGAGGAGAAGGATCTGGGGGTGCTCATCATGGGAGCAATGAACAATTCTGCACGACGCAGAAAGGTAGCAGCAGTGGCCAACAAAATGCTGGGGTGCATTACAAAGGGAATTACCTCGAGAAGAAGGGAGGTTATTCTACCGTTGTACAGATCATTAGTTAGACCCCACCTGGAATACTATATGCAGTATTGGAACCTGTACCCACAAACGGACATTAGGCTGCTGAAGGAGGTGCAGCATAGGGCAACGAAGATGATTCAGGGCCTGGGGGAATTGCCATATGAGGTCAAACTAAGAGTTAAACATGTACACACTAAAGGAGAGGAGGGACAAGGGGATATGACGGAGACCTTCAAATACATGAAAGGGATAATCAAAACAGACACAGAGAGTCTATTCAGGAAGGAGGAGGGACAGACACTAGGGGCCATGACATGAGATTGGAGGGGGGTAGATTCAGGAGGGAGGTGAGGAGGCATTTCTTTATGGAGAGATTGGTGGCAAAGTGGAACGTACTACCAGCTGAAATGGTGGCATGTACCACAGTGGAATGCTTCAAGAACAGGTGGGACAGGGTAAAGGGAGGTAAGGGTGGGGTGGGGCAGCTGCTGAATAGGGAGCTAGCTGCATTCACGAGCAGCCTAGATAGACCATGATGGCCTTTTGCTGCTGGCAATTTTTGTATGTTCGATGTATTCCACTCCATTTGTCCCCCCAAGAGTACCCTCAAACCCTTCTTACTGAGGTGTAGCTTGTCTGGTGAAAAGAGTGCTTTGTTTTACCAGGTCTCCTCCCAGTCCCCAACACAGATGAACATCTCCTCTCTGCACCATTTCCTCAGCCAGTCATTAAAATCATCTATTCTAGGCAATGGCACGACAATCCGTACAGGGGTTGTATACAGACCCCCTTCTCAGGGGGAGGAAATGGACAAGGAAATGATAGAAAGAATACTTAGAATGGCAGAAAAAGATATTGCTGATGGGTGATCTGAATATGCCAGATGTTAACTGGAGTGCAGTTGCAGCAGCCACTTCGAAGAGTGGGGTTATTCTAGATGCCCTACAGGGGGCATGCCTTAGACAACTAGTATTGGAGCCCACTCGAGAGGAGCAATCTTAGACCTGGTTCTCTCAAATGGAGATGAAGGAGGATCACAGATGTAAGTGGGTAGCCACCTGGGAACTAGCGACCATCGAACAGTATGGTTCACAATAAACACAGCAATAGAGTCAAGCCATACAAAGGCAAAGTACTGTACTTTAGGAGGGCTGACTTTGACAAAATGGGTGAGTGCCTAAGAATGCACTCAGCAAATGGGCAGGAAGGAGGGTGGAAGAACAATGGGGAATAATAAAAACTGCCATCACAGAGGTAACGAGCCTTTGTGTGAAGCAAATAAACAAAACAAAATGATGTAAGAAACCACTGTGGTTCTCAAAGGAAGTGGCAGTGAAGGTTCAAGAGAAAAAGAAAGCATTCAGGAAGTACAAGGAATCACAGAAGGAGCAGGACAGAGAACTGTATCAGTTAAAGCAAAAGGATGCTGGGAAGGCAGTCAGAACAGCAAAGGCCCAAACCAAGGAAAAGATAGCCAACTCAGTTAAGAAGGGGGATAAAACCTTTTATAGGTACATCAGGGAGCGAAAGAAGACCAAGGGAGGGTTAGTGAGGCTTAATAAAGGGGAGGGAGGGTGGGCAGAGGGTGACTGTGAAAAGGCAGAGATACTAAACAAATATTTTTGCTCAGTATTTACAAAGCAAGAGGGGGAGGTACCTAAAACAAACAGCAGAAACACTCTGGATACAGAAGTTGATACCAGCCCATTTACAAAAGAAAGGGTTCTGAAAGAACTCTTAAAACTGAAGGTGGACAAAGCAATGGGGCCTGATGGGATTCATCCCAGAATTCTAAAAGAACCAAGGGTAGAACTAGTGACACCACTAACTACCCTCTGTAACAAATCATGTGAGGATGGGGTGGTACCAGAGGACTGGAGGAGGGCAGATGTGATTCCCCTTCACAAAAGTGGGAGCAAGGCAGAAGCAGGACACTACAGACCTGTTAGTTTAACCTCAGTGGTAGGGAAAATGATGGAATCACTTCTGAAGGAAAGAATTGTTGAGTATCTAGAGGCCAGAGGGGCACGGGACCCAAGGCAGCATGGATTCACAGCGGAAGGTCACGCCAGACAAATCTGATAGATTTCTTTGACTGGGTGACCAAAGTAGTAGATCAGGGAGGGCTGTGGACATGGCCTGCCCAGACTTTAGCAAGGCATTTGACACAGTCCCACACAAAAGATTAATATACAAGTTAGCCAGCCTGGGAGTGGGTCCCAAGATGACAGCCTGGATAAAGAATTGGCTGGAGAATAGGACACAGAGAGTAATAGTAAATGGAGTCCACTCTGAAGAAATGGGGTTACTAGTGGGGTCACATGAGAGTTCAGTATTAGACAGGTCCTCTTCAATGTCTTTATAAGTGACATTGCAGAGGGACTGGAAGGAAAAGTATGTCTCTTTGCAGATGACACAAAGATCTGCAACAGAGTTGATGCACAAGGTGGGGTGGAAAGGATGAGAAGGGACTTGGCAAGGTTAGAGGAATGGTCAAATGTATGGCAGCTTAGATTCAATGCTAAGAAGTGCAAGGTAATGCACCTGGGAAACAAAAACCCAGGGGAAGAGTACACAATGGGGGGGTGAGATACTAACAACAACAAATGGAAAGAGACCTGGGGTAGTCATATTAGATGACCTAAAGGTGGGCAAGCAATGTGAGAGGGCAGCAAGGAGGGCTGGGGGATACTGGGATGCATAGGAGAGGCATCACCAGTAGAAAACAGAAGTTATTATCCCTCTGTACAGACAGTTGGTGAGACCCCATCTGAGTACTGCGTGCAGTTCTGAGACCCAATCTCCATAAAGACATAGACAGGATGGAAGCTGTCCAGAGAGGGCAACTAAAATGGTGCAGGGTCTGCACTGGAAGACATATGAAGAGACTTAAGGAGCTAAATATGTATAGCCTCGAGGAAAGGAGGGGGCATGATAGAAACTTTCAAGTACCTCAAGGAATCAACAAAGTCCAAGAGGGTAGCATCTTTCAAACAAAGAGGTATGCAAGAACAAGAGGCACAATTTGAAGATAGAAGGAGGGCTCAGAGGTAACAGAGAAGTATTTTTTCACAGAGAGGGTTGTGGATCGTGGAACAGCCTTCGGAGGAGTTGTGGAGTCAAAAACAGTGGTGTAATTCAAGCATGCATGGGACAGTCATAAGGCAATTCTAGGGGGTGGGGGTAGGAAGAAGTAGGCTGCTGGTTAACTAGAATCTGCAACTTATCCATTAGGTAGGGAAATGGGCAGACTGGGTGGGCCAAGCGGTCCTTATCTGCCGTCAAAATCTATGTTTCTATTCTTTTCCTGGTTGTGCTGGCCCCTGGTACTGGTCACAGTCATACTGGCCTCCAGATTGAAAAAAAAAAATGGGTGGGGTTCCTGATTCATCTGGATCAAACAGGATTCATAAACGGGCTGCCTGATCCATGATATTTCTTGGCAGAGATGCCAGCTAGGTCTAGCTCAGGCAATATTCATGGATGCTGAAACAGTCTTTGACTGGTTGAACTGGGGAATCCTACAGCATACCTTGGTGGAGATAGAGGTGGGCAAGAAATTCTGCACCAGCATCAAGGCGTTATATGCCTCTCCACAGGCAAGACTTAAGATCAATGGCATATAGTTGGACCGCTTCCCCCTGACAAGGGAAACATGACCGGGGTGCCCCCTCTCCCCACTTCTGTTCCCCTCTGCAGTGAACCACTGGTGGTGGTGGTGCACCAATCTGTAGAGAACAAAGGGATTAAAACAGAAGACAAAGAGCACAAAATATCTCTATACACAGATTCCTTGTTTTCATCTCATCCCCAGATACAGCAGTGCTGGCAACTCCTGCAGGAACCAGCTGCTTACAGGGAAGTAGTGGACTATAAAATCAGCACTGAGAAACTGAAGACAATTAAGTTAACTGGCACACGCACACAGACCTTTATGGGCCTCCTTCCCCTTCAAATGGGCTCCTCAGGGAATAGTCTAGTACCTGGGGGTCTGCATCTCACCCAACATCTCCAATCACTTCCAGTTGAATTATGAGAAGTTAATGGGAGAGATTAATGCCTACCGGGTCAGTTCACCATAAAAACTGTGCAACACAGACCGCGCAGGTGGGAACAGCGACAGAGTGCAAAACCGTTAAATGATCTATGCGCAGTTGTGCACCCTGTCACTGTTCTCTAGCAGAGGATTAGTTCTCTGCTGGGAGGAGGGTCTGCCGAGCAGTTGCTGTGGCTCAATAGGATGAGCTACAGGCAGTAATGGAGGCAGTGCGTCTGCAGACCGGGTATCAAATCCCAGTCCCAGACGAAAGGAATTTTTCTTTTTTTCACACTTTGTGTGATTAAAGTGTAACCCCCCCCCGAGTTGATTATTTTAGTTAGTGGGGTTCAGGAGCGCTACCCCCTGTAACGGGGGGTACATGGGGCAGAGCCTCCTGTAAAACACAGAGGAATGCTGCTGGCAATATATCGCACTGTACTAACAGCACAGTATATTGCTGTGGCATAATGTCTTGTGACATTATAACTCCATGCCAATAAATGTGCACTTGACCAGGTGGGATCTTCTCCCCCTCCTCATGGGTGTCAGAAATGACACAGTCAAGATGAATATTTTGCAAGGTTCCTGTATTTTTTTTTTTTTTTTTTTAGGTGCAACCCATTATAATCCCAGAAGAATTCTGGACCTGCCTAGAGAAGAGCCTGTTGAGTTTTGTCTGAACTGTGGGGAGACACAGGATCAGCAAGAGGCTACTGGTCCTGCCCGAGAGAACGGAAGGCTGTCAATGCTACAGTTTCACAAACACTATATAGTCACACAGCTAGCACCCATTGTTGGCTAGACTAAACAAAAAGGTGACACAGGCTGGTTGAAGATGGAGGCTAACCAGCCCCGCTTTTCACTTTCCCACATGTGCAAATTACACCATTTTTTTATGCAAAAATCCCCAATCCATGGACAACACACACTCTTCACATGTTCCAAAAGGCCAGAACCTAAACCAACACCCCCTAATGAGATAGGACCCTTCTCAGTTATAATAGGTGAGACGGGTTTCCTGCCACCCAAGACCAACCCAGGTGTCAAGCGGTGGAACAGACTGGGACTCGCAAAGATTCTGGCACTTTTTTAAGGATGGCTCCTGTGTATCCTTCCAGGAGTTACAATAGAGGTTCAGACTCTGCCCCCAGGACCACTTCTGGCACCTTCAGATACATCATTACCTGATCTCAAGATCACTGCTCACCCATGTAGGCAAAGGACTGTCCTCACTGGAATTTATCTAGTGGGCGGCAATGCCCTCAGGCAGGGGTGGAACAATATCTCAGGCATATTAAATACTCCTGAGAGACACACACACAGAATTTGACTGCCTTAGAATGCAGTGGGAACAGGAAGCCCACATGACTATCATGGACAAGGTATGGACCAAGATGTGGGAGAGAGGCTGAAAGGTCATGGCCTCGCCAAGGTGACAATAGTTTTGATACAAGTGCCTCTCCACATTCTTCCACATGCCCATAATCACTAGCCACTTTGGGAAGGGGGCTCCAACATTTGCCGGAAAAAGTGTGGAGTGACTGAGGCCCATTACCATGTCTTCTGGGGGTGCCCACACATAAAACAGCTCGGGGACCAGGTACACTCCACTCTGGAAGCCGTCTGAGGGTGGAAAGCACCAGTGCCTTTGCACACTTAGTTCTGAGAAAATGGATCCCCAGAACTGGAAACCGGGCACAGTGGGGCCTCTGCATTGCCTCATTCAAAGGAGTGACTGTGGTGTGTCCGCAAGAGACCCCTCCCCCACCCACATGGCAGTTTAGGGCAGAGAGGATCAATAAGATGGGAAAGATAGAATAATCATGTCTCTCCGGCTGACAATGGAGAAACACAATAACTTCTGGGGGAAATGGGAATCCCGAGATGCTGAATTATAAGGAAAGATTGGTGGTGGGGGTGGGGGAGGGTGATGACTAAATTCTAGACTTCCGGAAGTGACAATTAGTTGATGGAGTACGGACCAAGTCCCCTTGCCGTGGAGAACAGGTCTTAGTAACAGGTCTGACTACATGGTGCATTTCAATTTTTGCACCACCCCCTCATAGGCCGACCCCTGTGGCGACGGTCAAGTACTGTCCTTTATGGGATGTTACTTCCGATGGTCTAGTAGCGGTGCTTGATCTATCAGAATTTCCTGTGACTAGCAGTGATCCGGAGGTTTTGGTTTTGGCCTATAATAAGGCCATTACCTCAGCCCTGGATTTTATTGCTCCAGTATGTGCGTGTCCTCTCTCCTTCGCCCTCGGTCCCCATGGTTTGATGGAGCCTTGAGGGAGTTGCAGTGACTAGGACGCAGGTTAGAACGTTGTTGGCAGAAATCTGGCTTATATGCTGATCACCTTAGACTGCTAGAGCATTATCAGCTCTATCAGTCAGAAATTTCCCGTAAGAAGGCAGAGTTCCTGCCAGGGGAAATAGCTGCCGCTCAGAACTGACAGGCTCAGTTCTTCAGAACTGTGGACAGGCTGTGCAACCCAGCCTGTCTGCAGGTCTGAAGAGCTTTTTCACAACTGCAGTGTGAAGAGCTTGTTCGGTTCTTTGCTGATAAGGTGGCCGACATTGGGGTGGAGATCCGTGCGACACATTCTATGCGAGTTGTTGATGACCAAGGCTTGGCCACTATCCCTCCGTTCTCCTGGAGTGCCTTCGACCGGCCGGAAATCATGGATGTTATGTGGATTGTCCAAGGGATGTGACCTACATGCTGTAGTTTAGATCTGGGCCCTATATCCTTGATAATGGGTTGTGGTGATTCTATCGGCCCGATTCTGGCACAGATAGTCTGGTGCTCCCTTGATTCTGGTGAGTACCCATGCTCTTTGAAAGAAGCAGTGGTGACACCTTTGTTGAAGAAAGCTTCACTGGACCCAGACTCTCTTGCAAACTACAGGCCCATCTCTAACCTTCCCTTTGTGGGGAAGGTGATCTAGAAAGGAGTGGCAGCTCAACTGGAGAACCATTTGACCATCCATAGCATCTATGAACCTCTCCAATCCGGTTTCTGAAAGAGGCATAGTACCGAGACTGCGCTGGTTTGGGTGCTCGATCTCCTGATGGCGAGAGACCAGAGAAAACAGTCCATTTTGGTACTTTTAGATTTGTCATCAGTTTTTGACACCGTTGACCATGGGGTTCTGCTTGAGCGCCTGAGATCTATCTGTGGGTTCCCTGGTTTGGTCCACAGATGGTTTATACCTTCTCTCACTGGAAGAACTCAGAGGGTGGTGTCTGGGTTTTTTTTCTCTGACCTTACCTCTCTGTCTTGTGGAGTTCCTCAGGGCTGTCCCCTATGTTGTTTGTGGTGTATATGCTTCCCCTTGGAGACGCTGTAAGACAGTATGGGCTGAGGTTTCATTGCTATGCCAATGATACCCAGCGCTACCTGTCTTTTGCACCCGACCAGGAAGGAGCACTCTCACTATTTAACGACTGCCTCATTGAAATCCAGGATTGGATGAGGTCCAGCTGGCTGAAGTTGAACCCTGGGAAGATGGAGGTGATGGTTATGGATCCAGGTCTCCGGATAGGGGGGGTTGGGAGCTGGTCAACCCTTAGGTTTATTCCTTGGGGACTCTGAGCTCCCTTCTTCTGAACAGGTGTGAGACCTAGGGGTGATACTCGATGCGGGGTTGACACTCCAAGCACAGGTGTCTGCTGTCGTTAAGTCATCTTTTTATCATCTGAGAAACATCGCTAGGACCCAGCACCTTGTTCCGTCCGGTGACCTTCCTACATTGATCCATGACTTTGTGACCTCACGTTTGGATTATTGCAACTCACTTTACTTTGGGCTACTGGCAGTTGATATCTGCCACTTGCAGCTGGTGCAGAATTCCGCAGCCCGGTTGTTGATGGGGATTCCTAGATCTTCCCACATCACACCTGTGCTGCAGGAACTGCAGTGGCTGCCGGTTCAGTGGCGGATCACCTTCAAAGTCGGTTTACTGACATAAAGCTCTACACAAACTGGGTCTAGACTACCTGAAAGAGCTTCTGGTTCCTTATTGCCCTGAACGACCGCTCCACTCGTCAGACGAGGGGTTGCTGGAGATTCCGAGGGTGTCTTTAAAATCTGCTGGGGCCCAGGCTTTTATGTTCATGGCCCCTAACCTCTGGAATTCTCTACCCCACTGGATTAGGGAGTGCATAACGATGGGGGGGATTCAAACAGGCCTTAAAAACTTTTGTGTGGAAAAAGGCATATGGTGATGTAGATTGCAGACTTTGATTATATTGTGAATTTTAATGGGATTATAAGATTGTTTTAACCGTTTTAATTGTACTGCGCCTTGACAATTGAAAGGCGCATTAAAAATAAAGGATATTATTATTATAGTAAAATTTGGAACAGGGATTTGCCCCCTTCGTTTTGAACAGATTAATAGTTTATTAAGACATGGTAGACCACCAAGGATGCTTGCAGCAGTTGGCTGAGGAGTTCTTTTCTTTCTTTGCTGTACCCAAACCGTATTAATTTAACGTAATGTAACCCCAAGTGCCCAAGTACTATGGCTGAAACTGGATCTCTCCACCATAAGGCCCGAAGAGTGCTATCACACCATAAAAGACATTATGCCGGCAGACCCAAGATATCAAGCTGACATGTATTATGATGCATACCGTGGCAGCAGTGGATTGTTCCTTTTGCTATTGAATCTTCCTGTATTAAAGGAAAACTGTCATAATCCCCATTTTCCTCCAAGTGTGTACTCACCTGCCAACTTGCAGTGAGAGATTGGCATTTCTGTTGTAGGGCATGGCATTCATTAGTAATCCTTATTTCATGTTCCAGGGTGGGTGGCGCCATCTCACAGAGGGTAGCGGCCAAAGCCACAACTGATATGCAAATTACCCCCCCGATGTTCCTGTTGTGTGCCGGAATGCTTGTTCCTGATGAGTGAGGCACATTTCCATGGACTAAAACTAAACAGGCTAACATGCAGAGGTCCTTGAGTTGTACCTCTAGAAACAATCCCCAATAAAAATGGAGCAGTGTAAGTTAGTTAAATTATTAAGTAAAGTTCCAGCTCGGACTTTGGGCATGCACAGTAGCACCTAAGCTCCATGTTTGGGGATGCGCAGTAGCACTAGATGCTACTGTGCATGCCTGAAGTCCGAGCTGGAACTTTACTTAATTCAACTAACTTACACTGTTCCATTTTTAACAGGGATGGTTTCTAGAGATACAACTCAAGGACCTCTACATGACACTCTGTTTAGTTTTAGTCTGTGGAAATGTGCCTCGCTCGTCATGAACGAGAATTCTGACATACAAGAGGATGATCCGGGGGTTACAAGGTCTTGCTATGTCTTCCAGTGTGGCGGCAGTTTCGAAATGGTGCAACCAGGAAAGTTCAACACACCACCATACAGGCAAGAAACACAATAAATAACTTGGCAAAGGTTAGCTGCAGTAAAGTTATAATATATAGGTTATGCTAATCTGGCATTTTTGCAGCCCTGGTAATTGCCAGCACTGTTTTCGACAGTTTTCCTTTGATGACATAGTCTGTATATCTAAACTTAGTCTTGAATAAAGCAGAGTTTAAAAAAACAAAACATGCGCTCACCATTTTGTAGAACCAAAATGGGTTTTATTTTTTGCACAGGCGTTACGAACATGAACCCCGAGACTCGCTAGTGATAGGCAGGATCATCAAATGTGCCAACAGCAATTCAACTGTGTCACAGACACCAAGCTTTACCAGTCTTTAACCAGGACTCACTGGGGGAGTTGGTCTTGGGGTGGGGGGGGTGCTTTGGTGGCAAGATAAGAGGCCTGTGCCAGTGAAAGTTAAAAACAAAACAAAGACAAAAAGAAGCTGGAATCTGAAATACTCTACAGTGGAGGAAAAAAAAAAAAAAGGATACCGCCTAATTTGCCATGTGCCAAGTGGCACTGCGACGGAACTGCGCCAAACCAAAGTGTCATTTTTTTCCAGCAGAAGCTGCTTTTTTTCCCCCTTCTAAATGCTAGTTACAATTCTGTTAATGTTACATCTATATGTGCCTTCTATTAACCTCAGTGGGTGTTTCTAATTTCCATTCTGCTGTAAAGTATAATGATTCATTTCGACAATCCCTTCAAGTTATTTCAAAGCTTCTCAGCACTATCATACATAGGATCTCCTGGAAGTAAACAATGAACTTTTCCTCCAAACAGCCATACAAATATTTAACCCTCTTGCCATTGGTCAGTTTAACTATTTGTGTTCATGAAGGTGGATTATCAAACTGGCACCGCCTCTAACAAACTAACAGGTTCTCTCATTGCAGCACAACTCAATGACAGACAAACAAGTGGTGCGATAACGGGAAAGGGCTACACCAAAGCCAGCAAAGATATGGAGCATGCATACACGCACAACGTTTTTTCCTACTTGCCTGGACGTGAGAGGGTGCTCCGAGGACGTATACCACAGTATTGGCTACATCATCTGCTTTCAGACACTGCAAGGGATGCAAAACACAAGAGTCACACCATTGCTTTCTCATCAGTTATTAAAAGCAAATGTTTATCATCCATTCCTTATCAAACATAGCACATAATTATAATTGTGCACAGACCAAGACTACTGCAGTATTCAAAGAAGTGTAGGGGGGGGGGCTTACAGCACATTAAAAGCAAAAGCAGTTTATATATAATACACACATACATATGCATATACAGAATATACATATAAAACATGGTTGGGACCTTGTCCCTACAGAAAAAGCCATTATATATTTTTTCCATATAAGATTGTAGCCAATTAGCATATTATTTTAATCTTTGGTAACCGGGTAAGGCCCACTAGGCAGTAGTGCCTGTTTTCAAGGGCGACCTGGGAGCACTGGGTAGTTATGTGACTTGCTCAGAGTCACACAGTGTGCAAGTGGAGGTTGTGAGAATCAAACCCAGGTCTGGTCTGCTGCATGTACCAAGCTCGTTCACAACTTGTTACTGTAACCTCAAGGCTATACTGCCAGACCATGATATCAATTAGCTCATTACAGTGCATTAATGTGTTAACACTTTAATAGCACGTTAATATCCAATAAGCACTAATATATATATATATATATATATATATATATATATATACATATATATATATATACATATATATATACACACACACACACACACACACACACACACACACACACACACACATATACATATACATACACACATACACATATACATATACATACATACACATATATTATATATACTACCACCATAGGAATGTGTTATTAACACCTTAATGACACATTACTACCCAACACACTACAAACAAGCCCAGTAACACAAGTAACAAGCCTCTTAACAATACATGCAACAGCCACCTTACACCGACAACGCTATAGCAAAACATAGGACAGAGCAAAAAGCGTTCAACCTACTGCATTATATAAAATAAAAGACGGCAAAGTCCAGCATACTTGTGAAATATTACCATCTCAGGATGGAACAAGCTCATAAAAGCCACCTACAATTATATTATTTCCTTGTATACCACACTTTACCATCATTTATTCTCTATATATACATATACATACATATATACATACATACCTGTTTGCTGGTTCATATTCAGGAGTAAAAATAAGTTATTTTTGCCTCCATTATTGACCCAGAAACATTTCGCATATTTTGGGAAAGTCCTTTCCTATGATTTCAGTTTCATGAAAAATTCATGAATTGAATTTTAAGGGTTTACCACAGATAGCTTGCCACAGAAAATCTGCTGCACCACTCGAATTAAAATATCTAAGCAGTGTTTATCAGCATCCCTCAATTTAGGGACTTTTTACAAGAACCGTGATTCTTTTTTTTTTTTTTCTCTTAAATTCACTACGAAAAGAACACATGAAAATAATTTCTTTCAAAGAGTTTTTCAGTTTGATTTTCGATAATATTCAAAAATCAACTGCTATTTAATTGAAATAAAATATAGTAGCCCATGCAGTAAGTTATCCTTTAAAAAATCTATATAAAGAAAGTAAAACTAACATTTTAGGCTACTTTTTAACAGGAACTGGAATAGGTAAACAATAGTCATTGTTTATAGACAAACCATATATTGGCTGGTTGTACGCCTATCATGCGAGACAATGAATGTGATACTGTGGTATAGAGAAACCCATTTTGACCTTTGACCTTTACCACAATGGAAAAAGGTCAAATTGAGTCACATTTACTAAGTCTTGTGTCAATTGATTAATCAAAGAAACGGGGATAAGCAGTGAGTAAAAAGGTTCAGATGCGTAGAAGATACGGATATAGGGTGCAGGTCTTCCAGGACCAGTGTTATACTCCCTTTGTTTTATTGGTTTGGCTATAACCAACTAAGAATATGTACCAAGATCAATGTACATTGGTTGAACAGCATAAGGAAATGTACTAAATCTGATTTCCCCATCTCCCCTCTCTACACCAGCCTCTGTTTCACCATTATTCCATGTAACTAATTTAAAGCATGCATTAAGAGAGTCTCCGGGGAAGCAGGAGTATACATTTATGTGAACAAGTACAGTCTCTCTCACAATCACCTCCTTGTGCGTTCCTTGGGAGAGAGAACTATGAAGCGAACTTGAGGAGTACCAGAACGCAAAAGAATCCAGAGACTGCACTATCATACAGCAAGAGACATGGAGATCATACATACTAGAAATACATTATAGTGTATGGTAGAACGTTGTTCTAAACCGATTTTCATCGGAGATGAAATGCTGTTATACCACAGGTGAAAGGTCATGGAACGCAGTTCAACCCTTCTGTGGTACAAAAGCATTCCAGCTCAGTTGAAAATTGCACAAGCCACAGTAACAGAAACTGTAGGATCAAGCAGATTAAACTACATGGCCAGGGCAGAGTTCCAGCAACTGCGGAAGCAGAGGTGGCTCCCCAAGGAGCTTGATCGAGTGGCCCTTGAGAATTTTGTGTAACCTCCTAGTTTTAGTGGCTTAGATCCTGCAATACTAGCGGTACAGGTGGTGGACAGCAAGTACAGTATTACTTAATATGTTTTTATTGCATCTGTGGGCACTTCAGTGTTTTAAAGTATATAGACAGACAGGGTGTGCAACTAACTGTCTATATACTTTTAAACACCAACATACCCACAGATGAAGTAGAAATACATAAATAGTACCTGCTCCCCACTGCCTACACAACAAGAACAGCGAATGCAGAATATAAAAGAAGGTACATTCGAAAGTAGCCTTGATAGACCTCTAGGCCTTTATCTGCTGGCAAATTTCAGATGTTCGTATGATCTGTGTCACTAAAGCTAAGAGGTTATCCAAAATCCTCATCTGCTGCTTGATCAGGGAGCCGCCTCCGCATTTGCTGGAGCTCTGCAAAATACAAGATCTTATTAACAAGTGGAAAAAAAATTATGAAAATGATTATATGGCCCCCTTGGCAGGCAAATACAGGTTACTCATCTGTAACAGGAGTTCTAGGAATGGTATATGTTGTTCATCCACGCTCACTGGCAGTATCCTTGCCGCTTTAAATCTTGCCGGAAGGTCTTCAAGCTTGCTCCTCCCACCCACCCGGGTGGTATAACTCTCGGCTCCGCCCCATGACGCCAGATCTGGCCCGCTGGAAGCTCAGGTTGTGCGTCGAAGCCGGGAGGTCGGGTGGGTCGTGTGGATGAACAACATATACCATTCCTAGAACTCCTGTTACAGGTGAGTAACCTGTATTTCTAGGGACATGGATATGTTGTTCATCCACACTCATTGGCAGACTCTAGCAGTTCTCCGGGAGGAGGAGGCAAGACGACACCCCATATACTTACTTGGGAAAGAGAGACTGGAGAACCGAGGCCCCAAAACCAGCATCCGGCGTGACTCAAGGTCGATGTGGTAGTGGGTAATGAAGGTGTTTGCTGACTTCCAGGTAGCAGCCCTGCAGATTTCCTGGATAGGGACGCCCCTGGAAGCAGCCACCGATGCAGCAGTATGGCGGTAGAATGAGCCTTATCCCTCTGGGAGGCTCCATGCCCGCCAACTTATAGCAGAGATCTATGCAGGAGGTTACCCACCTGCTTATCGTCCGCTTGGCTGCAGGTCTGCCAGATGCGGCTTCAGCGTAGGTGACAAACAGCTGGCAAACTCTCCCCGACCAGCCAGGCGCCTTATAATAAGCGAGCGCCTCTAGGGTCCACAGAGTATGGAGCCTATATTCGGCCTCCGAGGTGTGATTGGGGTAGAACACCGGCAGAGTCAACACTGTCAAGAAACCCGACACCACCTTCGGAAGGAATTTCGTGGGGGCGAGGACAACCTTGTCCCTGTGGAAGACCAGGTAAGGAGACTCGAGGAAAGCGCCTGGAGCTCTCCCATCCTTCTGGCTGACGTGATAGCCACCAAGAAGGCGGTCTTCCACGACAGGTGAGAGAGCACACCTGTGCATAGGTTGAATGGCTTGCCCACAGGCTTTGCCAGTACCAGCAGTAGATCCACGGAGGTGGGGTTCCCGCACTGGAGGAAATGTGATCAAGGCCTTTGAGCAGCGACCACCTTCTCCTCGCCACCGACTGCTTCCGGCCCGGCCTGGTAAGCAGAGATGGCTGCCAGGTGCACCCTTAGGGTCGTCGACCTAAGCCCTTGACTAGAAAGGGACCATAAATAGTCAAGATGCTTGCCAAGGAACAGGAGGAAGGGTCAAGCCCTTGCCCTGACACCAAATGGAAAACCTTTTTCCATTTGAAGGCATAACATTTTCTAGTCGACTCATACGGGACGCCTCAACTACATTGAGGACCTCGTGGAAAGACCCAAGGCCTGGAACTCTAGCCGCCAGGAACCAGGCCGTCAGGTGCAGGGATTGAAGGTCCGGATGGAACACCTTCCCCTGATTGACTGAGAGCAGGTCCGGGCGAGCTGGAAGCTGCCGCGGAGTCCTGGAGCTGAGACTGAGGAGATCTGGGTACCAGAACTGGCGAGGCCAGTCTGGGGCTATCAGAATCACCTGCGCCTTGTCCCTCCTCGCCTTGAGAAGCACCTTGTGGATCAAGGGAAATGGGGGAAAGGCGTAAAGAGGCCCGGGGTCCACTGCCTCGAGAAGGCATCCCCCTGCAGCGAGCCCTGCTGAGGGGGGCAGGCATGGAACAGACTCAGCCTGCGTTCTCCTGGAGGCAAACAGGTCCACCTGAGGTGTGCCCCAATGGGAGAACAGATGCTGTACTACCTCCGGCAGGAGAGACCACTCGTGGGATGCAGCCCCTATCCGGCTCAGGGCAGCCGGCCAGGGTGTTGGAGGCTCCTGCCACGTGAATGGCTAGGAGATCCGCCTCCAGGCTGCGCACGAGTGACCAAATGCGGAGAGCTTCCTTGCATAGAAGCATGGAGCGCGTCCCGCCCTGGCGGTTTAGATAGTACATAGTCGTGGTATTGTCCGTCTGGACTCGGACCACTTGACCCCGGAGGAACGGAGCAAAGGCGGTGAGAGCTAAGCGGACCGCTCGGAGCTCCAGCAGGTTGATGTGGCATCGGGACTCCCGCGGGGACCAGAGGCCATGAGCCCGGTGTTCCCCAGATGGGCACCCCAACCCATCAGAGAGGCATCGGTCCGATAGAGACCCGTCGGCTCGGGCGGACCGAACGGATGCCCTCCTGCAAATGATCTGGAGCGGTCCACCACTGGAGGCGTTCCACATCTGTGCACCGACACAAGCTGGTCAAGGGATCGCAGCGTTGTGACCACTGGCTGGCCAGTCCCCACTGAAGGGACGCATGTTCCAGCGGGCCCAACGGACCACGCTGGTGCAGGCCGCCATGAGACCCAGGAGCGCAGGAAGTCCCGGCAGGCGCAATTGCCCAACCAGAAATGATCGGGCAAAGGAGGAAAGAACCTCGGCCCTGTCCGCGGGGCAGCTCTGGCTCGAAGACAGTCGACTGCGCCCGATGAATAGAATCACCTGCTTCGGCTCGAGTTCCGACTTGGCCTCGTTGATAAGGAGGCCCAGTTGAGAGCAGACCTGGAGGGCCAGATCTCTGGACCACTCCGCCTCCTCCCTGGAGGGAGCTGCTATCAGCCAGTCGTCCAGGTAAGGGTACACCCGGACCCCTCGGCGCCACGCAGAATGCTGTCACCACTGCCATGCATTTGGTGAAGACCCTGGGAGCTGGAGACAAAGCGAAGGCATGGCTTGGAACTCGAAGAGGGATCCCTCGCTCGGCGAAGGAATCTCTGGTGGGAGACGGACGGATAGGGGACGTGGCAAAGCGTCCTGCAAGTCCAGAGAGCAGAACCACACGCTGCGTCCAAGGATGGTATTATCTGAGCCAGAGTGACCATCCTGAAGGTTCGAGACCTAGAAACTTGTTTAGTCGTGTGAGTCGAGAATGGGGCCAGCCCCGTCCGTTGAACCAGGAAGTACCTGGACACAAACCCTGGGTCTGAAGGAGGGTCCACCACCTCTTACCACCTCCTTCTGGAGGAGGAGGCGATGTCGGCTCGACGAGCCGCCAGTGAGGCTGGGGATCCCGAAGCCCCGAGGGGCGGCTCTGAAGGGTGGTGCCTGCTCGAACTCCAGAGCCAGGCCTCTTCCCACCACCTCCAAGACCCACCTGTCCGTGGTAACAGCGGACCAGGCGGAACGGAAGTGCCGGAGCCGTCCCCCCACGAGGGGACCCAGGGGTAAGGTGACGGGAATGGGGCGACACCCCTCAGCCCGTCACTGGGCAGGCTTGGAGGAGGGACCGGCCGAGGGACCTCCTGGGCCCTTTCCTCCCTGCCTCCTGTTAGAGGAAGCCGGCGGCTTGGGTTTGGGATGCCAAGGCCGAGCCTGCTGGCCCTGACGTTGCTGGGCCGGGCGCGCCGGGGGCACAGAAGGACGAAAGGGCTTAGGCTGTGGTTTGCGGCCTTTGTCCTTCTGAGCGGAAGAGACCGAGTCCAAGGTGGCATTGGACTTCTCGATCCTCTGCAGGTGACCTTCCACCCCAGGGCCGAAGAGGTCAGTCCCCAAAAAGGGAACATCCGCCAACTTGTGCTGGGTATCCGAAGTAAAGGTGGATATCCTCAGCCAAGCCCGCCGACGCATAGCCACTGCGGCCGCCACCGATCTGGCACATGAGTCCCCTATATCCAAAGCAGTCTGGAGCTGCTGTTTGGCCACTGCCCTGCCCTGGTCCCGCACCTGCTTAACCGTAGTCTGCAGATCGGCGGGAAGATGAGGGATGACCTCATCCAGGGAGCCCAACAGGGCATGAGAAAATGTGCCATGAGGACGGCCGAACTGGCCTGGACGAAGGCCGAGAAGGACGTAGCGTAGACTTTTCGCCCGACATAGTCCAATTTCTTGGACCCCTTGTCAGGAGGTTTGTCCACATCCTCGGCGTTGCCGGGCGCTGAAACGCTGTCGGTAACCAACCCTCAGCAGAGGGGTGTTCAAAAACGGACAAGGAACCGGTAGGGACCGCATACTTCCTGGCCATCCTGGCCGAAGGCGAGGGCAGGAAGCAGGCTGCCAAAGTTCCAGTGCGGACCCACTATGGCCTCGGCCACGGAAGGCCTCCGTCGGAGAATCCCTCGGTCCAGAATCTCCGTGAGGGATACCTGGCCCGCTTGGAACGGGTTCGAGCTCCATCCCGGTAGACTCCAGATGAGTCAAGCAGTCCTAGGAAGGACGACGGCTATCGCCCATTGACTGACCTCCTGAAGACTCCAAGTCCAGTCGCTTGGAGAAGAAGGAGGAATCATCTTCGGACTCGGAAGAGTCCTCGAAGAACTGCCTCTGGCCTGAGCCACCCTTCACCTGCGAGGTCGGTCGGGAGTGAGGGTAACTGACAGCGATGGGGTAAACCCTTAGCGACCGAGAATCCTTGGTGGGAGCCCCAGTGGTGGCTGTGGGCGGAGGTTCCACCGGAATCGGTGGAGCAGCTGGTTTTGGCCGAACAACCGGCCTGGGTATAGGCTCCTCGGACAAGTCGAGGGGTTGTGTCGGCCGTTCCGGTGACAGCCACTTAATGGCCGGGGAAGGCGCCGGAGTCGGCTTATTCCCGGCCAGGAGGAGCTGTTGCAACATAAGGTCCTCGTACCGTCGACGTAATTTACGCCGAAGCCTCCCCTCATCCGAGGAGGAGGACGAGGACGAGCGGCGACGCCGCTTACCGCGGTGCCGAGACCGAGACCGCCTATGACGGTGGGAACGGCTGGACCGCGAAGAGGTCCGAGACCGAGACCGAGAGTCCCGGAATTTCCGGGGTCGGTGCGGGGAGGTGTCGGCCGGAACCGGCACTCCCTTCGGCTCGGAAGGTCCATCCGAGGGCTCCGGAACCGGAGGCACAGGCGAGCCCACGGGATCCTCAACTCCTCCCGGGGGAACCGGGGAGAGGGGAATCTCGGCTGCTAAAGGCGACAGCCCGTCCAATGGGTCGAGAAAAATCTCGACTTCATCAGTGGGAGTCTCGGTCAACTGACCTGGCGGGAACACCCGTGAGCCAGTGGCGAAGCCGGCCGATCGACCCGAAGCCGGCGGTCGGCAGCCGAGAGAGGACCTTTCCCGCTCCCAGGCGTCGACGGAGGGACTTACCTTGTCCCTCTTTTGGACCGAGAATAAGGTCCAGCAGGCATGAGCCCTTCTCCTTTAGTGGAGAGGGACAGACAAAGCTCCATAAAAGAAGCCGTGTAGGAAGAACCCAGAGAGAGCGGGATAAATGCGCGGCCGAGGAATCTGACCGCCGCGCCTCCTCTTCGAGGCGACCATCCGCTCGACTGATCAGCGAGCCCGCGCCACGGACACCGCCAACCGGGCCTCCTTGGACTTCACGGAGAAACGCTCTCGGACGGCCCAGTTGCAATCGGGCACGGGTCTTCGAGGACGAGGTCGAAAAGATGAGCACAGTCGCGAAGCCCGCGGGTCGTGCTCAAGGCCTAAGCAGTAGACACACGCGGGAGGGTGGATCCGTCCGAGACATCTTCAGTTCGCATGGGCATCTCCAAACTGGGAGTCGATTTGTCCATCGCGAGCCGAGGGATAGAAGACTGAAGTCTTTTGCAAATTTTTATTTTTAAATCAGCAAACGGAGAAATAGGAACCAGTCGCAAACGCAGAGCGTTAAGGAGGGAACCTGAGCTTCCAAGCGGTAAGGAAGATCTGGCGTCATGGGGCGGAGCCGAGAGTTATACCACCCGGGTGGGTGGGAGGAGCAAGCTTGAAGACCTTCCGGCAAGATTTAAAGCGGCAAGGATACTGCCAATGAGTGTGGATGAACAACATATCCATGTCCCTAGAAATTAAATTACACTGCAGGGGATTTGCTATATAAATTAACTTTGCAGGTCACCTTTAAAGGGCTACTGACACCTCAAAGAAAACTTTTAAGAAGCATAATAAGTAGGTACAATTCTTTTTTTTTTTTTTTTTCAGTCTTTGGTAACCGGGTAAGGCCCACTAGGTAGAAGTGCCTGTTTTCAGGGGCGACCTGGGAGCACTGGGCGGTTAAGTGACTTGCTCAGAGTCACAGTATGCAAGTGGAGGTTGTAAGAATCAAACTCGGGTCTAGTCTGCTGGATGTACCAAGCTCATTCACACCTCGTTCCTCTAACTGCTAGGCTATACTGCCAGCCCAATTCTGCTTGCAACCAATTCATATTTTATATATTTCTCCTCTACATTATTTATTACTAAGTAAATGTATATGAATATATGATCTTTATCCCAGAAGAGTTTCTTTAGAGTCCATCTGCCTCTATAGCTTACTCCCTACTTCAAGGCTAGGGGACTGCCGCCCTCCCCAGCCTTTCCCCATGTGGTATGTGGTCGTGAGGGGCTCAAGACACCCTCCCAAGCTTCGGGACAAAGGAGGAACCCCCCCCCCGGAATCTCCAAGTCGGCTGGCAGTGGGCCGAGAAGGCTAGGGGACTGCAGCCCTCCCCAGCCTTTCCCCACGTGGTACGTGGTCGTGAGGGGCTCAAGACACCCTCCCAAGCTTCGGGACAAAGAAGGAACCCCTCCCCCCGGAATCTCTTTAAGTCGACTGGCAGCAGGCCGAGAAGGCTAGGGGACTACCACCCTCCCCAGTCTTTCCCCACATAGTACGTGGTCGTGAGGTGCTCAAGACACCCTCCCAAGCTTCGGGACAAAGAAGGACCCCCGGAATCTCTTCAAGTCGACTGGCAGGTAATTGAGGCCATTTTCTGGGACTGCAACTGCCGCCTGGCCCTGCACCGTGTCTCGTGGAGCCACTGGGACTGTAGAGGTCTCGGCAGACATGTGGAGACTGTTTTTTGTTGCTCTTCCCCTCAAGAATCTCATGTAATTTAAAGGATTTGTACTGTTGCCTTAATTGCAAGCAGACCGACTGTATACTTCAGGCCTGTTTCCAACTGTTTCCTTAATTTTGCTGCAGTTGGCCTATTATTATTTCAAAAGCGGTACTTTTATCTATTTTTACCTGCACTGAACCAGGATGCTGTATATGTTATGCAGTTTCACCTGATCCCTTAAAAGGAGGGCTGCTTGTAGTAAATGCTTATTTGCCAAACTACCCTCTCGCTGTCCACACTGTTACCAACTGGTTCTCACACTGTTAGACTAATTTGATAAATGCTAAATCCAGCCTTTGTGTACGTAGGGAAGGCTGAATTTAGACAACTCAAGTGTCCCCTAACCGCTGCTACAGCTTGTCTCCACACCACGCTCCGATTGTGCTGCAAGCTCCTAGGCTTTGGTAGTGGCGAGTGGCGGTAGCCATCTTACCTGGAGCACTCGCCCAGAAAAAACTTACAGCAACACGAGGTAAAACAAGCTAAGGTGACCCTTTTAGAAGGACCTGCAGAAAAGCTCTCTGCAGCATGGGCTTTAACAAGCTAAGCTGTCCCTTTTAGAAGGACCTGAGCTGCGCAATCTACCCCTGCCCTGGGTTCACTATCCTGCACACTTCTCGTCAGAGCTCTTACAAACTGGTCAGGGGGTACAAAGAAAATCCACATGCAGGTTCAAACTACCAAAAATCACAAGCTCCTGACTCACTGTGACGGACTAAGCTGCTCCACATATCAAGTTACAAATTGCTGCATATATAATCCTCTTACCTGTCCATTTTTCTTTCTCCTCGCAGCGGGCAGAGAAGGCTAGGGGACTGCCGCCCTCCTCAGCCTTTCCCCACGTGGTACATGGTCATGAGGGGCTCAAGACACCCTCCCAAGCTTCGGGACAAAGAAGGAACCCCCTCCCCCCAACGGAATCTCTTCAAGTCGACTGGCAGGTAATTGAGGCCATTTTCTGGGACTGCAATTGCCGCCTGGCCCTGCACCGTGTCTCGTGGAGCCGCTGGGACTGCAGAGGTCTTGCCCCGCCGGCGCTCCGCGCCGGCTCCCCACCGCCCCACCACCACCACCCTTGGTTGACACCGCAATTTATAGGATCCTGAGAGGTCAGGTGATGCTGTAAAACCTATCAGCCCACTTTCTGATTTGCAGATTATAAGGTCTCACCACTAGTGGCCGCTAGCATTTCTTTCTCTTGTGCCTTGTATCAAATAAAAAAGTTATGCTCCTGTTTACTTTTGCCCTGATAAAGATGGCCGTCCCCCCTGTGTCACTCCCACCAGCCACGCTCCCCCAAAACGACCCGGGCCTATTATTCTACAGCTCCGTCTCAACCCCCTATATACCCCCCAGAGCATTTCGAGCACAATCCGCACCCTGGCTGGGTCTTTGCCCTTCCATCTCCCTGCCATCTTTCACCCCGTGCCTAGATGCCCTAAGCAGACTTACCATGTCTACCTCTCCCGCCTCCCTGTGTCGGCACATCCCCAAATCCAAAGCTAAAAACAGGTGGACCACCGCCCTACGATACCTTACCTTGATACTTCTGTTGGCAGGTGACGTAGAAACCAACCCGGGACCTCAGACCCACCCTGCCCATCTAAAATTGATCAAGGGGCTCAGCGTGATCCATCTTAATATCCGCAGCCTCCTGAATAAATTGCCAGAGCTGCAAGTTACCACTCATGCACTCAAACCTGACATCTGCATTGTGTCAGAAACCTGGCTAAAACCCCAGCATAATGACTCAGAAGTCGCCATGCCAGGCTACACAGTCCTCCGGCACAACAGAATAGGCAAAAAGAAGGGTGGGGGAATTGCCATATTCATATCCAACATGGTTCATTTCACCCCTGTCCAGCTCCCAGGCCCCCCCCCCCACTTATCGACACAAGATGATCAAACTCGTCCTGCCGCACACCGCCCCTGTGTATGTGGCAGGATTATACTGCACCCCCGCAACCCCAGCAAGTTACATCTCTGACCTCCTGGCCACATTCAAAAACCTGGCCACAGTTGGTGAGCTATACATCCTCGGGGACTTTAACTACAACTGGTTAGACAAAAGCTGCTCAAAACTTTGCAGCAGGGTCAATGCCCTTAACCTCTCTCAGCAGATCATGGAACCCACATGCCTCAACACCAAATCCCATCACCACTCACTCCTGGACTGGGCCCTCATAACCCACCCGCACAGGGCCTCTAAAGCTGGCCTACTACCAGACTCAATTAGTGACCATCACCCGATATATTTAATCAGAAAAGTGCACCGACCCACTAACAGCTTGTCACCCAGGTCAGTCAGCTCCCGGTCTTACAAGTCCCTCTGCCACTCCTCACTGCTAACCAATCTCACCTCTGCCGACTGGTCTTTCATCAAACTGGCACCCACCATTCATCAAGCGTTTGACTTGTTCAGGCTGCAATTTCTCGCAGTATGGGATCTCCACACTCCTATGAGAACCAAAAGAGTAAGGGTTGCCCACCTCCCCTGGATCTCTGCTGACATTATCTCCAGCTGCCATGTCAGGGACCTAGCCTGGAAAAACAATAGGAAAACAGGCTCCACTGCTTCTTGGCAGCAATACCGGACCCTCCGCAATAAATGTACCAAAGCCATGGGACAGGCTAAAAAGCATTTCTTCCGCACGGCCCTCTCTTCCAATCTTAACCACCCTTCCAACTTCTGGAAAACTATTAAAACCCTGCTAAATCCCCCTATACAGCCCCCATCCCCTTCCCTCACTATACAGGGCAAAAACATATCCGAGGCAAGTGCATTGCCTCTACTTTCCAACCACTCCTTTACCAGCTCGCTAAATTCCTACTCCTAACCGTCAACCTTGCCACCCATACCTGAACCCTCTTTCCCCCGCTCCCCTCCGCACTCCTTATTCTCCTTTAAACCGGTCTCCCCACCTGAAGTTTTAGCCATCCTCACTTCCCTTGACCCCAACAAAGGGAAATGCCCACTAGGCCTGGACGCTAAACTCTTATCTCTCCACCCCCGCCATTTCCGGCCCCTTTGCCGACCTCCTAAACCGCTCCTTCTCCACAGGGCAAATCCCAGCAGCCTGGAAGGAGGCTCTAGTCGTACCACTGCCCAAAGGAGGTAACCCAGCTGATCCAGGGAACTACCGCCTGATATCCCTCCTCCCCACCCAGGCCAAACTACAAGAAAAGTTAGCCCTCGCTCAAATCACACAATTTCTTGATGCATCCTCCTTTTTCACCGCCTCCCAGTCAGGATTTAGGAAATCTCACTCCACCATAACCACGCTCCTTAGACTCTCCAACGATATTACCTCAGGTATGGACAAAGGGTTCATCACCTCAGCCATATTCATAGACCTGGCAAAAGCCTTCGATACAGTTTCCCACCCAAAGCTCATCGCCAAACTGCAAGATGCTGGCCTCTCTGATCAAGCCATCAGGTGGTTCCATGCGTACCTCTCTGGCAGGTCTCAATCAGTCAAGATTGGCAACCAAATATTCCCCCCACTCCCAGTCACAATGGGGGTTCCCCAGGGCTCCATCCTTGGCCCAGTTCTTTTCTCATTTTCCTAAATGACCTCCCGCAATCCTGCCCTAACTCAGCTATTCAAATTTATGTGGACGACACCGTCCTGTATGCCTCCGGCCCCTCAGCGGAGGCCCTGAAAGCTACTCTCCAGCTAGATTTCACTGCTGTCCAAATTTGGCTTAGCTCAAATCAACTCGTCCTAAACTCCAAAAAGACCGTATCCTTAACATTCGGCACACCGCATAGACTCTCCAGGATAGCTGAGCTGCCCTCCTTCCAAACACTGGACGGCTCCACTTTGGAAGCTTGCACCTCCTTTAAGTACTTGGGAGTATGGCTGGATCATCACTTGGACTTCTCTATCCACATAGACTCCCTTCAGAAAAAACTGCACCTGAAACTAGGTGCCCTTTACCGTAACAAAGGGTGCCTAACCACCCCGTCAGGAGAGAGCTTATACTCAAAATGATTCTCCCTATATTTGACTATGGTGACGTGGTCTACGGAGCAGCCTCTCCATCCACCCTAGCACTCTTGGACCCCCTCTTTCACTCCTTCTGCCGCCTTATCCTAGAATGCCCCCCTACCACCCACCACTGTCACCTATATACCGCCCTAAGCCTCCCCTCGCTGCATACCAGGCGACAGCTCCACTGTGCTAATCTCGTAGCAAAGCACTGGTCAAATTCCCTCCCCTCCTACCTCAGCTTCACTCTAACATCGCAACCCTCACCGGCATACCCCTTGCGTGGCTCTGACTCTTATCTACTTCACATTCCTTTCATGCACACCTCGAAAGGCCAGTCAGCTTTCAAATACAGAAGTGCCCTCCCTCTGGAATAACCTCCCAAGTGTAATCAGGCAGGCCACCTCCTCCCCTAAGACCATGACCACTCTCCTTCAGGCACACTTCTCTGACACCTGCACTTGTAACATTCTGGATAGAGTGGCTAAACCTAAGCATCCACTTGGCACCTAGGGGACACATACTAACTTTCATACTGCAATGTACTAAGTAAACATATGTGTAATATCTTTCAATGTGCTTAATGTCCTGACTTAAATCTCCCTTGACCTGTTATGTTTTTCACCATTGCTGAATCCTACTGTATCAAGCTATGTAGTCATGCATCTATCCTATTGTAACAATGCCTACTGCACCAAATGTTATCCTAGCACTACTATGTATTGTTATGTTATGTACACCCAGGTCGCATCTGGAAACGAGTGGTTTTTTTAACCGCTCAGTATGCTTATCTGGTAAATCTCGTTAATAAATAAATAAATAAATAATCCTCTGTTGTGACATCACAATCTGTTGCCATGGGAGTGAATGTGATGTCACAAGCAGTGCTTTGTGTTCAGATAAGGAAAAAGCAGCAAGAATAAAACTCTTCAGGAACAAAGATCCTGTTTTCACACAGATGACCTCAGTGATAAATAATGGGGAAGAGGAATACAGCACTAATGGGAAATACAAGCCAGATTGTGTCTAAATATTACATTTTGTTAAAGTTCTCCTGAACATGTCACCAGCTCTTTAAAGAGCTAGTGTGCTGCCTAAAACTAATATTAGCTTTTAAAAGCAATCAACCATTACCTTTTATATTGGAGGTACTTTTTATTTCCCATTGGTTAATTAGAAGACTTTTTACCTGATGTTAGTAGGTGTGATGTACGGAACAGCACTCTGCCAGGCAGCTGACATATTTAACTCTGTTCCACCCACTACGTCATCAGCATTGTGATCTCACTGATAGTGACATCACAGCAGCACAGAAGAGCCATTCATTAGCTGCCAAGTCAGTTACATGTGATGTCACAGTCAATGAGGTCACAGTGCTGATGATGCGGTGGCAGAAATAGAACTAAATATATCAGCTGCCAGGCAGAGTGCTATTCCACACATCCAGGATACTCCTGTCACATGGTAAGCTTTCTAATGAGCAAAAGGAAAAAGAAAAAAAATACTTCAAAAATAAAAAGTTACAACTGACTAATTCTTAAAATCTGTAACATTTTCCCATCTGCTGTCTTTGGTTCTACTAGCTCTTTAAGAGGGTGCAATTCCAGCCAGCCCATCGGCACAGCAGTAGCACTACCACTCACGATACTGGCGATCCAGGTTTGGGAATGAGCCCGGGAAGCTGGAGGGCAGGCCAGGGGGAGGATGTTTGAGTGCCCACATGGCTGCTTGCCTTCTCCGAGGGGGAGGGGGAAGGGACAGAGACAAGGCTCGCAGCCAGCACCAGCCATGAGAGAGAGAGAATGAGCCTGATGGACTTCGGCGCTTGCGCCTTGCCATCCGGATGCGAGTCATGATCCACAGAAAAGCAGAAAATTAGCCTCCTACGTGCCGGGGAGACTGAGCGCTGGCACTGATCCCCAACCTCTGCCTCACAGTAGCCGGACGAAACACTGAAGATTCGGGGTGTACAGCCCCACCTCGTCCCCACCTGGGGGGGACAATCATGGCTGGATGGGGATGTACTGGAGGTAAGAGGGGGACAAAATGCCTTGGCAACTCCCATGGAAGTGGAGTGTAGGAGGAGAAAAAAATAAAAATATCAAAAAAAAAAAAGGTGCAATTCTGATGCTGAGCTGCAACACACATTAGGGCATGGTTTCAGAACTGGTCTTGGATCTACAACTCAGTGGACAGTGGGAACAACATGGAGGAGATATGCTTGCTCTCCTGGGAGGAAGTGTGACTCAGTCATTCAGTAGCACCCCATAAGGTTGCGTTACAATGAGTCGGCCTCAGAAGAGGCCGCAGACTGAGGCTAAGTATCACAGAGTGCTCTATGAGCATTTGAGTAAGCAGACAAGGTGCCTAGGAGGGAAAAGGGGCATCTGCTCACACCAAAAACATATATATGTATTTTAATAAGAAAAAAATACTTTCTTAATAGTCTGAATGTGGCCAAGTGACATTTGGGCTGCGTCTCACCTGCTGACAACAGGCAGGTTCTCATATCAATATAAGCTGTAGGTTTACTCTTCTTGTTCCCAGTGAAAAATTCATAAGCTGGCATCAGCAGAACTCTGCACACCATGCCTGATTAATTCTAATTTGAGGACATTCCTTGTTTTATTACTGATGGCATTTTCACGGAAATAGAATTTATGTTTCTGTGACTTCATCTGTTCCTGTTATGAATACTTGCCCTTGAAGTCATATGCCTCAGGTTGTGACATCCCAACTTTTGCTGTGCAAAGGCTTCTGATATCACAAACTGGGGATCACGCTTCAGAGCAGCTTATCAATAGGAAGCTGAGACAAATGAAATTCAGGGGAAAGAGGCTGTGCTTTCATGCAGATGTCCTCAGCCATAAATGGAATGTCCTGAAATTTAAATTTGGGGGAATGTTATGAGGTTGACACCTGCTAACGGCAACGGTCATGGTTTTGCAGGAAACTGGAGAATCTCATAAAATACTCTGGTTTCCTCTTTGGAATGGTATCCTGTCTTCTGATATGCTTTCCATGTGTTTGTTTTCTGAAGGAAACAATTAATTACTTTTTACTGCTCTGTGTCCATCTCTTTCCTCCCTTTCTTCCATTGTTTACTTCTGAGTGTGTCTATGTTTGCTGAGCAATCTATGATGCCAGTTCAAAACTCTACTCTGGAACAGACATCATAAAATGGCTAAGAAACTGGGAAACGGGAGAATACGGGGCAGATGCAGCAGAAGCAAGAAAAGTAAAAATAATTCAACAAAAAGTTAGTGTAAGCATATCAGAACACAGTATGTCTTAACAGGAGGAAACAAGAGAATTTTTTTTCAAATGGTTCCACCCTTGGAACACGCTAGCATTATGGCGCCATGCCATTAGGGCGGCAATCAGCAATGTGAGAAGGCGATAGGGAGGGCTGAGGGGATACTGGGATGTATAGGGAGAGGCATCACCAGCAGAAAAAAGGAAGTTGTTATCCTTCTGTACAGACAGTTGGTGAGACCCCATCTGGAGTACTGCATGCAGTTCTGGAGACCACATCTCGGCAAGGACATAGACAGGATGGAAGCAGTCTAGAGGAGGGCAATGAAAATGGTGCAGGGTCTGCAAGAGAAGCCATACCAGGAGACTCTAAAGGAGCTTAATATGTATACCCTTGAGGAAAGGAGGGAGAGGGGGGACATGATAGAAACTTTTAAGTACCTCAGTGGAATCAACGAAGTCCAAGAGGTAGCATCTTTTAGAAAGAGATGTGCAAGAACAAGGGACACAATTTAAAGATGGAGAGCGGCTCAGGGCAATGTGAGGAAGTATTTTTTCCACAGAGAGGGTGGTGGATGCATGGAACAGCCTTCCTAAGGAGGTTGTGGGGTCGAAAACCATGGGAGAATTCAAGAATGCATGGGACAGACATAAGGCAATTCTTGTGGGGGGTAGGAAGAAATAGGCTGTTGGTTAACTAGGATCTGTAGCTTATCCTGTAGGTAGGGAAATGGGCAGACTAGGTGGGCCAAGCGGTCCTCATCTGCCGTCAAAGTCTATATTTCTATGTATCATGAAAACTGTACTTCAATATTTTCTGCTCTATTTTTTATTCCGTTGGTATGTAAAGTGGCAGGGCAGCGTAACGCTCTTTTTTTTTTTTTTTTTTTTTTTTAAACAAAAAAAATCTTAGTTTCAGCTGTGATCAATAAAAATATCAGCATATGTGTTAAATCTGCTTTTCCAAGCAAGTTCTATTCTGATATATATATATATATATATATACACTCTTTGCAAAATACTTTGTTAATGCATCAGTTAGGGTTGATAGCACAGCAACAAAAATATGTAAATGTGATGTTAGGGTTACCCCCCACCAGTCCCCCCCCCCCACATACTAAGAGACGGGGTGTGCCATGGGGTCATCATGCCCAACTCTCACCTAATTCTATGTGTAAGCAAGCTGACATGCTACAGTATAGGAGAATGGGGTGAGAGTTAAGGCCCAACGACCCCAAGGCACACCCCATCAGTTGATGTGTGGAAGGTGATGTGGTGGTAGGGGTGGTAACCCTAACACAACATACTTTTGTCGCTGTGCTATCAACCCTAACTGATGCATTAACTAAGTTTTTTTAGCAAACAATTTCCCTTCTTTTTGAGAAAGTGTATTGTAACTGATAACTGGTACGTGTTTGTGGGAGCGTGGGCCCTGTGCTCCCGTCTTGCTGCCCAGTTTTTGTGCAATGGTATGAGTATGTGGGAGTGTGAGCCCTCTGGGGTCTTAGGTGAACTAAGCTGCGGAGAACGAAAAATCCGTATCTCAAATCGTTTCCGAGACACAGGCACTGAATGTCACCGGGGACACCGCAGTGTTAGCCTATAGGAAATTTCTCAAATTTGTAGCGCTGTAACTATGGGTCCATTGAATGTTTTTGGACCAAACCACCAAAAGGCACAACTGTGTTACCAGAGCTTGCCACCCTGCAAATTTCAGACCAAAAGCCCCAACTGTTTTGATGCAGTGGGGTGGCAAAGAATTGCTGTTTTTGGGTGCTGTTCTGTAGCAAATTGCGACACTTTCACAAAAAGTTGCGACAGAATGGGCACAACCCTTTCATGATTTGCTGAAGTGTCGCATCAGTTCTGTCACAATTTGTGACACTACAGGGGGTTCAATCATCGAAAAGGCATTTCTGTCCCCCCACCCCCAAAAAAGATAGTGTTGTTATCCCCGGGGCCCAACTAGGTAAACACAACTGTCAGTGTTTACCTAGGGGGTCCCAAATTTAAATGCCAAGCATTTTTCTCTCTCGCCAACTGAAAACAAGATGGCTGCCACACGACAGTAAAAGGGCCATTTGTGACAGTAAAATGAAGTGGCGGCAACTTTTGAGAGGCACATATATTTTTTTCTCCATTGACTATATTGGGAAACTTGTTTTTTAAATAACTTTTGAATGGTTTAATATTTTTTTTTTTTTTTACACCAGATCTTCAAATGGCATATCAGTGACCCCGGCTGCATCCTCTCTGAAGATTTCAGACCAAACAGACAAATCATTTGGCTGCAGCCACGAGCAAAGAAACACCCAAACCCCCTGTTTTTGCATGGTTTTGACACACTGCAGCTCCGCAACTGCTCATCTGACCATGACGCAACTTACCAGATCCAGAGATTTATGGTGCCCCATTGCGCATGCAAAATATCAGGCAAATCTGTCATATGGTGGCAAAGTTATTCAAGTGTAAAAGTTGGGGCTTAACATAGAAGTGGCCGGGCATCCCTAACTATACTGGCACTACCGTGCCAGTGTAATTAATATAATATTTTTATCCTAATCCAATGTCAGTTTTACAAATGTTATTTCTAAGCCGACTGAAGCAACCAACTTTTTTCTTGAGAAAAAAACGAATTTAAACAAGCATTTGTCAATGCCAAATGTTGTCTTGCTGGTTTTGGCATTGGTAGTGCAGGAGTAAGAGAGAGACACATAACAGAAGTAGCAGTGAAGTATAGAACTGACATCGACCCCACCACACCATGCAGAGAGTGACAGGCACTGGGGTGTGCGTTTGGGTCGTTGGCCATAACGCTCATGCTATATCACCTCACCCTACCCTGCAGAGTCTGACAAGTGTTGCATTGTGCCTTGGGGTCGTCTGGCCTTATGCTCACCCCATTTCATAAGGAAGTACGTTGAGATGGGTGCGGCATAGGATAATGGGTTTGAACTCTGGAGCTGAAGAATCCAAGGCACACCTTGATGCCTGTCAGTGGCTGCAGGGTGGAGGTAATGTAATGGCGTGAGCCGTACATTAAATAATCCAAAGACAAGCCCCTGATGCCTGTTAGTCTATACAGGGTAAGATGTAATAGTTAGAAACCCTAATGCCCTGGGCGTGTGTTGGTATTTCCACTCCAAGTTTCAAAACATGGCCTTTTTGTGACCCCACCTCATGAAAGCATTTGGGACCTCTGTTCATGAACAGTGCCCCCTGTGATTTTGTTAATCTTTCTCGAACGTTGATTTCCCACAGTAACCGCGTCCTTGTGCATCACATGAAAATGTCAGCTGCACCACAAGGTGTGAAGAGATGGCAATTTGTGAAATCTGGAGTGAAAATATTGAGCACTCTCGAAGTTACGAGCGTGTGTAAAAACTGCACATCGCACACTCGTAGCACAGTCATTTAGTGGAATTATTTCATCAAATGTTTAACATAGCCATTTTGGGATCTCTGCTCCTGAACAGTGGCACTATGATTATCTTAATCTACTCAAATGTTGATTTCCCACAGCAACCATGTGATTGTGGCGCCAGATGTGCAAAACAACATTTTGGGCAGGATGTGACAAATGACAGCTGAACTGTTCATAAGAAGGTGTGCAAAAATGACAATGTTGAAAATCTGGAGTGAAAATATTACAAATTCTTTAACTTACGACTGTGCATGGACACTGCGCAACGCACGCTTGTAACAGTCATTTTATGGAATTTTTCACCAAATTTTCAACAAGGGCATTTTAGGACCTCTGCTCATGAACAGTGTCACTGTGATTTGCTTACTCTGTTCAGGACATTGTTTTCCTACAGCGACTGCGCGCCGGATGTGCGAAAACACAGTTCAGGTAGGATGTGGGAAATGAAAGCTGTACTATTCATAAGGGGTGTGAAAATATGGCAATGGTGAAAATCTGGAGTACAAATATTAAAAATGATCGAAGTTATGAGCGTGTGCGGAAACTGCACAACGCACGCTTGTAAAATAGTCATTTTATGGACGTTTGTCACCCAATTTTTAACATAAGCATTTTAGGACCTCTGCTCATGAACAGAGTCACTGTGATTTTCCTAATCTGTCCCAAACACTGATTGCCCACAGCGACCACGATATTCTGTGCCGTAAGTGTGAAAACACATTTCGGCCAGGATGTGAAAAATGACGAGGGTGCGTGAACACTGTGCAACGCACGCTCATAGTACAGTCATTTAATGGACTTTCATCACCAAATTTTCAACATAGGCATTTTAGGACCTCTGCTCATGAACAATATGACTGTGATTTTCTTACTCTGTCCTGAACACTGATTTCCGACAGCGACCACGCTATTCTGCGCTGGAAGTGCGAAAACACATTCCGGCCAGGATATGAAAAATGACAGCTGTACTGTTCATAAGGAGGCATGTAAAAATGGCAGTGTTGAAAATCTGGAGTGAAAATATTACAGATTCGCGAAGTTACGAGCATGCGTGGAAACTGCGCAACACACGCTTGTAAAACAGTCATTTTTTGATTTTTTTTCACCAAATTTGCAACATAGGCTTTTTGAGAGGCCACCTCATGAACAGTGGCACTGTCATTTCGTTAATCAGTCCCAAAGGGTGATTCCGTGCAGTGACCGCAAAATCACCTTTCGGGACCGAATAACACCATGACAGTAACTGAATTCATGAGGAGGGGTCCCAATAACCCCATGTTGAAAATTTAGTGGCAAAATTCCCCAAAATGCCAGAGACATGCATCAAAGTTTAAAAAAAAAAAACGATTTTTATGCCATTATACAGCTTACCAGTATTCCTTCACTTTGAGGTCAACTTTGAAGAGTGCAGATGTGTTCCCGGTCCACAGATGATCATTGCGCTGGGCTCCAGAGGTAAGTATGGGGCGATGGGAGGTGTGTGGAGGTGGGGCATGCAGTGGATGGGTGCAGTTGGGGGAAGGGGCTACAGATTGCGAGGGAACGTTTTCTACTTTACAGGGGGGAAAAAAAAACATAGCGGGAAGGTTTTTGTTTTTACAGGCACATTTGACACGCTGGGTGGGCTCCCAGTGTGTCACCCTCGTGTTTTGTTTGGGGGATGGGACTGGAGCCGACAGGGATTTGGCACCTGTCGGCAAATAAGAGTGTTGGGGGGTGATGCCGGTGGGGATTGGGCTCCCCCGTCGGCAGATGAATTGGGGAAGGGGGGGATTGTAGTCAATGGGGACAGGGCACCCTCTAAGTCGGCTTTTCTGGGGGACTGTGTGAGGTGGACGGCACAGCCGCTGCCATGTTGCACTGAAACTTACACCAGGAAAGGCACGCCCTGCAAGAAGGAGGAGCTCCCTCACTGCAGCGGCTAAAACCTTTCAAGGTGGTGGACATGCTTTTACACTGCTGTCATAGACACCGTGCAATCTAATTCATGCCACAGAGCCCAGCTCCAAAAAGCAGTGGCACCACAAGCCACAACAGGACCGTGCCTCTGAAACCTGCTATTCCAAAGTTACCGCAACATGTTTCTTGTGCAGGTGCAAGACAACATAAAAATGTATGAAATAGCTAAATTCTGGTAGAAAATTACTCAAATACGAGTTAAGGATGCTGAGGATTTGTTTTAACTGGCAGCAGCCAGTAAAGTTCATATTTATAGAAATGAAATTCATACCTTTAGAAGACCCATATTTAACTGTACCTGAATAAATACGGATGTTAAAAAAAAAAAACAACACTTTTTTATGCAGACTCCATGGCACTGAGCGATGGGTGTTTGCTCAGCACGCTGGCAACCTGGGTTAACGCCCTGAGCCCAGTCATTAGGAGCGGAGACCGGCAGGGAGGGCGTTTAGAGCATCTTATGGATGCTTCTCTCCTGGGGGGTTGGCATGGTACCAGACAACTGTTAGGCAGCTCCTGGTGGTGGTTTGTGGTTGGTGTTCTTGGCGGTGTGTGGCTTCGACATGCTGCTGAACGCCCCTGCCTCCAGAATGCTGCTGTGGCCAGACCACTATGTCGAGAGTTGGGGAAAGGAAGCACGGTTCAGCCATCCGGATGACGACGACTAGCACTCCTCACTCGCCATGCAGCCTGGATGTATCTGAGCTGATCCCCCACTGTGTGTGCCTGGTTTTGAAGGAACACCTCTGAGCAAAATCTCCACTCCTGGTGCCCAGCCCTGGGGGAGGGGGGGGTTGCGAAGAGATACTTTGGATCAACCATGGCCACAGTACTGGGGGACAGTGAGAATGGCGACAGGGGCATTTGGTGGGCTGAAGAAGTCCTAGGTGGCCCGAAGGAGTGGCCAGCCACGGAGGGGCACAAAGAAATAGCATAAAAAAAAACTGTGTTTTCAATGGTTTTCTTTTTATGCACAACATTCTGCAAAGTTCTTTTCATAGAACCAATAATTTGGAGTTTTTACTATGACATGGCTTGTGTACAAGATGCCAGGCATGAAATGTTAACCTATCAGAACCATGCTCAGAGTTCTCTGCTCAAACCTTGACATAGTTAAAACTCCAGATCACTGGTTTCATGAAGAGAACTGTAACACAGTGCTCCCCATAAAACCAAAACAATGCAAAATACAGTTTTTGACATCACTTTATTCCGGTAGAGTTGCATATGGCTCATTTAGGAGTATGAGTATCATCTCTGAAAATAGGAACATTATAAACAACTGCGACTTGGAAATAATTTCTTGTACTCTTAATAATGCAACAATTCTTGCATATTAAAGGAGGGAAGTTTTGCTATAGTCCCTGTGTCACACTTACTTTCCCTTTGTGACAGAGGTAGCTGTTCCTTCTGGTGAGAGTCTGTATGGAGTTTGTTCCCCCCTCCTCTTTCTCAAAGATTGTTGCAACAGCACCTAGTACTTACTTTCATAATTCCTATCTTTGCTTTATTTTCTGTTGCAGTAGACTGGCCACCTATTGTAACATCTTCTATTCACTGACTGTTCTCTCACTTCCTACTTTATTCTCCAAACCGTTTTTCTTAAATGACCACACCTTGTTGGAAACGAGTCCTCGTACTTGCTGTTTAGTAATAAAATTAAGATATGCTTTACGTAATGTTGCAAATCTATCACAAATGTATTGTCAAGTTGTAGGTACAAAATGTAAAACGGTATCAGTTGCCCCCGTGTTTCTCAACCGTCCTGCCCGAGAATGAAGCCTTGCTGCATGGTCAAGCCATTACAGCGATCCCCCAGGCAGACAGTTCATCACATGCTCCGTACATTATTGCAGAGTTTTCCATTGGGTCCAGCTTTTCTGGATGACCGCAAGGTGTGGGAGGCAGCTCGGTCTGTCTCGAGTACCCGAGTATACTGAGGAGGCGAGCCGCACCAGAACAGTTTACCCCAATACTGTTCCTGTTAAGTTTGTTTGGTTTTGCTGCAGAACGTGGCTGAGAAATGAAATAGTTATTCCTGTTTTACCGCTATGGGTTATAGCGGTATATTTTATAAAGGACGCCAGCCTGGATGGGAGCGGCTCCCTTCAGGGTTTAAAGAAAAAACCCTTGCCAAGCGGCAGAACAGTTTATGACAACTTTGGGGAGGAATAAATTATGCAGAAGACGACATACCTGATGTTTAACTGTGTTTTGCGTTTCTCTCCAAACAGAGTCGTGCCATCTATTCTAATTTTTCAGGGCCCCAATCAGTGTCCTCCTCATAGTGTGGTGCAGGCCCCTATAGGGAGTCAGCGGCACCTCTCTGCCTTCTTATATTTGGTTGACAGATGTTCATCCAAAGAAACAGGGGTGGGGCTTTTCTATAATGAAGCCCATTTTTATTCCAGAAAGGAATTTCTGTACATAAAGCACTTAGTTTCTACTGTATATCTGTAAGAAAAAGTACTGACTATTCATTGTTACCGGTGTGTTATCTTTAAGTGAGGGTAATGTCTTATCAGAGAAATAATGCACTAATTAAAGAAAGTGAAAGTGGACCTTGGGTTCTGGGGAGGAGTTGTCCAGCCATAACAGACTGACCTCAGAAGCCAGACTTCAAGTACTGTTTGGAAGTGAACCTGAGATGATCACCCAGGTTAGATCTCTGAAGGGGAGGTCGGACACAAAGATTTTAGGGGGATACTGTAGCTACTGGTTTTCCCTGAGCTGTGCTTGTTTTTGCATTTTCTATTCTGTATACTGAAAGTTCCTGAATTGATTCATTTATTTTCTTTTTAATAAAAATCATGCTGTTAGGTGTATTGTACTGTACTGCCTGTTGTCTGTGTATTCCTTTACAACCCTACCCGACACCCCTCCATCTGTTCTTTTGGTGTGTGTGTGTGTATATATATATATATATATATATATATATATACACACACACATACTATATGTTTTAGTTTTCCTGTATTTAAAATCAGCTCTGTATGTAGCCCCCCACCCCAAACAAGAAAAGTCAGTACAGGGATGCAAGAAATTTCATTCAAGCAGTCAACCAGCATTTCCTGCTGCTGCTCACTGTAAAGTTTCTACATTAAAAAATAGCACTCATTAAAGAAAGGCTCCTTTTATTTACTTATGTATTTAGTTTTTATGAACTGGGAAAGGAGGGTTATACAATATAGCCCATTTTCAGCCTTGTCTGGGAGGGAGTGCGGGGGAGAGATGCAGGTGAAACCAACTGAAACTGAACCAGGTTAGGCTGTTGGTAGTATCTTAGTGAAGCGTGAAAAGTTTCAACAACTGGACAGAAAACAAATTACAAATAAATTAGGGATATTTCATAGGAAACACAGGAATAAGTTTTTTTTTTTTTATTCAGTTTGGAATGAGGCTGGCAAAGTGAATCCCCGAGTACTACAGCAGTGCTGTGAGTGCATTTCAGCATGTATACAAAGCTTGTTCCGGTGTGTCCTGTACGATATCCTATGTATACCACTGCACTTGAGAGTTTAGTGGTGTTTATGGCTGTTTTTTTGAATGAAAGATACTGTACATTTGAGGGAGTGTCAACGAGCTGGCAGTGTCTTATTTTATTCTTAGCCTAGGAGACATGCTGATGAACGGGGCTGTGTGGGTTGCAGATTTGGTGACTGTCATGCTTGATTCAAAAAAAAAAAAAATTAAGCCTCAACTGTTAACATTTTTTTTTTTTTAAGCACTACAGACTTTTTGGGGATTGAGGCGTTCCCTGTGTAGAGTGGCAAGTAACTGGTCTCCTTCGACACGAGGTAGGGTGGGAATAATGCTTTTACTGGCTAAGGAAGGTGCGTGTCCAATTCAGGTAATGTGACTGGCTGCATTGGGTTGCTAGAAGTGTCTCCTATGAGGGTCACAGAGAGCAGCGCTGTTACGATTAAAGGGAAAGCCTCCTCAACCTATTTTATACCTGTGCAGTTTATTGGTATGACCAATGATTCCCTCTTTTGCATCCCCCTAATTTCATCCTAATTTAAATATAAATTAGGCTGTTTCACACTGATTTTCCCTGGTGTGAAAATCTATGTCTCCATTGCAAAGGTCATGACCCCATTCTTGCAAGGCATCATGGGAGTTGATGCGTGCCTTCACAAGCCAACAGAAGTTACTCTCATTCAGTTCTGTTACATGTCCTGTGAAGTCCCTGTATTCTCTAAAAGCAATTTTTTTCCAAACCCAGATGCACTTTAAACTACAGAACGCAGCAGGGAACTTGCTATGCCTTGAAATGTTTCATGGCCAACACAAGACAAGAACATAGGTACTGCAGAGGACAGCAACAGCACTGACTAATACAGTATAAACTACTGCAAGCTTTAGAACTAAACTATCATAAAATTCTAGGATGCCTTACATGAGTTGGGTCATAACCTGCTCGACTCCACTGCAAAGGTCATCACACCAGACTTCAGTACCTTCATTTACATTTAAATCCTGATGAAATCAGGAGGGTGCAATAGAGGCGATCATTGTTCATGCCTACAAACTACACAAGTAAGTAGAATAAAAGGCTGAGGAGACCTTTCCTTTAAGACGACTGCAGGAAAAGCGACATGGCAGCAAAGCAAATAACATATTATTCACCCTGGAGGGAAATAAAATGCCTGAATAATACTTTTTATTCCCTCAATTTGTTCATCCCTCCCATGATGTAAATAGGGGACATTCCATACGGCATGCAGAAATAAGTTTAATATTCACTCTGGAATGTTGACAGCAATGCTGCCTAGCAACGAGTGGTGGAGTGAAACGAAGCCCAGAGTTCTCAGTCAGCAGTTTTTGCAACATTCAAGAGTGAATAAAAAGCTTATTTCTGGATGACTTAAGGAATGTCCAGTCTATACCATGGAAGACAGAATGTCCCTGTGATAGCACCTGTCCTATGCTGTTTACCACAAGTTATTTTCTTGAACCTATTCATTGCTACGTTTGCAATGCTATTTCAAAGCCAAGTGTGGTGGCCATCTTTTTTTCTTGAGAAGACAAATTTAAACATTTATACAATACTGAAATGTTGATGGAACTAGAAATATGTACCACCAAACAGAACTGGAAGATGCTTGGAATCCTAATAGTGCAAAAAAGGAAGGGTCACATGTTTTGCCCAGTTTGGTTGCACTGCTGCTTTTAGTCTCTCTGGCTGACTCAGTGATGGGGAGACCAAAGTTTGCATGCCCTGGATTTCGACAATGGGAACCGCTGGGTCAGAGCATATAGTAGAAGGAAGGTGCTTGGCTCCTGCGGAGGGGCACAAACCACTGGTAAATGCACTCCCTGCACCCCCACCCTATCGCAGTGTGGCAATGCTATTCAATGAAGGAGCAAAGATGCAGTGATGCAGCAGCCCAGAGTGTTGGTTGGGGGGACAAGAAAAAACAGAATAAAAAAAAAAAAAAGCTTGAAACTGCAAATTTGTTAGTCAATAAATGGTCAATAAGAAAAGGAATGGGTGACAACAAAGCCCCCGGCCCCTGCCAGTATGGGTAACTCTAAAACTCTAGAGCTAAAGAGACAATTGGGAAGGGGGCAGTAGTGATACATTTTACACTTGGTTTCTTACCTTGAGACTTTCATATGTTGCAGCTGCTTTCTCTGGGTCATCATTGTGAAGCCTAAAAGCAAACTCTGTTTCCACCAGTCCTGGTGATATACACTACCAGAAGAGAAAGCAGACCAGAGGGGATTAGTCACATGACAAAACGGAACTCTGACAAATTAAATACTAAAAAAAGGCTACCCTTGACAACCACAAGAATGCCATGTGAAGTTAGAGAGAAAGACAGAGACAAAGAGAGAGAGGTCACGCATTAGCTATGAAGCATGTACTCCTAAATATGGAAAACCTTGTGTACTGGCTTGTTACCAAGGATGTCATGATATTACGATCTTAAAAAATTTCCTACTGATGAGACTTCTTTTATGATCTGGTTAGCCACTTGATGGGTTTACTATCAAGTACACCACACTTATCTCTCTTTGGTTTTATAGAATACATTTGGATGGTTACTGTTAGCTTTAATTGCAATTACGTCTACAAGGAAAGAGTACACAGGAAAAATAACTGCTAACCACTTCTATGGGTAAAAGCCCCATCCACGTATAATATCCAACCATCTGATGGGACATTTTTCACCTGTACTGCCCTGGAAGTGTATCCCTCTCTGGGTGCAACTTAGATCCCAACCCCCATATCACAGTCTTTGCTTTTCTACTAAGATTACAAATGCTACAGCTTGCTGTAATAACCAATATATTGAGATAAAATTTACACAAATATTCTGATACTCAAAACTTGATATTGTGACATGCCTACATGCTACTTTGGAAGTCGTCACTGCTCTCATTCAAAGAAAGGAGACTCTGTCCTCATGTTATTAATGGTAAATAAGAACGGCTTACCGTAGCTCTTATAAGAGTCTTGGCTTCCCTAAGTTCTTGTCGTAGCCCTTCCGTCAGTGCTGTCACGGCGTACTTGGTTGCAGAATAAAAGTGAGTGATGGGGTTAGGCACTACCCTATGGCCACTCATGCTGGAGGAACAGGAAAAGCAACCCCAGCGTTAAAACCCACACTGGCATCCGATACCACCAATCACCAAAAAACAAAAACAAGAAAGGAAAGAAAAAGAAGAAAACAAGGGAACCCAAAGAAATATACATACCTAACCTAATGTGATGATCAAATAAGGATTTTGTGCCGTGGTTTATGAAGAGATTTTTGTAAGAAGACAATAGATGATTAAAAACACATATATGAAATTAAAAAGTAAAACTGTGCAATCCAAGGAGCTTCTTCAAAATATTCAGTTCTTGGGTACACTTTAAACACTGTTTCCTCAAAAAAATGGTAAAAAAGAAAACCCTATCAAAAATGCTTGAAGTCTTTACTTTAAAGATCTAATAAGGCTAAATTATTCTTCAGCATATTAAGAGAACATAATTAACAGAAATCAAATAATCCCAAACAACCCAGCAATATGATGTAATTTACTAAAAAGGGTTTTACCCTACTTCTTCCACCCACCCTTCACCCCAAATCGTAAGTGTCATCCTAGCCAGGTCTTATCTACCAGTTGGGAGGGTAAGATACGGATGCCACTCCATGGAAGACTGGAAGGATGTGTATGAATGTCAGGTGGTTAGTGACCTTTCTCCCCAGGAGTGCAGCACTGAACATCTGAGACGAGCTTTGTCCCCACCCCTGCCAGTTCGAGGTCCACACGCAAACCTTGATCCCCTTTGATGGCAGTGCCAAATGCTGCCACTACACCTCTGGGTCATCCCCCAGTCAGTTTGGGTTTACTTTATGACCCAAAGCAGCACCCCTACATTGGTCAAAAGAAGGAAACAGGTGGTTCTCCTCCGTCATCAGTGTTGATGCTGGTCTTTGGGCAGTCAGGAGGGGGAGTCATGTACCAAGCAACCAGTGGGCACCCCCCTCCCCTACCAGGGTCTGAACATATACCCTTTACAATGTGGTCAGACTTCAACATCTCAGGACTGCAAACCACTTGTCTTCTATGGTCCCTGATCTTCCTGCTGGTGGCAATAAGTGCTGCTCCACCACCACCACCACCATCAGGCTAGTTAATACTTATTTTCTTTTAGTATTCATTGTGCCCATCCCCCGTGTCACCATGGCAGAATCCTTCCTTCAGTTGGAAAGCTTAACAAGTGGCTGTCTTCAGCTTGCATGAGGCTAGGGGCTGAGGGTGGGGTTAAGGCATTAGGATTGAAGAGCCAGAGGAACACTGTGCACCACTGATTTGCCAAGACTCATGAGACCGAGCCATCATTTTTTATTTCCTTACTTTGTGCACTTGGGAGTTTTTCAACCCTAATGGATGTATTAATGTTTTTTGCAGTTTCATTACTTGTTGAGAAATTAGAGTCACAACTTGTTTCACACATGGATGTTTGAACCCTGCCTGTAGCAAGTTAGGACTCTGCTCCTGATTCATGCAGTGTGTGTGTGTGTGTGTGTGTGTGTGTGTGTGTATCTATGAGAAATACAAAATCATACATACCCCCATAATGCAAAGCATCATGGGCTGCATATGCAAATCACCACAGAATATTATGCTGGTTCAACTATATATTATATATACACACACACACACACACACACACGCACATATATACTGTGTAAGTAAACAGGATTTGTTTTTCTTAAGCTTAAAATATTGATGAAGTAAAGGAAGAACTCTTTCATGACATAAACCTAGATAACAGATATCCACCCTGCCACTGTAAGCAGTATTTCTGCAATGAGTGATGAGTAATACCAATCATTGGGCAGGCCCAGTGACTGGAAAAATCCACTGGCCCCACAGGCTTTTCAGTAGCCAAGCACAAAATGAAATATAAACACTGCAATAATTAGTGTCAGTTCTCCGTCTCATTTATTTTTAACACATACACACACCTGTACTGGATCCCAAGCATGTACCCTCCTCCCACTGCTTTCCATTGAAGTATAATGTTGTATATTGTCACTTCTAGACTATTAGTAGTGGTAGTAAATCTTTTTTTATTTATAAGAATAAGGGAAGCATTCAGTTGAGTGTAGCTCATTTACAATGAAGTCCCAGGTATCAAAAGACAAACAAACATCAGTTTCAAGAAACATAACAGTCTAGATTATTAAATTACAGTATAAAAGTATACAATATACAACAAGGAGCAACATATATAAGCAATCAAGATTAACAAATATCACACTGATTACAATTAAATTGACTACTAGCCCATCCCAGGTACCATTTATTCAGGTCAGAAAAATAAGTTTTCTGATTCCCATCCCTTACACACACAGGAATTTTGTTCCTTAAGGTCATCCCTCTGAAAGGAACCGATGACTTGCCAACATTCAAATTACATCTGGGGGTTAAATAATGTAACCCCTGGGCAGCCCTAAGACTATCTTTCATACTTCTAGGAGGAAACAACTGAGAGATATAAATTGGGACCCCTTTTTTCCAAATTTGGAACATAAATTTAAGGAGATGAAGATTCCTACGCTCAGAGGGCCTAAATTAATCCAGGCTGTTAAACAAAAGACACCTATGAGTCCTGTAAGGAACCTCCAGTACAAAACAAGCCATCCTATAGAACATCCAGATCCACCCCGTCCAATAAAAAGCCGGAGGCTCCACCATAAAGGAGATCGCCATAATCTAGTGTAGGCATTAACAGACAGTTTACAACATTTAAACGGACATCCCTTGATACATATCTCAAACATATAAAGAGCCCCCAATTTCTTATTTAAACCCATTATCATATTATTTATATGAAGGGACCAGGACAGATTGCAATCTAACCAAATGTAACCCCTAGGGGCGCTATCCCAAGGGCTACTACCCCTGCCTGCTCTGACACTAACAGGTTGAGGGGCCTGAATCTGATGGCGGGTGCCTCCACCCAGAGGTTGGGGTTGGTACAGTCTGGTATGACCAGGTCACAGCCCTCTGGGCCACTGCGACCCCCCCTCTCTTCCCACTAGTGGGGCATACAAATAAACCCCAATGTCCCAGCCACATACACTTACCCCCAGGCTTGAACCAGTCTGCTTGCTCTGTGGGCCCCCTGCAAAGTAAGATGCTGTTACACAATCACGGTACAGTAGTTCACCATAAACACACAGTGCAGCCAGTATATCTTTGCAAAACAACCAATCTGATGTATTTAGGGGGAAGATAACGAGGAATGGGGCAATCAAGTTAATTATCTTACCACTCTAACATATGTATATCTATCTAGGGCACTGTGCACAGGCCTACCCTATGAGTCAATCCCTCTGGGTATCCAGGCAATGAACGCCTAGTCTCTCGATGCAGCTGGTTGGGGCCCTGACACAGAAACAAGCATTTAATTCCTATGAGGAGTAAATAGAGCCAGCAGGCTCAGTTAGTGTAGCCAGTAAACAAGCCAGAAGACCAGGCCTTCTCTAAGAACAGTTTCCAGGGTGCTACCCTGATTTGGTACTCACGACTCCAGTATGAACTGAGCGCACTCACACCTCCCATAGGACCGAGGCTGGAGTTCAGACACTTCTCCACACATTTATATGAAGGGCAGAGGGGTACCATACCAGGCAGCTGCTGCACACTTCCCCGATCGCTTTCACTGCAGACACCGGGCCAAACCAATGCAGCTTCACTCATCCTGACAGACTGAGCGCGATTGAAGCAGATTCTCCAGTCCTCTACAGGGTCAGCCTAGTAGGTAGCTGTGCTTTTGCACAGCCTCTTGACTGTTGCCTAGCGGATTTAGTCCGAAAACTTGCTGGCATTCAAAACCGCCGAATCCAGGTTGTCCACACACGCTTCCCATGCTAAAGCTCAACAGCGCAGCCCCGGGAGCTCCTTCCTCACTCATGACCACAGCGTCTCTGCCCCTTGGCAGTTGGAGCAAGCTTCTCAGTTCGGGCACCACCCGATCCTATAGGTGGGTTACTGATGCCAGTCACTTACTTTGCCTCCCACTGGTGCAAAGAGGAGCCAAGGTCCAAACTGCACTTCCCAGGAGCACCTGCCAGACATGCCAGACAGCCCCCATTAGGCAGGCTCCCAGGGGGAGTCCAAACTCTAATTGGCTCCAGCAGTCTCCATTTTAAAGCCCCCCTTTCCCCAATTGGTCCATCTCCTCTGCTTGGGTTCAAAATGGAGGGGCGGCACACACAGAGTCCCAGATGTAAATAAAGCAGGTTAAACAAGCTACATTTTTACAATGGCACTACATATTCTCCAACAGACGATTACATCTTTCAACCCAGCTCCCTCTGCTGTCTTATCGACTGCAGAAATGGAACAATCTGAACATCCCCTCGAGTGGGATTTGAGCAGTACACCCACTGTCCCCCTACATAACCACTGAAACCTGCAAGCAGGCAGCTCTTAAGGAGACAGTTCCAGAGTCTCTAAAAACACTCATAACGCCCATAATCGGCGGCATCTCACCAATCCCCAGCTAAACAGGGAGCCTTTAGGCAAACTTAGGGAAGGTCTTCGGGAACCCCCATTTGCAGAGGGGTTACACCAAGGCCCAAATACTTATAATTATCCCCTTCCGTTATAATAGTACCATCCAAAGTTGTTGTATATAGACATACACTCTGTTCTTTGGACTGTTATTTCTAAATATAACAACCTGGGTCTTTTTAGAATTTAATACTAAGAAATGCTTCTTGAAAGAATCCTGCACCTGATCAAAGGCCATCTGGAGCTTAGGTCTAATCAAATCCAAGGTTGGACCCACGACATATAATTGTATCATCAGCATAAAGATGGTACCCTATATCTGGAAGGTCAAAACTAAGATTGTTAATATAAATATTGAATAACAATGGTCCCAAGATTGACCCTTGTGGGACACCATTTAACATATCGACTAAGTTAGACCAAAACGGGCCAATCTCAACAAACTGTTTTCTCCTATTTAAATAAGATGAAAACCAATCAACAACTTGGGTAGATAAACCGATCTGGCTGAGCCCGGACAGGAGCACCTGGTGATTTAAAGTAACAAAAGCTTTAGAAAGATCTATAAATAAAGCTCCAACCATTTGTTTCCTGTCTAGACTCTGCTGCAGATCACTAACTACCTTAACCAATGCAGTATTGGTGCTGTGTTGTGACCTAAAACCAGACTGATAATATTTGGATTTAAATGGCAGAATTTCTATTTATCAAGTAGTTCTTGGCATGTATGAGTATGAGAGCTAAGTTGACTGCTGCCCCGCACCCCTGACTCCTTCGCTAAACTACCTCTTCTGCCCACGCACCCCGACTGCATGTTCTAAGTTGCCACTGAACTTTTAATGGCACTAAGTCCCTGAGGAGTCACTGAGAGGTACCTTCTCTTTGCACCCTTTTCATTTCCTGCTCCTCTCGCTCACCTCACATTGTATTAAGGGCCTGGAAACACTCAACTGAAGCACAGGGTCTGCACAACTAAAAGTGAAAGTAGTTGCCAACCATATATCTTGCAGGTACTTTCACTTTTAGCACACTTCCATGCTTTTGTGACACGACCACGGCTATGGTGTGGACAAAACACAAGGTGCCTGGCAGGCACTTCTGCTGCACCTGCCCGACGGAAAATCTACTTGCATTTGCCAGGCAGTGGGTGCCAATTTCAAACCCTACAGCAAGTGACATAGCCCACATCCCCCAAAAGATTGAATCTGTATCGTTCCAACTCAGATACTTCTTTCCTTGAAGTTGGCCTTCCCTTTGTTATTTGTGTCTCGTGAAGGTAAACTTTACTTTGCTACGTGATACCTGTGAAGGTAAACCTCACTTTGCTATCTGGTCCAGTGGAGGTAAATCTAACTTTTTTATCTGGTTCCTATGAAGGTAAACTTCACTTTGCTATTTTGTACCCATGGAAGTAAATCTCACTTTGCTATCTGGTTCTATAGTGGTAAATCACACAGGAGGAATCATAAGGTTAGCAGAGCGGGCTAGGATGATGGCGGAAGCGGCAAAATGCCACTCTCCTTAATGATTGCTTTAGTTCAGTTTTCACTAAGGTGAACAGTAGACCCTTGCCAGAGAGTGGCATCAAAGCAGCCACTAAGGGGGTCCCGGAGACAAGGCAGCCAATATTTACAAGCAAAAAGATCCAGAAAGGGTTGGCAGCACTAAAAATAGATAAGACCCTGGGACCAGGTGGGTTGCATCTGAGGTTACTCATGGAACTGGCTGAACCCCTGGTAGGTCTATTCAACAGCCCTCAAGGATGGGGGCAGTTCTGAAGGATTGGAGGGTGGCATACATAGTTCTGCTCCATGGTGGGGAGGCAAAGAATATGCAGGGAACTACAGACCCTATCAGTCTAACCTCTATTGTAGGGAAGCTGATGGAGGCACCAGTCAAGAGGATCTCATGGACTACTTGGAGAGCAACAGGATCCAGGATAGTAAACAGCACCGATTCACGGCAAGGAGATCTTATCAGACTAACCCGATGGTTTTCTTTGACTGGGTGACAAGGGCACTGGATAGATGCAACACTGTGGATTTGCTCTACTTAGACTTCAGCAAGGCTGTTTACTCGGTGCCTCACAGATGCTTGCTGAAGAAGATAGAGGATCTGGGTGCAGTTAAGGTCATAGTAAACCGAGTAGGTAACTGGCTAAAGGGGAGGCAGCAGAGGGTTGTAGTCAATGGGGTCAAGTCAGCAGAGAGAGAAGTAATGAGCAGGGTAAAACAGGTATCTGTTCTAGGACTGGTTTTCTTCAATATGATCATTAGAAACATTGGTGAGGGTATCTGGGGCAGGCTGTGTCTCTCTGCAGATGACACGAAGCTCTGTGGGGGGGTGGATACTGATGAGGGAATCAGGGAAATGTACAGTGATGTATAAAAGCTAGAGGGGTGGTCTAACGTCTGGCAGTTAAAATTCAATGCTAGAAAGTGCAAGGTAATGCACCTAGGGAACAAGAAACCGAGGACAGAGTACTGGATGGGTGGGTTGTGACAGCACTACAGCTGAGGAACGGGACTCTTAAGTTACCATCGGTGATGCCCTCAAACAACTGAGTCAGTGAAACAAGGCATGTGGCAAAGTGAGTAGGATGCTGGGATGTATTGGGAGGGGTACTGACAACAGAAGGGAAGAGGTAATACTTCCCCTATCTAGATCCTTAGTGAGGCCACACCTGGAGTACTGCACCCAGTTCTGAAGTGCTCCCCTCAGGAAGGACAGACATAAGCAGGAGACAGTGCAGTACAGGGTAACAAAAGTGATTCTGGGCCCAACAGGGCAGGTCCTATGAGAAGCACCTCAAGGCACTGAACATGTACTCCCTGGAGACCAGAAGGGAGATATGATAGAGAGCGAGGAACTATTTAGCTTGAATACTAGTTCACAGTCACATGGACACAAGTGGAAATTGAGAGGAGAGAGGCTCAGAAGGGGCATCATGAAGTATTATTTTACAGAAAGAGCAGTGTAGCTATGGAACAGTCTGCCTGCCAAAGTGGTGTGTGCTAAAACTACAGGAGGGTTCAAGCATGGTTGGAATAGAATGATGGGTATAGTGGCTGCTTGGGGCAGCAGAAGCTGGGAGGGGAATGAGGGAAGGATGGGGACAGCAAAGACCCTAGGAGGACAGTAGGTCCCAGTGCTAAACAGGGACCATTGGTCTTTTTCTGCCATCACTGTCTAGGCTTTTGTGAATGTAAACTTTTTCTTTTGCCATCTGGTTGTCCTCAACAGTGATTGGGGCTGCAGCAATGGTGTGATATTTTAAAATTAACAGCTGCAAATGCAAGCTCCCCCTCAGCAGCGATCCATGCACTTTTTCCAAGTTTCAAGGTTTTTATTTAGGAACAGGATAACAGATGGTATACAACCAACAGAGCCAAGGCTAATTTAATAGTTTCCTGAGTGGCATCTCACATACAAACTTGTAAGTTATAGTTACACACCTGAGTTATAAATACATATACAAAACAGACAAAAACAAGTAAATGCATAACAATTAAGCACTTTGTGTCATGCAAAAGGGACAATTTAAACAGCTGGCCCAGTGGTGCTGAGGGTTGAGGCACAAGCCTTACCTTGCACCACGCTGGAGGACCCATGTTCGGGAGTGGACTCGGGTCACTGTGGGTTGGCTGGGGAAGAGAGGATCGAGCATCTGATGGACTGCTCTCCTCTCCTGGGGAGGGAGGGTAGTGCATCCTGCAGTTCTGGTGGCTCCCAGTGGAGACTGGGAGCATTGCAACTAGTGGGGACATGCATGCGAGGTATGGTGGTGTCGTCAGATGTCCTGCGACGGGTGTGGGAGTGCGCCCGTTGTGCACTGGACGTCACTGCATGTCTGCACCCCCAGGAACACTAAAAACGGAAAAAGACCCCAACACCCAGGAAGGTAAAGACGGGACCTGTGGACAGCACCCAAGCTCATCGCTGGATCTATCCGAACAGCTTCCAGTTCTTACCTTCACTCCGGCCACCCACTAGATTCTAGATAGAGTGCCAGAGTAGCTGGCGGTCCCACATCGGTGCACTCAGAGCTGGGGGAGTTGGTTAGGTTGGGGTGGGGTATGAGAATACCCCAGGATGGAGGTTCGTTTGGAGGACCTTGAGCAGAGTGGGAGAAAGCCAGTCCCAGTGTCCATGCTGGAGAGAGGTCCTATGGGGCCAGCGAGAAGGGGCATAAACAGAGTTTATATTAAAAAAAAAAAAAAAGGGACAATTTAATATTACCATTAATGCAGGATTTAAAGCAGCAGTGTAACAAAAAAATGTTTTCCCAAAAAGCTAGTTTCAGGTACAATTAATACAACCATTAGCATACCTGTCAAATCTACTGTTCTATGTACCTCCTACGCTGTGTATGATTTTTTTTCCCCTCAAGCCTAACCCAGGTTTACAATGCTATTTCTAAACCAAATGTGGCAGACATCGTTTTTCTTGAGAAAAACAAACAAAATGAAAACATTTCTAAAGTACTCCAATTCTGGCAGAACTAGACATTTTTACCATCAAATAAAACTGGAAGATGCCTGGAGTCTTTCAAACTGAAACAGGTACGGTCAAAATTTTATCCAGTTTTGTTGTACTTCTGCTTTAATTTTAGATTAAGAGGGGAAGAGTCCCAACTTTTCATTCAGGAAGAACTGAAGAACCACTGAACCCAGCACATTAACAGTGGCATCCAGGAACGTGTGTGAAATTACAAAGTTGCAGTTGGACAGTCATAATTACAAAAATAAGTGTAATGCACTAACGATACAAGATGTATACATATTAAATATATGTGCACTTGAAGGACCAAAGAGTTCTTGGGAGGTCAAGGATTAAGGAACATGCCCAACGAGTCCCTAACAGAGGACGGTGCAGTCTAGTTTCACACTGTAACTTGGTACTGGAACATAGAGTCCCCTCTTTCCAGCAACTATAAAGGAATAACACCCCAGAGATCTTTGAGTCAGCTGCCGGTGCTTGACAGACCCCTGGCAGAAGCCGGGAGTCCAACAGCCATGGTTTGGTAGTTTGGGAGGCAGAGCAGACGTGGGCGTGAACACCACTAGTATCTAGTGCATGGCACACCACCTGGGGACGGAGCAAGGAAAATGTAGACCAGGCAGTATGCCATTCACCTCACTCTGCAGATCTCACACTGTGTCCCTGTGGCACTACCCGGACACCAAGCTAAATGATCAATGGGGAAGGGCCCCCCCAAAGGCCTCGCCCTGGGGGGTATGCTAGGAGGAACACTCTATGTAGGTAAGTCCCCGATGGGTGACAGAGTTTAAGTTTAGCCAATGTGGGCCGGTCTGGATGGGAGGATAAAGTATACTAAATAAAAAAATAAATAAAATTGAAATACCAGTAATAGTTAATTTATGAACAAGTGAACAAGTATAAATGAATTGTTAGATGTATTCTATAATTATATTATGATTAGAAGTTGATCGATAAATACTTATGACAAATGTAGGTTTATTGCAAAAATTATTATTTACAGTATTAAGGAACTGTTATGCATGATACTGAATGACTGAGCTTGTGCTTATGTTGTGAAACCTTTTTTCCTGAACTGCTTATAAATTAATAAAAAAAATAATACTGTAATAACTGTCTGTGCCTAATGAACATCTCCGCCCAACTCCAAGGGTTCAGAGGCCCTCCTACATTAAAGCAGTCCAACTAGCATTCTCCTGTAATTGCCACAGTACTGCTTCATAGACAATAAAAATAGGTTACTCACCTGTAACCATAGCTCTAGGAGTGGTATGTGTTTCACATTCACACTATGGCAATTCCGCCGGAACAGTCTAATTTGCTGGACGTCTTCAAGCTAAGCTCCTCCCACCTCCCAGGCAGTATGCTGTCTGACTCCAGCCCGCGATGTCAGGTGTTGCAGGCTGTAAGCAGGGATCTGTTTGCCACTTGCCAGCAGAGGCTGGGTGGGTTGTGTGGATGTGAACCATATACTACTCCTAGAACTACGGTTACGGGTGAGTAACCTATTTTTTCTAGGGGTGTGGATATGGTTCACTAACCACTCTGGCAGAATCCTAGCATGCACCCCTACTTGGCAAACTGAGACTGAAGAACTGAGGTCCCAAAAACGGAATCTCAGCATGAGTCAAGGTCGATGAGGTAGGGGGAAATGAAGGTGTGTGCTGACTTCCGGATAGCAGCCCTGGAGATTTCCTGGATAGGGATATCCCTGGAAGAAGCCACCGGGCGGTATGTCTGGTGGAATGAGCTCTAGGCCCTACAGGAGGCTCCCCTTCTGGTCAACATATAGCGGAGGCCAATGCAAGATATGATCAACCTGCCGATCATCCACTTTGCTGCCGGTCTGCCAGGCGCAGCTTCAGTGCAAGTGACAAACAGCTGGCGAGCCTCTCCCCGAACCCCAGCCGCATGCTCCACATAGTAAGAGAGCACCCTCTGCGGGTCCAGTGTATGGAGCCTGTGGTCAGTCTCTGAAGATGGGTTAATAAAGTGTACTGTTAAGTTAATCACTTGGTTAAGGATGAAACTCCAGCTAGCCCAGTGGCGCTGAGGGTTGAGGTGCTGGACGCCACACCTCGCGCCACTTCGGCGACCCGGGTTCAGGAATGAGCCGGGGCCGCCAGCGGAGGGCTGGGAAGAGATTGAGCATCCGGTGGACAGCTCTCTCTTCCCTGGGGAGGGTTCAGGGATGCGCTGCTCTGTAACAGCACCTGGAGGTGGTCGGGTGCAGCACAGTTTGGCAGCGCATGCAGTAAGGGGGGGGGGGAGCTCGGCGGGTGGTGGCACACTGTGCCCAGCCGCCATAGCACGTCCAAGCCCTCAGGGGAAAGGAAAAATAGAAAAAGCCCTCTGTGGAGCCGAGAGATGAAGGAGACTCCGGGGGCAAGTCCACAACCCACCACCGACCCAGTGCACCAGTGGACTCCACGACCTGACCCGACACCAGATAGGCCCCTCTAATTACAGATAAGGCCACCGAGGGAGGGTGGGCCCACCAGGCCCACCCCGGGGTGGGGTGTTCCGGGGGGCTGGACCTACCTGGTCAGTCGAGGGAGAACACTGGCAAGCGAGGATTCAGGCTGGGAGAAGAGACTTAGCTGAGTGGGTACTCTGGAAGGATGCCCAGCCTGCAGAGTGAAGAAATAGAGAGTAAAAAAAAAAAGATGATGAAACTCCACTACAACCTTTGGGAGGAACTACAGGTTGGGGCAAAGGATTTCTGTGGAAAATCGGGTAGGGAGACTCCACCAAGAGTATCTAGAGCTCCCCAGTCCTTCTGACTGACATGACGGCAACCAGGAAGGTTGTCTTCCATGATAGGTGCGACATCTCACACCTGTGCACTGGCTCAAAAGGTTTGCCTATGAGCACAGCCAGCAACAGCATTAGGATCCACAATGGAGGTGGTTCACGCACCAGAGGGGGCAGGTGGTCCAGGTCCTTGAAAAGGCACCCAACCACCTTCTCCTGGGCACTGGCGGCTTATCGGCATGCACTCAGTAAGCAGAAATGGCTGCAAGGTGCACCTTAAGGGTTGTCACTCAGTCCCAACTGAGAGGGGGACCAAGGGTAGTCCAAGGATGCCAGCTACAGGGCAGGCAAGGGGATCAAGCTCATTGCCCCGAATCCAAATAGAAAATCTCTTCCATTTAAGGGGACAGCATCTGCAAGTCGACTCTTTTTCGAAAGCCTTCACAATGTGGAGCACATCATTTAAGAGAACCAAGGCCTGGAACTCTAGCCACTCAGGAATCAGGTTGTGAGGTGCAAGGACTGCAGGTCCGGGTGCAGAACTGTTCCCTGATGTCTGGTCAGCAGATCCAGGCAGAGAGTCAGTCGCCATGGAGGTCTGCTGCTGAGACTGAGGAGATCTGGGTACCAGAACTGCCTTGGCCAGTCTGAAGCTATCAGGATCATCCTCGCCTTTGTCCTTCCAGGCCTTTACCACAACCTTGTGGATCACAGGGAAGAAAGGGAAGGTGTACATGAGGCCTGGGGTCCAGGGCCTTGCAAAGGCATTCCCCAAAAGTGTCTTGGACTGAGGGAGCAGGCACAAAACAGCCTCAGTTTGGCATTCTCCCAGGTGGCAAACAGGTTCACCACTGGAGTGCCCCACTGGGAGAACAGGTGGTTCACCACCTCTCGATTCAGGGACCACTCATGCAATGTCTCTCCTACCCGGTTGAGAGTGTCCATCAGCTGACAGTTCTCTCCTGCAAAGTGAATCAACAGGGGGTCTGCACCCAGGCTGCCTGTTCAGGTAGAACATGGTTGTGGTATTGTCTGTCTGGACTTGCATGACCTGACTCCTGGCTAAAGGGGTGAACTCCATCAGAGCTAGCTGCACTGCACAGAGCTCCAGCAGGTTGATGCGGTGATGGGACTCCCTGGGTGACCAGAACCCATGGGCTCTGTGGTCCCCCAGGTGTGCTCTCCATTCCACTAGAGACACATCCGCTGTAAGGGCGACGGTTGGTCCTGGACAGACATATGGTACTCCTTCCTCCAGATGTTCTGGGATGAGCCACCACTGGATGATATCCCACATTGGCTGGGTCACTATGACCAGCTGGTCCAAGTGACCTAGGCAGTGGGACCACTGACGGTCCAGCTCACACTACAAGTACTGCATCTCCCAGTGGGCTCACAGAGTACTCCAGCAGTCGTTAGAAGCCCCGGGCAGGGTGCAAGTGCCCAACCTGAAATGATTTGGCAAAGGAAGATCCAGTGCTAGATCTTCAAGGAGGTGGACCCTGTCCTGCAGGGAGTCTAGCTCTGCCCCAGTGAAGTGAATCACCTGCAAAAGGTTCGGTTTGGACCTGGCGGGGTTGACCAGCAGGCCCAAGTCTCTGCAGGTCTGGAGGGCCAGATCCCTGGACCACTCTATGGACTTCTTGGAAGGCCTAGCAATCAGCCAGTCATTCAGACAGGGGTATACCCTGATGCCCTTGCACCACAAGAAAGCTGCCGCCACTGCCATGCACTTGGTGACGATCCTGGGCATGGATGACAGGCCAAATGGTATGTCCTGGAACTGATACAGAACCTATTCTGCACAGAAACAAAGGTACTGCCAGTGGGATGAGGAAGATCGGGTCCTGGAGGTCCAGGGAGCAGAACCACATGCCCTGCTCTAGGGTTGGTATGATCTGGTTCAGGGTTACTATCCAGAGCTTGCTCTTCCTCATGCACTGATTAAAATCATGCAGATCCAGTATGGGGCACCAGCCTCCCCCACCCAGTTTCAGGACCAGGAAGTACATGGACATGTACCCCTGTCTTGCCAGGGCATCTGGGACACGGGCTATAGCCCCTTCTGCAAGGAGGTGAGCGAAATCCTCCCATAGGATGGTCAGCATGACCTGCGACACTGAGGATTCCATTGGAGCATGAGATCAGGAAGGGCAGGACAATCTTGAAATCTAGATGTACCACCTTGAGAACCCACTTGACCATGGTAACAGACAAATGTGGCCAGAAGACAGGCAGGAGGTTGACACTCCCTGACCCATCACTGGGCAGCTCTGCAGGAGGCACCTGCCACTAGGGCTGGAGGGGCACCACTTTCCTACCCCCATTTTTGACCCCTGGCTGGAGAACTTGGCCTTGGGAGTGCCAGGCTTGGTATTACCCCTGCTGTGGCTGAAAGCACTGAAGCTGAAAGGCCTTCTGTTTTGGTTTCTGGGCTTTCCAGTCCTTCTGGGACAAAGCCACAGAGTCCAGGGTGGCGGACTTCCCAGTCCTGGTGTGATGACCATTTCATCCCCTGGGCCAAAGAAGTCAGTGCCCAAGAAAAGGACACTGGCCAGCTTGTGCTGAGTGTCCACCGTGTAGGTGGAAAGCCTCAGCCAGGCCCTGCGATGCATCACGATGTCCACTGCCATGGAACAGGCACAGGAGTCGCCAATTTCTAAGGCCATCTGGAGCTGGCATTTAGCCAGTGCTTGACCCTGGTCCCTGACCAACTTCACCGGCAGCTGCTTGTCAGCAGGTAGATGACGGAGGACTTCATCCAGCACTCCAAAAAGCGAGTGAGCAAAGTTGTCCATCATTATGGCGTAGCTCACCCGGAGACCATGAGAGAAGGCAGCACAGATCTTCCTGGCCATGTGTTCAAGCTTCTTTGACTCCTTGTCTGGGGGCTTGTCCACGTCCCCTTGCTTTCTGGACTTCTGGAAAGCCAAGTCTGCGACCAGATCATCAAAAGAACCTGGAAACAGATCCAGTAGAGAGCACATACTTGTGAACCATACAGGTGGGGGAGCAAGCAGGATGTTGGATGGTGCCAAAGCTCCAGGGCCAGTCCCAATAACAGATGCTGGTCTCACTCATGGGAAAGGCAACCCCTAGGGATTTGTCCCCATCAAGGATGTCTGTGAAAGGGTACTTTGCCCTTTTCTGAACAGGCCACAGAGGGACAGACATGGACTCCAAGATAAGTAAGAATAGAGCCCCAAATGACACTGGCCCATGGTCTGTAGTCAGTTTCTCAACTGACACACAATCAAAAGTAAGCATCCTCGATCACAGCAAGGATGAGCCCTCTGAGTCATCCAAGGACTCTTCAAAAATGACCCTTAACCGTTTGCCACCAGAGACCACCCGAGAGTCAGCCAACTGAGTGATTACCACCAAAAGCTGGCCTTGCAAGCCAGCCACAGCACAGGAGTCCTTCGCTGGAGTTTTCATCAAGGGCTGCCGTGGAGGTGAGATGGGTGCTGGGGAGATCTGTTGAAAATGGACAGGCGTGGTCATGATCGGCACCTGCCAGTTGACCACAGGTGTCAGGGTTAGAGCCCTACTCTACCCCAGTCAACTGCTGCTAGAAGAGGTCCTCATCTCACCATCATATCCAGTGGCAGAGTGCCTCTTTGTCCTAGGAGGTCAAGGAACATTGATGGTGACGCTTCCCAGTCGAGTGCCAGCATAAGCAGTGCTTCGACCAGGAGCTCAACCTCCACTGTTGACCAAAGGGCTGATGCCAAGCAGAAGCCACCAGGGGTTCATTATAGACCATATGCCAAGGTTCGTGGGGAAGCACTGGCTTCAGTAGACAGACCACCAGAGGAGGCTGTTCACAAGTGGAGCCTGCCAGGGCCATCAATCAGTCCATGTCCTCCTGAGTGAGGACCAGGAAAACAGGGTTTTGGAGATCAGGTCCTCGTTTATCCCCTCCAACAACTGGTCAGCAGGGTCAAGAAAAATCCTGACCATCTGATCGACTGGTGTTGAGGTCAACAAGCCCCACAAGGGCACTGTGGAGCTTTTGACCTGGCCCTCGACCACAGAAAGCCTGACCAGAGTCCAGTGGTCAGGGGAGTGGAGGGACTGGGAGGACTGCAATCTCTCCCAGCCCTATGACTGATGCCAGCAGTGCACGCTTCTTACTGTGGTGGACAGGGCTCCCCCCGAAGGCCTGCAGGGTCTGACATCTCCTGGAATTCTCTAGTGAAGAAGGCTCAGATGCTGGTCACAGCTGGGAGCAACATAGGCTGACGAGATACCTACTGCAGCAGTAGTTGCCACTTTTTCCATGACTTCAAACTGGGCAGCAGACACCACCACAGAAGAGGCTTTCTTGCAGCCTTTTGGCCAAAGCTTCAGGCCCCTATTGGCCAGCCAACCAAGAAGAAGCTGGGCCGTGCAATTCTCCAAAGATTGAGAACATCGACTGGCGCATGCCACAGCCCAGAACATTGTGTGCACCTCTCAAACAGCAGAGGCAAAACACATGTTGGTCTATCTGCAACAAGTTCCACTGGCACATGGTGCAGATTTTCAAGCTTGGAGCTGGCTTTGTTTCCTCATGTTCCACCTTCCATTGGCGAGGCTGGAGCTGAATCAATCGCCAAAAAAACAAGAAGATTCTGAAATGTCGAAGGAAAAAAAACAGAAATCGCCAATAGCACACTTGGTAGCCTGCAATGCGCAGACCTGTGAAGGAGGAGACCAAACTCTTTCAGCAGAAAGGAAGATCTGATGTCACAGGGTGGAGACAAGGGATATACCACCTGGGTACTGGGAGGAGCTTAGCTTGAAGATGTTCCGGTGAATCATCACTTTCCAGTGGAACTGCCAATGTATGGCTAATGACCTATATCCATACCCCTAGAACTACTGTATTAACTTGTCAAGGTTAACTCGCGGTCATCATGAAAACTGTGTGTCATAATATCCCAGGTCCCCAACCCAGCTGGCAGAACTGACATATTAAATAGAGAGCACAGGGTGTGAGGCAATATCTCACTTGAGTGCCACTGCATGAGCCCCCAATTTATTTTTATTTGACAATCTATTTTCCCAGAACATCTCAACAACGTGCTAAAATCTCATTTTTAGTAGGGTCCCTCTTCTACCAAATTCTACAGCTATGATTACTGCAAGGCAGGAAGCTCAAGTGATCTGTTCAAGGTCCACAGTGAATCTAGCACTGTGGTGGGAATCTGGGATTCAAACCTACGGTCTTCTGTTTCACAGTTCAGTTCTATAAACACTAGACTACACGGTCTTCCATATGGGCTGGCAGTATAGTCTAGAGGTTAGAGGAACGAGGTGTGAACGAGCTTGGTACATCCAGCAGACCAGACCGGAGTTTGATTCTCACAACCTCCACTTGTATACTGTGTGACTCTGAGCAAGTCACTTAACCGCCCAGTGCTCCCAGGTCACCCCTGAAAACAGGCATTTGTGCCTAGTGGGCCTTACCCAGTTACCAAAGACTAAAATAAAAATAAAATATATGTTGAAAATGATCATGCTTGTTTATAATTAACAAAGCTGGGAATTAACGGTTCTGACCATTTCCATAAGAGACAGTCCAGGCCACCCGATGGCCCAGTACTGCTGGGCAAGTGACTCGGGCTCAAGTGCAGACCTGGAAGTTGGCCAAGCAGTCCAGGGAGGCTGGGACACATTACCATGCTGCAGCATTACCAGCCAGGGAGGGCACCACAGCAACAACTGTGGTGGGCCAAGGAGCTAGATCCCCCACAGGATGTCATCTGTGCACGTGGGGTCAACTGTGGCCACTACCTGGTGCCATGGAAGGAGGGTGAAGGAAAAAAAAAAAAAAAAACACAGATGGAAAACAACTAGGCTCCGTCTAGATGGCCACATTTGGTACACTTCGGCCTCATTCCATGAAGTTCACTGTCCGCCCTTAACTCCAATTGTGGCCCCCTCCTGAAGACCTCTGCCACAGAGTGAAGAACCACTGCAGCAGGCAGCAGCACTAAAGTTAGTGGAGGATGGGACTATGTGGTTACCAGATGACTGGTGACAGGTGATGGTCAGATCGGAGAGAAGAAACTTGACTGAAAGGAGGGCCAGCTCGGTGTGTCGCAGTGGAAACAATACCACCTGCCATGCTTGTGACCCATGTTCAGGTGTGAGCTTGGGTCACACGGGGGCAGCTAGGGGTAAGAGTATGAACATCCCGTGGACAGCTCTCCTCTCTTGTAAAGGGGGACAGGTCAGTCCACTGCTTGCCTGCCACCTATTGGAGGCTAGGAGGCAGCACAGTCAGAGCATCCAATATGGGGACAGGCTTCTTGGCAGATGTCTGCGTGTGCATGCTAGCTCACTCATACACAGTGCATCACTGCATGGACAGTAGCCTCTGGGGTGAAAAATGGTGGAGGTAAATCAACAGGCAGGATGAAGCTCTGGTCTGCCAAAGGGTCCACCACACCAACTGGGCCCACAACACCAAATGAGCCCCCTCTGGAATCCGGATTGTGCACCAGAGGGGCCTGGCCAGTCCCAATGGCCCTGCCATGTGGGGGTATTCCGTGAGAGACTCATCAGCGGGGTAAGTCACTGAGATGGTGGGTGATGGAACTGGGGGGGGGGGGACTAGAGGAGATGGGGCTGTCCAGCAACCAGAAGCATAAAATACAGGACAAAAATAAATAAATAAGCACTAGTCAAGTAGTTTACTCTGAGACACAGCATGTGTGACTTACAATGTTGTTTCTCAAAAACAGTAATAAAAAGAAGGGCTTTCTGGTACATAATCTTAACCAGCGATGGCAATATTCTGACATCAAACAGGTTAAATGAAAATATGTTACAAACAGAACGGTCACATTATCAACAGAAATCACTGATTAATCATGCAGAAACACAGCCACACCCAAAGAAAATAAAAATCAAGCCGTAGTGATGGATTGGTAATAGAATGAAGTGAAAATGTATCAGTGGATGATATCTGATGATTCATATAGATATTTGATGATTCATTTAGATATTTAATGATTCATATAGCCTTGCGCAAGTGATTTCCAATCAACATTCTTGCATTTTTACCTATTGATGTTAATTATGTGACCATCATCCACATCTCGCTCCTTCATCGACTGGTAGGCTTCACGGGTACAGATAGAAAGGGCCAGGATATTAACCTGAAATTTATGAATGAGAAATGTTGACAGTAATTTACCTGCTTTTTTTTTTTAATAGAACTTTTATCTGAAAATCAAGCCAAGACAGAAACCACCAAAAACACTGTTCAATTCCTTCAATGGGATCAAGGTCAGTAATGCCAGACCAGGTACTGCTGGCCAAGGGTACACCAGTTCACTTGACAAGACATTCTCACTTCTAAAAGTAGGGGTGGCATTTGGATGGGGTAGCTGGGGCTTGGGGCTCCCCATAAACGGGGGCTGGCAAATGTTATCTACTTCTCAAAAACTGATTCTTCTAGGAGCATACTCATGGACACCACCCCCACTATCCCTCTGATCTTTTTAAGCCTTCAACACTGACCACGAGGCACGTCTACATTCCTATTTTCCCCTGCTAAACAAACCTGAAATGGCACCCCCTATATAAAAACACCCCACATTAGGATAAAGAACTGTCCAATTGCTAGCACCAAAAAGTCACCGATAAGACAGAGCTTAGTTCCCCTGCTAACACAAAAGAAAAGAAAAAATGAAATTTTTTTTGTTTTAACATTAAAACTAGCATATTGGTGCAGTCTTAGTATTACGTCTCCTCCAGGAATCGAGCTTTGAAACTCTAATCTGTTTCTTTTGAATGCTTTCTTTGTCATGTTTGTAATAATCAACTGCAAATATTCAGCTTTGCCTATTCTTTTAACTCACTGGAGCTTAAAAGACGATGAGCTGTGATGTGCTCAGAATATGAACTTTGCTGGCAGTCGCTGGGTAACAAGGAGCAACTGAGTAACATGCAGGATGCTGGCCCCGGATTTCTTTTGCTTTTTTGCTGATGGGTTGACTGGATGGAGTGCTTAAAGTTTCCTAGCTTGCTCCGTTTCTCCTCAAAAACAGTACGGCTGAACTTTAAACTGATAGAGTCCATCAATACTGCGATCAGTGTCACAATTCAAAGAAAATGGAATGAGATCTCACCTCAGTACATATATTCTTTATATCCGAGTATCCATGTTCTTTATTTCATGTAATAGGCCACTGTGCTATATTTAACCAACAACATGGCATAATCATGCAAGTAGCAGAGTGGTATGTCCCCCTTCACAAGACAGCAGAGCTGTTCTCACTCTCTGGTGAGCAGGATGACGTCATACACAGACATGTGAAGTGACATCATGAGCCGGGTTTAAAAGCTGAGATGCCCGAAAAACTTACAGAAGCTCAGGATCAGAAGCATACCAAGCTGTGTAGACATGAATGAATACAGAGAGGATCATGCACGATTAAGGCATGTTGACGGCAAAACGTAGCACAGTGGCTTGTTACATGAAATAGACTATGGATACTGAGATGGAGTCTCATTCTAATTTCTTTGAGTTTTGATTGGATGGGGTGAAGGTCACTTTGATCTAACGACTACGACAACATGTCAAACATTTTTAGGTGCCTCCAAGTCCAACTCTTAAATGCTAAACAATACCTTATGAGTAAGCCAGCCCCTCGGGAACAAGCCTGTGTCATCGGTGACTGGCCAGGAGGAGGAAGATCAAACGTTCCAAAGGATGCTCTCTTCCTCCAGGGACGGGGATGGCTGGTCACAGCATTATACTGCTACCTGGATGACCACAGGTGGTAGTGCACATGGGACAACACTGCAGTGGGGAAGGGATGTCCAACAGCATCACGCTCCACATGCTCGCATGCGCGTGTGACGCCATGAGTTGGTGTCCCATGTGATAACTGAAGGAAAAACTCCTGGCCAGTGCACCATGATGGATCTCACACCGGCTGCAGGGTGCTCTGCACGGCAACACCAGATCTGTTCCATCAGCCAATTTGAGGGGACCTGCCAACCCCTGCCCGGCGGGGGGGGGGGTGCAAGTCACGGAGGAACATGCCCAGGATTGCAAGTAAGGCCCTGAGGAGCCAGATGACGGGGCTGCGGGGGGAGGGGTGGTGATGGAGCCACAGCTTGCACCAGACAGAAACCATATTAAAAAAAAAAAAACCTTTATGAATAATATAACACCATAGCAGAGCTTGTCAAGACCAAATTTTTTTTGTACCCTGTAAATATGTGTTTATTAACATAGTTTTCTTTTACAATAAAACACACAGCTGTCAAAAAGGCCATCATTACAGCATTGTGACATTAAACAAGTAATAGACAATGACACATTGAGACCACCTAACCCTGTTACCCTCAGCAGCCCTGCTCAGACAGTGGGGCAGCTTGTACTCCTATCATTGTTCATCGGTTACTATATCTATGCTCATCTGTAGAAAACAGATAGTGGGAGCATGATCTGGGGGTCAGTAGCATGCTGATTCACCAAAAGTCCCTGCCCTCTTCCCCAAGTCACCAACCCCGTACACCCTCCCCCTCCCTGTAAATGAGATTTTAAGGAACAAAGGTAGGAACATGTTACAACACATGAACTATCAATTTGGTCCACCTAGAGGTAAACTGTTCAGGTTTATCATTAAGTTTAAAAGTAGTTCTCTCCACAGTGTAAATGCTGTTTACAGTTTCCCACCAATGTCGTGGTGTGGGTATCTGTGGAGTGAGCCACCATTTGGTAACATATTTTAGCACAGCCACAAGCATAATTCCCAATTAATAGTTAATTTGCCATCTCTTGCACCGTCTAGGATATTGAAACAGCAGACATATCTCTGGGCTCAGTCTAATCCCCACACCCGGAACTTCTGGGATGGCAGTCTCCAGATCTCAAAAAAAAAAAAAGCTGCAGAAAAAGGCATGCCCACATAATGTGAGTGTGCACTGCCCTGGCTTCCCCACGTCTGCCAAAAAGCTGCACTGGAACCCTGCCCAACGCTGGTTGTGACCACAGGAGTCCAAAAATACATCACTAGGTGATTTCACCCATGCTCCCTCCAAACATGGGACGATGCAAGTTTACTCGCCGCAGAGCAGCCCTGTTCCCCAGAGTTTAAGATACAACTCCCGTTCGAATTCAGTGCCCCGTTTTACTGTTAAATACCACGTGGAGCATGGTTGAGTATCTTGAATGGCCCTACAGATATGAGATGTCTGGTAACTGGGGTGGAGACCTGTGCTGCCAACAGAGATAGCAGGGGTGGGAATTCAGCGGGTATCCTGTTACCAGCAGGTCGTGATTGAATGTAGTGTCAGACCTGCAAATACCAATAAATGTCCCACCAGTCTAGTATGAACTAACCTTGCATTTAAGAAAGGTCTTGAGCCACCGACCATCACAGAACTGGGTCAAATACACTACACCCAGTCTCCACCACCCTTGGTTTGCTGGGTCCTGAGTAGTTAGGGAAAAAACCCTACAGACAGGTGACAGTGCAAAGCCAAATAAGGTCACATCCAACATTCAAGGAAGAAGCTTCCTCCCTCTAGACCTGCCCTACTTCCCTCAGCCAAGGGTTCTGTGGCTGTAATTCTGTGTCTTGAGAGGGTGGGTACTGTACAGGAACTGGGCCCTATCCCAAAAAGGAAGAGCCTCCTTCTCCAGATCTAGCTATAGAGGGCCCAGTCCTTCTGCATGCCACTGGAAAAGTATCCTCAACTGAGTGGCTACATAGAATGCTCGGAGATCTGGCAGTGCCAGGTTTCCCTTCACCCTGGGTAGCATCAGTGTGCAGAAGTGGATCCGGGGGCACTTCTCTGTCCAGTCAAACCTAGAGATGGTTACTTGTCATTTTCTCCACTCCTGTTCAGAGGTTTGGACCGGTAAATTCTGAAATATATACAGACGGCAAGGGAGCGTTACCATTCTGACTATCCAGCAGATCAGGCTCAGAGGGAGGTTGTACCAGTGCTTAAGATCAGCCTGTATTTGTGCTGAAAGGGAGTGTACATTTATTTCATAGAGCCTATCAAGATGCAGGGGAATTTTCATGCCTAAATATTTACGCTCCTGCAGATCCCATGAGTACTCATACATTTGGAGGTGGACAGGTACCAATGGAGGGCACCTCTGCCTTAGTCGTATTTAATTGGCAGTCCGAGATCTCAACCAAAGCCTCTAAAAGATGGAATATCTCTGGGATGGTGGCATCAGGATCTACTAGGAACAGCAGAACATCATCTGTGTATAATGCAATCCAGTGTTCTGTGCCTCCCAAAGACACTCCCTGTACCCTGGCATTCTCCCATATAGCCTGAGCCAGAGGCTCTATGCAGAGGGTGAACAGAAGTGGTGACATGGGACAACCTTGGAGGGTACCCCTACCAAGCCTGAAGGAGGAAGAAACATGCCCATTTACTTTGACAAATGCCTGGGAGAGGGGCATAAACTCACTCGATGGAGATAAAGTCAGGGGAGAAACTGAACTTCAGGAGAGTTGCAAAGAAATAGGGCCAAGAAACCCTATCAAACGCCTTTTGGCATATAAGCTGGTCATGAGAAACAGGATGGCTGTCCACTGGACCTGTTGGGAGGTTATGGAGCATGTGGCAAGTATTAGCCCCGGTTTGATGAGCCCACACAAAACCAGTTTGATTGGATGGATCACAGATGGTAGGAGGGGGTCCAGTCTTTGAACCAGTACAGCAATAAATTGTTCTTAATCAGCATTCAGGACCGAAAAAGGTCTATAGGTATAGCATTCAGTATGGTCTTTCCATGAGTTCAAGATTACCAAAATTGTGGCATACTGCCACATGTGTGGTTATATCCTGTGTTGCCATCACCTCACTGAAGACCTTCACCAGCTTAAGACTCAGTAGTTCTTTCTTTGATGTATATCAAGACCAAATTAAAAGCACACAAACTGACTGGAAGGTTTTAGTCCACGTAAAGTGAATAATATTTCACGCGGGGGGGGGTATAAAAAAATAGTCAATATGCAGGGTGTGTGTGCGTGTGTATATATATTTAGATATATATTTATAAAATGGGATCCAAATACAAATCCAGTGTTCTGATTTTATAAAACACATCACATGACCATGCGTATATCAGAGCGCGACTACACACCTGCACTTTTAGAAGAAGAAGAATCAGCATTTATATAGCGCTTTTCATACATCCAAAGCGCTTTACAGGCAATGCTAGACTGGTAGTGAAGTAACTGAATGTGTGGCGGCGGCCATATCGCACATCATCACCCACACACAGCCTGGATAATTGCATGAACCGGTTTATGGGAAGGGGAATGTTGGCCAGGACACCGGGAATGTTCCCTACTCTTTGCGAAGAGTGCCCCGAGTTCTTTTACTTCCACCTGGACACCCACCAGGACAACACCAGGATGGGTAGAAGGGACCTCGGTTTAATGTCTCATCCGAAGGACGGCACACCACAGCAGTACAGCACGCCCCCCAATACTGCACTCGGATGCCAGCGATTTTTAGGTGCAAGTCCAATCCCGGTGTGGGACGAGAACCCACGACCTTCTGGTCCAGAGGCGGATGTGCTACCAACTGAGCCACGCTGACACCTACCTTTTACACCCCCTCCAAAACAATTTTGCCATTTTATAAGATGGATAACCCACTCTGAGGTGTGCTGTCGTGCTCTGATATATGCACACCTTGGGTGGCTGACGCACTCGGCCTGTAGCTTCATGCGTACAACACACACCAAGGCGTGTGTATATCAGAGTGTGACCGCACACCTCAGAGTGGGTTATCTATTACTTATACTGTAGATATAGGACACACACACACACACACACACACACACACACACACAGTTTCAGCAGTAAGCGTTATACACCTAAAAAAAATGTGGCTTTTTTTCATCTTACTTGCAGTGTCAACCACTGTACAGACCCTTTGCAGGACCATCAACTTTACTTTCTAGGAGAAGGGGCTGGCCCCTGTGAGGTCTGACTGAATTCCTCTGCCCCCCCCTCAGCCGTCCTCTCAGGACTCACGAATGCCAGCAAGTCAGGAAGCAATGGTGGGAGGTCAGTGACGAGACAAATGCCAGCATGAATTTCAAACATGCTCATACCACTACAAGCTGCTGGATTGCAACAGAAAAAGTGCAGCTTTTTACTACTGCTTTTTCTTTCTGCAACAGGCGCCAACATTTCTTAAATTATTTTTATTTTGCTAAACATTTTTTTTTTTTTAAGTTTTGGGAAAATGACAGAAAAAATGTCATTGGTTAGCAGTATGACATGATGGCAAGTCCCACCCACATCTGATAAACACGGCAAACAGGCGACCCTCAACAGCTGCTCACACAGCAATCCTGAATATCCCTAGAGTAAACCATGAGGGAGGCTAAAAAACATGAGATCTCATCCTGAGGGGTAGGGGGTGGGCTCATCAGGAGCAGCAATGTTGTAATGTCCGTTCCAGAAAGCAGAGCTCTAGCAGATGGAGCCTGTGTGAGCACCAAGGTAAGCCCTGTGTGTGGAGGATAAACAAAGTCAATTATTAAAGACAAAAAAAAAAAAAAAGGGCGAGCTGCCTGGCATTTATATACCTGCCACCAGACGACACTGGCACTGGTTGTGAAGGCAGTCACTCCCCTGCCCGCCCAGTCAGACACAGAGTGCAGCTGCAGCATCCTCATCATCACGGTGGAGGATGGGGGACCAAAAGAGTAAAACTGGCGGAGGAAAAACACATTTTTTTTATTTCTTTTTAGTTTTTTTGTAGACCAGGAAAGGAGGGTTAGACAATGCTTACTATTTTACCTGGGACAGGTGCAAACCAATAGAAATTGATCCATATTAAACTGTTAGTGGTATTTCTGGTGAATGTGGGAAATTTGGCCAGGACATTGGTGACATTTGCCTGCTCCTCCTGAGAGGTGCCATGGGATCTTTAATATCCAACTTAACAGACAAAGGCAGACAGGATTTCAGTTTAAAGTCTCATCCGAAGCATGGCCTACGGGTGCCAGCATTTACGGTACCAGCCAGTCTCAATCCAAGACAAAAGCCTTTGACCTTCTGGCCCAGAAGCGGGAGTACAATCAGCTGAGCCATGCTGACACACTGTGGAAATTAAAAGAGAAAGGCTAAAATCTAAAATTCTGGTGCAAAATGAAATTGCTCCTAAATTTTAGTACCGTTTCACGTTCAAACAGAATTTCTTTGAAAGTGCAGTCCAAGGTGTCACCATAATTGCTCTCCTTGTAATGGCTTTAATCACAGTGCCTGATGAAGAGACCTAGTATATAATTTCAAAAGCATGTATAGTAAGTATTTTGTCAAATAAAAGGTATTACTACCCACCTTTTTTTTTTTCTTTTCGATCAATTCTACTCTGACTAACATGGTAGAACAATTCTTACTATAAAACAAGAAATAACAAGCATCTGTCAATGCCGAACGTTCGGTTGCAGGTATTTGCATTGGTGTTTGGCATTTATGCAGCCCCCCCCCCCGTTGTATTCATGTCCCTTTAGCATCCATATCCCAACAGAGTACCTCTCTGCAACTCCTCTTGCATTTGATCAACATTTCACCCTCATACTTCTTAAATGTCTGTCTTAGGAACCCTAACGCCCTGGGTGTGCTCAAGGGTACGAGCCTGTGTGGAAACTACGCAACCCGCACTTGTAACACAGTCATTCAGTGGAATTATTTCACCAAATTTTCAACATAGGCATGTCGTCACCTCTGGTCATGAACACTGTCACTGTGATTTTCTTACTGTGTACTGAATACCAATTTCCCACAACTACATTATTCTGCGCCGGAAGTGTGAAAACACATGCCAGCCAGGATGTGAAAAATGACAGCTGTACTTTTCTTAAGGAGGTGTGGGAAAATGCAACTGTTGAAAATCTGGAGTGAAAATATGACAAATTTGCAAAGTTACGAGTGCGCGTGGAAACTGTGCAACACACGCTCGTAAAAGTAATTTTTTGGAATTTTTGCACTGAATTTTCAACATAAGCATTTTAGGATGTCTGCTCATGAACAGTGTCACTGCGATTTTCTTACTCTGTACCGAACATGGTTTCCCACAGCGGTCGCGCTATTGTACGCCAGAAGCGCAAAAAACACATTTCGGCTAGGATGTGGAAAATGACAGCTGTACTGGTCACAGGGAGATGTGGGGAAATGGCAATATTGGAAATCTGGAGTGGAAATATTACAAATTCACGAACTTACCAGTATGCGTAGAAACTGGGCAACGCATGCTTGTAACACAGCCACTTTATGGACTTTTGCCACCAAATTTTCAACATAGGCATTTTAGGACCTCTGCTCATTAACAGTGTCACTGTGATTGTCTTACTCTGTAGCGAACACTTATTTCCAACAGCGACCGTGCTATTTTGCGCCGGAAGTGCGAAAACGCATTTTGGCCAGGATGGGGAAACATGACAGCTGCACTGTTCATAAGAAGGTGTGAAAATATGCCACTGCTGAAAATCTGGAGTGAAAATATTACAAATTCGTGAATGTACAAGTGTGCATGGAAACTGTGCAATGCACGCTTATAACAGTCATTTCTTGGAATTTTTCACCAAATTTGCAACATAGGCTTTGAGCCCATGTCCTGAACACCGACACTTTTTTTTTTAAACTCGGACCCGAAAGGTGATTCCGTGCAGTGACCGTGAAATCACCTTTCAGGACTGAACAACACCATGACAGTGATTGAATTCATGAGAAGGGGCGTCAAGAACCCCATGCTGAAAATTTGGTGCTAAAGTCGAAAAAATGGCAGAGATATCCACCTAAACATAGAAACATAGACTTTGACAGCAGATAAGGACCACTTGGCCCACCCAGTCTGCCCATTTCCCTACCTATTGGATAAGCTGCAGATTCTAGTTAACCAACAGCCTACTTCTTGTAACTCCCACTATGATTGCCTTATGTCTGTCCCATGCGTGTTTGAATTCCCCACTGTTTTAGACCCCACAACTCTCCAGGAAGGCGGTTCCATCGTCCACCACTCTTTCCATGAAAATAATTTCCTCACATTACCCCTGAGCCGTCCCCCCTCTAACTTTAAATTGTGCCCCCTTGTTCTTACACATCTCTTTTTCTGAAAGATGCTACCCTCCTGGACTTTGTTGATTCCCTTGAGGTACTTAAAAGTTTCTATCATGTCCCCACTGTCCCTCCTTTCATCAAGGGTATACATATTGAGCACCCTCAGTCTCTCTTCATATGGTTTCTGATGTAGACCCCGCACCATTTTAGTTGCCCTCCTCTGGACTGCTTCCATCCTGTCTATGTCCCTGCGTAGATGAAGTCTCCAAAACTGCACGCAGTACTCCAGATGGGGTCTCATCAACTGTCTGTACAGAGGGATAACCACTTCCCTTTTTCTACTTGTGATGCCCCCCCCATGCATCCCAGTATCCCTCTCGCTCTCCTTACTGACTTCTCACATTGCTTACCCACCTTCAGGTCATCTGATATGACTACACCCAGATCCCTTTCCATTATTGTTATCATTAGTACCTCCCCTGCTATTGTGTACTCTTCTCCTGGATTTTTATTTCCCAGGTGCATTACTTTGCACTTCTTTGCATTGAATCTAAGTTGCCATATGTCTGACCATTCCTCCAACCTTGTCAAGTCCCTTCTCATCCTTTCTACCCCCCGTTGTGTATCAACTCTGTTACAGATCTTTGTGTCATCTGCAAAGAGGCATACCTTTCCTTCCAGACCCTCTGCAATGTCACCTATAAAGACATTGAAGAGACTGGACCAGTACTGAGCCGTAGGTACTCACTAGTAACCCCTTTCTTCAGAATGTGTTCCATTCACTATGACCTTCTGTGTACTGTTGTGCAGCCAGTTTGCTACAGGCTACCACCCTGGGACCCATTCCCAGGCTGGCTAACTTGATTATTAATCTTTTGTCTTGGGACTGTGTCAAATGCCTTTTCAAAGTCTAGGTAGGCCATATCCACAGCCCTCCTGGTCTATTACTTTGGTCACCCAGTCAAAGAAATCGATTAGATTCATCTGACATGACCTTCCTGCTGTGAATCCATGCTGCTTTGGGTCCTGTGCCCCGCTGGCCTCTAGGTACTGAATACTTCTTTCTTTCAGAAGTGATTCCATCATTTTCCCCACCACTGAGGTCAAACTAACAGGTCTGTAGTTTCCTGCTTCTGCCTTGCTCCCACTTTTGTGAAGGGGAATCACGTCTGCCCTCCTCCAGTCCTCAGGTACCACCCCATCTTCCCATGATTTGTTAAAAAGTGTGGTTAGTGGTGTCACTAGGTCCTCCTTAGCTCTTTTAGGATTCTAGGGTGAATCCCGTCAGGCCCCATTGCTTTGTCCACCTTGAGTTTTAGGAGTTCTTTCAGGACTCTCTTCTGTAAATGGACTGGCGTCAACCCCACTACCCAGAGTGCTTCTACTGTTTGGTTTAGGTAACTCCTCCTCTTCTTCTTTTGTGAATACTGAGCAAAAGTATTCATTCAGTATCTCTGCCTTTTCACTGTCTCCCTCTGCCCACCTCCCCTCTCCTTTATTAATCTTCACTATCCCTCCCTTAACCTTTCTATGCTCCCTAATGTACCTGTAAAAGGTTTTATCCCCCTTCTTAACTGAGTTGGCTATCTTTTCCTTGGTTTGGGCCTTTGCTTTTCTGACTGCCTTCCCCACTTCTTTCTGCTTTAATTGATACAGTTACCTGTTGTGCTCCTTCTGTGATTCCTTATACTTTTTGAATGCAGCCTTTTTCTCCTTAACCTTCCCTGACACCTCTTTTGAGAACCATAGTGGTTTTTTATTCTGCTTCATTTTCTTTATTTGTTTCACACAAAGGCTTGTTGCCTCCATGATGGCAGTTTTGATTGTTCTCCATTGTTCTTCCACCCCTCCTTTCTGGCCATTTGCTAATGCATTCCTCAGGTATTCACCCATTATGCCAAAGTCAGCCCTTCTAAAGTCCATTATCCTTGTCTTTGTATGGCTTGTCTCCATGGTTGTGTTTATTGTGAAGCACACTGTGCAGTGGTCGCTTGTTCCCAGATGTCTACTGACTTCTAAATTTGTGATCTTCTCTCCATTTGAGAGTACCAGGTCTAATATTGCTCCCTTCCGAGTGGGTTCCACCACTAGCTGTCTAAGGCATGCCCCCTGTAGGGCATCGAGAATGACCCTGCTCTTGGATGTGGCTGCAGTCCATGTCGTCCAGTTAACATCTGGCATATTCAGGTCCCCCATCAACAGTATCTCCCCTTTTTCAGCCATTTTGAGAATGTCCTCTATCATTTTCTTGTCCATTTCCTCCCCTTGAGACGGGGGTCTGTATACAACCCCTGTGTGGACTGTGATGCCATTCCCTGTCTCCAAGGTGACCCAGAGTGCCTCTTGTCCTCCCCCTTTACTTTTTAGTTCTGTAGCTTTGATCCCTTCCCTTATGTAGAGAGCTACTCCACCTCCTCTTTGTCCCTTCTGTAGATTGTGTACCCTGGTATGTAGACATCCCAGTCATGGTTCTCCGTGTACCACATTTCTGTGACTGCCACAATATCCAAGTGTTCCTCTTCCATCAGGGCTACTAGCTCAGGAAAAACCCTATTTATGCCATTATACAGCTTACCGGCATTTTCTCAGTTTGTGGTCAGCTTTGAAGAGTGCAGACATGTTCCCGGTCCACCGAAGATAGTCGTGCTGGGCTCCGGAGGCAAGTATGGGGTGAGAGGGGTGTGGGGAGGTGGGTGGGCGCAGGTTGGCGGGAGGGTAGGGACTCATGGAGGGACCGTTTTCATCTTTCACAGGGAATTGTAAAAAAAAAAAAAAAAAAAAAAGAACGGACACTTTTGGCACAATGGAGTGTGCTCCCAGCATGCCACCTACGTGTTTGTTGGGGTGGGCTGGAGCTGGCGGGGACTGGGGACCCCCGCTGGCCACACAGTGGGGGGAGGCATTAGCACGCTGGGGTGGGCTCCCAGAGTGCCAAGTGGTTGTTTTTTGGGGGCTGCAGCCAACAAGGATTGTGCGCCCACACACAGTGCTGGGGGAAAAGAGCCAAGGTGGATTGAGCACTTTCCTCGGCACAAAAGGTGGGGCCAGGAAGAACAGTAAGGAGGAGGGAGGACACTAGTAGAGGGAGGAAGTGGGAGGATTTGATGCAGTTACATGACAGCAGTTCGGCTGATGTCGTATGCTAATTGCATACGCGCTACCACTGCTGATTGCAGCAGACCTTTTCTTAGAAGTGAAGACCAACACAGCTGAACTGCTGTCATACACAGCCCAGCATGTATTGGTCCCCTAGGGTCGCGCCTGCTACACTGAGGAGGAGGAGGGTCACACACCTCCAAAAGTCAGACTGTTGCAAGACATTCCTTGCGCATGCGCACAAGCGAACTTAAAAAAGTAGGCAATTAATAGCACCTTTGTAGTCTTTTAGGGTGTCCCTACATACTTTAAAAAATAATACCGCTCAGCTCCAGGTACAGATTACCATTTAAAACAGTCTAAAACTATTTGAAGTCTATTGTCAAGGAAAGCTTCAAAATCATGTTTAGCTAGCTGGCCTGGCAGCACAGCGATACAGCTACCACTTGCTATGCCAGTGGCCCACATTCGGGCACGAGAGTGAATCACTGCAGCTGGCTGCGGGAGGAAGTATTGAGTGTCCCAAAGACTGCTATGGCTTCCTTGAAGAGAGTTGGATGCCGTGTGGTGCAGGCTGGGTGGCAACACAGATAGGAGCATACGAAAGGGGAGGGGCTGCCAGCAGATGACTGGCATGTATGCGCATCACAGAACATATATGGGCTTGGTTTACTGCATGCCAGCACCTCTGGTAGGAAAACTGGAGGGAAGGAGGAAAATGCCAGACTTCTACATGAAGACAACCCCCATAGGCTCTCAAATAACCAACACAGCTGGCCATTCACCACACTGTAGTCCCGGGTAACCAGATGCATAGCTGGTAAGTCCATGAGAAGGTCAGTGATGGGGTGGGGAGTGCTGTCAGGCAGATCCAAATAAGAAAAAGTTTAACTGAAGAAAAAAAATATCCAGCACCATTATTAAACAGGGCAGTCTCTCTATAAAGAGCACAACATTATAGTCACGCTTGCTATATATTTATTTAGTTAGTTCTTGGTAACCAGGTAAATACAATAGGCAACAAATGTGCCTATTTTCAGGCACGACCTTGGGTAGACAGAGCTTACAACAAGAAACAAACAAATTACAAGGCTGTGACTAAAAATACAATTCATCACAATTTACAGTTATAGCTCCCCATACAGAAACAAAACCATAATAGATCAATAACAAGTAAGGGTAAGTAATGTATCATGGGTAATACATGCAGTGCATTGTGGGTAACAGTGCTCCCTCGCTATAGCAAAATCTCGCATATTACAAACGGTCCCTGCGGCTCCCAAAGTTACACTGCATGTCTCAGCTTCTTCTATCCACCAGACCATCTCATTTAAAGTAACATGGTAAAATACACTAAATTCAGCACAGTTTGCAGAGACACTGTAGAGACACTACGTAATTTGTACTGTGCTGTATTAGACAGAAATGATTGGCAGCTGGTGGACTGTGGGTGTTCTGATCAGTTGATCGAAGTCGGCAAGTGGCGTTGTGATGGTACATCTGACCTGATCACTCACACACACACACACACACACACACACACACACACACACCTCTGAAAGTGGAAAAAAAAAAAAAACAGATCTCACTTAGGAAAAATAAAAAGTAGGCAGTGCTATAAAGTAAAGTGAAGCAGCTGTAATAAAAATTAAAAGGATGGTCCATATATTAGAATACACACCTCACTCGCTCACCATCGCTCATCCTCAAATCTTCATCCAGCAGTCATCACTCGCCACATCACACAAAAGGAAAATAGGTAAACGATGGCAAAAATTTTAAACAAAGGTTATTTAAGAGATGGAAAGAAGTGAGTTGGGAAGTTGGGGAAGCCAACAGGAGGAGACACAGTGACATGGTTGTAGGGGTAGTGCACAGTATGCAGCGCTTATGCTTTACATCTACTGTCAAAATAACTAACTACAGTATAACTAAAACCAAACTAAACTACAGTGACAATTTATAGCTGTAATGCATCTCTGTATCTACAAACAATTACAGCTGAGTCAGACTTAAAACCTAATGATGAGCAGCTTCATTTTTCAGCATCCCTCGATATAATGAACAGGGAGCTACAGCAAACTCATGCTATGGCTCCCACTTTGTTCGTTATAGCAAGGGAGCACTGTATATGCTATTAATCATGGTGATATACAGTATATAAACTGGCTTAGCTTTAAAAGAGACAGGAATTTATTTCTAATTGGCAGCTGTTTGTAATGTTCCTATTTACAAAACAAAAACTGAACTTCCAAATGAACCATACATAACTGTCAAAGAACCTCTGTGCGCAAACACTGAGGCAAGGGTTACCCCAAAGGGCATTCGGCTGGGAAGCCAAGTTTCAAGAAAATACAAAATCACACATGCCCACACAATGCAAAGCATCATGAGCTGCATATGCAAATCACCACAGAATGTTATACTGGTTCAACTTTAAGCAGAATTGCATGGTGCCGAAAGGCCTCACACAGTTTACAAAGGGTGCTAACAGATACATAACTGTACCTAGATAAACACAGTTATGAAAATATGTTTTGTGGTGTTTTCTTTTTATGAACTACAATCAGTACAGTTTTTGTCATGGAACCAATAAACAGAAATTTAAATACCTGTAAATCTTCTTTCTCCAACTCTGGTCTCCGGGCTCATCACTTCTGGGAGGTCCTTCCTGGAAACACGACAGGCAGGAAGCATACAGACTTCTGCAGGACGGAGATACCATCCCGCTCATTTCCTCCAGACGTCAGTACTTCTACAGCATTTGTCCCCTGAGGAAACACATAATTTGGAAACAAACAAAAGAAAGGTTAGTGTAACTTGCGGCTGGAGGCAGACTTTCAGCATTCTGGGAGGGACGGAACCCGGAGACCAGCAGTCAGAGAAAGAAAATTTACAGGTATTTCTCTCGTAAAGCTGGTCTCTGGGCTCATCATTTCTGGGATATACTAAAGCAGTACATCCCTCCACTTCCTGGCTGGGAAGAATGTTCATAGTCCCTTATGGGTCCACCACTGCCTGGAGGACCCTGCAGCCAAAGGATACCTCAACCAAGGCGGAAACATCCAACAACTTGTAGAACTTTGCAAATGTATGAATGGATGACCATGTAGCCGCTCTACACAAGTCTGCCAGGGAAGCTTCTCTGAAGTCCGCCCAGGACGTAGCCATCGCTTGAGTTGAGTGAGCCTGCACTGGACCCGGCAGGCTGATCCCGGACTTCTGGTAAGCCATGGTGATGGTAGAATGATTCCACCTAGAAACAGAGTCCTTTGATGCTTTCTTACCCATATTCGGACCTGATGTAAGGATTATTAGACTTGAAGTTTTACAGACTGAGTCAGATATCTTGATGCAAATCTTGAGAGCTCTCCTTGGATCAAGTGTGTGAAATTCTCTCTCCTTCTCATTCTTGAGATGAGGACAGAATGAGGGAAGGTTCAAGACTTGGTTGCAGTGAAAGGGAGACATCACCTTTGGTAAAAAGGTGGGATCAGTTCGCATAACTACTGAGTCTTGATGAAAGATAGTGTAAGGTTCTTTGGATGACAGAGCTATCTGACGGACATGGCGGGCTGAAGTGATAGCAGTAAGAAAGACGGCCTTCATAGTGAGATGAAGCAAAGAAGCCTCCTTTAAGGGCTCAAAAGGTGGCTTGCCAAGTGCTTAGAGTACCAGGTTGAGCCTCCATAGTGGAGCTACGGGCTTTAGTGGTGGACGCTTCAACATTGCTGCTCTCAGAAATCAAACATGAGGGAGAGTTCCTAAAGATTCCCCCGAGTCCACCAAAAGGAGCGCCCCTAAAGCACAAACCTGGACTCTTAAGGTAGCCGGTTGGAGGCCATTGTCGAAATCCTCCTGAAGGAATTGAAGGATGGTGGGCAGAGACACCAAGTCATCTGGCAGAGAGGTGTCTCGTAACCAGAACAGGAATTTTCTCCAGATCCTATAATAAACCTTGGAGGACCAGGCCCGTCTGGATTGAATTATCATTTCTATGACAGGTGCAGAGAAACCCAACTCCTTGAGAGTTTCCCGCTCAATCTCCATGTCAAGAGGGACACATTGCGAGAACTGGGGTGCAGCACCAGTCCCTGATGTAGCAGGTCTGGGCTTTCTTGGAACACCAGAGGAGAATGTAGAGACATTTGGACTAATCGGGGAAACCACGGTCTACAGGACCAGCGTGGGCAAACCAGAATCATATTTGCTTGATCTTGGGCAATCTTGTGCAGTACCCTTGATAAGATCAGAACTGGAGGAAAGGCTTACAGAAGATCGAACTGACCCCAGTTGATGGAGAAGGCATCCTGTGCTATGGCTCTTTTGTCCTTGACGAGAGAGCAGAACAGCGGAACTTTGCAATTTTTTCGGCAGGCGAAAAGATCTACCTGCAGGTGGCCCCACCGCACCGCGATGAGTTGGAAGGCACCGTCCTTGAGCTCCCACTCACCTAGCAGGATGTCCTTTCAACTTAGCCAATCTGCTGTGACATTTTCCTGGCCTGGGATGTATGCAGCCGTTAGACTCCCCAGGTAGTCTTCCGCCCAGTGAAAGAGAAGAGTCTCTTGCAGCATCCGAGAGCTCTTTGTGCCTCCCTGGCTGTTGATGTAGGCCATTGTTTTCCAATTGTCCATGAGGATGAGGACGTCCTGGTGGGAAAGCTGTGACTTGAACTGCTGCAGTGCCAGGTGGACTGCCCGCATCTCCAGTACACCGATGCTGTAGCGAGACTCTACCAGTGACCACTTGCCCTGTGCCGAGAGCTGTTCCGAATGCACCTCCCCAGCCCCAGAGGCTGGCATCGGTGGTAACTCATCTGGTGGGGGTGTCCCAGTTTGAGACCCCTCATGATGTTGCCCTGCTGAGTCCACCAAATAAGGGAGTCTTTTACCTGGCGAGATATCTGAATCCTCTGGTCCACTGTGCCCCTTGATCAGGACCACAGCTGGAGGAGGCCTAACTGGAGAGGTTGCATGTGGGCTAGCGCCCAGGGGACTGAGTCTGCCAGGGAGACCATCATCCCTATGAGTTGCATGAAGGAGCAGGCCGGCAGTGATTGAGCTGCTTGGAATTTGTAGATGAGTGCGCTCACTTCCTTGAATTTAGACACTGTGGGAAAAACTTTGTTCTGGATCATGTCGATATTCACCCCCAGATGATTCAGAGACTATGATGGTTGCAGGGAGCTCTTCTTCTGGTTGATTATGAACCCCAGAGAGGAGAGACACAGAGTGACCTCCATCACTGCCTGGACTGCTTGATTGTACCGTGGGGCTCTGATAAGAATGTCGTCCAGGTATGGGAAGAGCTGGATCCCTTGCATTCACAGATGAGCGACCACTGTCACCAGGACTTTGGAGAAGACTCTGGGGGCTGAGGACAGACCGAAGGGCAGCGTTGTGAATTGAAAATGGTGATCTTCCACTTTGAACCTGAGGAACTGTTGCTGTGCCTTCCAAATGGGAATATGCAGATAAGCATCTTATAAATCTACTGAGGCCAAAAAGTCCCCCAGATGGATTTCTCAGACGATGGAGGGCAGGGTCTCCATCTTGAATGTTCTGTGATGAACAAAATGATTTAGAAACTTAAGATCCAACACTGGCCAGAAACCTCCTGAGCGTTTTGGCACTATGAAAAATAGGGAGTACACTCCTCGGTTCCTTTCTCAAATGGAAATTGTTTGATCGCTGCTGCCTGTATAAGATCTGTAATCGCTTGCAGGGTTGCTGCTCTTTCCACTGGGTTGTTTGAGACTGGTGAGGGCACTATGTGGGGCAGGGGGGCCTAGAGTCGAACTTGATGAAGTAACCCTCGCGAATTACATCTAGCACCCACTTGTCCTTGGTGGTGTAGACCCATTCCTCGAAAAAACTGGAAAGCCTGCCCCCTGTATGAGGACGGGTCCGTGAATCCTCACTGTGATTTTTTGGAGTTGCCCCTGGCAGATCTGGAGCAACCCTGCCCCCCGGAAACTGCATTGGTTGCAAGAGGTGAACCAGGATCGTTTGCCTGCAAATGACTTATTTTGACCTCTGGAATGATTTTGGGCACGAAAATTCTGTTTGGATCCTGAAGTCCAGGGCCTGCCTTTTCCCCAGGATTGTGGCATTCGTACTTTTGTTGTTTCCCCCAGATTCCTTGACCGCCTCCTTTAGAGCTGACCCGAAAAGAAGGCTTCCTTCATAGGGGGCATTTATCAAATGCATTTTCGAAGAGTCATCCGCCTGCCATGCCTGTAGCCATAAGTTGCGTCAAGCTGAGGTCTGGCAAAACATAGCTCTTGTTGCACACCTGACTGCCTCCTCAGATACGTCAGCCAAGTAGGCTGAAGCTAGCCCCATTAGCTGCAGGTGCTGCAAAATGGATTTATTCTTCTCTGGCTCATCAGCAAGCTGGAATGCCAGATCAGTGCCCCAGAAGAGAGCAGCCTGAGCTGAGAAGAGGTTAGCCATAGCTGCCTTGAGAGGTGTAGCGGTGGACTGAAAGGCCTTCTTTAGAGAGGTGTCCACTTTCTGATCCACTGGGTCCTGCAGGGAGGCGCCCCCCTCTGCTGGGATAACTGTCTTTTTAGTGAGGTTTGAGATTAGAGTGTCTATTCTGGGACAGGCTAGCCATCTCTCCGAAGGTTTCTGGTCGAATTTCAGTAGCTTGGTTAGATGGCGAGGGATGGGGAAAGAATGCTCTGATCCCTGCCATTCTTCCTTTAAGAGGTCCTCTATGGCCGGAGGGATGGGAAAAGCAGTCGTTGGCTTTGAAGCCGATGCAAGCCTGAACGCTGGCTTCGCATGGTTGGGTTCTGGAGAAGATGACCTCAGGTGGATCTCATCCGACACCTTTTTAATAAAAAAATCTAGGTTGTTCAATCAAAGTTTCTACCTGGGGAGGAGTCAGAGTCGGAATCTGAGTTTGGGAGTTCCCCCTCCTCTGGAGATGAATAGCCAGACCCGGAGGGTGACCTATCCCATCTGTGCTTCTCCTGGTTGTGTCCCTGGATCTGGGTCTCTTCCTCCTCCTCCTGTCACATTGTGAGGAGTGGGGAGCGTCCTCGTCCAAGGAAGGGGAAGGGGTGCGCTTGTGGGAGGCTTTCCTATGGGTCCTGGGCTCCGGCGACTGCTAAAGGACGTCAAAATAGGAGGGGTTGAGGGCAAAGGCCCCATTCAGTTTCCCTATTAGTTCCGGGGCTAGAGCCTTAGCTGAGTGGCGGTGCCCCTCTGAGGTGGGAGACCGCCCCTGACCCATGGACTGGTTTCGGAGGCAGACGCTTCATCTACCTCATCCAAGGCTGGTGACACTACACTGTCACATTTGACACACAGAGACCCTGCGAAAGTGGCCAGCATGGGTGTTCTGCATTTGTAGCACTTTCTGCCTCTAAGGGGGCCTGTCCGATTTTGCTGAGGACATGTTGACTATTGTATTATATGTTTATATTTTCAATTGAATGCTGAGCTGGAAAAACTGCATTTAGACTAGTCCCTTCACATCTAGGAGCCCCCTTAAAAGATCCATCGACAAGCTGAACAAGCGATGCTCATCGACGAGTAGAGGAATGCTCTGCCCCCTTTTTCCACTGCAAATGGCCTGCCTCTCCACCTGCCAAAAGAGTGCGAATGCTCCCTCTTTAATTGTCCCTTGTCAGAGAGCCCAATAAAACCATGCGGCTGTCTGACTGGCAGGCGCATTGACAGCCTAAGCCTCCAATGGTCGTTGATGGGAGAGAAGCTCCGTGCATCCATCGACTAGCTGAAATTCCTCGATGGCTCGTCAATGAGGAGACTGCTGTGAAAAAACTACTGGGGGCCCCAAAAGCTGCACAGCCTGGGGAAATTCTCTCTCCTTCCCACAACAGCATTGATCCACTGGCCCCTGCCCTTGGTGAATGTCTTGACGTGTTTTTTGGGGGGGGGGGGGCCTCCTACGCTGAAAGTAGGGCTCATTGGTTTGGGAGCGCGGGAAGGTGAGAGGAAGCAAGGAGCCCATCTGTACAGCTTACAAGGCTGAGACTGGGGTCCCTGCGCTAGCACTCAACAGCACTGCTAAATTCTGTCCCAAAAATAGAAAGAGATGCACACTCACAGATGAAGTCTTCAGCTCTGCCACTCCTGTGACAGAGGTCCTGTAGAGCTCCTACCACTAGACAGGCAGGAAGTAAACGGACGCCTGGAGGAGACGAGCTGGAGGATATCTCCATCCTGCAGAAGTCTGTATGCTTCCTGCCTGTAACGTGGTTCCAGGGAGGACCTCCCAGAAGTGATGAGCCTGGAGACCAGCTTTAGGAGAGAGAATCGAGCAGTTGTCATTATGTCATTCATCATGGCTGGTGTACAGAATGCTAAGCATGAGATGTTAATCTCTAAGAACAGCATTTGAATACCTGTACACAAACTGAGATAGAGTCAAAATTCCAAAGTACTGATAAGGGTTTTTGAGAATTGTTTTTTCTATTTACTTTAATCTCAGAAGATTGAATCTTTTTTCCTGCATCACTAGATCATACATTTATAAAGTGGAGGAGGGTGGGACTTCAATTTTTTTAGACAATTTATTTCTAGTGAGGGCATTGTCCAGTTTGAAACACTGCAGACGAATCACGGCCTACCTAATGGGGATATTTACAGATATACTCAGGTCAAAAATTATCTCCCAAGACAAAGAGAAGTGATGTCTAAACAACCTGATCCTAATTCAATATCTTGGAGATTCCTCGAGGATGCCATTGCTGGGCAACCATGGGGGCATCAGGTGGGATATCTATATCGAATCCTCTGGGAGGGAATGGGGGATTCATCGCTTTCCATTTTTAAGGGCTGGTGTAGAGATCTTGAGATGGACATACCAGAGCTGGCTTGGCTCCGGGCTTCCCCTATGGTTTGCAGGATAACTCATTCCAACATATGGAGGGAATCTGCATGAAAGTGCAGAGTTCGGTTTTTCCACTCTCCGGGCTGTTCTTCTTAAATATCTTCCTTCTTCCTATGGTAAATGCTGGAGGTCTTGTGGGTGCCCGAAAGCAGATCTTGCTCATATTTTTTGGTCATGCCCCCTTCTAATGCCATATTGGTGTACCCTACAACAAGCAATGTCAGAGTGCCTGGGAGAGAGGGCAGAATTGACTGCGGAGAATATTTTATCGGCTATACTTCCTCCCCAAAGACCAGCTTGGCACAAAACTTTGTTACTCATCTATATTGTGGCCGCTAAAAAAGCTATAACAAAATGTTGGATGTCTGTAGATACTCCAACCATTGGGGAGTGAAGTGGGGTGCTATCAAATATTTATTATTTGGAGTCTCTTACAGCCAAACTGCATAATAAAACTTCAAAAGCTGAGGTATTATGGAGGCCATGGGTATTTTACATGTCCAGCAGAGATCCTGACTTTGTCCCTTAGGGTGAGAAGCTGTGGAAGTATTTGGTTACCAGGGAATGGTGTTTCTAAATAAAGATATGGAGATATTTTCCAAAGGGGTATTGAGAGTGAACATTAAGGGAAAAATAAATTTATACTCATTTCAGAGAGGGCAAGAATGATGCACTCAGTCAAATTGTATAAATGTATCCATTTATAATACAATGGTTTATGTCTATGTATAATGCTTATACAGATAAGTCCTGTAATGATATAGTCAATGACAAACCAACAGATTAATCGACTGTACTAGAATGTGATCACATCCATTTTAATAAAAAAATAAAAAAAAAATTCCAAAGTACTGGATCTATGAAGAGAACTGTATAGCATATCACCCGTAAAACAGAATACAATATATATATATATATATGTATTTAACATAAACATGTCTTCAGGTAATATGAAATAGGGATCATTTGAAAGGATGAATGCCATTCTGAAAACAGGAACAATACAAAAAGCTGCAAATTAGAAATAATTCCCTGTCCTTGTACACAAAAAAACAGGCAGAGCTGTCGTATGTTAAAGAGCATCTTTACCATGGCTTGGAGCCACATTTTCCTGTTCCGGGATTTATGAAGGGAAGGGATCATATTAAGGCTCCATGGAGCGAAGAGCCCAATCCCTAACACTTCCTAGTTCTGAGACCTCTTTTTTGTTTGTTTAATATAAACATGTCAGATGACCAATTTGATAAAAATTAAAGCCATCGCTCAACTAACAAGGGCCTTGTTAGTCGAGAAGTGGCTTTGAGATTTATTTCCGATCAGCCATCTAACATATGAAAAGTGTTTAAGAAAAGGTCCCATTAATGTCTATGAAGCGCACTCCATGCTCTCCAAACTATTACATCACAAAACGTGGGAGCGCAGGGAGCATCTCAGAACTGGGAAGTGGAAGGGATCAGGCTCTCAGCTCCATGGAGCCCAAATACAATCCTTTCCCTTCCTAAATCCCAGATTTGGAAAATTATCTTTTATGTGCCAGATAACTCATGAGGAGGTAGGGCTCCTGTGTTGTGTTTGGGGGACTTTTTGTGGCAATGACCATGATGGGTGCTTTTTAATACTGCCATGGAGACCACTCTCAGGCTTGTAAAAGTCATGCCACATGCATTCATAGGGTATAAGAACCTCAAATTGAAGGCAAAGGTCGTAAGAGTGGTCTTCACAACAGTATTATTATACTGGTCAGTCCCCCCCTCCGGGGGAAAAAGAAAATTATATACTCTATCAGGACCAAATCAGTCAGTTAACATGTCATAACTCTGAAGAACCAATCCTAACAGATCAACTGTGAGACCATCCCTTTAATACAGCTAAAATAATAAATTCGGACATCAACATGAAACACCAGAACTAATGAACGAGCTGTAACATCAAAAGAAAACATTTTTAAAGTTTACTACATCATCTTTAAAACCACACTTTCCCAAAAAATTGTTAGTTTCACCCACTAGTAATGCTATAAAATAACACTTAAAAAAAAAAAATCATTCAAATTGGTCCGTTTTCTGGGCACTTGCATGTGAGGTGCGCTTTACAAAAGACTATCTCACACCCAGTGGAAAGGAGCGTGCCAATTGGTTGGAAGCACTCCCTTAATCTATAACAGAGGCTACAGCAAATACGTGCTAAATGTATGTTTAGGACTCATCAGTGTGATACGAGGCTGCTGCATCTACGGAGCGCTGCAGGTGAGGCAGACAGTGCCAACAATTTGTCTGGTATGGTGATTAGTGGTTCTTGGGTAGCAGCTGCTGAAGCTGGATACCACTGGATTATTTTATTCCAATTTCAGATGCCATTAGATGTTGTTAGCACGGGATCATGGAACTGATAATCGTGGAAATTAGCGAAATTATAGGATCCAATCAGATTTGAGGGATCCAATGGTCAGATCCCATCACATTCCAACTATCCAAGGTTGGAACCAAACATGTGACCCTCAGATCCAAAATCCAACCTCCGATCTCAACATCTGATCCCCCAAAATCTGACTAGGGATCCTAAATCCCAGCTTGGTCAGAGGGAGGTCAGATTTGCTGATGGATAACGAGAGCATCTGTCAGAGGACACTCGTATTTCAAGGGGCACCTGCCAAGCACCACTAATGGTGATCCCAATGTAGAAAAATAATTTAAAGAAAGGGTCCAGCCAGCAGTAACAAAAAAAACAAAAAAAAAAAAAAAAAAAAAAAAAATGCACTTGCCATCTGCGGAACTCATTTGAATATTATTCTAAAAGAGACTTAAAGTGAAACTCCTGCAAGTCCATAAAGTGCAGCAGCTGCTGCACAAATGCCCAAGTAGGGCTTTTAGAATTAAAACAATGTTTTCTTTGCCTGCTGGGCTGTGATGTTTAGTTTTAAAGATCCGCGCGCCATCCATGATCTTGCTAGAGCCGCCCACGGCCATCTCGTGCAGCCAGGTGGCTTTCACCGTGTGGGTTATGCTAATGAAGGCTACAAACTCTGCCTTTGGTTGGTAGCCCTCATTAACCTATCCCATGCAGTGGAAGCCACCTGGTTGTGCAAGCTGGCTATGGGCATCTCTGGTGAGATTATGGACAGCGAGTATCTTTAAAACTAAACATCACATCCCAGCAGGTAAATAAAACATTGTTTTAATGCTAAAAGACCTAATCGGGCATTTGTACTGCAGATGCTGCACTTTGTGGACTTGCAGGTGTTTCCCTTTAAATTTCAAGCCAGCTTTTTCTTCATTACTGAGGATATAACTTAAAAACAGGGAGTTTTCCCTTAGTCACGCAAAAGTCAGTGTAGCAAGGCCTACAGCAAGACAACTAAAATGCTGAGGTGTATTGGGAGGGGGGTTGACAGCAAGAAAAACAAAACAGATTTGATACCATCACTCTCCACAGATCATTGGTGAGGCCACATCAGGAATATGGTACCTAGTTCTAGAGCCCCCAATTAAGAAAAGACAAAAAGACAGGCTAGAGATGGTAAAGCACAGGGTAACCAAAATGATTCAGGGCCAGCAGGGCATATCCTACAGGGGTAAGCTCAAGGCTCGGAACACGAACTCGCTTGAGACCAGAAGGGAAAAGGGAGCTATGACAGAGACCTTTAAGTTCCCGAAAGGAATGAACAAGGTAGCTTGTGAGGAATTATTCAGCAGGAACTGTGAATCAAGAACATGGGGAGATGAGTGGAAGCTGGTGGGGGGGGGGTGATTTAGGAGGGACTTGAGAATGTTTCATTTTAGCGCGAGAGAGTGGTCGAGTCATGGGACAGCCTAACAGCATAAGTGCCAAGTAAAAGGCTTAATAGTTATACACAGGGAAACAATAGAGCAAAGGGGGAAGGCAAGGGCAGTAACCGAACTAGACAATAGGTCCTGGGGATAAGGTAAGCTAGGATAAAACAGGAAGACTGGAGGGACTAATGGTCTTTTACTGCTGATATTTTCTATGTTTCTGTGTAACAGCTCGGGCATGTTCAAGAGCTGAAGCCATAATGCCCTACTTATAACATTCACAGTTATTTCCACAGCAACATGCTGTGATGTCACAAGCCAGAGATAATGACTTCTGCTTCAGACTCTGCCTCAGCTGCAAGTGAAATATTAGGGACAAGCATCCAGTTTTCATGTAGATTTCATTAATAATAAACAGAATGGGGGGGCGGAGCCAACAGCCGAAGGGAACAGGCATCTCTCTCGAGGAGCTCTCTACTCTAGATACATTTTCCAGAGCAAATATATTTTAAAAGAAACTTTTAAAAACTTGAGATATAAATCAATCGGTTCGTCTTTAAGGGAGGAGTAGAACCATAGAACTTTCAACGTATCTGAGAATGGTTCACCCAAAGAAAAAGCCTCCACAAGACAGCGGAGGAGCGAAGGCTAACAGGTCAGTGGAGCAGCCGACAGCAGCGGCCTCTAGCCACAAGGTAAATCCAACCGAACCATCCAATGGGGCATTACTGCTGGCAATTCAACGTTTGGATAAGAAAGTCGACTTATTATCAGACCGGCTGGCAACAATGGATACAAAAATTGCTAAGACATCCGATCTCACCGAAAAAGCGGCTGAATCTGCCAACAATATGGCCACAGCTGTGTCGGGAGTCATTTCAGAGAATAAGCTATTGAGGCTCCGTTTGGAGCAACTCGAAAATACGGTCCGAGCAGTAAACCTATGGTTTTTGGGAATCCCAGAAAAAGCAGAGGGAGACGACTTGATGGGCTAGATGGAGGCTCTTATATTAAATCTTTGGGACACTGAAATTGCAGGGGAGCTGGTAAAGGCCTACAGAATTACACCCAGACGCCACTTGCCTACATCGGAACAACCGCGAGCAATTTTGGTGGTCACGATGGGACAGCATATTTGTGACAAGGTACTAGCGGCAGCTAAAATGAAGGGGGCAACTCCTTTGTCAACTGGTGAGAGAGTGCATTGCTTTCCAGACCCGGGTTTCTCTACCCGACAATGTCGGAAGGCATTTGAAGCAGTTCGGACAGGACTACGAGCACTAGGAGTTTCACATGCGCTACAAATACCAGCAAGGTTGAAAATACAGTACGCAGGGAAGACATACTTATATTCTGACCCTTCTGAAGCGGGGAAACGTCTGGCTGCGATACAAAAGGACTTTGCCCAGCAAGAGATAAGTAGAGACTCAGACGAAAGAGACTGAACTTGAATTTAATTGCTAAATTTATAAGAGTATGTTATTGTTCCAGGCCTACTGATAAGTGTGAACATGAAACTTAATCTGGCTTCCTCCAGCGCTTGTGACTCACGTTATGTAATGAATAGTATTTTCTCATTCAGAATGTTTGTTTTGAGTCATATTACTGGATTTGTGTATTAATGATGGGCCATTTCTCTGGGTAAGGAGTTGGAGTTTTTCTTAACCTCCGATGAGGAAAGTTACATAATTCTGAGCTTGCTCTGGTCTTGGGGGGGGCTCCATGAGAGATGTCTGCTGGATTTTCGCAATACTTTATTTATCGACTTACATGGATAAACTAATGCCCTGAGGGGTACAGTTTATGTGCTAATTAGCACACGGACAGTTAACGGTCATATTCGCTAATAATTTCCATGTTCTTGCTGTCTGGTTATGGAGAATTTCTATTGTGTATGGATGTCTTAAGTATGGGTACCAGCCTCTGTATGTTGTAACATTGGATGCGGAGTTAAATATCCTAGTTATACGATGTAAAACACCTATTTTCTGATACTCAAAACCAGAAAAAGATTTTTGTGTATGTCTGTACTATGAAAAGTAATAAATATAAAGTTTTAAAAAATAAATAAATAAATAATAAACAGAATGGCACCAAATCCCCAAATTTCTGGGATGTTTTGTAATCAAATGCTGCCAGTTCCATCTGTAATTCATTGTCCTTGCGAGTGGAGTCTTTCTTTCAAACAGCAACCTATGCCTCAAGAAGAAAATTGAAAAGCAGCAGTACAGGGCTTTTCCAAGATGGCGCTGATTAATAAACACAGTTGAACTGGCTCTGTTCTCATGCTCCTGATACCTCTTGGAACACTGGCCCAGCTGTTTTTTTGGAGGTAACCTGGCAAGTGGGCGCATGAGGAAGAGCCGTCCATTCTGGCGACACCTTCTCGCGTAATCCACTCATGGCGACCTACGACAGTAGGGCGACCGGATGAGGGGGTGGGCAAACCAGGCGACAGGATGTCGCTATATGTATGCGCGTGGGGGTGTGTGGAAGCGAGCACGACGAGTGTGGGCTGGGAGGGGGTGGTGCTGCAGTTGTCGGGCGAGCTGCATTGTGGCATCAGGGACTGGGCAATGGCTGGGGTGGCTGAGGTACTGGGTCCAGGCGCTGGTGTGATTTTTATTGCGCCTGGCCCGAACCTTTTTACTACTTTCACCCCTCCCCCCGACATGCACCCCCTGGAGCTGACAGTCCTGGCGCTGTTGTGCTGGTGCGGCAGGGTCGTCAGAGTGCCGAAAATGTGTTTGGCACTCTGAGCGATAACGGTGACTGCCTTTAGGCAGTCGCCGTTATCACATAGACCCCCTTTTTTTTTGTTATTAACAAGAGCATCAGAGCTGCGTCTATCGAATTTCCCATGTTGCATTGAGTATCAGGATGAAATAATGGCTAATAGCAAGAAAGTATTACCTTTGGATTCCATGCCTGGTCATTTGTCTTCTTACTTCAACGAAGGCACCGGACGTAGCACAGCCACGCTCTGATCCCAAGATCTCTGCTTGGCGCTGCAGCGCACCGGGCTGAGCCATTGATAATAAACAACCCTGTCTACATTTGAGCCCAATTCTCACAGTTTGAAGTGGCTTTCTGGCAGATTCATAGCTGGAGGCATTTATCTGGATGAGTTGCAGAACTGTGTTTTGAAAACACTCGGAAGGTTTGTCGGGAACTGTTGGTATCTAGACGCCGATTCTCTGCATTGACATGGTGACCTCCCAGTTTGATATCTTTTGTACTTCCCTGCCTACTGAATCTTATGCCATCTAAGAAGGAACAAAGAGGCATTAGGGAAAAGGTGAAAAATCCAGATGCCATTGAAAAGATAGAGAGAGAAAAAGTCAGAAAAACTCACTAAATTGCAGGGGGAAAAAGAACTCATAGAAATCTTAAGAGATATTATCGAAAATACAGCTGCAGATAATTCTAAAATATACTTTGTTTCCCAAAGCCCAAGATCTTTATTTCCTATATTGCTGAATCAAGTCATTTCTCCATTGCTAGCTACTCCTGATTCACCAATTACTTTTATTACCCTCACTGAGGGGAGGCAGGGAAAGTTTCTGAATCTTCAACTTCCTGCTAAAGACAAAATAAGTTTGAGCCCTGGCTGTTCCAAAAACTATGTCACCAGCTAACTCTTCCCATCTTCAAATATAAATTTCAGTTGTTGTAAATACAGAACAGATGTCTCAGAACACCCTAGTAGAGGTGCAAATAAAAGCAAAGAAACAAGTTAGTTTTTCACCTTCTTTGAACCCCCAAAAAAAAAAAACCTTGAACCTAACGTTGTTAAAGTTCCTCTAGTCAATTCTGCTAAAACGTCTGGCTCGACATCCAAACTTTTGGAGCAAAGAAACCAAGAAGACACTGACCCATATAAATCTAATACGTTGAATCCTCCCAGATGAGGTGGTTAGGGATAAAACAGTCACAGGATTCAAGAATGAGTGGGACAGACACAGGGGTATCCTGGAGGCAAGGGGGGGTGCTCTGGAGTTCAGTTTGGGAATCGTGCTTCATAGTAGGTAAGGATTGATAAGGGAGACAGGGTGGGCCAAGAGGTACTTATCTGCTGACAAATTCTATGTATCTATGAATCAGGAACGGAAGCTGATTAATATTCCTACTACATCATATGATAATTCTATACCCTCATGGGCTAAAACACTGATGGGTGACATTGCTTTTATAAAGGACAAAGTCGCAACAATGAGTACACTTCCTGATGAAGTCCAAGAAATAAAAGCATCTGTCTCAAAAATAGATTCCCGGCCGACATACTTGCTAAAAAGCATCAAAGAATCAGAACAACTCTGACTTAGAGCAGATGATATCTATTCAAAGACGAACTGGAAGATGAAAAAATTCACTGAATGACCTACAAGGCAGCGAAGCTTTCAGACTCTGAAATAAGAGCATGGAGGAAGAACATAAGGGTCTTAGGTGTCTCCAAAACTTGGAAGCAAAATTCTTCATTAAGTAAAATAATGCTGGAGATGTTGGCAACACTTTTTTTTTTTTTTTTTTTTTAAACTTTCTCCTGGTCCCTGCCCCAAGGAATTCATTCCTTGGGTCTTTTCGTCTGGGGTCCCGACATAGCGTGGACCCCAGCGTCATTCCGCGTGGGACTGGGAGATTTTTTTGCCTTTGATTTTTCTCCCAGTCCCCAAATCCCTGAGGATGCTGGCACGCAGGACTTTCATCCAGACAGACAGCATGCTGACGCACGCCATCGTCAAATGCCCTCAGCATCCTCCCCAACCCTAATCCGAAGAGCTGCCTGTGTGCCGAATGCCCATGCTTCCACCGGCATCGGTGCATCGGGTGCCGTTAAGCACCCCAGGAGGAGAGCATCTGTTGGGACGCTCTATCCTCCTTCCCCCAACCAACCCCCGGCAGTCCAAGTCCGTTCCCGAACCCGGGTTGCCGGCGTAGCACGAGGTGTGGCATCCAGCACCTCAACCCTCAGAGCCGCCTGGCTGGCCCAGGCAAACACTGTTTCAATGTGAAAAACCCAAAGTGAATATTGACTAATAATAAAACTACACAGAGCCTTAGGAAGTAAACCTGAAGATGCGTTGCCTCCTATGCCAATTGCTCAATTATTTAAATCAGAGGACAAAAATAAAATAATGACTGCTGTTTTTTAAAACTAAAAAAATAAATAACTAAATAAAAGATTTTCCTTAAAAGGTGCAACCATTAGCATTCTTCACGATCTTCCTCCAGACAGTCAATGACAGGAAGAAATGAGTATATATGGCATGCATTATGGGAAATGGAAAAAATCGTCATTATTGATTTACTCTAAACTACAAATATTCATCAGTGACAGGAAAAAATACAAGCGTATATGGCATGCATTATGGAAAAAGGATACAAATCTTCATTACTGATTCCCTCTAAACTACAAGTATTTATCAATGGCAAACAGTACTTTCTTAATAATGAGGAGCAAGCGCAGAAGGAACTTCATTCTCTTATTCCAGATTTGTTCATGGTCATTTAATAACTTCCTAAATGGTTTCAAGTAGGCTGTTGGTTAACTAGGATCTGCAGCTTATCCAATAGGTAGGGAAATGGGCAGACTGGGTGGGCTAAGTGGTCCTTATCTGCCGTCAAAGTCTATGTTTCTATGTTTCATTTGGCTACAGCCAACTTTAGTATCCTGCTTAACCCCTTCTGGTCACAGCTAATGTTAGCATCCTGTTTAATCCTTTGTTTAAATGTCTCTTCTTTTAATTTAGGAAAATACTCTCTGGAGATATGGAGATAAAAAATAGTTCAAATGTAATTTTGTGTTTTTTTTCCCCTTCTAATATCACGGGAATATATTTTTCTTGGACTCAAGAAAATGTTATGGGTTGGAATTCTCGGGGGGAGGGGGCACAGATGGTGTTCAGCCAAACACTGAGTAGCATTTTACTTTGTTAAGATGGATGTACTTGGAAGATCCTTTTCTTTTCCATTTCATTTTTTGATGTTTCTTTTCTGTTTTGTTTTGCATTTTGGTTTGTTATATTATGTGCATCTTACCTGTCGATTTCAGATACTAGTCTCTAAGACCACGTCATAAAAGATTAAAAAATAATACAACGCATACTAACAGATATGTATATATCACCCTTTATCCAGGCTCTTATTTCTTTAGCTATGTTCCTGCTTTTTACTTTTTTTTTTTTTTTTACTAGCATATCATTGACTAATACGCTAGATCAGCTTGGAGTTGCATCTTATGTTAATGGTTTAAATAATTATAAAAAATACAATTCTGACACATGCTAAATAGAAGAATATAAAAATATTTTATTACAAGAAACCTTTCCAATACAAAATCATTCTAAATGGTTAAAGAAATCCTGGGTCAAACAAGTTTACCCCTCTCCTGGAACCAATAATAGCAGAGGAGTTGCCATTTTGATTAGGAAGGGCGTGGACTTTAAATTGCTGGACAAAATTTCAGATTAAGATAGTAGATATGTAATCAAATTCTGACTGCTGGAGACTAATGCCTCGACAAACCCATCTTTAGATGAAACATTTCCATCATTGCACGACTGAAGAACATCTACTGTATTTAATGAATTTATCACTTCCCAAAATCTGACCAATATTTGGAGACAGCGCAATCCAGATTTAAGAGACTATATCTAGAGATCTAAGCAATTTGATGTCCAATCCCATTTAGATTATTTGTTTAATAAATAAATCTTGTTGTTCTGACTTCAAAAAGCTTTTAAAGGAAAACTGTCTAAATCATAATGACCTCACCTCCAAAGGCTCCTCCCCTTCCCCCCATTTAGCTTTTCACAAAGAATAGCCTTAATTTTATCAGCTGGTACTTACTTTAATTCTGAAAAGTTTGGGAGTAGGAAAATGGCGGACCGTGCACGGCTCCATTTAGTGAGAAAACGTGGCGCCGCACCGCTCACTGCAATAAAAATGAACTGCAGTGAGCAGTGCGGCGACGCACTTTCTCACTAAATGGAGCCGTGCACAGTCCGCCATTTTCCTACTCCCAAACTTTTCAGAATTAAAGAAAGAACCAGCTGATAAAATTAAGGCTTTTCTTTGTGAAAAGCTTCATCGGGGGTCGCTATTGATTTTGACAGTTTTTCGTTAATACTTGGAATTTACTTATCAAACCACGCATTTAGTTTTATTTTTTGGCCACCTACTTCAAACAGAATTATGCAGCCTCAATGGAGATTTGATAATGCTCTTCTGTTTTTATTTATTTATTGAATTCTCGGATTACAACCTTTGAGCCCCAGGCTCATTTACAAAGGTTCCACATCTCGGGAATAATGGAAAACAAAGATCACATACAATTACAGATGCAACCACAGAGCAACAGAAGGGATAAAATTACACAGAATTGACAAGTGTTGCAGTAAATGAGCTAAGCAGGAGTTTACACAGATTTTGGAGGAAGAGAGAGAGCATGGTAGTCCAGGGTTGGAAGAGGAGTGATAGGGAGGGGTTAAGGTGAGGGCTTAGGCAATCTCAGGCTCGGGGTCACCTTGTCAGGAGGGAGGTAGAGGAGGATGAGGGGATAGGACAGAAGGTAGGGAATTGGTAGAAGGGTGGGCTGCAAACCCAGAGGAAAATAGGAGAGGGGAGGGGCAGAGGAATGGGAAATGGCTGGTTAAGTAGCAGGCTGGGCAGAAGAGAAGTGCAAAAGTTGGGGGTAAGCAATATCAGTTACAGGAGGAGGTGGTCAGGGGTAGCAGGAGCATTTCACTTGGATAGACAGGTGAGATCTGAGTGCGGATTTGAACACGCCAATTTTACTGATAGAGGCTAGTGCAGGTTGAGAGCAACCTCAGCCAAAATGGGGCTCAGTAGTCAAAGGATCTCTGTCCTTGAGAGATGCGCCGGAAGGGAACCTTGATGGGGAGATTATTTGATGCCCTTGTAGTCCTTGCAGGTTCAGCCTGATGTATGGAGGGAGGGAACTGGTTCCAGGAGGCAGCAGGCCCAGTACTGCTTTTTTGGCTAGGAGACAGATTTGGTAGTGGGCCCTATCACTCAAATTTAGCCATCCCGTTTGCAGATAAAGATTACAGGTATGGGTTAGACATGGGGCTCCTAGAGCTAGTCTGAAGGCTTTATTAAGAGTAGTGGTGAGCCGCTTGAGGGTGCTGTCTGGTGCCACACTGTAAATGGCAAGACCATAATCAACAGTTGATAAGACCGAGCTGGTGCTGGCGAGCTGAAGGGCTTTTTCAGTGAGGCAGCTACAGTGTTTCTATGGTAGGCCGAGCTTCCAGTTGGCTGATGTGGTAACATGGTCTACGTGGGAAGAGAAGGAGAGGGAGCTGTCAAGGGTAAGCCCCAGGTACTTGAAGTTGTGGACCATTTCAATGGCTACATTTTGTTTATTAAGAATACTTATTGAGGATGTCTTGTGGTGGCTATGGGCTGGGGCAAAAAGGAGAGTCTTTTTTTTTTTTTTTTTTTACGGTTAACAAGCAGCTTAGCTTTACCAAACCAGTCCTCCACATTGTTAAAGTCCTGTTGAAGTCGTTGTTCTAGGGTGGCAGGGTCAGAGTGGCTGGAGTAGAGAACCACATCATCCACGTAGAGAAGGATTTTTTTGCCAACAGGCTAGTGGAAGGTTGTTTAGAAAAAGGCTAAACAGTAGGGGGCCCAAGATGGATCCTTGGGGAACACCAGTGGACACTTGCTGGGAATCCGAATTTATAACTAATTTATAAAGGCTTACCCCCGATGAATCTTTTCACAAAGAAAAGCCTAAATTTTATCAGCTGGTTCTTACTTTATTTTAATTCTGAAAAGTTTTGGAGTCTGGAAGATGGCAGACTGTGCATGGCTCCATTTAGTGAGAAAGTGCGGTGCCGCACTGCTCACTGCAGTTCATTTTTATTGCAGCAAGCGGTACGGCATCACATTTTCTCACTAAATGGAGCCATGCATCGTTCCACATCCCCCAAAACTCCCAAACTTTTAAGAATTAAATAAGTACCAGCCGATAAAATTAAAGCTTTCCTTTGCAAAAAGCTTAATCGGGGTGGGGGTGGGGAGCCTTTGAAGGGGTCTCTATGATTTCAAGAGTTTTCCTTTAAAAGCTTTTGAAGTCAGAACAACAAGATTTATTTATTAAACAAATAATCTAAATTGGATTGGACGTCAAATTCATATCTTCTGTCATTTGCTTCCATGTCAACAGACAACTCTTTTCATGTAGCTGTTAAAGAAGTATGCAAGTGATTCTGTTAGTTTTCACACATCATACTAGGCACTGTCACGCACCTGGGACGGTCCATTTTGTGGTTGTTGAAATCTCATTGTCCCTGAGAGCTGCATTAGCATATGAGAACATGATGTCAGATCAACCATTTATATCATGTATCTCTATGCTAAAATAACAAATACCCTGCAAAAATGCTCTGGAAACTTATAAACCAAATGGAGTTTAAAGGGGAATATAACTGCATTACAACTCAGATAACTTGTAAAACTCACTGAAGGTAAATGTGATATTTCACACCTTCTTGCAGCTTGGTTGTTTTAAACCTACTTAAGCAGACAGGCATACTGGAGAGTTTAAAGGCTGATTACACATCACATTCTCATACGCTAATGAATCTCTCAGGGACAATGAGATTTCAACAACCATGAAACGGACCCTCCCAGGAGAGTGACAGTGCCTAGTATGAAGTGTGAAAACTAACAGAAGCAGTTGCACACATCTTTAACAGCTACGTGAAAAGAGTTGTCTGCTGACATGGAAGCAAATGACATTTAGAAGCTATGAGGGTGCAGTTTTCCTTTAATGAAAAATAAAACAGCCAAGTATTGGGAATATAATAATTCACCTTATATGTCTATTAAACATAAATGGGATGCCTTCAAAGCTTTTTAAAGAGCTCAATTTATCACACACCAAATAAAAATAAACAGAAATGTAATTTCCAAAAAATGTTTGAAGGAGAAATTTAAAAACTCTGATTAGAATTACTTAATGATCCTTTCAATAGCACCCTTAAGACTGAATTACAGCAAGAAATTTATGAACAAATGAAATACTGATAAATGAAATGCATTCAGATTTAAGCTTTATTTTCATGAGGATAAGACTGATTGTATGCTAGCACATGCTTTAGAAAACAAAGAAAAAATTATGTCTAGTACTAAAAAACACTTGGGTCAATTAAAGTTTCCTGATAAAGAAATTGCTAACTTATTTCAAGACTATTTTACTATCATCTATCATAGGGATTATTCTCCAAAATTAATATCAATAATTATTTAGATCAAAACTGTTTGACACCTCTATAAATTAGAAACCACTAATTTTCAGAGAAAGAAATTATAACCGCTATCAAATCACTGAAGAAGATTTCATCTCCTGGTTCCGATGGCTGCCTGAATTTTTTTTTTTTTGTGTTAAGAACTGCTTCCTGGGTTCTCACTTCTTCAAGAAATGATCACCACAGACACTGTTCCTGGATCTGTCCTTCACGCCAACAAACACATAAAGAAAATAAAGACAAATATTCTCACAACAGTTGTAAATTTACTGCCCTTCTAGATACCAATTATAAAATTATTTCTAAGTTGATAAGTATGAGACTTCAGCCCTTCATTCCCAGCATTACACATATGAACCAATATGGTTTTATAAATGGTCAATTCAAGTAAAGGTGTGATGTAACAGTTTGGGCTTTGGGACATATCTGCTCTTATTTCTTTACATAATGGTGTTTGTCAGGGGTGCTCTTTGTCCTCTATTCTGTTTATTTTATGTCTTGAACCACTATTGAATGCCAATAGGAATAACTCAAATTAAGGGAATACTGACTGGTACAGATTTTGTTAAACTGAATGTTTATGCAGATAACGTAATGCTACTGTTGTCAAACCCTGATGGTTCGGCACCCAATGTTTTGGTAGATATATGCAGATTCTCCTAGCTTGCAGATTATGAACTAAATCAACCCCAAACTGTTATATTGCCGATACTATGTTATCCAGCTCCACTCACCACCCAATGCAAGTCTCAACACAATTAAAATATTTGGGCTTAATGATAATTAATAAAATAGAAAGTACCATTCAAGTAAATACTCAAAGAATCTCTAATATTTTGGCAACAAACCTAGGAGGTTGGGAGACTTTCTATGGAGCAAAACTGTTGCCATAAAAATGATGGCAATGCCACATTTAATATTTTATATCAAGCTTTAGTTGGACAGTTTAAAATGATTTGATCAAGTTGAGAGGTTTTGTTAAATTTCTACGGAGAGGAGCATCTCTTAGAATAGCATGAGAAAAAAAACTTATTTTGTCAAGGAAAGACAGAGGTATATTAGCTAGCCTGACACCTTTCATAGTACATAGTAGTTAAAATAAACTATCTTATGATGGTCCATACCGAATAACAAAACAAGAAATTCAGATGGTCTACGCAGTACACTTCTGCAGCATTTATTAAATCTTGAAATTACAAGTCTCCCTGTTCAAAATATAATGTATCTATTTTCCTTTCAAAATATTCACAATCCAATTGTTAAACTAGCAGTATGAGCAGTTAAAGGACTGAGAAGTACTGTATTATTAAATTCTAGCATTTTGGATTGCTTCCTTCCACTGTCAACAATGATAAAATATTGCTGAATAACTATAATTTTGTTACTTTTTTTCTACAACTGGTTACATTTAATTGATGATTTAATTAGAAACTACTCATTTCTTGGAAACAATTTAAATCACTAGTAAGAGGAGACAAAGGTCAGATATGGCTGTATACCTTCCAATTAAAGAAAAATGTAATCAATTGAAAAAAATACAATCGGGGAGCCCCAAACCATATTGGAATGTACTGCTTTTAATAAAAAGCATAAGTTTTGTTACACGGTTTTGCCAACATCTTATATTAAGTCAATCTAACGATGATGCTCTCCTTAAAAACACAAGAGCTAAATGGAGTATATCACTAGGCAAAGAAATTTCAATTGAAAAATGGATTTCTCCTAGAAAAATCTCAATCAAGATGATTAGTTATGTGAAAAATTGTTCCATCCAATTCAACACTTATGACAGAGCTAAGTCTTTACCCCATGATAAATTAAAATAGACTATGCTAGCATTCCAGTGGACAAGAAGGAAATCTATATCACATGCTTTGGACCTGCCCATCCACCATTACTTGGTGGGAAATTACAAGAAAAGAACTCCACAAATTCTTAAAAATACCAATTCCTTTTTCATTCTGCTTATTTGTGTTAATGATTTTGCATGTACCAACTTTAATCCAAACATACAATGCATTATTATTTTGGGATCATTAGCTACTAAAAGGATTATTAGATCATTGGAATTCCCCCTCGCTTCCCTTTTTTGATGTATCACGTTGGTTACATGCATTCAGACAAACAATCCTGGAAAGAAAGAGATCACACTTCTCTCACTCAAAACTTAAATGACTCATCATGGAGCCAAATGATATAAATTTAATACCCTCAATATTGGAAATTCCATAGAATGGTGTAAGGGGTATTATTCATTACAAATAATTAAGTATGTTGATTATTAAGGTTTGATTGCTTTTAGGTTATAGTGTATTTTCCTTTCTTTTTGTTGTTCTTAGACTTTTGCTTTTTTATATTTATTTTGTGTTTTTGATCATGTATTTTTGAATTGATGTTACATTTACTGTGCAAACTAAAACAAATACAATAAAAATAACATTTAAAAAAGTTTGAAAAATTTATTTTATTTAGTTTTTGTTGACCAGGTAAGTGCACTAGACAAATCCTGCCTATTTTCAGGCACGACCTGGGGGAGGGGGATACAAATGAATGCCAACTGACCTTGAACCAGATTAAGCTGTTGGTGGTATTTTTTTTTAAGTGAATGAGGGAAATTTGGCCAGGACACAGGGGAAATTCCCCTACTCTTTTCGATAAGTGCCATGGGATCTTTAACATCCACCTGAACTACCACCAATCCAGGCAGATGGGACCTCGGTTTAACGTCTCATCCGAAAGACGGCACCTCAGAAGTGCAGCACCCCTCTCATGCTGCACTACAGTGTCAGTACTGGGATATTAACCCAAGTGCCAGATGTGGGAACTGAACCCACAGCCCTCTGATCTCCCGGCTTCAGAGGTGAGTGTGCTACCTACTGAGCCACTGACAATGTACTATTCAGACACAATTCGGCTTGTATTTCACATTTGTTCTGCGTTTCTTTTCCCCATTATTTATTACTAAGGTAATTTGGATTAAAAACAGGATCTTTACTGCATGAGAGTTAATCTGTTTTTGTCATTTATTCCCCACCGGAGGTAAGAGTGCTCTGCTTGTGACTTCACAGTTATTCCCATGGCAACAGACAGAGAGGACACAAAGAATTATAACTCCTAAAGAAGAACAAGTTGTTGTGGCAAATGAACTCAAAGGGTAAAGATTCTGTGTTTGTGCAGATTTTCACTGATAAAGGTGAACAGAAATCTATAGAATATATTTATAAAATACAAGTTGAACTGTCTAAATGTTATTGGGAGGGGGTTTTCAAAGATGTGGTTGCTGAAATCCATCCCAGGAATTAGACCACAAAATGTTGGTCTAACTCCTGGGACAGAATTCTGCAGTTACGTCTAAAAAATGGAAGCAATTCCTGCAGCTGCAGCAGAAATTGCCATAAACTGTGAGAGCCGTCAAAATGCATCCAAATGTCTGATGAGGGTGCACACATCTGGAAGCATCTGTGTGGATTTGGCAAACAGCCACTCCAAAAAAATGAAAACCAAAACAGCACTTAGTACTACAGCGTGCTACATAACAGTGCTGTTACCCCTGCTTTTTCTGTGTGTGTGGGGGGGGGGGCAGAGCCCCCCGCACCCCATGACTTAAAAAAAACTAACTCCAGGAGGGGCATGACACTGAGGAATGGGGAAAACTCACAGTATCCAACAGCAGGTTCTGAACCCAGGTCCATCAGCCACGCAGGTGGTGACTAACCACTACACCAGACGGCCGGATCGAAACTGGCAGCATTAATTAACTCCTCATATGCTGTATACCATTATTACTCCCCACCATCCCAAATTCATTCAAAAAGCACTTCAAAAGCGCTCAACTAATGATGTGCTATAAAAAGTGTACAGCCCATTAAACACTCGCTATTCTGATTTTGCTTTTTAACTCGCTGTAAAATGCTCGCTATAATCATGGGATACCGTTTTCCTGGCTGATCCTTTTTTAAGGAGTCTGCCAGCATACCGTCCTTGCCTGGCGAGATATACTGCAACACTCTGCACCTAGAGAATGAGCCAGATCCTCATGGCTTCTGTGCACAGTTTTGAGGATCTTGTTCCTCCCTCCTGTTTATATAGTACATTGTTGTGGTATTGTCTGTTTGAATTTGGACAGACTTACCCTGTAACTGGGTGGAAAATGATTGTATTGCCAGAAATAATGCCCCGAGCTCTATGAGATTTATGTGCTTCCAAGTCTCCTGTGGGCTCCAGATACCACTTATTGTGAGGTCCTTTAGGTGGGTGTCCCACCCTAAGAGTGAACATCTGTTGTGAGGATGTTTGCTGGGGAATGCTGGAGGAAGAGAATGCCCTCTCAGGTTGCTTTCCACCTTCCACCACTCTAGAGCTTGAATAAAGTTTGTTGTGACTGGCACTTGCTTGGACAGAGTCTCCAACCTTTGGGGCCAGTGGCCTCTCAGACAGTACTGAATGTCCCTCATATAAAATCTTACTCATGGCACCAGAGCTGTGGATGAGGACATGTGGCCTAGTAGCTGCAACAAATCTCTTGCAGGCCTTGGATGACCCAGCATGAAGAATTATCACTGGCAATCAGATATGATACCCTTTCCTTTGGGAGGAAGGCTTTCCCTGCAGGGTATCCAGCTCTGCACCTATGAAGTCCAGTACCTGAACTGGTTTTCAGACTTCTGCAGATTCATCATAAATCCCAGGTTCTTGAGGGTGCTCTTTACCTTTTGTATGGAGCATCCTGCCTCTTATTCAGATTCCCCGAGACTAGCCAGTCATCCAAGTTGGGAAAAGCTACCGCACATAGTCTTCTCAGGGTGTGCTTCCACCACAGCTAGGCACTCTGTATAGACTCTCAGTGCTGAGGTGAGGCTAAAGGGAAGGGCTATAAACTGTCTATCACAATTTATAGCCCTTCCCTTTGTCCTGGAGCAGCTCTTATGACCACAAGGATGGCTGCCCAAAACCTTTAACCTGCCCTTCTAATTGTGGCAGGAATCCTGTTAGGCGTATGGCAGACAGTAAGGGTGGTATTCTTCCAGGTAGACCGGGTGAGAGGGATAATGACAGAAGGGAGCCAAACCTTGGAAATGGCCTGTTCCTGTACAGCAAGCACCCTAGCAGCCTGTCAACTGCTGCATTATGACTATCAAAGATGGGACCTGCATGTAATATACTGGGGGTCCTCTCTCCCTGTGGGCACAGAGGTCCAGAAGGGCTTTGTCACCCGCTTCCCCCTAGTCTTCATCCTACATGGTACAGACAGGATGGTACTTCTGGGCATAGTCAACGTGGTCCACAGACTGCACAGAGTGAGCCTGTAGGGCTGTTGACGCTTGGGAAGAGAGCTGTCACGATGTCCTGGGAGGTGTCGCCATAAGGTTTTGGTTTAGATGCCTTGTTGACAGGATCCTTGTTACACAAGAAGGACATAAGAGGTGTCCTAGCATATCTGTATGGGGTTAGAGTACCGCCTTGACATCGGCACTCATGTAGTCGACAGAACATTGGTATAAGTTGACAGGGGAGGCAGAAATGCCACTGTATACGATAAATACCTATGTATGTCAATGGTAGAGGTAGAGGTGCCATGATCAATGTTGGATAGCTGTAGATGTGGGGAGGTAGAGGTGCCACCATCGATGTGAAAGACTTGGTATGAAACAGTGTCACTGGCATCACCATCGATGAGGTGATATCAGCCAGAGCAAGTAAGTCAACAGGGGAGGCAAAGATGCCACCATTGACATCGCTGTAGAGGTTGAGTACTTGGTAGAGGGTGCCCCCAGACCCCAACCTTTCTGTCCTGCTCGGCGGTCAGGGTGGGGGAGAGGCACTGCCACCTAAGTGGTCAACAGCTGGAAAGAAGTTGAAGGAGCGACCTGCGGTGCACCCAAGGAAGGCCTTCCCCTGCCTTAATCCTGGGGATTGAGCTCAATACTCCCGCTGCTGCAGAGGTTGGCAGCCCACTTATCGTGGGAAAAAGCCACTGTCGGTTTTAAAGAGTTATTTCCTGTCCTCTGATCATGGGAGTACGTCACCAGTTCTTTCGATGACATGCAGGTCTCTGAAAATATAGTACAAGTAATTATTTCTATCAAGGGGAGAAAGAAAAATGGTGGTAAAAGCAGCAATGTTTCCACAGTAGTTCAACGAGCGTTGATCAATGGCAGAAAAAGAACTGAGGAGGGAAGGGGCCGCCCACTTTTATATATGGAGAGGTGACATAGGATGTCACAGTGGGCGGCACCTAATGGACTGCTTGAAAGTTTCCATGTGATCCTACAGCCTGGCGGCAATGAGTTCCATAGGTGTGGCTTGATGAAAGAGATATCCTCAAAGAAAATCAGACTGAACTATTTGAAATAAATTTTAGTAAAAGGATTAAAAACTGTTGACCTGAAGACAGAGGCGACTGCACTCTTCAGTGGAGAAACAAATCTGACTCTGGAACAGTAGGGGGTGCATGACCACAGTGCAGAAACTGAACTTGTATTATAAATTCTAAAATTAGCATAAAGTTCTATGTCCGGGGCATCACACTCTGGTGGGATGATGCAATTGCAATGCACATTGATGGATTCCTGTTTAAAAACAAAACATTTTAGTTAAATGAACCAAGACAACAGGTTGTTTGAAGAAAACAATTCAGCTGCATTTTCTTCCAAACAAATCCCATTAATTTACATGTTTAGAATTTTGATATTACAAAATCTGAAACTGTATTGTGCATTACAGCTCAGTCATTTACTATTTATGTAGGCTATATATATATATATATATATATATATATATATTATATTGTTTACTGTGTGTATATATCAGGGCTATACAATGGGGGAGTTTGTGATAAATGATTTCTCTATTTGGAGTGTTGTTTGACCTCAGGTAACCACAAGTGAGTTCCCCAAGGGCAAACAGCACGAGTACTAATAAATCATTTATCACGTACTCACTCATTGCATATTTCATTAATGCAATAAGGTGGGAGTTTGTGTGAGAGTTTATTGTACATGTATTATGACAGTTATCCAAGTAACGTTGGAGCGATCAAAGGAACCATAACTGATTTAATGAGCCATTCGCAATTTCACTGTACAATTCCATTGTAAAAGAGTGCTATTGCACGCTGCTTGTGCTCGGTTGCTAACTGCATTGTTAATGATGCGGCATCTGGATGTTGCATCACCATGTCGACACCAATGTCAGCAACTTTTTAAAAATGTAGGGGAAAAAATGGCGGCCATGGTTAGCGAGTGAAAGAAAGTTGAGCAGGAGCATTGGCAGCTTCAGTGTTCCAGTGAGAATGTCCAAAAAGAAAAAAAAGCATTTTTTTTGTGTTTGACAGCTGTGGAGAATGAGGCACGATGACAGGCTCCGGATGCTTAGGGAGTTACAGGCAAGTGGGGCTGTGGATCCAGCATTAATGAGCAGTAGGAGTGGGACTGCAGTCAGTGGCAACAATAATTACTGAGAGGGTTTATGATAGTTTCTGGGGGTGCAGGAGTTGTATTTGCTTCATGGGACATTTTGAGGGGCTGGGAAGTTGTGCCTGGAGTACCTGGTCTGTGCTGAGATGCGAGACAAGTAGTGCCAGCAGGCAGGAGGGGGCATGACAAAGTAACTATATGTATAAAAATCGGTGATGACACACTTACTGTATGTATAAATCAGTGGTCTCCAATTTATACATACAGTTCCTCTGATAAATGGATGCATCAGCAGCCTGTATACGCTTGTTGTATGTATATTGTGTGTGTGTGTGTATATATATATATATATATATATATATATATATATATATATATATATATATATATATATATACACACATACATACATACATACACACACACACACACACACACACACACACACACACACACATACATATATATATATACATACACACACACACACACACATATACATACATATACATACATACATACATACATACATACACACACACACACACACCACACATTCTGACTTTTTTTGGTCTGCCACAACATATTAACATCTGCAGCTGAAAGCATGGAGCACAGAAGAGAATGCTGTCAGTGGCCCCCAGCTCAAACAAACCCAGCCACTAGGACTTGTGCTTTTAGAAAAGAAAAGGACAGTAGCCCTTAGTGATGCTGGCACTTTCAGGAAGTTAAATGAAAACTACAGTACATTAAAAAAAAAACCAAGGTCAAAGTGCAGATCAGACAGTCTAAAAATACTTGGCTGCACTCTCAGGAGAATCCATGACAACCTATGATCTGTGTTAGGTATGCACTTCAGCAGCCATGTGTATTCGGGAGTTCAATAAGACGAGCAGTGTGAAGAAAACCTCTGGGGGAGTAAAAAATGTTCTTTCTGGTAGCACAAAGGGCCAGAAAGTCCCAAACGGGAACACATGAGTCATTGCACATGGACTAAACTACTGATCAGAATCACAAATGCTGCATCTGATGAGCAGACTCCCACCAAGGAAAGCTCTGTTGGCAATATTTAAAAAGAAACTTTAAAGCGGCACAAAAATTAGCAGGCAAAAAATGTTATTTATGCAATAAGAGTGGGCTCAAAACTCATAGAATAAATCCATTTATCTTCACATCCATTGAATAAATAAAATGTATCCATATAGTAGCTATGTCACAGCCACTCCGGAACGCATTTAGAATGCTCTGCCTCAGTAGCAGTACTACCCATATTCAAATGCAAATAACTTCAAAACGAAAAAAGACAGCATGGTACTGTGAGCATGAAAGTTGTTCAACACAAAATTATTTACAAAATGAGTGGCATTTCATTTATAGATACCATATAAATTTTTTTATAATTAGCAAAAAAGAACAGAAATTCAATGTTTTGTTCACTTTTTTGACAAACGCATGCAAAAAAAAGACAAGCAATCAAAAGCAAATGTCCCTGCACTGACAGAAAGCATCCCTATTGCATAAATGAAATATACAATGGTGAGCTGTCAGATAAATGATTTTTCTACACTTGTGTGGTTTGACCTCTGAAACCTCATTCGTGTCATATGCCACTCGTGAGGTTACCCAAGGTCAAACAGCACTCGTGTAGGTAAATCATTTATCTGACAGCTCTCCATTGTTTATCCGATTTATTTTTTTAAGCACCTGTAGCCAGTTGCTCCTTTAAGAAACAAAGAAACATAGAAATCTGTCAGCAGAAAAGGACCCATTGGCCCATCCAGTCTGCCCCTATCTTTCCCCCATAGACATCTCTGTCCTTCTCCCTTACTCTCTGCTTATGCGCACCCCCCAAGTACAGCTTCTAGTCCCCCATATACCTACTGGATGCTTACTCTTACACTTTCTGTTTAAGCCCATGTAGTTATCCCATGCCTTCTTGAACTCTCCCACTGAGTTCATCCCCACCACCCCTTCAAGCAACCTATTCCAGGGACCACCACCCTCTCAGTGAAGTAGCGCCGCCTCACATTTCCTCTGAATTTACCACTCTCTAGCTTTAAGCTGTGCCCTAGTTTTTGTGTCTTCCCTCATCTTGAAGATGTTCCCTTCCCTTAATTCCCTTCAGATATTTAATTTCTCTTTTATTTCTGATATATTTTTCTTTTTCCATTTGTAAATTAGAAGGCTGTCTATCTGACAGTATTAGGTGTGATACGAAGAACAGTATTTTAGCTGAAAGTGGACATAGCTAGTTCCATTTCTCATCATACCTCATCAGCATTGAGACCTCACTAATTGTGCCATCAGAAGTAACCAATCTGGCAGCAGGTGAATGGCTCTTCTTGGCCACATGTGATGTCATAGTTACTGAGGTCACAGGGTAGATAAGGTATGATGAGGAATAGAACTAGAAATGTCCACTTCAACTACATACGCCAAACTCCAGGTAAAGTGCTGTTCCACACATCAAACCAAGTATTCTCAGATAAAAAATCTTCTAATTAGTAAGCAAACAAAAAAAATTACTGCAGATATAAGAAGTAACAGTCACCCATTTATATTTTCTTTTCTATAGAGGTGTTGCTTCCCCAGCCATGTCCAATGATCTCTGGTTCAGACCGGTGTTTCTGGCCTCCCCTGTCAGGTCACTGGCTACCCTCATGGTTCTGCCCTCTGTGACAGACGGTCCAGAGGTAAGGCCATCCTGCCCACCCAGCAGTCCACCATGTAGGCCAAGATATAGTCCTAGCAGGCACCAAGACTCAGAGGAGCCAGGATCCTGGACCGTCATTCAGATGGCTGAAGCCTTCCTCCCATTTTCTGGTTCCTGCCTCCTTCCCTACAGGAGCGCAGCTTCCTGTTGGCCTTGCACGCATGCAGCACGTCCCCCGGTGGCAGGAGCAATCTCCCTGGCCCAGCCGCAGAGGTCGCAGAAGTGCCGGAGCTCACCGCCAATCCTTCTCGGCTGAGGCATGTTGCCATGGCCTGGTAGCTATCTCAGCCTGGTCCTGCCTCCCAACATGACCTCCCACCTGGGGTTTTCACTTCCAAACCCAGGTCATCTGCATGGCAGTGTAAAGAGCTGCCGCTGGGAAATCAGGCTGCCACAGTTGGCCTCTTTTGAAAGTTAATGTTAATTTCAGGCAATATACTAGCTCTTTAAGATATTCAACTATAATTCTGAAAATAATTTTCAGAAAGGAAACTATACAGGAAGGGTAATTTATGTCCTACTGTACATGAAGATCGGAAATGTATCTGGTATCATGGCATTATTTCATTTATTAACAATACCTTATTTAAACTACATGCTTATACCCAGCTTAGGAAAGAAAGACAGACTATTCGTCAATTCCTTTCTTCACAAACTCAGTGCTAGCAGTCTATTTTTGGCCCTGACCTTTTTTCCATCTTCCTGAATGACCTCCCAACAGTCTGTCTCCATAAACACTGACATATACGCAGATAATACCGTCCATAATGTTTCAGGTACCTCAGTCCCAGAGCTGGTATCATCCTTTCAGCATGTAGAGATACATGTATGTTTATACATCCTATAGTGGTGGAGTAGTGCCAATATAGTTAGGGTTGAGTAGGCTGTTTAATGTTAAACCCCTAACTTTCCACTTTAATAGGTTTGCCACTGTTCAACTGATTTGCATGAAATGTTACATGCATGGTCTCAGGGCCAAGGTCTCTTGACTTGCCAAGTTTTGTTCTAGCTGGAATAAGTGAACTCCAAGATCTGGACAGCGAAAAAAGTAAATTGTCACCATTGCCTAGCACCCAGATAGTTTGGAGTTTTGCTCAGAAATTTTCAGGGTAGAAAGGGCTTGGGCCACAGTGGTGCCTTTCATTGATTTGGTGAAAAAAATACAATAATTTGAAATTTCAGTTCTAAGCATGCTCAGTATGGTCTTCTGGATAGCTGTTTCATACAAAAAAGGATTTGGCCCATACTAAGAACGATTCTGCTTCGTATGGAGGGTAATCTTTTTTCCTGTTTTTTATTTTTTTTAAATAACATTTTTTTGGGGAAAGCCATAAAAATGATATCTTGCTAATTGGGACCCCTTCAATGGATTCTGCAGTAGGTTCTGGAAACATCACCCAGAAATGTGTTAACACATTTTAAAATCTTTTTTTGTGACTGGAATTTCTTTTTCGTATGGTCATACACAAAAAAAAAAAAAAAAAAAATAGGAGCCACACCAAAAAAAAAATTTCCTTCATACAAAAAAATAATTTGGACTTTTTTTCCACATTCTTTTTCATATGAAGAAATCTTTTTTGTATTAACAACAGAACTTCATGAAAAAAGATCCCTTCATACGAAAAAATTATTTGGACTTAGTTTTTTCCACATTTCAACTTTTAAGAAGCCATAACACCATCAATATATGCAGTTATGGGACAATCTGTGTATCAGAATAAAGAGCTTAATTGGTACTACAACACCAACACATAACATCCCCCCAAATTTAGAGGCCATAAAAAAAAATCATAAAAATTTTAAAAAATAGGATGGCATTGCAACTTTAACAAGCTGTAACTCTGTCAATCTTTGGAGTTAACTGACAATGTATGTATCAACAGATAGGTACTACAACACCAAACCTCTAAAAAATAAGAAATGAAAATGGTCCACCCCCAAAAAAAAAAAAAGTTAAAAGGAAGCACATAAATTGCTTTTCTGAAGGAATAGATGCACAGGGTCCTCCGGACCCTGCGCTTCCAGACCCACATGCACATGTGGATAAATGGAGACATGGAAGCGCCATGCTTCCATAATCACATGGATGTGTTCACGCAGTTCCCAGAGGGACATACGGAAATGATAAAATTCTACTATATCAAAAAATAAGGAAATTCATTGCAAAAAATTTTGGCACCAGTTAGGGCTAAACCATCCTGCAAGCTGCAAAAAGAAGAAAGTTTACTGTTTGTGTTGTCCCGAGTCTTGGCAAATCAAGCCTGGGGTCTTCCTTGGGGTTATCAACCCTAACACTCACCCAATTCTCACACAGTCTGCACATCTGGCTTATTTGTTGATGGAATGGGGGAGCATTAGGGTTGATAACCCTAAGGAAGACCCCAGGTCTGATTTCTCAAGACTCAGGACAGCCAAAACCATAACGTTTTCTTTTTGCTGCTTGCAGGGTGGGGTGCAGTGTTGGGATTGAGGTTGGAAACCCTAATGCCACATTTCCCTACTGTTGTTGGTTTAACCCTAACTGTTGCACTAACAAGTTTTTTTGCGATGAATATATATCTATATAGTTGTTCATCCCACAGACCGCCACAGAGTGTGATGTGATGCCCTCAAGTTGGTGATCTCCCAGCCCCATCTGCTGCTCACCCCGTTGTCCAGCCCAGTGGAGATTCACACAGAATTGGGGCCCTGAGAGTACTGGTGGCCATCATACAGGTGACCTCAGGAAACATGGGGGGTTTTCAGGGTTTCTCCCCATCACCTTCATGTTCTCCCACATCCCCGACACAGGGCAGTACAACTGTCAGGCCTCACACACATGCAATGATACCCCTGCAGAGAAGGCAAGCTCTCTCGCTTACTGCAGGGGTCACTGCAGTAGCAGTGGAACCCCAGTACCATCCCTCCTCCAACTTGGAGTGCTGTGGCCTGGCAGTGCCACCCCAACATCCTCAGAACAGTGGCCCAAAACCAGAGGTCACTTTCGAACCTGGGTTGCTGATGCACTGAACACTGGGCCATTTGGCAGCCCCATCATCAGGACATTGACAACATCCAGATTTTGTCAATTTGGCTAAGGCCTGTGATTCTGTCTCCCACCCCCAGCTCCTTGATAAGCTCAAGGTAGCCAGACTCGTGCCCCCCCCCGGCAGTACAATGGTTCAGACTGTACCTCGAAAATAGGCTACAGTGAGTCAGGATTGCAAACTCCATCTCCCACCCTGTCTCCATACTTGCTGGTGTCCCCCCAAGGGTCGATCCTAGGCCCCATTTTATTCTCTATCAACGACCTCCCAACTGTCTGTTCAATATCCCTCATCCACATGTACGCGGATGACACTATACTTTTCGCTTCTGGCACAGTTATAAGCGATGTCCACTCACTACTACAACACAACAACAACATGCAATCTTGGTTTCATGCAAACCATTTCAAAATAAACTCTTTCAAAACTGTTTCCATGAGTTTTGGGTAGACCCAAAAACTGGCAAGAATGCCCAGTCCTCGTGTAATCACCAACCTTGATGGAAACACACTAAACGCTGTCTCTTCCTATAAATACCTAAGAGTATGGCCCGACCCCCAGTTAAACTACTCAATCCACATCAATGCCATCACACGAAGCTCCGCCCAAAGCTCGGTTTACTTTACAGAAACCATGACTCCTCCTATTACCTGTCTGATGCACACTGCTAACAAAAATGATCACTCCCATCTTTGATTATGCTGACAGTGTACTGTACCACCCCCTCCACCTCGCTATCCAGATCAGACTCCTTATTCCACACTTTTTTGCTGCTTTGCCACAAACTCCCCTCTCAGAACACAGCATTGCATGATCCTTTCTTCCCTCGGAATACCACCCCCTTTCCCATCGTCATTTCAACCACTCCATTTCTTTTATATCTAAATTTCGTTTCGATTTGCTCCATCTGCCCCCCCAACCTGGCTGAGAGGCTAACCCTTGCAGTCACTGCTGCTTACTTGCTGCGCTCAAGGGTCTCCCGCTCCTTCCCCCTCCTCAAACCGTCCTCATCTACTGGCAAATCTGCCTTCTCCTACAGACTCCCCTTTCTATGGAACCAGCTTCCTCCGCTCCCAAGAAACTCGCCCTCTCACACTCGCACAACTCCATCAGATATTAACTTCATCACCTTCCTCTCCTCACCTGTACTTGCAACTAGCCAGCCCCATGGTTCTGCCTTTCCCCAAAAGTAAAATGGATTAAATATCAAATTTTCTGAACTGTTTTTAACTGTATATATTCAACTAAATGTAAATAACTTTTTTTTTCCTTTTTTTACAAAAAATGTGCAACTGTATATAATGAGCTCACATCTACTCATGTATTTTTTCTGTTGTCAGCTTCCATTCCCCTCACCCCCGGGTCACACCTAGAAACAAGCCTCAGCTCAGTGTGCCTTTCCCAGTTACCAAATGTTTGAATAAAAATCCAATGATGGCTTCACTCAAACCTGCTCTCAACACCAAAAAAAAGGCTCCATGACTTTTGCCACTAAGCGGAGGCTTACCAGGCTCTGAAGTACCCCTTTATTAACAACGCTTGATGGCACCCACTTGAAGCAGACCCCACTTCAAGTACCTTAAGCTGTGACTGGACTACACTTTTTTTTTTTTTTTTTAAACTTTCTCTTTTATGCCCCCTTCCTCGCTGCGCTGGGTTCCTTTCTTCGGGGATCTCCTAGGCTGTGTTCTCAGTAGTCCCTCCCCAGGTACCTCCTCCGGTGCCTAGCCTTTCCCCATCCTGTCATGTTTACCCCCGGGCGGGGAGGAGAGGGACCCCCGCTCTTAGTCCCTGTCTCACACCTAGAGACTATGTCGGAAGGCCTCGCGAGCCCCATCTATGGAGCCTGGTTAAGGGTTTTCTCGGGATAGCCGGGTCTCATCTACAGGAGCCCAGTGCAGGGTTATTTCTGCTTTTTCTGGTCCCAACCCCCCCCCCCGGACGTCTGCACGCAAGGGGGGGGACCAAGGAGTGACACACGTCATGATGTGCTAACGCTCCGGCTCCCGGCAGACGTCCGCCCTTCCCTTGTATGCTGTCCGCTGCACCTCACCCGTGGTCACCCAGGTGGCAGTATCGCAGCAGGACCCGCATCCCACCCACCGAGGAGGAGAGCAGCCACTGGGCGCTCGATCTTCCTCCCGGCCACCCTCCAGCCACCGAGTCCGTTCCTGAACCCGGGTCGCTGGCACCGCAAGCGGTAGCCCTACCGCTGCGCCGGCTTGGACTGCACTCTTCATTTCTTTGCCCATATAGATGCCATGCATAAGAAGCTCTGCCCCCAACATTCATGCACTGTACTACAATACATTTTGCCTCCTATTCCTAGTCAGCTGAAAGTTTATCCTTAAATAATGCTGCTGGTGTTGGACTATGCAGGTGTGTTCTACAGTGCTACCCGCAAATCTACTCTTGCCAGGCTAGATCCACTTTTCCAGCCTTTCTGCCCTTAATTGCCCCCCTTCCGTATGCATTGGAGGGCCGGCCGGGGGGAGGATTGAGCATGCGTAGGACTGTTCTCCTCCATTATTCTGTAATTAACTTTTTATTGGACTTTCAACAACATTAACAGACAGTTAAACAAGCCAACAGTATCTGTACAGATTTCCATGTTACTGGAGAAACAAGATATAAACAGCTATATTCGATAACAATAACAGATTACATTATCGCCAACAATCAAACGAGGAACAGTTTGTATGATATTTCCCATACTGTTATATTTCAATACAACCCTAGTTTGAATTATGAGCATGTCTGGTAACTTTCAAAATCATGAATGTCACATATTCCATAAAATGGGTCCATTCTTGAATGAGAAAAGCTAGCTATCTCTTCACAGTTTACTCTCAGTGATATTTAAGCCATTCTCCAAATGATGGGGATTCGGATGACCTCCAATATCTTAAAATTACATTTTTAGTGGAGATTAGTGCCATGTATAACCACAGTCTTATTTACCTCTATGTGCAAGAGGTCAAATCTACACCAAGTTAAGTAAATTTAGGAGAGCAAGGGATACTGCAGCTAAGAATGGTCTGGCAGGCCTGCCATATTTCCTTCCTCAAAAGGGTAATTTTGTCAATGCATAGGATATAGGATACAGGTCCCTTTTCTGTATAACAACTCCAACAATTAGCTTCTGTTGTAATTTTCAAGTCATACATTTTCACTGGAGAGTAATGCCACCTATGAGCATTTTTTTTTTTTTTTTTTTTTTTAAACAATCCCCCCTCTGGAGTCCCTACAAGCTCTCAAAGTGAAGTTCCAGCTACAATCCCATTCTTAAATAGGGATGCTTGTCTGCCCTCCTCTTTGGAGTAAGGTGTGCAGAGTCTGGTACCTGCCTGGCTCCTGGCAGAAGCTGGAGGAAAGGCAGTCTGGGCCCGAGGGTCAGGCATGGCAGATGTCAATGCATGTCACTTGGGGTGTGCGTCCTGATGACACTTCCCCCCCATGCCTCTCAAGGGACAGAAAACTGAAAAATGCTGGTGGCAGGATGGCGCCGGGTGCTCACAGGCCCCGCACCCAATCAGCTAGGCTCATCAGCCTGGAAATGGATAAGTGACAAAAACAGGGGTTGGGGAACCCTGCTGACCCCATCAGGAAGATAAGCACTGGGGAAAGATGACTGGCGGTAAGTCCCAGTGAAAGTTGGGGTGATGGGGCTGGAGCACTCGGCAGATTGTGTCTGACCAGAGGGAATAAACAGAAATGGGGAAAAAAAAGTGCTGGTTATTAGGACAAAGGACACTAATGTATCAACGCCTTTTGTAAAAAAAATTCCTGACTGCCATTACAAACATGGCCACAACTTTTACTCCCTCTAAAAATGTCAACTAGGCCCTAAAAATGAAACTTCTTCAAAATCTAAAAAAAAAAAAAAGTAATAATTACCATGTTCTTTCCCTTTATAATCCTCTTTTTTACACACATCCACCAATTAGAAAATTAAGAACTACTCATAGCTGTTCTTTTCTGAGTTTTTCCTGCCCATCAAAAATCCCCATCCTATCCTTACCTGCCTACCAGGGAAATCTTTGTTGCTTAAACCTGCCTAGATAAAATTAAATCCCTGGCTTTATTAATTCTGTTGTGTGTATGTGTTTGGGGAGGGGGCTAACATTCAGCTAGTAGAATTCTGCAGAAGTTTGAATTCCTGCATTCCACAAATGAACAAACATTCCATCTACTGAATGTGTGGCAAGACAGATGATGACAAGAGGGGATGGACTACATTTTACTAGTCACTTTTAACAAATGAAAATACAGTTTTTTTTATAAAAGAAATTTTCATTTTTTTGTTCTTTTAAGATTTCCCAGTCTTCCTGCTTTATAAGCACAATAAGACACATCAGGGTGTGAGTAGTTGTGTAATAACCACACTTCCAGGTGCTGAAGGCATTACACTGAGTGCCTTCAATACACCTGAGCGTGCATTTATCACATAACTACCCATACCCTGTTGTGTCTTACTGCTTACACACCCACCACTGCACCCTTTACCTTAAACTTTCTCTCCTCTCCTTCAATGATGGGCACCTCACCTGCTACTACTCTTTCCTTGCCAAATAGTGGTTCTCTTCCTTTCCCAATTACCTCTTGGCTCACCTTCCATCCCCTACTCCTTCTGTTTTTCAGATGCCCATTCCTTCTCAATCCTCCACTGCAAAACCTCTACTGGGCAATTTGCCTTCGCCTTCTGCCTACCCCTGGAACAGCCCCCCAGTTCCCATCTGCTCCTCCCATCCCGTCTATGGAGCCGCCTCCCTATCTGTTCCTCCCCCCTTTCCCGGAACAGCCTCCCACTCCCTATCTGTTCCTCCCCTCACCCCACCCCTGGAACTGCCTCCCGCTGCTTATCTGTTCTTCCTCTCCCCCACCTCTGGAACAGCCTCCTGCTCCATATCTGTTCCTCCTCCTCCCCCCAACCCCAGTACAGCCTTCCACTCCCCATCTGCTCCCCCCACTCCTGAAGCAGCCTTTCATTCTGTATCTGTTCCTCTTCCCCCGACTCTCGAACAGCTTCCCACTCCCAATCTGCTCTCCAACACTGCCTCTCAGTCTCCCTCTCCCTATCTGGTCTTTCTCCCCCACTTCTCAAACAGCCTCAGACTCCCTAGCTTTTCATTTCCCCTCCAGCCCTTGAACAACCTCCCAGTCACTATCTGTTCCTCCTCCAATGCCTCGCAAACAGCTTTCTGCTCCCTATCCATTCCTTCTCCCACCCTGCCTCTTGAACATCTATTCCTTCTCCCCCTGCCACTCAAACAGCATCACACTCCCTATCTGTTCCTCCTTCTTCTCCTGCCTCTCAAACAGCCTTCCACTCCCCACCTCTCGAACAGTCTCCCACTCCCTATCTGTTTCACTGCCCCTTGCCTCTGGAACAGCCTCACACTCCCTATCTGCTCTCCCATCCTGTCTTTTGAACTGCTCCCCAACTCCCTAATCTGTTCCTTCTCTCCCTGCCTCTTGAACAGCCTTTCACACCCTATCTGTTCCTCCTACTGCCTCTCGAACAGCCTCCCACTCCCAGCTCTTCCTTCTCCCAATGCCTCTCAAACAAACAGTCTCCCATTCCCTATCTGAGCCTCCTCCCTATGTCTCCAGAACAGCCTCCAACTTTCTATCTGTTCCTCCTTCTCCCACTCCCTGTGTCCCCACCTCTCAGTCTCCTGCTCAACATCTGTTCCTTCTCCCCCGCTACTCAAACAGCATCCCACTCTATCTGTTCCTTACCCCGCCTCTCGAATAGCCTTACACTACCTCTCTGTTCCTCCTCCTCACCACTGCCTCTCGAGCAGCCACCTATCCCCATCTGTTCCTCCTCGTCCTGCCACTCGAATAGCCTCCCACTCCCCATTTGTCCACCACTGCCACTTGAACAGCCTCCCACTCCTCATCTGTCCCCCTCCTCCTGCCCATCAAACAGGCTCCTTCTCCTTATCTCTCACCCTCTCCCCTGCCTCTTGAACATCCTCCACTCCCTGTCTGTCCCCCTTCCCCACTTCTCAAACAGCCTCCCACTCCCCAAGTGTTCCTCCTACCCCTGTCTCTCAAAGAGCCTCCCACTCCTTATCTGTTTCTGTTCCTCCTCCTCCCCCCCCCTTCCTTCTGAACAGCCTCCCACACCCTGTCTGCCCCATCTCTCAATCAACCTCCCACTCCCTATCAGTTTCCCCTGCCTCTCAAACCCCCTCCCCAGGACACACCTGGAAATCAGCCCTGGCTCAGTGTGCCTTCCTAAATAGTAGTTTTAAATAAATATATAACTTTTCCTTCAAAGTATTTGTTACAGGTTTCTGTTGCTTGTTAAATGGGATTAGAGGCAATACAGCAGTATGCCATGCAGAAAACATTGGTTGAAGTTCTGACTCCAAGCCTAGGCCTGCTACTTCAGGTCAGCAGATGTTCTCTTCCTCCTCTGGGAAGGTTGGTGGATGAGCAACATCAGCACTCAGTTACACTTTGATGACCCAAGAGTTAATGGCAAAACTGTAAGTCGTCGAGGTGGTGGGAGGTGCCTGGCAACTCCGCAAAGGGTGTGCCACTGGATGTTCATGCATGGAGTTAGTGGGCAGAAATCTATTGGGTGGGTGGGGGTTCCACACAGCAGAAAAAATGGAAAGCCCTCAGAAGAATGTCAGCCTAGTGCCCTTCCCTGAACTCCTGCCCGCACCCCTCACCCCCTCCCCCCATAAGAGGGTGGTCCTAATATGGAGGACAGGCTACATGGTTTGTATGAGCATGGGAAATAGAGCTGATGGCCCATGGGTCAAGTAGGGCAACAGAGGGAAGCCTGGGAAAAAATATAAAAATGTAAAAAAATATTTCTTAGGTTTTGATTCCAAGGTTTCACCGACTGCTGAGTAACCTGTCAAAAGTTGCCCAAACAAGTTTGAATTGTTCACAACACTCACATGTCAAACTGGAAAGCAGCCAGAGTACTACTCACTCTTTTACACAAATCATCTATTTCATGCTGTTATGTTTGTTGGTGCATTATTAATAAGTCATTCCAGAAAGCTATGATCTGTGAAATGGAAAAACGTTACAGTTGCTTTTGGTTCGTATTCCTGGTACTTACATCAATCATGTTCCTCCAGCCTTCAGTTTTTCCGGACAGAAGTGTTTCTGGACGGGCCAGGCCAGCATTGTTAATGCACACATCCACCCCCTGGTAGAGGGTCTTGATAGCCGAAAACATGGACAAGATTTCCTCTTCATTGGATAGATCGCACTTGTATGGAATCAGGGTACCAGGATATTTAGCACTCTGACACTCTGCTGCCAATTTCTGAAAAAAAAAAAAAACGTGATGTCACTGCACTATACATACAAAATCCTTTTGGGAAGGGTTAAGTATAGCCTAGAGGTTAGAGTAATGTGCTGTGAATGAGCTTGATACATCTAGCAGACCTGGGTTTGATTCCCACAACCTCCACCTGCCTACTGGGTACTCCGAACAAGTCACTTAACCTCCTAAGTGCCCCTGGGTCACCCCCTGGAAATAGGCACTTGTGCCTAGTTAGCCTTGCAGTTACCAATAAATAAATTATTAAGGCATGACAGGGGCTGGGTTATCGTCAGTTACAAAAAGGTTCTGAGAAATGGAGCTTTCTGATTGGCTGTAAACATTCTAACAGCCTTATGTTAATCTTTTATTAAAATACATGTAGAGCTTAATCATATTATAAACAAGGTTTAACATTATTTAAAAACATTTTATTATAATAGCAGTAAGGCCCTCCCAGGGGTTATGTTAAAGGTCAGTTAATCACTCTCTAGGGGCATGTGGTACTCTGCTATGCCTCGTGCCACATTACACCCCTAAAGGGTGATTAACAGACCATTAACATAACCCCTGGTCATGCCTTATTGCTTAATTGATCTAACTGGGGGGGGGGCATCTTTTCTGGTGGTGGGTATACCGCATCTAGCCTGTTCCTGAGATACCCCTGCCCCATCACCCTGCCATCTCCCAGGAATTACCACCTCTCTAGGTCTCAGTGGCTTACACCTCCCCCATGACAGGGCCCCCAGGATGGGGCAGAGTCCAGAGGTGGACATGATGGAAGATGCGAGGCTGCCTCAGTTTGGTGGGTGTGAGGCCTGTAGGCGCCTATAGTAGCCACTATGTCGTGGACAAGGATTCCCTGCCTTGGTTACAACCTAGCTTTGAGGATGCAACCTTGGATTGATGTCCTGCAGCCGTGCAGACCATGTATGTGCATGCACTGTGATGGCCAACAGCGTCCTCACCCTCCCCTACGTTGGTCCTCTCAGCTGCACCCCCACCTGTGGTCATCCAGGTAGCAGCAGGAATGCAGTGTGTTGCTGCCTCCCTCCCTAAAGCAAAAGCAATACAGCATCCTCTGTGATGTTTAGTCCTCCTTCGCCGGCCGGCCTCAATGGTCTGGGCTCATCCCAGGATCCACATCACCAGTGTTGCAAGCGGTAGGGCAACCACTGCACCAACAGGATGTCTGCCCAAGGGTTAGATTAACAAAGGTAACCCATCCTGTAGTTACCAGCCCTGGAGCCAATCATATTTTAGGGCATTATTTACATTAAACAATTCAGCAGATGTGTATGTAGAGGGTAGGGCACGCACCGCACCAGTGATGTAATCTATACCAGTTCAGGCGGTGCAGAAATCCAAAGGTAATAAAGCAAAACCCCAACACAGTCAACTACATAACGAAGTCCACCAACAGCCCCAAAATGACACCAACTCTGGACTTGACATACATGTCCACATCAATGAAAGAAAACTGGAAGTTTCAAGTAGATTGTTTGTTTGAAGTATGAAGTATGAGAAATTCCCCTTTGCAGATGTTCAGCGAGTCCCATGAAGAGTTCCAGACCCCAGTTTTAATCAAACACCTTATTCACAGTGACTACACGGACACAGAATTTAAAAAGCACAGTGAAAGAAACTATGTATTATGGAACACTCTGCCCATGTGAGCAAATCTTAAATCAGATGTCAGAGCTGCTGGAACCCTCACTGTGAGGTAAGTGAAACCTCTGTAGATGCCGAAGAGCTGTACGTGGATTACACTAAATCGCGTGTCTTAATTAAATTTACCCATAAGGAATTTGCATACTCTAAACGGTAAAAATAAATTGTAGCCATACTGATCCAGGGCAAACAGGTGTCGCTAGATAGTCAGATACCTTTTATTGCATCAACATATGTCTTGCGCAAAGATGGTATAGTGAACAAGTTTTCGCAGTCTTACAGGTCCCTTTCCCTCAGGTTTTATAACCAGGTGATTACTTTCTAAATAAAAAACACAGTTAATTTGAAATAGCCCAGGAAAAAGCCTTGGAGCATCAAAATATTTTTTTTGTTTGGCAAAAATGATACCTTAGGCTAACAGTTTCAGTCTACAAGCTTCCGAGACCCCCAAGGTAAGCTGCCTAGCACTGATGAAGAGACCTTATGGGTCTTGACAGCTTGCATAACAGCATGTTCGTTATCCTAATAAAGGAATTCTCTCTGCCAAACAAAACATTTTTTTGTTTTGTTGTTGCTCATTTTGCTTTATTTCTAGCTGGCTAACACCACTCTTCCTCTTAACGTTCTCTACAACAAAACCCCTAATTTTAAATATTTTTTTTTCCCCTTCATTGTTGCCTGTAAAGCAGGAAGTGTGCACTACAGCTGTGTTTACACCCCCCCCCCCTTACAAATCCTCCAGGTGGCTGGCTTAGGTTGCTGATGTACAGCACTGGTCAGGTATGAATGCTCTCCTGGAATTGGAACGTGTACTTGTACGCACATGAAAGCAAAAACAGAAGGCAAAGGAAGGGTGCAGACTTGACAACCAAAAGGTACAGTAAAGAAACGAATGAAATGTAATTTTATATACCACCATATCAGTGTTGCTCAGCTAGTATCCTAGAAATTAGGATACCAACAGATACCTCCCAGTTGGCCAGACAGTTGCTGTGGTAGGACAGCAGTGCTATCTGACCATGGATCCTACCCTCTAGGATCCAGTGCATGGATCCTACAAATGTTGTGGCTCCTGTGGATCCTAGCAACAGATCCAGCTCAGATCCTAACTATCTGACCTAGGATCCCTGGATCTGACCTAGGATCTTTCACTATCTGACTCTGGATCCTAACTATCTGACCTAGGATCCCTGGATCCGAATAGGATCCATTGCTATCTGACCCTGGATCCTAACTATCTGACCTAGGATCCCTGGATCTGACCTAGAATCCATCATTATCGGACACTTGATCTTATATCTGTCTTTGGTAGAATTTCTGGTAGGATCCACGGTAGGATACCAGCATTATCTGACAGATAGTGGTAGGATCCACAAAAGCACTATCTGAGCAACATTACACCATATGTGATGGGGTTGAGTAAGACCCCGTCCCATTTGTTACAGAGAGAGAGGCAGAGATAAAAACAAGGATCAGCTTTTGTCCTCTCCTATTCTGCCTTTTGTCTGTCCCTTGCTTATTTGATTGTGCAATCAAACAGGCGCCTTTCTTTCAAACCACTCTATAAGCCATAAACAGTTATTTAAGCCATTTCGTGAGCAGAGGAAACAGAGAGATGGAGAGATGGAGAGAACTGAAATAAGTGCAGAAAGGACATGCGAGTTGTTTAAGGCCACAAAGAGAATTATAAATCACTAACATTATTTCAACCAATCAGCTATCACAAAGACAGGCCTGCTTATCATTCACACAGTTGTCATCTCATGCAGGGGACATTAAAGTGGAGCATTCCACTTCAGAGGAGGGAAAGGAGTGATGCATCCAATTTTTTAAAATTAAAAATAGAATGTAGCCACCCCTATGGCCCAGTGGCAGGGTGTCACACTATGACTCATGGTTGGGAACAGACTCTCAGCATCAGGCTGGGGGTCACATCAGGTCGATACAGCTGCCATTCTATGGTGTACCTTGACTGGGGAAGGGTGGCACCAGGGCCAGGGAGCTTGCTCCTGCCTCACTGGGGATACTTTGTGTGAGCGAGACCAACACAGGCACTGGCCCATGCCAGAGGAGGTTGGTGGAGAAAAACAGGACAAAACCACTAGATGCCAGCTACATGATAGCCAGAATTTCCTTAGCCTGACCAGCGTGTTTCCCTGTTAACAGGGTATATCCCCTGCAAACCATCAGCTGGCTGGGGCATCCTCATTCTAGCCAACCCGTGTGATTTATAATGACTTGATATGTATAGTGAGAGATTTCTCTATGGTATACGAGCATCCTTCCATGTAGTTTGGGCAGCCACAACCATTCAGCTGTGCTTCAAGGACCTCTTACCCAAACTGCATGCAATGAAACTCTTACACAAAACAGACATCTCGTACAGCACCTATAAACTCATAAGTGGCTCCGTTAGGATTAAAACCTGACAATCTCTACTCACCAGACTACACTACCTTACACTGTAGCATAGAAACATAGTATTTGACGGCAGATAAGGACCGCTTGGCCCACCTAGTCTGCCCATTTTCCTACCTAACAGATAAGCTGCAGATCCTAGTTAACCAACAGCTTACTTCATCCTACCCCCCCCCACTAGGACTGCCTTATGTCTGTCCCATGCATTCTTGAATTCCCCCACTGTTCTTGACTCCACAACCTCCTCAGGGAGGCTGCTCCATCAATCCACAACCCTCTCTGTGAAAAAATATTTTCTCACATTACCTCTGAGCTGTCCCCTCTATCTTCAAATTGCCCTTGTTCTTGCAATCTCTTTTCTAAAGATGCCACCTCTTGGACTTTGTTGATTACCTTGAGGTACTTAAAAGTTTCTATCATGTCCCTCTCTCTCTCTCTCTCTCCTTTCCTCAAGGTATACATATTAAGCTCCTTTAGTCTTTCTTCGTATGTCTTCTGGTGCAGACCCTACACCATTTTGGTTGCCCTCCTCTGGACAGCCTCCACTCTGTCTATGTCTTTGCAGAGATGGGGTCTCCAGAACTGCACACAGTACTCCAGATGGGGTCTCACCAACTCTCTGTACAGAGGAATAACAACTTCCTGTTTTCTACTATTGACGCCTCTCCCTATGCATTCCAATATCCCCCCAGCCTTCCTTACTGCCTTCTCTCATTGCTTGCCCACCTTAAGGTCATCTGATATAATTACCCCCAGGTCCCTTTCCATTTTTACTGTTGTCAGTATCTCATCCCCCATTGTGTACTCTTCCCCTGGGTTTTTGTTTCCCACGTGCATTACATTGCACTTCTTTGCACTGAATCTGAGCTGCCATACATTTGACCATTCCTCCAACCTGCCAAGTCCCTTCTCATCCTTTCCACTCCATCTTGTGTATCAACCCTGTTGCAGATCTTTGTGTCATCTGCAAAGAGACATACTTTTCCTCCCAGTTCCTCTGCAATGTCACTTAGACATTAAAAAGGACCAGTCCCAGTACTGAACCCTGCGGTACCCCGCTAGTAACCCTCCTTTCTTCACTGTGGACTCCATTTACTACTACCCTTTGCGTCCAGTTGTCTAGCCAATTTTTTATCCAGGCTACCAAACTGGGACCCACTCCAAAGCTGACTAACTTGTGTATTAATCTTTTGTGTGGGACTGTATCAAATGCCTTGCTAAAATCTAGGTAGGCCATGTCCACAGCCCCTCCCTGGTCTACTACTTTGGTCACCCGGTCAAAGAAATCTATTAGATTCGTCTGACAGGACCTTCCCATCGTGAATCCATGCTGCCTTGGGTCCTGTGCCCCACTGGCCTCTAGGTACTCAACAATTATTTCCTTCAGAAGTGATTCCATCATTTTCCCTACCACTGAGGTCAAACTAACTGGTCTGTAGTTTCCTGCCTCTGTCCTGCTCCCACTTTTGTGAAGAGGAATCACATCCGCCCTCATCCAGTCCTCAGGTACCACCCCATCCTCCCATGATTTGTTAGAGAGAGTAGTCAGCGGTCTCACTAGTTCTACCTTTAGTTCTTTTAGAATTCTTGGGTGAATCCCATTAGGCCCCATTGCTTTGTCCACCTTCAATTTTATTAGTTCTTTCAGAACCCTTTCTTCTGTAAATGGACTGGTATCGACTTCCATCTTCAGAGTGTTTCTCTTGTTTGGTTTAGGTACCTTCCCCTCCTCTTCCTTTGTGAATACTGAGCAGAAACATTCGTTCAGTATCCCTGCTTTTTCACTATCTCCCTCTACCCATATTCTCGCCCCTTTAGTAAGTCTATGTATCCCACCTTTGGTCTTTCTTCGCTCCCTAATGTACCTATAAAAGGTCTTATCCCCCTTCTTAACAGAGTTGGCTATCCTTTCCTCGTATGTATTAATTTTGTCAGATAAGTGGACAACAACACATAACAGTTCATGCATTCCTTGGGAGATATTGGCACTCCTCTGGTGTGTGTTGACGCACGAGGCCTCTGACCGAACACAACAAATGCAGCAACCTGTTACTGCACATACGATGACGACTGGTACTAATAATGCTGGCAGAGAAAATGCAGCACTGTGCATCCATGAGTCCCTATAGACACAGCAGATAACCTGGTTCATCCAATCCCAGAGTAGTATCTGTGGTGGCCATACTGCCCTATTTAATTTTTTTATTTTTATTTTTTTATTTTTTTATTTTTTTTTATAAAATAAGGAGTTTTCTGCATCCCGATTGGTCAGGACCCATATCCTTATAAGAGAACAATCCTGAAGGTTGCACTTTCTGGGGCACATGGAACGCAGCACAACCTACATTACTATACCTGTCAGAAAATTTTGAAAAACATTTCTGGCACCATTTCTGGTTGCCATACCTCAAAAAATAACCAGAGAAACATTTTTATACAACATATGTGTTAGGATAACTAGCAAGATAAAAAGTGTTATCTTGACCCAGCATAGCAAGATGATATTATCTTGCAAAGTAGGGTATGTCACAATTGACCCAACATAGCGATATATACAGAATACTGCATGGGCAACTATGCACAGCCAGTGTATTATGCCACAGAGGGGTTCTGATTCCCTCCGACCTTGACAGTGAAGCTCAAAAGGTCCCTGGGAACTCTGAGGTGGCAGGATATACTGGTTGTGCACAGAGTTGCACATCCAGTATTTTTTGTAGTATATGGTGTCCCTTAAAGTAGTATAAAAAAAGTTAGATTTTTTTTTGTTTTGTTAAATAGAAAAACACATTTTTGCTGCTTCATCTTATTCAGAAATCCAGGCTTGTTGCTAGGGTCAGTGGTGTGGTCATTAGTGACCAGACGTCCCGAAGTCTATAGCATGGACTTCTATTGGTAGTCAGTTGCATGTAGAAGTTTTTTTTTTTTTTTTTTTTAACAAATATGGCGACTGTCTGGAATATGCTTGTTCTGCTGCAGTAATGTCACTACTGCAGTGGAACCCCTTGGAATGCTGGCACATTGTTGCTTTCCTTTAATTCTGTGGTGACAGTGTTCTAGAACCTCTAGAGACTTTTCAAGTCAGTTTCATTATGACAAAAAAAAAAAAATGCTCACATTTTACATACTACTACTATACACTATAAAAAATACAGGATGAGCAACTTTATGCACAACCTGTGTGTTCTGTCACCTCGGGGTTCCGATTCCCATGATTCCACTGAGGGGTTGAGATGACATAGCATATGAACCTCGAGAGCAAAGCTTGAGAGGTCCATGCTGTCTTCTCAACCCCAAGATGGAAACGCATGCCGAGCTGTGTGGTTGCCCATATTTTATTTTTTTTTTTATAGTATATGTTTCTTACACCGGAGTGACAGACCCCCACTGAAGTGGAAACAAAAAAAATCAATCTTAGTAAATTTAAATTTGATCATAGACTAGAGCAAACTTTTTTTTCCATACATATTTTATGTCCCATATTTTTTCTCCCATCCCTGTTCTTGGCCACGCGTGTGCATGTGGAAGCACTTACATGCTGTGGCTCAAGACACCCTCCCACATACGCCAGCCATTGACCTCCACCACTGGACGGAACTATGGGGGAGCCGACGACCACCCCAAGAGAGGTGAGAGCTTCCCTACGGCTGCTCAGTCCTGCTCTCATCCCCCCTCCCCAACAGTGCCAGCTCCCCGATGACCAGAGTCCATATCCAAACCCGAGTCGCCAGCATGACGAGAGGCATGGCATCCAGCACCTCAGCCCTCTGCACCACCGGGCCGGCAAATTTACAAACTTCTGACAGTTAAAAGATACAACTTTGGGCACTGGGTGATTAGTAAGTAGCTAGGTGTGGAATATGTGAGAAAATGTAAAATTGTATGACCTTTGAACTGTGCAGAGCACTCATTCAGAATGCGCATGTAACCCCTAGGTGGCACTATCCCAAGGGCTACTACCCCTGCCTGCCTAGCTAGTAGCAGGTTAAGTGGCCCAAGTTCTGAAACGGGTGCCTCCACCCGGAGGTCAGGGTTGGTAATGGTCAAGCTAACCTGGGCACAGCCCTCCGGGACACTGTAACCCCCATCTTTCCCTCTAGTGGCCCAACACTGTACAATAATCACTTTCACAATACCCCTGGTATACCACACAAGTGCCCACACTGTTTGCACTTACCACCAGGGCTGGTTCCTCTAGCTCGTCCCCGGGGAACCCCTGTAAAACAAGGTTATGCACAGCAAATATCAACAGTACAATACTTTGAGCACAAACTGGAACCACAGTCAGATTACATGCAGAAAAAGTTAGATCTGATTTATTCAAGGGACTTGAACAAGGGAGGGGCCAAAATCAGGTTAATTAGCTTAAAGGTTATATCAATCAAGCAGTTATGCATGCGCTTTGAGTCCCCCCCCCACACAGTCCACCTCTGGGTACCCAGGAGGAGAAGAGATGGGCTAGCTAGGACCGTTGGCCGGGTTGCAGCTGGTTAAGGCCCTGTGATAGAAAACACAACATGCAGAGTACACAATATTTGTAATCCAGAGCCAGAGGGCTCAGTTCGAAAAGGAAACGAAACAACAAGACAATCAGATGACACACTCAGATTAAGCTGTTGTTGCAGGGAGCTACCCTAGTATTTACTCACGATACCAAAGACTGGACACAGGCTGGACAAAAATCAAGACTGCAGGTGGTTGATCTGGAATGCCAGGAGAAGCAGGGCCCACATGACTCGCAGAGGCGTCGTTCCTGTTCAAGCGTGGAGCTGGTCCCCAGGCAGGTCTCTCGTCGATGGCTTCTCTGTGCAGTGGGTAGTCTGGCTTGGCCAGTCTGGCAAGGTCCAGACTGCATGGAGACAAATTCAGGTGCAGTCCGTTTTGGGCTGGATACAGCTTCCAGCAAGCAGAACACAGTTCACACAGTGGGGAACTAACTCACAACCCACTAGCAGCTCATAGAACATTTTACAAGTACGGGAATTCTACTGTACCAGGCAAATCACTCCCCGGTCACAATCGCATAGTCTCTGCACACACTGGGAGCTTAGGGGTAGCTGGAACTCCTGACAGGCCGATCACATTCAGCAAAATCTTCGGTCTTCTTCAGGTTGAGCCTGGCCCACTTCAGTAGCTTACTTTAGTCACACTAACTTGGAATTAGTCCAAAATAATTCTCTTCTCTCCCTCTCAGGAGCAGCAGGCAGACATGGAGGCCAAACTCTCAGCCTGTTCCCAGTTCTCCATGCGAATACACTCAGGATTGCTGCTCAGAATTACTTCAGCTCCTTCTTCTTGAGCTTCCAGCTCAGAACTAACTGAAAACTGCAAGCAGCCCGGGACTTCCCCAAGATCTGGTTGGCTGATTTGGCTGTCAGTCAAAGCAAGAGCTCCCCCTTCAGTTGCAAAAAAGGCGCAAAAAGTTCAAACTACAGTTCCTACAGATTTTGAATTCAGACAGCTCCTGTAGTCCGGCTACATTTTAGGTCCCACCAGTACTGTTTGGTCCAATTTGCATTCCAGGACCAAGATAGTGGAGACAAACAAAACAGTCCTCGCTACAAAGAAAGCAGGTTAGACAAACTACTTTATCATTATCACTCTAAATGATTTACAGTAAATAGTTACATCTTCAACAGAGCTCCCTCTCAGATTACTTAAGCTGCAATCAAGCAACTCTTAAAGAGACAGTACACAAAGGCTATACAGGCTCTGGTAATCACATTTAAACTGCTAAAACACAGGACACCAGCCTGGCAGTGAGCATTTAGGCAAGCTCAAGGAAGACTTTTTGGGAACTCCCATTTGTAGGGGGGTTACACGCATACCACCACTTTGAAATGCAAACAACAGTTTAGAATTTGCACAACAATATTATCTTGCAAAGTTGGGTTTGTCACAGTGCATACTGAATCAATCAGACTGCAGCATTCACAATGCTGATGTCTATCCAAGTGCACCACTAAAATCAGTGAAATAGAATCATAAAAAAAAAGGCAGAAAATTCTTATTTTTTCAGTTTTTTGACAAATGCTAATAACTTTCAAAGTAAAAATGACAGCATGGTACTGTGATCATGAAAGCCGTTCAGCACAAAAATGTCTAGACAATAAGTGGTGTTTCATTTACAGATACCTTTTAGTTTTTTTTTATAATTGGCAAAAGGCAGGAAAAAAAATGTTATTTTCACTTTTTCGACAAATGCCCCCTCCCAAAAAAAAAAAATGCACATTACATTTTTACATTACATACTGGCCATAATGTAAAGCTGTGGGGCTCAGTGAGTTAAAACAGAGGTAACAGTACATCTCGGAAACCACTCCCAAACAAGTACTGTAACTGTAAAAGAAGCCAAAAGTTAGCCACACATTTCAAAGTCACAAGCACTTTTTTTTTTCCTCAACACATTTATCATGTTTATCTTACAACATATGGCTGTCTATATAAACAGAACATGACACTGGCTGACTGAAGATATCATATTTATCTTCATTCGAGGCCAACAACATTCTCGCTCGTGGCTTCGCCACTCATGAGATATCACAATATCATTAGCTTCTCATGTAGATATGATGATATCTTTAGTCAAGCCACGTCATATCCTATAATTTTTTACAAGAACCCACCGTCCAGCCCACAAAATACAAGGACCAAATAAATACAAATGTTTAAATGTATAAACTAACCTCTTCTGGAAACTTTCCTTGAGCAGGCTGGTAATCTGCAGAGTGTACTATCTTACCTGTACTGCCTCCAGTGTTCATACATGCTCTGCAACCCCCCAACCTGACCTGACCCGGTCCCCAGATTTGACCAGACTCCCACAGCATCTGCAGTTATAACAACTGGTACAACAAGCATTTGTCAATGCTGAATGTTTACTTTTGCTGGTATTGGCATTGGTACTGCAGGAGTTACAGAGATGCATAATAGGAATGGCAGTGAAGTATTGAACCAATGCCAACCCCCACCCCCTTCCTGCAGAGACCAGCAGGCATTGGGGTGTGCCTTTGGGTTGTCGGCCATAATACTCATGCCATTCCACTTCGTCCCACCCTGCAGACACTGACAGGTGTCACAGTGTGCCTTGGGGTCTTCAGCCCTTACGTTCAACTCCATTCCATAAGGAAATACGCTGAGATGGGTGCAGTATAGGAGAATGGGGTGAACGTTAAGGCTGAAGACCCCAAGGCACACCTCAATGCCAGTCAGTGGTTGCAGGGTGGTGGTAGGGGTGGAATGGCGTGAGCAATACGGCCAACGACCCCAAGCCATACTCCCAGCGTGTGTCAGTCTGTACAGCATGGGGCATTATGAATTTAAACCCTAATGCCCCAGGCATTTGTTGGTATTTTTGCTCCAAATTTTCAATATGGGCTTTTTGGGACCCCATATCATGAACAGTGGCACTATCATTTCATTAGTCAATCCCAAAAGGTGATTTTGGGCAGGATATGAAAAACGCCATCTGTACTGTTCAGGAGGAGGTGTGAAAAAATGGCAATACTGAAAATCTGGGGTGAAAATATGAAAAATTGGTGAAGTTATGAGCAGTTTAGAAATTGCGTAATGCATGCTCGTAACCGTCATTTTTTCTTGTTGGGACCTCCCCTCATGAACAGTGGCACTGTGATTTCATTAACCTGTCCCAAAAGTTGATTTTGCACAGCGACTGTGCCATTCTGCACTACAGGTGCGAAAACATGTTTTGGGTAGGATGCAAAAAATTACAGCTGTACTGTTCATAAGGAGGTGTGAAAAAATGGCAATGTTGGAAATTTGGAGTGAAAATATTAAAAATTAGCAGTCATGAGCATGCGTACAAACTGCACAATTGCATGCTCAAACAACAGTCATTTTTGGAGTTTTTTCCCCAAACTTGCAACATGGGCTTTTTGGGATCCCACCTCATGAACAGTGGCACTGTCATTTCGTTAATCAGACCCGAAAGGTGATTCCACACAGCAACCGCAAAATCATGCTTTGGGACGGAGAAACAAAATGACAGTGCCAGTGTTCATGAGGTGGGGTCCTAAGAACCCCATGTTGAAAATTTGGGACCAAAACTCCCAAAAGTGGCTGAGATATCAACCTAAGTTGAACCCCCCTATTGATTGCCATTATAGGGCCTACTGTGATTTTCTTCAGTTTGCGGTCAGCTTTTGAAGAGTGCAGATGTGTTCCCGGTCCACAGAAGAGGTTAAGTATGGGCGAGGGAGGGGTGCAGGGTGCGCAGACGGAGTGTCAGATGAGGGAGGGGGTGGTGGGGACGAAGAGGAACAGTTTTCTTTTTCTTTAGGTTTAAAATGAAAAAAGACCTTGGGGGACTTTTTTACAGGTGAAATAGTATGAAAAATCAATTTTGGCACACTGGGGTGGATGCCCATTGTGCCAGACTACTGAAGTGGGGTGTCAATGCTGACCCGGGGATTGGGCACCCCAGGGTCAGCTGAAAAAAGGGTGGCATGGGGGGGGGCGTATCTGACACCGGGACTTAGCACACTGGAGTGGGCTCCCAGTGTGCCACAATAGTGGGGGTGGGTGGGCAGGAGTGTTCAAATCAAAACTTTTAGTACTTGCCCAGTCATGACTGTAGCTGAAATTTCACTTGCCCCTATTCATTAAAATGAAATTAGCCCTCTTGTTATACTTGCCCTTCAAGGACATTTACTTGCCCCGGACAGGGGGCAATGGGATTTGCACGCCCCTGTGGGTGGGCATGCCAACACAGGGAATGGGCACCCCGTTGTCGATAAAAGACATGTTCGGCTTGGGGGGAGGGCCTCCCAATGTCGGAAATAATTAGTTTGGCACACTGGGGTGGGGGTCGATACATGCAGACATGGGTATTGGGTACCCCGATGTCGGCTTTGGGGGGGAAGCGTGTGGTGGGCGGCAAGAGACGCCAATTATGCAATGCCATGGCAGGGCTCATTTATTGTGTTTGCTTGTTGATTTATTAATATGTTTCACTGGGAAAGGCACACTGAGCAAACAAATTGCTCGTAACTCCAGACATGCGCACTGTAATGTGCATAGCTAGAATGTGCCTGGTTGCCGGGAAGGGGACAAGAGATCTGCAGCTGCAACGATAAAGCTGTCCCTGATTGTAGTGGCAGATTTCTTTCAAGTGCAGTGCTTGCTCTGAAACTGCCATCATTGGCAGCTTCCTTGTTGATTGGTGGCTGAGGGACATGCCCATTAAACAATTTCCTGCATTGGCCACAACACTGCCACACCTCTGCAATGCTCTACTAACCTAAATGTTTCTTGTGTGCTGCGCGTGCAAGCAAACTTAATTTCAGCTGGAGTTCATTTATTATAATTTTAACACTCCCTGAATCTGAAGTTCTGTCACAGTTCACCGAGCACAACTGCCGACCTGCTCCTCCGCCAGCTTGTCCTCTCAAATCTGGAAGGAACACACAGCACCCCAAAGTTGGAGCAAATTACAGTAAAAGCTGCTTTTTTAACTGGTTACACTGCCAGGTAATGTCTGTGTCCACGCCTTCCTCTTCCATGGTGTGCCCTCGCAATCTCCCATACCAAAGCCATCTATCTGTTCAAACCCGATCTTGCAGTAAATATAATAAAATATAAGGCAGTTAGGGCAGATTTATGCTACACAGCAGTTTAACTTTATTGAAAAAACAAAAAAACAAAAAACAGGCAATGGAGTACCAAACAGTAAGATTTCTTAAACTGTCTCTTAGGAGTAAGACTATCGCTGGCGCAGTCATAAAAAACTGTCCCACTTGTGAAACCGGCCACTCTGCAACTACGGCAGCTATCAGGGGATGTGCTCACTCTTGAAAGCCACTCCATAGTGACACAGCATGTTTGGGGATCAGGAGGAAAATAATATATTGAGTATGGGGGTCAGGAAGGGATTAAGGACGGAGCAAAAAGCAACTGGAATACTGACAGGGGGCACAGCATATTTGTGGATTGGAGGGAAATATCAGGAAACCACTGTATTTTAAAATCCCCCACCCCCCCAGTTTTGGGAACTATTTTTTTCTCCTTTTCCTTTTAAATGTTAAAAAAATGAATTCTATTTAATTGAACCTTACATTTGACTCCTGTCTATTTTTTACTCTTAGTACCTATTTTTATAACAGCAATAAGACACGCCTGGGGTGTGGGTTCTTGCCTGATAACAGCACTTCCCAGATGCTGAGGGCACTCTGTGCAAGCATCTCATGCCCCCACTACACACCTACGGCATGCTCTTACCAGGCAACAACACACACCCCATCACATCTTACTGCTTATTTATGCTACATCAATGATGATAAATCTGTGAAAAAAAATTGTGTTAGTTCATACCTAACCTACAAAATAACGTGTTACCTTTACACTTAAGTAAGTTACAACTAATATCTTCAAGAAGGGTACATCACAGTGTAATACTGAACCAATCAGCAAACAGCTTTTACAATAATGATGACATCACGACAGCCAAGTGCCTTACTAACAGAAGTAACATGGTCTCCCCTTCCTTTCGTGGATTTGGAATACAATTTGTATAAACGGAGCTACAGAAACCCAAATTCCTCTCCTTATTTATGTATCTACTGCACCCCAAGTACAACTGATTACTGAAGCAAAGCTGGGCTCCTACTTCACACGAACAGTCCACAGCTACTGTTATTTAATATAAATTAGGCCATGAATTGGTGGAAACATGTCACATGACTGCTGAATTTTTTTTTGACAACACCTCACCTGAGCTTCTTATATTTTCAGCAATTTTAGCCCATTTTATAACTGGGATAAAAAATTCTAGGGTGTGCGGTCATTAAGGGATTCATGAAATTCTCAGTGGCTTGTGGTGGCACTTGGCTACACCTCGTGACCAACAATCACCTGAGATGTATATTACTCCCCTATATCAGCACACCCTGACATGTGTTGTCCCTTACATATCTTGGCCCAACATCTAGGTTCTGACTTTAGAACTACATAACAGTGACATTCCAAGAAGTACACCATCAAAATTTACCCTAACCAGCTTTTTTTTTTTTTTGGATACGTGTGGGCATTAAAACTCTGATAATCAAATGCTAAGCTCTCATATAGTATTGTACCAAAAGAACACTATTATTTGAGAAAGGGGAGTCTGTCCTGCAATTATAAGTCACCCGCAACAGCAATTATAAAATTAATCAGAGACAATAACAAAGAGAACAGAGTTGGCAATTTTACTGCTGAAAGCACATATGAATCATTTTCAAGCCAGGGTTTCTCCAGTGTGCAGCATCCTTTCCACTTCACGGCCCTAGGGACTGTGGTTAATGTAACTAAGCAGCTCATCCATGATGTGAAGTGTTAGAATGTGACAGCCTCGAGCATGGGGTGACTGTCACATGATGTCTGGCTCGGAAAAGAAGCCAGACTTGAGCCGAGGTGTCTATCAAGCAACATGCGGCTCCTGAACTTCCCCCCTCCCCACCAGCAGTTTTTAGTAGATGTGATATTTTGACTAGTTTCAGTACAGTACAATGCCACAGTGCCAAACAGAGCAGTCAGAGACACAATGTCATTGTATGAGACAGGCATCTTCCCCTCTTTGTGAAAGTGGGCACCTGCAAAGCAAAATGATTTTTTTTCTTTTCAGTGGGCGAGAGAACAAGAGGAAGACAAGCCAAAGACAAAGGTATCTCAATAATTTGTTTCATCCTTTATGAAACAAATCAATTTCACAGTTTATCTTCTCGATTACGTCTTTTATGTCATTCTTTCCTTCACACAGGTAATAATCGGCCTTAGGTCCTGCCAGTCTGTGTGGCCCCAAGGGACTCTGCCCATAGAAGGCCCTGATTGGACTTAAAAAACATACAAACTAAAAGCTGAACTATGTTGAACATACATGTTTTTAAAGCATCCTCTAATACCTTTCTGGCTATAAGGTTTACATTACTAGCATAAAAACGTAATAATTTAGGAAAGAAAGCAGGCCACTGGCCGGTCGAGTTCTCCTAACAACTTAGTGGGACTACCCTATCACCATTTTTTCATCATGGCAGTAATGAAGGCAGAAATGGCGTTGACTGACACCACTTATTGTGGAAGTCGGTTCCAAGTAGGCTGTCGTTTAACTAGGATCTGCAGCTTATCCAATAGGTCAGACCGGGTGGACCAAGCGATCCTTATCTGCCATCAAAGTCTATGTTTCAAGTGTTGAAGGCAACAGAAATTGTTAGCTGAAAATGTTACAGAGCTAGTAGCACCAGAAAGACCGTAGGCAGAACATTTTTTTTTTTTTTTTTAAATAGTCTCATTACTTTTTATTTCTGAAGTGTTTTTTCTTTCTCCATGTGCTCATTAGATGATTTTCTACCTAACAGTACTGGGTGTGGTGTGAAATCCAGTACTTTACGTGGATACAGATATCTCTAGCTCTGAGGTCAGATGCTGCACATGTAGCAGGAGGAACACTCACTGCTGCATTACAAGTCCTGCAGCCTGACTGGCAGCATGTGTCACGGGTTACCAGTCAAGCAGCAGGAGATTGGTTCTTCTTGTTTGCCAGTGATGTCACGGTCAATGAGGTCACAAGGCTGATGATGTATAGGGAGGAATAGATCTGACTATGTCAGCCTCCAGGTAGAGTGCTGTTCCACACGTCACACCTAGCAGTGTCAGGCAGAAAAAATATTCTGTATCGTAAAACAGAAAAGAAGAATTAGACAAAAGAAATGACAGCTGAATACTTCTGAAATTTACTATTAATTCCAGACAGTAAACTGGCTCTTTAATTGGGGTTGTCGGATCTACAAACCTCCCTTGTGTACTCAAGAGATGACAGACGTGTTAAAAGTTTTCTGGTGTTCAGTCCTTGGCAATTATAGTTATGCTAAAGAAATGCTAGATTCTAATGTGAATACCTGACTGCTCTGCCTATATGCTTATGGACAGACAGCTTATTTAAAATTTTGTTTTAGTTTACTAGGTAACTGCACTAGGCAAAGAACTGCCTATTTTTAGACAAGAGTCCAGCCGGACACCGAGATACATAAAATGGCAGACATTTTCGAGGGGAGCGACATTTTGTTGGCTTCGAGTTCGGCACATGTGCTATGTGCCAATTGGTATGTTAGTGGGCTTTAGAAGTTTTACAGTACGAGCTGAAAAGGGCCAGTACAAAGGGCTTCTATTGGTCTGTGTTGGGTGTCTCACTCCAGTGATGTAACCACATCTCACGTAGGTGCCATCTTATGCCTAGATCATGGTGCCGACTTTCAAACTCCAGGGATCTTTGTTTACCAAGTTAAAAATGTGCTGAAAATAGGTTAAACTGATATAAAAAGGTAAGGAGCACTATATTTTAAAATGGCACCCCTGGCTCTACTGTACCACGATTTTGTTTTTTTTTCTAAGTAAGCGACTCCCAAATAAATAGCTGTTCTTTAAAGTAAAAAAAAGTTTGCCAACCAGTTCTTTTGCAGGTCGCAGACTGATTGTGATGAAGTGTTAAGGTCCGCGATGGATTTAGCACTGGTACAGTGGCGTCATACAAAATGCAGTGCAGTAATGCTGCACTATATCACAAAATGCTGCAGTTTGCTTCAGGGGACAGTGTCATTCAATGGCAATTAAGCCCTTTTATCATGAAGAATTTTATGACGTCACTTACTGCACGTGCCCGTGTTGCATCGTTGCTCTTGCCGCTGTACATATTATGATGTCATCAGCGTAGGATATCCATGGCAGTATTGCTACACATCCATGGCAGATCATTAACAAATAAACTGAATACCAAGGAGTCAAGAACTGAGCTCTATGGAAACTCCAAGACTGAGGGATCATGGAGATGAAATTGTACCATTTGCTTTGACAGCTTGGGATCTGTCAGAGAGATCATTTTGGAATCAAGTTACCATGTTACTTGAAAGACCTTGGCATCACAGTTTTTGGTAGGGGATTATGTGGTTGACAGTGCTAAAGACTTTGACAAATGTACATACGAACATGTCAGCAGACAAAGGCCTTACGCTCTATGTAGTCTGCTCGACTGAGATCTATAAAGCCAGCACTGGTAAAATAAAGTAACCAGAATCCAGAACATCTGCACAGAAACACAGAAGACTGTGGACAAAAAGAACACAAGTCCATGAAGTCTGTCCTGAAGCCCTGCGATGCATTTATAATGTATGTTGTGGACTACTTTAAAGAGCAGCTTCCTAGTTACAGGTTCCCCAAACATACACTAGAGTTCACCTGGCCCAGAGTTTATTTCTATGAAGAAGTCCATATTTTTCTGCCATTTGAAAAAGATATATCCCTCGTAATTTTCAAATCAGGCATGTCAGCAAAAAACGCAGCCACTTCCTTATGTTGCCGACATGCCCCCACACAGGCACATGCAGCCGCATGTGCGTGCCCATTGACTTGAATGAGGAAGAGTTTTGTATACGTTTTATTAATATTTAGCCGTGCAATTTTAAGAAATCAAAGTGACTGCTTGACTAACAGGGATCCCCATGAGCCAGACGAGATCTAGTGTGTGTTTGGGGGGGTGGCAGTTCTGCAGCTAGGAAGCTGTTCTTAAAGCAAGGTCAGAGTGACAGAGTGATTAGGTCAGAAGCCAGACTGTTGATCTGCACAAATCGTTGGTGAGGATGGTGGACACAAGTTGGCTATTCACCAACTTCTACGGTTGTTTGAGTGTGGACAGAACACATACTGGTTGGCAGTTGTTCAGGTCTGCTGGTCCAGTGGTTACAGCACTGGCTTGGAAACCAGGAGGTCAAAGGTTCAAACCTTGCTATAGCCAAATACTCAGACACACCTTGGGCAAGTAAATGAACCCCCAGTGCTCCAGTCCATCAAGCTGCAGAAATGGATAGAAGCAGAACCCCACTTTAAACAAAATATTGCATCTCAGCGGTGCTATCCTGGATAGATAAATTGCAAAATAAAATTAAAATAACCAAAATACCTAATATAAAGACTTTTTTCCCCCCTAGTGGATGTATCTAGATCTAAGGGAGAGATTAAAAGTTCTTGCTATAGAGACAATATTTTGCACCATTTAAGTCATATCTTGAGGAAGCACACAACAGCCATATCTCGAGTTACACAAGTCATTTGAAAGCAAGATTAGAAAGCTATGCCTAACAATGCCACATCTCCTGCAGATTTCAGAGCATTATTTTTATTTTTTTTTTTTATGAAAACAGTTGTGTCAAGTTCTGAGAGTCTGGCATGCAAGGTTTTGAAGATTACCCAAGAATAAACAAATGTCAAGTAAAACAAAACAAATGGGAGACGGCAAGAGTCTGTCTCAGACACCTGTGGTAGCATACCGTGAGGCAATGTGTGGTCTGTCCCACACCCAAGACTGCCACCATGATTAGTAACACAATAATGCTCTAAGTCTTGGAGGCTGTGTGTTCAATCAACAGTGACACCCTGCGGCCAGGATATACAGTCAGCACTCAGATATCCAACCTGAACCGTTCCTATTGCCTTAGATGGATATCTGAGTATGGTGGGTATCTTGAGTATAGATTCTGTGACAGGCATAGAAAGGTAACTTGGCCACAGGGACAGCAAAATGAGTGTGATGGGTAAGTGAGGGAAGGATTAACAACTGCCGAATGTAAAAAATTATTTATAAAACTGGGGGTGTTAGATGGCCCAGAGTTAGTGTGTTGCACTATAATGCAGATGACCTGGATTTGAACAGGGGATAGGGTTTTCAGCCCAGGCAGGGGCCATATGACAGTCATTTCGGACAGGAACCTCTGTAGCAGGGGAAGGCAGTACCTACAGTCACTAGGGAGCAATTTGGGGGGGGGGGGGGCATATTGTGTCAGGGAAGAGATGCAAGGCAAACATGGACTGCCTACTGAGGCGGAGTTTTCGAGTATTAAGTGGGACCAGGTCTAAGGTCCATAAATGTGAATAACACACAATACTGCCTTCAGTCTTCCAGAGTGAAGCACATTTGAAGAGGCAGAAGATAGACTTGCTGTTCTCTGTAAGAGAAGACTGCCTTTTGCCTGCTCGCTGGAACTATGCCTATGCACAGACTGTGTTTGAGCTATGCTGAACAATAAGCTGCCTTGCTGAACTGTACCCAATATTTAAAGTGCAGCTTATACCAATATTGCCTCAGGGCAGGCTACTCATGACAAGGAGCTATCTGCACAAGGACTTAACTCTGCCAACATTTTGTTTTTGCCTTTTTTTTTTTTTTTAAATCAAAGCATTATCAAAATAGTTTACTTACAAAGTCGGTGGCAAGACTGCCTACTTTGCTTGAGCCACTGCAAAACAAGGAAGGGAAGGAGCTGCAATGATACGAACAGGCATATAGTGTGACTGGGGGCAGCACTGGTCTTTATACATAATTATTTTAATTTGAAGGTTAACTGTACATGTTAAGGGGGGGGCTGTATTATGGTACACCTCTCCCTGAAGCAGGTGGTCAGCAACTCAGGCAAACTAGGAATTCTTGCCAACGACTTTGTAAATAAAATATTTTAATAATTCTTTGCTAAAAAAATTCAAATAGTGGCAGAGTTAAATCCTCAGGCAGACAGCTTCTTGTCATGAGCTGCCTGCCGCAAGGACATTGGTTGCTCAAAGACTGCCAGTTTTCACTGTTCTTCTGACTTGATGGCCTATTTGAACCTTGTCTAGTAATAGACTGCCTAAAACCTAGACTGTGCCTATTTGAGGCATGGCAATCTGAAGCATGCCTATTAGCGTGCGTCTTATGTCACTGCCTATCAAAACGCTGCATACTTAATAGACTGCCCTCTTACTCGGTGCTCCCCAAAAGGACAGTTTACCTGCACAGTATCTGTTCTCCAGACTATCTTTAATGCTGTGTCATCCACCATTTGGTACAGATTGAACTGCTTCCAACTACCCTAAGCCAGAGAGTCTGAATCCCTCTGAACTTGTGCAAACTGCCCAGTGTAAGTCAAGGACTATGATGTAATGAGACATTTTGCACACATTAAAAAGACCACACCAGGGCTGTTTCTAAAAAACTATTTTAACTGCAGCTCTAGGAAGACTGTTGCAGAACTGTCCATTACTTCCGTGGGCTTCGAACTGTCATTTCTGGTACCCTAGGTGAAACCTTCATGACAGCCAACTGTAAAAAGCCTTAGCAAGGCACATCTGTCACAAACAAACAAGGAGTTGGTCGTCCAGCTAGCACAGGGTGACAGACATAGGGTAAGTTGCAGCAGCCAAATGTCATTCCAGCCTCCATCCAACCCCCGCACCACCCCCCAAAACAAAAAGTGAGTTGGGTTGTATAGGAGCTACTCCAACTCCTTAGTTAAGGCTATCAATTTAAAGGGAGGTTGGAATCATTTCCTTTTCAGGGTCAAATTCCTTCTGGACCAGTTTTCTTCCAGACCAGTATTCTCCGGGTCAGCAACCCTCAGGACCAAAGATTTTCTTCCTGCAATTTGTCTTCAACATCTCTCATCTTGGTGACCCATTAGGGGACAATCAGCCATTGCCATAATGATCCTCTTGCTTTTTGTCGTCCTGCATCTTCTCTGCTGCATTATTTGCCACTGTGACCTATTGGAGGACCAACCAGCTGAAGACAAGAGGATCTTGCTGCTTCTTCATGCAATATGTCTTTAATGTCATTTATCTGAGTGGTCCAAGAATCTGATGCTTAAAATATCCTATGGTTATGGTTTCTTATCCTGTGGATTACCCCATCGTTTGTCTGGAAAATCCTAGTGGGCTCCAGCTTCCCCAGGTATTCATTCTCCACATATGCTTGGTCTGGTGACTCCTCTGATGAATATCCTTGGATGTTTCACCTCCGACAGGCCCACCAGTCCTCTAGCATAACTTGACATATGCTGAATGAGAAGACACCCATATATCCTGGGTTAAGAGCACTGAGTATTTATGTGTGTTATCCTTACAAGCCTTTAGCTGGCTTATCAGAGTCTCATATTAGTTACCTTATAGAATGTAATATCAGTTCATAGTATGACATGGCCAGGGTACATCTCAGCTCATAGAGTTTCATGTTAAAAGGACAATGTCAACCCCCTGAACCTCAAAGTGCTTCTAGCTTAAACAACATATGACTGGTCACATTCTGTAGCTACTGCTGATGTAGCTGGAAGTTTGATTTTGATTCCCCCCTTTTTTTTTTTGAAAGTGAAAAAGAGATCGCCTACAATACCGACGTTACCACACAAAAACACGTTTGTTTACAATCCTTGATCAACTCCCACGCCATCTTTTCTGGACTTCGGAACACCCCCAACACAGTCTAGCCACTTATGACGCAGTGGGAGAAGAGAAGACTATTGCATCATGAGTGGCTGCACTGTTTGGGGGTATTCCTAATGTTCAGGAAGTATGCAATAAGAGTAAATTAAGGATGTGAAACAAGACAAGGTTGGGTATAATTACACCATTAGCAGGCATTTCAGTTCCACTAAAAAAAGGAATCAGATACAACAACCAGCAACATCAATGAATTTTAGAGAAAGTAAGCCATTGTAAAATGAGGGTTTCAACCAGAAATGACATGATGCAAAAAGGGTCGACAGTTTCCCTTTAAAGGAGACAGGAAATTATTTTTACATAGTTAACTGCCCTTCCATTTTCCTTTCCATGCCAGTTATGTAATCTGATATGCTTTGATGAATTTTTGATAAATAAATAACCTAGCTTTGGGGTGCCCTCAGCTACACAGAGTTCCACTTTCCTCGCCAGTTACTGCTCTTTCTTTCCATATTTCTAAGGCATTCTGTGACATGAATAACTCCCATTCCATGCTATTCATCTTTCCCCATAAGTCAGTACTGGATCTAGGATAGCCCAGTCTCTCATGGGTTGTTGTGTACCAGTTTAAGGGACTCCACTATGTCTAGTTCTGGCGGATGTGTTCCTGCTGGTATTGATCAATCTGTATCTGGCATGTTGAAGTCTCCCATTATCAGAATACACACACACACACACTATATAAATATATATGTTGTTTATTTCAATTACATTTCAAGGTTTTGCTCCCAGCACCAGGTCAGAAGTAGTGCTGTCAGATTCCGATGAAGGGAAGAGTTCCAGTTGCCCAACAGCAACAGTGCCTCCTTAGGCAAGCAACTAGGTGCGTTCCGAAATCACAGTTGCGTACAAAATGCCATCCCTCCATTTATGGTGGTAAGTATGGATTGGGTAGCCATATGAAAGTGAAGTGGGTGGGGACCAAAAAAAAAAACAAACAGGTGCGAGACCAACAGCAGAGTAACAATGACAGAAGGTACACCAGACATTTCTAGGGATAAAATAAATTAAATGTTTGAAGCCACAAAAGGCAAAGCCAAAAAAAGAAAGGCAACTGTTCAAACTGTTGCACTTTAAATACTATATTTTAGTAAACATCTAGTCTACAAAAATGACCAGCAGTCTAGCTGGCCCACCAGAACTACAGTAGCACTACCACTTGCAGCGCTGATGACCCAGGTTCGGGAGCAAACCAGGGACGTCGGAGGGTCAGCCGAGAGAGGAGGATCATGCATCCATAGGACTGCTCTCTTCCTCTGCGAAGGGAGGGCTGTTGTGCCTAGTATACTCCTGACCCCTAACTGCGGCACGGGTCAGGTGCCCAGGAACAGCAAATCAAGCGTTTGCCAATGTCCTACATGCGGGAGTGTGCATAGGAACATCTAGGCAATACTGCATTGTCTGTCCTCCCAGGGGAATTGTGACAGGATTGGGTAAGACCCTGTCCCATTTGTTATGCAGAGAATGTTAAATGCAAGGATCTACTTTGTCCTGTTCTGCCACTTGTCTGCCTCTTGCCTGTCTGATTGTGCAATCAAATTTTCTTGTGGCACGTAGGAACTGGCCACTCCGTTGGTCCCACAATTTCCCCCTGGTATCTCCATTCCTTCATTTGCTGTTTCTATTCTTTCTTTCTCCCCTTGCTTCTCTTTGGTTAGAAAAATATATGCAACAAACTGGGATCCCTTGGTTGGCAACTATATATACTTATTTTGTCAAAATGATTGCAGAAAGCTATTAAGGTTTCTTAAAAAAATTTAAATGTGCAATACAGAGTGTTAACTTTAAGATGTATTTCAACCTGCACAAGCTTGTTTACAGAACTATCAACAGGAGACCAGCTCTAGGATAGAATGTTTTATTTTGTTGCACCTGTTAAGGCTAGATGTGTTCTTCAGGCTGGTCTCAGGAAAGAAACTTACAAAGTTCTGAGACATTTTGTAGAAAACAGGAGATATAACCTACAAGAGCAGGATGCAGAGTTTAAACTGCCAGGAAAAGACATCTTATAAAAAGAAAGCAATGTTTTGTTTATAGAGAGAGAGAGAGAGAGAGAGAGAGAGAGAGAGATTGTGATTTAAATTCAGAGAGAGACTCAGATGAAGGATTTTTGTTTGTACTACTTTTACGAAGAGCTATCCTGTACATTTTTTATTGTATTTTATTTTTATTGATAATAATGAAACTCTACTTATGAATTTTATAACTTCTTCTGATCTGCCTATGCGTCCTGACCTATGCCTCTATGACAGGAAGTGATGAAGGAGAAGAAATAGCAGGCTAGCATGAAGCAACCAACTCCTCACAGGCTCTGCACCCGGCTCTATGGCGTGCCTCCCATCCAAGGATCCATTTTGTTGCCATCGGGCTGCCTCATCACAGGGGTGGGGTTGGAGAAGCCATGGAGAAGACAGGAATTGGACGGTAAGTCCATATGGGGCCAAGGTGACAGGGGGTGAGGGGTCTGTCCCTGATGACAGGGACAGCCAGGGGCGGCATAAACAGCACTAACTGCAAAAACATAAAAAATGACCAGTAGTAATCAGAAGTACTGTTTTGAAAATCCTCCTATATTAAAATGTTCTGATTCAGACTGATCCTACGGATTATAAATGTTAGCAAGCAGGGTGTCAGAGTGAATACACTTAAAGCTATAGCCAGCACTACAAGATAGGAAGTCAACACTGATCATTAAAAAACATGCGTAGAAGCAGCTAAAACCAAATGCAAACCCTGGCCAAAATCCCCCAGTCTTATTCCCTCTGGTGATCTTCTTGCTTTATTACTTATCAGGACCAATTATAAATTCTTCTGCTACCACAAAACATTAGTAACTAAGCCTACAGCCATTAAAATAGGTTCAGCCCTTGACTTTCCCATAGTCTCACTGTTCGGACCCTACCAGCTGACAATCCTCCCGGTCCCCCCACCTATGGGGTCACAGAGCTAACACACACCAAATGGAGACCCCCAATGGAGACTTATCGAGGTACTGGCAGCCCAACATCTACCAACAGTACTCCCAGGCTTGCCCCCCAGGCTGGGGCAGAGGGGTCCAGCCATCACCAGACAACTGGTTTCGGTTGCAGACAGGGGTCATGGCAGGCACAACAGGACCAGGCATCATTTATGAGGTCGGTGGTTTTTCGGTGCCAGTTTACCCAGAGGGAGGCATGGTGGGTAATGATGCAGTGCACAGAGCGCAATGTATGGCATGCCTCCTAAACTACTTGGCTTCAGTCACCATTCCCCCGGCCTCTGCTAGGGGTCAACCATGCACCGATCACTAGCCCCGGAGAGCAGTCTCTGGGACACTTGATCCTCCCTCACATCCCAGCCGGCCCTCTGACACCTCAGGTCCATTCCCAAACCTGGGCATCAGTGTCACAGATGGAATCCCTACTGCTTTGCCGGCAGGCCAGCGAGTTCAGCTAATCTTTTCACAAGGGAGTAAATCTCATGATAAATTGACTGCATCCATTGCACCAAAGACAAGACAGACACATCCCTTGATTCTCTGCTGCGTTCAGCCTCCTGGTCAGCATAATCCATGACTTTCTGTCCTGTGCCTTCTCCAGTTTTTCTTCCATTTCATTTCTCCTTAGCAGTTTCTGTGATGATGTTCCTCCCCTAGCCTCTCTCCATGCTCGCACAGACTTCTTGACAACTCACTGGTCATTCTTACTCCCATGTGCCCCTCCCCCACCCATTTCATGATCCTCACCTTGGCATTTACTTCACTCTAGTTCTTCTGCCTTGCCCTTGCCTGCACAGTCTCCTGCCATCATTCAGATCCTCTCCAAGAAATTTTCATTTTTTTCGAAACACTGACAGCTGGTATCAGTATGACTCAGATTCTTTTCAGTATTTTTTTTTTTTTTTAAATTATTACTACTACTACTACTACTACTACTACTACTACTACTACTACTACTACACATACAAACATGCTTTTTATTCCTTAGACTACCCATTTCTTCCAGGAACTTTCTGGACTGACGTCTGTGGAACCTCACTAGTCACTCCCTTATATTCCAACACTTGACCCAAGGTTTATTTGTAGCAAGACTGCCGAAAAATGGAAAACTGAAATTATCAGTCACCCTCCATCAGAGAGAAAATGGCAAACCTTATTCCATGCTTTTGTCAGGATTTTTGCTGTAACTTTGAAATGCCATTTTTCTGTTTTGCTTCTTGATGGCTGTCTCCCAACAAACTGATCTGACATCTTCCCCCATAAATTGTGTTCGAGTTGTGGGACACACGAAGACAGATGTACAGAAAAAGGAAAGGACAGGTTTCCACATAGCTCTAAGACTTGGGAGATAAAAAGGACCAAGAACCAAATGCATGGTCCACATCCACGTCCACAACCACATCCATCCTAGACAGTGCCACCCCACCCCACCCCACCCTCTCTCCCAACCTTGTACGTTGGGTCAACTGGACAGGGTTAATTCTCATCCTTTAGTTACATAACATTTGGGCAGAATCTCAACTTATTTAAATATTTTCAGTATTTACCTGTCTGTTTATTATTATTATTAAGGGTTCTGGAGTGAAAACTGTCTCCTTGCACTTTAGAGTTCATCTACTCTTGCTGTTCAGCCCCTGCTTAAACTCATACTCCTCTTTCTGTGACATCCCCCTCTGCTGCCAAGGAAGTGCCTGTGATGTTACATGGAAAGGACTATGACTCAGGGAAATAAGCTGTCAGGACAGCGGATGTGTAAGGGAACAAAGTCTTGTTTACACGCACATATCCTTAGTAAGACAGAAAGGTTACACACAAATATCCTTAGGAAGACAGAAAAAAAAAAAAAAAAGACAATACACACACACACACATATTTTATATATATATATATATATATATATAAATAAAAGACAAAGAACCTCTGTGTGCAAACACTGAGGCAAGGGTTACCCCAAAGGGCATTTGGCTGGGAAGCCAAGTTTCAAGAAAATACAAAATAACACATGACCTCACAATGCAAAGCATCATGGGCTGCATATGCAAATCACCACAGAATGTTATGCTGGTCCAACTTTAAGCAAAATTGCATGGTGCCAAAAGGCCTCTCACACAGTTTGCAAAGGGTGCTAACAGAAGACCATTCTGTGGTGATTTGCATATGCAGCCCATGATGCTTTGCATTGTGAGGTCATGTGTGATTTTGTACACATATATATATGTATACATACACACACACACACACACACACACACACACACACACACACCCCACACCTTCTGTGGATTAAATGATGATGAAAAAAAGTTTATTTTTATTTAACTCAAGTTTATTGAGGTCCTGTCAAGTTCATTCAGATGCATGCAGCAAAAAAGTATGCCCCTCATTGCCACACTGCCTCAGTGCAGCCAACCATCACCCCATATTGCAGCCCCTCCCAGGTAACCCGGACGTAACCCTTCGCCGGGTGGGTCCCTCTCCTCCAAGGGAGAAGGCACTGGTGGAACGGCCAGCACAATTCTTGACCCGGGTGCTGCTTGGAAGGTCCATGCACTGCCCGAGGTCTCACGGCAGGAGGAGCTGGTGACCATCATCCAGTCGGCCTTGGGGCCCTTTTCCCATTTGCTCCCCGGGGGTGTGGCATGCCACTAACGTCAGACTTGCGCTGACGTTCACCATGCTCTATTAGTTAGTGGGACCCTGCGATGCCATGCCCCAGCCTCCGCCAGAAACCAGCAAGTGTGGTCACTTCCCATCCCCAAGAGAAAGCGAGCAATCATCAGGCGCTCAGCTTTCTCTCCCGGCCGGCTCTCCAGCACTCAAATCTGTTCCCGACCCAGGTCACTGGTGTCGCAAGCGGAAATCCAACCACTGCCTCAACGGGCCAACTCCTCTTGATTTTTTTGAACGTTTATAACAGATTGTTCTTCTTTCACAAATCCTGTACGTCAAAAGAACAAATGATATTCTGAATAAGAATAGCTGAAAAGCAGACAAACACATGAAGGGTAAGCAGTGTCCACAGTCTCCCACACAGTGGTGATATTTGGCCTACTGGATAAGCTGGAACTAGAAAACACATCAACAAAGATTGGCTCCTTCGAACTTTATTAATGGGGAAAAATGTATTCTTTCCCACCAGAAGGCTGAAACTGCACCATCGATAGCTGAATGGAGAAAGAACATGGGTAGCTTGGTAGGGTTGGAAAGGTGTAAGGTCAACATTCAAGCGATGAGGATCCCTACAGAAGTTCAAGAAAATTTAGCAACCATATCTGACACTTTATGGTACTGTTAATGGCTGAGGTTTATTTGGATCAATGGCGAGTACCTCTTCCTTGGCTACTTCGGGGGGGGGGCGGGATTCAAAGGGATCCAAGAAACAAAGTAGTTCACTACCCATAACGTCCAAAAACTCTTCAGAATAATGTTTTTATTAATTTCTTGCACAACCCCCTTAACCAACATTTCACCTTTAAAAAGCTGCTTTTCTGGTGCTCAGTACAAAAACTTTAGAGGAGCCTTACCTACTCCAAAGTTCATGGGAGCCAAAAGTAACACTTTAATGTGGCTAGATTTTGGGATGGAAGGGATTTGTAATTTGGCTACGTGCAGCAGAGAGCTTGATCCCTTCCACTTCCTGGTCTTCAGCACCGCTCCTACACTCGCACCTATTATAATGTATTACATAGAGAGCGTGGGGACGCACTCCGTAAATTACTATAGGGGCTGATTTTTACTTTTTTTTTTTTTTCTTTTTATAGTTCAGGATTCCAACTAGGATCAAACAAGGACACCATTCAACTAATAAGGCTCTTGTTAGTTGAGCGGTGGCCTTGATGTATCCAAATCGGAACCCTGAAATATTTAAAAAAAAAAAAAAAAAAAAAACGTGAAAGTCAGCCCCTATAGTAGTCTATGGAGCATGCCCTGCGCTCTCCATATAAATATGTCACAAAACATGCTAGTGGGGGGGGGGCTAAAGATAAGGAAGTGGAAGGGATCTGTGGCTAGGCTCCATGAAGCCAGATTATGATCTCTTCTATCTTGAAATCTGGCTACATTAAAATTGTACTTGTTTCTCCCATGGACTTTGGGGCAGGCAAGGCACCTATACTATAGTGTTTCTGGGGCAAATTTCTAAAAAAAAAAAAGCTCAGTAAAGGTGCACTTTAAGGCTTCCTCAGGGAGTCTGGGCCTATAAAATGAATACACACCCATACTAGCCCCAACCGACATTACTGCGATATTCTGAACTATTTATGGAGTTCCTGTCAGTGTTGGGTTTTGGAAATTCAGGGTGGTCATTTTACTAACATATCAAAATGCCAGCAGAGGAGGCCTAATGGTCTTTCGAGTCTGCTCGATTGTCAGCACCTGCACTGGAGGCCAATTTCGCTGTCCCCGAATTTTGGGTCTGGAAATGTGATATAGGTTGATGGATTCTAGTAGCTGATTGGTGGGGATATCCTTTTTATTTTATACTGCATTTTATATCATGTCTCATCCACTTGTCTCTGTATTACTTGCCTTTTGCAATAGTGCTGTACTCTGCATTCCATTGTTACCAGATACTAAATATTTTAATTAAAAAAGACAAATGAAAAATGTGGTCACTGTATGTATTGCAGCATACACATATAAGGAATATTCTGAATAAATCTAATGTCCAAACGCTTCCAACAAATGCACATGTGGAAGTAAGCACAAAGGTACTCTGCACAAATAAAGTGCTGTAATTATTCATTCATCGATAGGCAGGGGGTATATGTGTGTGATCAAAGTCGATCTTTGTAGCTGGCACTGCACATTATGACACACATAATAAAGAAAGAAACTACCTGTACATCTGTCTTGACCCTTAGCCAGTGCTCCAGATAAGGAGAGTATCAGCCTATTTTAATCAATATTTTTAAGGAATACTCTTAAATCATGTACAAATACTCACCCCCACACCTGAAAATGCTCCAATGGGAAGCTGTGCATGGTGAGGCCAACATAGGTATCACCGACACCTGGGGAAGGGGAGTTACCATGGTGGAAAAACCTAGCTGCTGTCTATATAGTGGCTGGGTTCCTTGGCTTGACCAAGGTATATCCCTGTGAAGAGGGTTTATCCATGCAGGATGGACAGCCAAGCCAGTCCAGGAATAAAAAAATATACAGGGAAAAAAAGGAAAACAACACTTTCTACAAGCATTGTAATAGTACACTATGTATAGCAACGCAGTACCCCAGAACAGTAAAACTTTATATTCTAATTAATAACCACCCAGTTCAATTGATGTTGCACCAGACAAAAAAAAAGCAGCAAGGAGCTTACTAAGTATTTAGACTTTGATCTTTTTATCTTTCTCTGCTGACTGATTAACAAGCGATGAGGTATGAAAAGTCCCGCTTGCTGACATTCTAGTCTTGTATACATACTATATAGACAGACAAGGAAAACCTATAAACGGCATTTCCTGTTGAAATTCAGCATCTGCCACTCCCCTCCACACCCTGACAATCCGGTTGCCACAGTTACACCCTTCTTCTAGCTGGGAGGGTGGGTGAGCGGCCAATGAAACTGCCGCTCCTAGGTTGGTCAGCAAGGGATGCATAAATGTTAGATGGAGTGGCCCAAGTCCTCCCTCCCTCCCTCCCAAGGCAGAGCGAATATAAAACTGTAACTTCGGTTCAGCTTGAAAACTTTGGCCAAAAAAGCAGCTTGGGTTCTTGACTCCAGTCAATCCCAGTCTCTTCCACACCCCCATGTTCCATGTCCGTTTAAAAAAAAAAAAAAAAATCTCTCTCTCTCCCTATGTGTGTATGTATATATTCATATACACATATATATATATATATATATATATATATATATACACATACACACACACACATATACACACACACACACACACACACACATATATACATATACACACACACACACACACACACACACACACACACACACACACACATATATATACACCTACACACACACGCCATCTGCTGGTGCAGCAAAAGCACTACTGCTTGCGATGCCAACGACCCAGATTCAGGTAATCGAAGGAGTGGCCAGGGGAGCATGGCTGAGTGTCCCACGGATGCTTGCATCCTCAGGGGTGGAAGGGAGTCTGGTCTCTGCTGCAACACTGCCACCTGGGGGACCACAGGTGGTGTAGCAGCCACAGCCAAGGATCGCGGGAGGAGGACATCAGTGGCATGGCACTACATATCGGCCAATGTCATTCTGTCATCAGGTGGCAGGTCTGAAACTGGAAAATTCCTGACCAAAACAGGATGCCATCTGCTACCCCCCTCCCCCAACTGCCAGCTTAGTTCTATACATCACCGATCAACACTGTAACTCTGTTTACCCCCCCCCGGCAGCCCTTCCCATGGGGCATCATCCATGGAGAAACTGCAAGGTGGAGGGAAGTCCCAGAAATGGCAGACGATGGGGTTGGGTGGAGCGGATGGGACCAGTGGGGGCCGGTTGGGCTGCAGGGGGACAAAGTAAATAAATAAAAATCAATAACTCAGCATCTGGTACAGTGTCAGGAGCTGGATTTTTTACCTATTAAAAAAACAATGTCACAGGGATGGATGGCCACAGTACTAGCCCTGGCTACCTGGGAAAGGCTGGAGTGTTATTTTTTAATTATCTGACCGAAGGCTTTAATTACATGACCTAAAGTCGCAGTGATCCGAAGTGGCCCAAAGTTCTCGACTGGGCTAAATCCTAATGTAAAAATGACAAATTTCAGCCTATTTAGTGTACTGTGTTTCTTATGAGACAGCAACTTTACCTCATACTGTTTTGGGCAAGAGGACCACAAAGCAAAGTGGAGCATTCCTGTCAGCTCAAAACAGCATGAGAACGTTGTTCTCCCATAAGAAACATAGCACACTATACATAAAACATTATAAAGCATTCAAACTGCCTCTAACAAAATAAAAAGAGACTATGATTAAGTAACTGCAAATTAGTTTTCTTTTTACCCCCACTAGAAAATGGCTGGTGCTGTGCCACACAGTGCAGGATGTGCTGGACGCGCTTACAATGTAATGGCATGGGGTATTTGGAGTGGCTTAACAGAAGTCTACAAACTGGAAGAGCAGAAGATAAACAGGTAGTTATTCACCTACAGTTTCTTTCTGTGATAAACTTAAAGCTTACACCATCTCATTTTGAAATGTTAAGCTGTGGTGTTTGTGACTGAAAGCAGTGTGGCAGGAATCAGATGATTAGAGCAGCATGAGGCAGCGACTATACACTCAGTAAGAGGCACATTAAAGCGCTGCTCTGACTGGTTAAGGCAGTGCGACTGCTTTATAATACGGAATATAAATTCAGCACAAGCTGAACCTTATTCCCTCCTAGAAGTGCTAGCCCGAGACAGTGGACAGCTAAGGCTCATGCGCTCCCATCTTTTTCTGCTGTGAGGTGCTGTACATTCCTTTGGTGCTATATATATTTCTGAAATGGCAATTCCTCATGGGGGGGAAAAAAAAAAATACAGGTTACTCACCTGTAACGGTAGTTTTAGGAGTGGTATATGTTGTTCGTCCACACTGTTTGGCATGTCCCTTTCCTTTTTAAATCTCACTGGAAGGTCTCAAAGCTGGCTCCTCCCACCCACCCAGGTGGTATAACCCTCGGCTCTGCCCAATGATGCCAGATCTTTACCCGCTGGAAGTTTGGTTGTGCGTTAAAGCCGGGGAGGTCAGGTGGGTTCGTGTGGATGAACAACATATACCACTCCTAGAACTACTGTTACAGGTGAGTAACCTGTGTTTCTAGGGCTGTGGATATGTTGTTCTATCCACAATGTTTGGCAGACTCCAAGCAGTTCTCCAAGAGGAGGAGGCAAGGCGCACATCCTCTACTTGGGAAACAGACTGGAGAACTGAGGCCCCAAAACCAGCATCCCAGCGTGACTCTAGGTCAATGTGGTAGTGGGTAATGAAGGTGTTTGCTGTCTTCCCGGTAGCCGCCAGACAGATTTCCTGGATAGGGATGTCCCTGGAAGCAGCCACTAATGCAGTGGTATGGTAGGTGGAATGAGCTCTTAACCCTCTGGGAGGCTCCTTGCCCGCCAACCTGTAACAGAGATCGATACATGATGTAATCCATCTGCCGATCATCCACTTTGTTGCAGGTCTGATAGGTGCAGCTTCAGTGTAGGTGACAAACAGCTGGCGAACCTCTCCCTGAATTTCCACCATTCTCTCCTTATAGTAGGAGAGAACTCATCTCAGGTCCAGAGTATGGAGCCTGTACTCAGCGTCCGAGGTGTAGTTCGGGTAGAACACAGGCAGAGTCATCACCTGGTTTAGCTGGACTTCTGACACCACTTTTGGGAGGAATTTTGGGTGGGGGCACAGGACAACCTAGTCCCTGTGAAAGACCAGGCAAGGAGACGCCACTGAAAGCGCCTGGAGCTCCCTAGTCCCTCTGGCTGATGTGACAGCCACTAGGAAGGCGGACATCTCACACTTGTGCATCAGTCTGAATGGCTGCCCATGAGTTTTGCTGAAACCAGCAGTAAATCCCACGGAGGTGAAGGTTCATGCACCAGAGAGGATATGGGATCCCAGGCCTTTGAAGAAATGCTGCACCACCTTTTCCTGTGCCACCATCTGCTGACCGATCCATGCCTGGTAAGCAGAGATGGCTGCCAGGTGCACCTTAAGGGTTGTAGACCGAAGACCCCCATTGGACAGAGACCAAAGGTAGTCTAGGATGCTAGCCACTGGACAGGACAGAGGGTCCAGGCCCTTACCCTGACACCAAATGGAAAACCTTTTCCATTTGAAGGCATAGCACCTCTGGGTCGACTCCTTCCTGGATGCTTCCACTACTGTGAGTACATCCTCAGAGAGACCCAGAGCCCAGAACTTTTAGCCGCTCAGGAACCAGGCTGTCAGATGCAGGGATTGAAGGTCCAGAAGGAATACCTTCCCCTTACTGACTGATATCTGATCCGGGCATGCTGGAAGACACCTCCGGAGCCCATTGCGGAGAAAGAGGAGATCTGGATGCCAGAACCAACATGGCCAGCCTGGGGCTACCAGGATCATCTGCACCCTGCCCTCCTCACCTTGGGAAGCACCCTGTGGATCAAGGGAAATGGAGGGAAGGCATAGAAGAGGCCTGGGGTCCACGGCCTCAAGAAGGCATCCCCCTGCAGCGTGCCCTGCTGAGGGAGGTGGGCATGAAACAGCCTCAGCTTGGTGTTTTCCTGGGAGGCAAACAGATCCACCAACAGTTTGCCCCAGTGGGAGAACAGACAGAGTACTACCTCTGGATGGAGAGACTACTCGTGAGACATCTCGCCCACATGGCTGAGAGCATCTGCCAGCTGATTCGAGGCTCCTGCCACATGGATGGCTAGGAGATCTGCTTCCAGTCGGCTCACGAGGATCCAGATGTGGAGCGCTTCCCTGCACAGCAGTCGGGAGTGCATGCCGCCCTGTCTGTTGAGGTAGTACATGGTCATGGTGTTGTCCGTCTGGACTTGAACCACTTGACCCCAGAGAAGCAGAGCGAATTCTGACAGCACCAGTCTGACCGCTCTGAGCTCCAGCAGGTTGATATGGTATTGGGATTCCTCGGGGGTCCAGAACCCATGGGCTTTGGTACCCCCTGTGGGCTCACCAGCCTGTGAGAGAGGCAACGGTCGTGAGGAAACTGTCGGCTCGGGGCGCACAAACGGGATCCTTTCCTGCAGATGATGCAGAACAGTCCACCATCGGAGAGTGTCCCACATCTTCTGGGTCACAGTGATCAGCTGGTCAAAATTACCTTGGCACTGAGTCCACTGGGCAGCCAGCTCCCATTGAAGGGGGCGCTTATGCCACCGGGACCATTGGACCACGGTGGTGCAGGCCGCCATGTACCCTAGAAGGCACAGAAAGTCCTGAGCAGGGTGCAAGTGCACAACCAGTAATAACTGGGCAAAGGAGGAGAGAACCTCTGCCCTGTCCACCAGGAGTCGAACTCTGCCCCGGTGAAGCACATCTCCTGCAAAGGCATGAGCTCCAACTTGGCCTCGTTGATCAGGAGGCCAAGCTGAGTGCAGGTTTGGAGGGCCAGGTCCCTGGACCTCTCCACCTCTTGCTGGTTGGAACCTGCCAAGAGCCAATCAATCATCGAGATAGAGATAGACTCTGACCCCTCGACGCCAAAGGTGGGCTGCCACCACTGCAATGCATTTGGTGAAGACCAGTGGGGCCGATGACAGGCCACATGGCATGGCTTGGAACTCGTAAAGGGTTCCCTCTGCTCAGAAGCGGAGGAACTGCTGAAGAGATGGACAGATTGGGACGTGAAAGAACCATTCCTGGAGATGCAGGGAGCAGAACCACATGTTCTGCTCCAGGGATGGTATGATCTGGGACAGAGTTACCATCCTGAAGGTGCAAGGCCTGAGAAACTGGTTCAGATCGTGCAGATCTAGAATAGGGCACCAGCCCCCTATCTGCTTCAGGACCAGGAAGTACCTGGAAATGAACCCTGGCTAAAGCAGGGGGTCCGTGACTCTGAATACAACCTCCTTGAGGAGGAGTTGGGCAACATTGTCTCAGAGAGCCGACTGAGTCTACACGGACACCATCTCTTCCCATGGGGCGTGGGCTCAGCTGGGAGGATGCTGCTCGAATTCCAGAGGCAGACCCTGGCCGACCACTTCTAAGACCCACCTGTCTGTGGTAACAGCGGACCAGGTGGAAAGAAAGTGGTGAAGTTGGCCCCCCACAGGAGGACCCAGAGCTGGTGTGACAGGAATAGGGGTTGCAGCCCCTATCCCTTCACAAAGCAAGCTTGGAGGAAGAAGGTCCAGACTGGAAACTGCCTGAACCCCAACCTCCCTGTCTGCGAGCCACTGGAGGCCCAGACTTGGACCGAGGGCACCAAGCCTGTGCTTGCTGTTTTTGCCCACCCTGAAAGGAGGGCTGCTTGGCCACAGGAGCAGGGTGCCAAAATGGCTTTTTCTTCTGCTTCTTGGTGCCTTGAGTGTCTCTCTGAGCAGAAGTGGCAGAGTCCAAGGTGGCACTGGACTTCTTGATCCATTGTAGGTGACCATCCACACCTGGGCCAAAGAGATCGGTGCCCAGGAAAGAACATCTGTAAGCTTATGCTGGGTATCAGATGTAAAGGTGGAAAGCTTTAACCAAGCCCTGCGGCATATGGCAACTGCGGCTGACACCAAGTGGGCGAATGAGTCCCAAAGGTCTGCAGGGAAGTGAGGGAGAACCTCATCCAAAGAGCCCAAACAGGACATGGGAGAAATGCACCATTATGACAGCCAAGCTTGCCTGATGGAGGCCTAGCAAAGAGGCGGCATAGGCCTTCCTGGCAGAGTGGTCCAACATTTTGGATTCCTTGTCCAGAGGTCTGTCAGTGTCTGCCAAGCTGCCTGTGCGTCTGAACACTGATTCGGTCACCAGACCCTCCGCAGAGGGATGTTCCATGAACCCCTGAGGGGGACCCAATGGGCACCGCGTACTTGCAGGCCACCTGGGCAGATGGTGCAGGGTGCTGCCAAAGTTCCAAAGCTGGACCAACAATGGCCTCGGCCACTGGAAAGGCTTCCGGTGTGTCCCCTCTCTTAAGGATGTCCGTAAGCAGGCATACAGCCTGTTTCTGGACAGGCTCAAGGTGCATCCCCGTGGATTTGGAGAGCAAGCAAAGAGTCCCCAAGAAGGACGAAGGGCCTTCCTCCGTTAAGAGACTGCCCACCGACTCATCGTCTACCAGACGAGAGTGTAGGCCGGAGTCATCAGAATCCGAAGTATTCGGATAAATCAGCCGGCAACCAAGGTCCACCTCCACATGCCTGGGGTGGTCAGGCATGAGGGTAACAGACAACCTACGAGGAAGACCCAGAACAGTCAGAGATTCCTTCATAGGAGCCCCTCCCAAAGGCTGTTTAGGTGGCGACGCCACTACTATCAGTGGAGAGGTCGATTTTGGCCGAACCGGGGTGGGTTTCACTGGCTCCGTGGGCGGGGAAACTGTTTTAATCAGTTCCAATGGAGTCGGCTTTGGCCTAGAAGGCGAGAGCCAAGTAATGGACTGTTTCTGATCTAACTATCAGCTGTTGCCACATAAGGTCTTCATGCATCAGAGTTTCCACTGAAGCCTCCCCTCATCCAAGGAGGATGAAGACAAATGGTGGCATCACCTTTTCTTGGAGCATTTATGTGCCTTCCTTGGCCTATCGGTCAAGGGGGTTCAAGACCTCGACCTCGATCGTTGGGATCACCGACTGGGTCGCTCAGGAGACATGGGGGGAACCAGCGATCTTCCTTGACCTGGGACCGGCTCCGTGATGAGTTTCAAATCAGTTTTATTAATAAAAAAAAAAAAAGGCGCCTTTCTAAAACCAAGGCGCCTGTACAATAAAATATATAAAATAAGATAAATTATTATAAAACAAACATATAATTTACAACAGAAAACAGTATAGTAGCAGCATAACAACAGCAGCATTAGTCAACATTGATAGGATTGCCAACGGGCTGGGTTTCTTCATCGGGGACAGGCAGGACTGGGGTCTCAGTGAGCGAGTTGTCGGCCTCGTCGGGCGACAACAGATAGACAGGGTCAAGAGTGATCTCAACCATGTCGTCCATCGAGACCTCAACTGGCTGACCAGACGGCAGGGCCGAAGTTGCAATCTCGATCGAGGTTGAGACTGGAGATCCCTGGGACTGAGATTGCTCTCGATCCCAAGAAAGTCTTCACTGAGATGAAGAATCTCTCGGTTCCTTGTCCTTTTTTACGGGCCCAGAGACATGCAAGCCCGATGGTCCCTTGCCCATGGTGGGGAGAGACTGGCACATCTCCTGAAAGGAGCCACAGAATGTAGAACCCGGATTGAGCAGAACAAAAACTGGCCAAGAGGAATGATCCATGGTCTGCGCCATCTCTTCCTTGAAGGCCTGCATTTGTTCTACCTGCTCAGCGATCCCCACAGCCATGGAGACTGCCCACCAGGCCTCTTTCAATTTAACTGGTGGATTCAGTTTCTCAGGTCTGCCCAGTTTTAAACGTGCAAGACCATCGTCAAGGACGTTAGGGTAGAAAGTGAGGCATATCTCACAGGCCTGGGTGTCATGGCCAACACCCAGACAGTAAACGCACATGGCATGTGGGTCTGTGCGCGACATCTTCTGTCCACATGGGCACCGACGGAATCCGGGAGAAGATTTCTCTTCCATCGCAGTCGAGATGGCAAACTTGCGCTCACTAACTCTAACGAGTTTAATCTTCAGAAAATCCGAAGTATGAGAAGCCAGGGCCTACAGAGCACAGGAGCTGTAAAGAGGCAACCTGAACCTTCCAGCGGAAAGGAAGATCTGGCATCATGGGGCAGAGCCGAGGGTTATACCACCCGGGTGGGTGGGAGGAACCAGCCTTGAGACCTTCCGGCGAGATTTAAAAGGGAAAGAGACATGTCAAACAGTGTGGATAGAACATATCCACGTCCCTAGAAAGATTTTCATTGTGATTTGCATACGCTACCCATTATGCTTTGCATTGGGGGGTTGTGTAATTCTGCATTTCTTAGAAACTTGGCTTTATAGCCAGTGCCAGTCCAGGTTAATGTTTAATTAAGTGCATTGTCACTGAGATTCTAATCTTTTAAAGTACTTCCCTATTCTGTGCTTACTACTACTCAAACCAGTGACATGTGGCTAGTTGCCAGTGCCTCTCCGTCTAGGCTAAGGTTCAACTATTGCATACTAACGAGTCTAATAAGAATAAAACACGTCTGGGTGTGGGCCTGCTGAGTATAGCCTCTACATATCATTACAAAGTCTTTCCGCACCACAGTCCTGCATAAAGCTGAGCCAACCTAAACACTAATAGTAATAAGCACGCACCACCCATGATGCTTTGCATTGGGACATATACCCAGTTATGTATACCTCTAAGAAATAGCTTTCAAACCAAGAAAAGCAGCATTATCAAAAGAGGAAGCCCAACCTTGGAAGAAAACTGTGTTGAAACAACTGGAGGTCAATTTTTCCCTGTAGAAACTGCGTTCCAAATACTGGTTTGCATTCCGTTATTACATCTTTACTGGACTTTTAGCAAACACTATGAATGTTTCCTATTTATACCCTGGTGGTGAGGGCAACTTTAAAAATTGTGTAAGGTGGTTTGTGCTTTCTTTTTCTTTTCATATAGCTATTTGCCCATGGACCACCACCTGCACCTTCCATCAGGCCCCTTATGCCGGATCTCCCAGCCCCATCCGCTGCTCCCCCCACTGTCAAAGCCAGTGGGGATTCATACTGTGTGGGGCCCGACAGTACCAGCAGCCTTCATATAGGTAGCTCAGGAGACATGTGGGGGATTTCTGGTTTCCTCCCCAGTCCCCTAAGCCACTCCCACCTCCCTGACACCAGGCAGTGCACAGACAGGCTTCGCGTGCACATGGCAACATCCCTACAGTGGCAAGCTCCCTGGCCTATCACCGGGATCACTGCGGTAGATCCACAGCACCTTCCCTTCCCAGCTGGGAGAGCTGCCACATGGCAATGCCACCCCAACCCAGGGGCTCACTTCCTTACCAGGTCGCCAGTATGGGAGCGCAACATGCTACCCTCTGGGCCATCGGGAGGCCCCTAGTTTATGTCCTTTTTAAGCTTTTACATGGTTGTCACAATGCACAGTGTTCTGCTATGGATCCCTGTGGTGGAAAAGGACATAAGTAACCACATCACACAGTTCTAAAATGGTACTGACCAATAGTGTGAACATCAGAAATGTGCGGTGAGTTGCATGTACATACAAAACAACCTCCACAAGAACAAAATGGCTTACAAGTTTAATGCAATTTCCCTTTAAACAATTCTGCTTTATAAAGGAAAGGAATATAGTTTTATTTAGAAAATGGGTTTGCAATTCCTGGTCTCAGATTTGCAGAGTCCCTTGCCAAGGTGGTCATTTATGTGCCAGAGAGAGACTGGGAAATAAGTCCCATGCCAAACTGCCCGAACACACGGAAAATCACTGCCTCACACAGAAAATCACTGCCTCACACAGAAAATCACTGCCCCACATAGAAGTTTAAAAATTCCAGAAACCATTTTTTTCTCGTTTACTGAGAGATTCACTCTCCCATAACCCCAACCATACTGACAATCTTCAAATCAATTATACAAACTGCCACAATTCTTTGAAATCTTTCACCTCGTCCTCACAGACATCGTATTTTCTATAACTCAAAATGCCAGCACAGAGCGTCCGTTCCTCTGAGTGCTAGTTCTCATGTACTCCCTTGATCTACGTCCCTCACTGACACTCAAACAACAAAATAGAATATTAGGCACAAAATTAGATGTTTTCAATTAAAAAAATAAATAAATATAGCAACCTTGAGCACTGCCACCCCATTTTTCATTCTCCAGGTTTTTTTTCTTTTCTTTTCGGCTATCACTTCTCACTTCTATATTTGCTCTGCCTAACCACGAGTGCACATCATCTGACCGCGGATTGAAAAACAAAACCAGGCCACTAGTCCGGTAGTGAAACATTCTGCAAAATACAACATAAAGCTTGGGGCGGGGGAGTGGAAGGTCTGCTAGACATGGGTGTAGGCAGGCATACTCCAAGTACTCCATGGTGTGCAATTTTATTTAAGGGGGATAGCAAACAGGTTCTGAACTGCTTTCTTTTTCGATGAAAACTAACAAAGAAAATGCTGAACCTTTCTGTAATTTTATTCATAGGAGTCAAAACTAGAAGGACTGATCACTAATACTGTCTTTGCATCCCAAGGACAATACAACTTTACAGGCTCTGGGCTGGTAGGCGGGTGTCTTAGGGAGCAATGCATGGCATTTGTATTTACCCATGCATGGCAACAACCATTGTCATGAGATACAAAAGTTGTATTTATTGTGCAAAATGAGGCAACAAACACGGTCCTGGTGTACATCTGTATATTGTCTGGCTACAACCGGGGGTAGCTCACCCTAACAAAGGGGAGGGGTAGCAGTGAGTCCACTTGGTGTACAGATCTGAAATCCCTGGCTACACCCCTGCTGCTAGACTACCCAATCAGTGCTTGCTGTGCCGTCTCCATCCTGATCTAGCTACTAGCAAACCTCATGTGTCTCCCGATCCAGCCTAGTACAGTAATAATAGGGACCCCTCCCCAAACAAACATACATATATATATATATATATATATATATATATATATATATATATACATATATATATATATATATATATCACACACACACACACACACACACATATACACACATATACACACATATACACACACACAAACCAAAAATACTCATGAGTCAGGGAGGAGAGAGGAGAAGAAACAAACATTTTAGGCTTTTGGAAGCAACCTCAAAGGTCATCCTCTGCTGTCGAATGCAGCACAACCCCATTAGTGGAGGGACTAACCTTACAAAAAAAAAATTTATTTTTTAAAATAATTTTAAAGTGATTTGTTTAAGCTTTTTTCAAAATGTTAGTTTTTTCTTATATAAACACTACATGTGCTCGTTTTCTAAGTGCAATGATACCCTCCAGGGTGGGCAGTATCGGGCTACAACTGACCTTCCAGGGGCTATAAGGCCCTCCATCTGCAGCACTGGGCATCATTACCCCCCTGGGCAGTCTGGTATAGCCCAACACCACCCACCCTGTCGAGCATTGTGCTTACACAGCGCCTAAGGGGCGGTCTTAAGAGTAGGTGCAAACTTAGGCAGTTGCCTAAGGGCGCGCAATTGTGATGGGGTCCTAAATCAACATCAAATCTTGGGTCCCCCCCCCCCCAACTGCCAGGACCATCAATAGGTGTAAATCTGAGCAAGGGGGCGAATGCCAGGTTTGCCCAAGGGTGCGTGCTTCGGTACCCAAGGCCATCCCGGACAGCACCTTTCATATGCACAGTATTTTCCCAAAGTGCTGTACAAGCCACAGAATAAACAGTTGCAGCAACAACTACATGCAGGCTAAGCAAGGGAGTTGGAGGTGAAGCAAAGCTTAGGAAGGTTAAACAGAGGGACGAGGGGGAGTTGAATATAGACTGACTTGATCAAGGTCACACAGTGAGTTGAAGCAGTAATAGTGGTAGTCTTAATTTGTTTGTGGTGCCCTTCCCTGGAGGCTCAGGGCGCCACTATAAAAATAGCATGAAATACAAAATATACCCAACTACCCAGACTCTACTCAATAAATAATACAAACAAAAGAATCATAAAATAAATACGTATACCTAATCAGCTTTAGCTAATCCCCAAATGCTTGCATAGATATTAAACTTTTCAGACCACAGTTAAAGGCCTCTACCGAGGGGGCATCCCTCAGAGTCCTAGGCAAAGAATTCCAAAGGACCTGGGGGCTGTCACCTTAAATGCCCGGTCCCCAGATGATTTTAATCTCTCCCTTGGGACTACCAGAAGGCCGTCCTCAGCAGAGCAGAGTGTACGCCGTGGAGCATAAGGGTGCAGGAGCTCTAACAGGTAGCCTGGGTCCAGCCCATATAGGGCCTTGTAGGTCAGCAAACCCACTTTAAAAGGAGATTCGCCACTTCACCCACAGCCAGTGCAGGTCACATAGCACTGGCGACACAGGACATGATCTAGAAAGACCTAGCAGTAGCCGGCCAAAGTGTTGTGCAGCAGCTGCAGGCATCACGACACACCTCCCTTGTCCCCAAGGTAAAGAGCATTATGTTAGTCGAGCCTCGAAGTCACGAATGCATGTACCAGCATAGCCAGGTCATTAGGCAGGACAAGGGACTTAATCCGGCTGATGGTTCTAAGATGATAAAAGCCACTCCAGACTACTGCTACCACCTGAGTTTCCAGTGTCAGCCCATTATTCAGAATGACTCCCAGATTTTTTTCACCTTGGTGGAAGCTAATAACCTACAGGGGCTGAGTCAAACCCCAGTCTCCCTCTAAAAGGCCTCCACTCCCCCTCCCCCCGGCTCCACCACTAAAACTTCAATATTCTCAGGGTTAAGTCTCAACCAGCTTGACAACATCCAGGTCTGAACCTCAGACAAGCCCTTATTAAGCACATCTACTGCATCAGACGTCCCAGGTGCAAAGGACGGGTAGGGCTAAGCATCAGCAGCAGAACAATGAAACTCAAGCCCATGCCACCTAATGATCTCCCCCAAGGGCAGCATATGCACTGTGAATAACATGGGCAACAGGACCAAGCCCTGGGGCATTCCACAGGACAGGGCCACCGGGCGCGAAGAGTATTCTCCCAGCACAACTCTCTGGGTCCTGTCCTTAAGGTAGGACTCAAACCAGCTGATAACTTTGCCAGTGAGTTTTAAAAACCTATCCCCTGAGCCAGTCCAAGAATAGCCCATGGTCCAAAGTGTCAAACGCTGATGAGAGATCAAGGAGAACAAGAATTGACCACTCCTTTTTGTCTCTTGCCCCAAGCAAGTCATTATGCACTCAAACCAGTGCAGTCTCTGTGCTATGTACTGCCCTAAACCAAGACTGGAGGGGCTCATAGATGTTAAAGGCAGTGAGGTGTGCCTCGAGCTGCAGCGCAACCACCTTCTCAATAATCAGAGCTGTGAAAATTAATAAAAATTGTTTGAAAAAAAAAAAAAAAGAACTGCAGTTAACTCCATTTTGGGAGTATTTGACTTCCAAAAATTAGTCAAATTTCCAAAATAAAGAGGGAACAAGTCATTGACTTCCAGATGTAAAACCAAAAATTAGATGACTTTCAAAATTGCAGGCTTAGAAGTCAGAAATTATACGTTTTTATGAAAGAAAGTGTATTTTACCACCAATGTATTATATTAACATCCATAATTAACTGAACCCGTCAATAACCTTACCCAAAAAAGCGAGATTAGATACGGGTCAGTAATTTGCCAAGACATCCATGTACAAAGATGGCTTTTTCAGCAGAGGTTTCACCAAAGCACTTTTCAGTAACTTCAAGAAGACCCCCTCTGACAGGGAGCACTGGACAATCTCAGTGAATACTGGGCCCATATGCCCAACGCAGCTCACCAGTAGTAGCGCTGGGCCTAGATCCAGGTTACAAAATGTTGGCTGCAGCTCAGAGATCACCTCTCACACCTATCGTCACCGGTCATTAGTGGTGCTGATGGGATTCAAACCTTGGTCTCCAAGTTCAGAACTCTACTCTCTAACCAGCAGACTACACTGCCTCACCTAAAAATACTGAAGAATTGCTGGATTCATACTCACCAGTTCACTAAACAAGCCTTTCACCCCAAAGCAAGGCTTGCATTTAAATGAAAAACCTTGTGTCAAACACCTCACGGGGGTAAATAAGGTACAGGAGGGAAGTATTTTTTCAGAAAAAAAGGTGCTCAAGGACAAGTGGACATGCTGTGAAGCTGGAGGGGATAAATTCAGGAAAGATGTGAGGAAGTATTTCTTCACAGTAAGAGTGGTGGATTCCTGGAACAGATTTCCAACTGAGGTGGTAGGGGGTGAAAGCAGTGGTGGGGTTCAAGAATGCATGGAATAAGCACAAAGGAGTCATAGCGGAAAGGAAGGGTGAGGGAGAAAGAGCTGTAGATCGGGTAGGGTCTGCAGTAATAGTGTAGGTAGGGAGGAATGGGCAGACTTGGATGGGACAAGCAGTCCTTATCTGCCACAAATTCTGTTTCTCTAGGCTATACTGACAGCCCAGTACACAAGACACATTATATCAAGGAGATATGTGCAGTTCTGTGCTTCCTCAAAGTATGGCTTTACTGCCAAAGCACTAATTACATGACCTTTGCTCCAACGCTCCTGCACTGAAGGCTATTTTCTCCCTTTTTAAAGCAACAGTACTTGTTAGTCAGCAAAAATGGCATTTTTTAGCATCACTATATTCCTGACACAATTAGACTGATCATCTATATGTAACCCCCCTGCAAATGGGGGTTCCCAAAAGACTTCCAGGAGCTTGCTTGAATGCTCCAAGCCTGAATGGTGTTTGGCGTTTAAGCCATTTATCAGTGAGTGTTTTTAGAACCTCTGGTACTGTCTCTTTAAGAGCTGTCTGCTTGCAGACATAATTAGTTTGTATGGGGGACTGTGTGTTTCTTTGATTGAGTACCACTCAAGCTGCTGCAATTCACTTCATTTTGCAGTCACTAGGGTGCAAAGGGAACCTATCTGAAAGATGTAACTGTTTGCCAGAAATTATTTAGAGTAATAATGAAATTACAGTTTGTCTAACCTGCTTTCTTTGCAGTCAGAACTGTGTCTGCTAGTTCCCCATTCTAGTTTTGAACTGCTGAACTGGACCAATCAGTGTGGGTAAGCTAGCTCCAAAATGGTGCCTTGGACGAATCAGAACTTGGACTCATAATCTGAGCCAGCCACAAGAGGATTGTATAGGCAGTGACTCTGGGAGATGTAGTTTAGACTTCAGTGCCTTTTGGACCAACAGCAGCAGTCTATGTGAGTGACAGCCAATCCAGTCAAGAACTGGGAGGAACTCAAAGGAAGTGCCCGGTTTTGTCGGTTGGAGTTTCAGTTGAGCTTTGGCAGTGAAGAAGGAAGGAGCCCTGTGCTTTTTCAGTGTGCAGTTTTAGTCAAAACGTGTGTAAGGCCCAGAGTTCCGTCTGCAGCTTGTAACAGCTTGTTAGGACTGAATCCGTCCTGTGAAAAGAATCAAAGGATCTCTGAAGAGTAGAAACCAGGCTCACCCTGTAGAAGACTGGAAGAATTGCTGAAAATTGCACTCGGTCTGTCAGGAACTGAATCTGCTGTGTGTTCTCCCGGTATTGTGCAGTAATTGCGATCGGGATACAGATGCAGCCTGCCTGGTATAGTGCTTTCTTTTATATGGATGTGTGAAGAGGTTTGTGTACCTCAAGTGAGCCCTGCTGACATTGAAGGACCCTATCTTATTTGGAGGTCGTGAGTACTAATTCAGGGTCGCTCCCTGTTGGAATTGCCACATTAAATCCAAATGAAATTACTGTACTGCTGACTGTTTAATTCTCCTTTCTCTGTGTGAAAGGGGCCCTACCAGCTGCCACGTTTGGACTAGCCACTAGGGCTTGGTACCCAGGGACAGTAACTGATAGGGATAGGCCTGTGCACAGAGCCATAGGTAGATTATTAGAGTGATAAGCTAATTAACCTGATTTCCCCTGTCCTTGTTATATCCCCCTAAATAAATCAGAGCTGCTTGTTTCAGCAAAGTTATACTGCCTGAGGTATTTGTCTATGTTAAAGTACTGTACTGTGATTGTTGCACTGTATCTCATTTCACAGGAGGTCCCAGTGCCGAAACCAGACCTGGGGTAAGTGTGTACTGTGAAGGTAATTCTGATATATCGTGTGGGCCACTAGTGGGAAGAAAGGGGGGTTGCAGTGTCCCAGAGGGCTGTGACCAAGTTAGTTTAACTATTGCAAACCCTGACCTCTGGGTGGAGGCACCCGCCATTGGATCCAGGCCCCTCAACCTGTTAGTGGCAAATCAGGCAGGGGTAGTAGCCCTGGGATAGCGCCATCTAGGGGTTACATCTTGGAGGCTCACCGCTGGGATTGTGTGTCCTCTAGTGGCCATATTCTAGAACCACTGTTAAGAAAAAATGGGTACCCGACAGAAGTGGCTGTGCACTGGCTGGTGGAGTGGTGTACTGGGGAGGAGATCGACCCCAAAATGCTATGCTTATCCTGGACATCCCCTGGTATCAATACGGACACTGTGCAGGAGTACTTTCCAAGGTGGAAGGTTTACAAAACCCTGTGGTGGTGGGTTGGCATGCTAATCTGCTCACCCACACTTTCCTGGCCCTAGTAGAGTTTAAGGATCCCATAGATAGCTCCAAAGTGCCACAGACCATTACCCCAGAGGGAGCCCTCACTGCTTGGAGAGTGATAACTAAGGACAGTAAAGACCGGGGAATCAGCCCCCACCACTATCTGAAACTTTGAGGAGAAATTTGCTGAATGGTTGCTGGGAGAGGAAAACTGTGGAGGACTTGAAGAAACTATTCTTGCCACCTGGGGTGTTCCTCCCCAACACCCTCTCCTGCTCCAGTGCCCGTAATGGTGGCTGAACCAATGCAGACTCCTATTTCTGCACCTGCCATTGGTCACGACTCTTACCGAAGGTTGAGGATCTTCTGGCACCCTCCCACCCCCAAGGGAGGATGACTGGAGACCTGGATAAAACTATGTTGCCCCCAAGTGCTAGAATGGCAATGCTCGGGAAGGCGGCCGAAAGAGGGTTAGTGAGAGCCTCCGCGGTCTGCCCTGGCTACCATCCGTGCTAGCAACGGGCCAGTAACCCTGAGCGACTGCACAGGCTTATCTTGAGGCCTTGGAGAATGTGTATGGGAGCCCAGATTCTGATGAGGACCTATGGTGGAGAGTAAGAAATGCACAACAGTACCAAGGGAGTTGTTGTCTGTGTATGTCTCGGCTGGAAAAATTGTTGCAAGAATGTCTCAGAAAGGGTAGTTTGCCAGCGATTGAACTGGACCGAACCAGACTGGACAGAATCCTTAAGTCTGCCCCTTCTCAGAACTGCTGTTGCTTCAGTTACGCCTGGCAAATCGACTGGAATCCCACCCTCCTATGATGAGTTAATGAGAAATTCGAGGAGTTGAGAAAAGGCGACCTCGGGAGGTACCTGCACCAACAGCTGTGGCTACGACCAGTGACTGAGGTGACCCATCAAGTGAAGTTCAGGGGCAGAGGTTGACAGTCAATGAGTGCTCTGACAAGGAAAAAGATATGCCACAATGGGGCGAACTGTTGAGAGAGATCCGGAATTCAAAAACAGTCCCTTTATGAAGGCCACGCCTGCAATGCAGGCCCTGACCTATATCCGACTGCATCTGCTATGGGGTGGGGGTACCCACCATGTATCTCCTGCTGATAACAGCTCAAACTCAATTCCTTGACCATGGAAGTGGAGAAACTGGCGAGATGTCTCCAAATGCTTATCACGCAGACAGAGATGGCACCAGGTTTCCAGTTAGTAATACCCCCACCCTGGCTCCCAGTGTGGCGCCTCATGCCAGCTCAAACTCCAGAAAGTATGTTTTGCTATAATTGTGGGAAAGATGGGCACATGAAAGGGAATGCCAGTCCCCAAAGACACTGACAAAGTTGCATATAGGCTACAAGGAGAGCCGGAGAAGAAATCAGTGGTTAAGAGGTGCGACATGATCCCAGTGAGGGCACCAAAATGCTAATTCACGTCCTTTTGTGGCAAGGTCAGTTGCCCAGACCCCCTACTCACTCTCCAGACTGGTCCAGAATAGTGGGTCCCTCCATGGAGACCACTGTAAAGGTGAATGGAGTGTCTACAAGAGCTGTATTAGACAGTGGCTCCCAAGTGACAATTATGTTCCAGGATTGGTATCAGAAGCATTTGTCAGACGTACCCTTACAACCATTAGAAGGACTGCATGTATGGGGGTTAAGTGAGAAGGCCTACCCCTATTCCGGGTATATCCAATTTGGCTGTCTTTCCCCACCTCCGTGGCTGGAGTGGCGAACAAGTAGAGACCCTAGCCTTAGTGTGTCCCCCCACTGGACTGTATGATGGTGTCCCTTTGTTGATTGGAACAAATGCTCATATGTTCGGAAGGCTGGCACAGTTGTGTTATGAAAAACAGGGTCAAAGACTAGTAGAGCTTTAAGAGTTCCGGCTTTAATTAAGAAGGCCTATGAGGCAGAGAGATGCTGAAAAACAGAACCAGAGGAACCGGTCGGAATTGTATGGAAGAAGGATCCTGAGTCTCTGATCCTGGCGCCAAATGCCCAGTGTACCTTACAGGAGAGGTCCGTATCAGAAAGGATGTTAAGAATAAAATATTAATGTTGGATGCACCAGGCGATGGAAAATTGCCAGAGGGACTGCTGGTCAAGCCTAGTATTTTGCCGCTAGAGCCCATGCTTATGCCAGAAGGGTAATGGTCCAAGTTCATAATGTGTCTGAAAGAGACATTCGCGTAAACAGAGGTTGCATCCTGGCTAATGTGCATTGTGCAGACTGCAGTGCTACCCAGCAGCAAGAGTTCAAGGAAGAATGACAGAGTAACGCCTGACTTGTTTGATTTCGGCGACTCCCGCTGCCAGCTGAATGGAAAGTGAGGATCAGTGAGAAGCTTGCCCAGAGAACCAGGTGTTTTCTTTAAAGGAATGGGATATAGGATGCGTGCAAGAGCTGAGCACAATATCCGGCTGCATGACGAAAGACCATTTCGTGAGAGGTCTCGACGCCTGGCACCTGCTGACATAGATGATGTGAGACGGCATCTGCAAGAGATGTTAGCTGCTGGTGTAATACAAGAATCAGAAGCCTTATGCTTCCCCATTGTGTAGTGAGGAAAAAGAATGGAACAGTAAGGATGTGTGTGGATTATCGCACCTTAAACCGTGGACTATCCTGATCAGTACACAATGCCCGCATTCAGGATGCTTTGGACTGCCTAAGCGGGAGCAAGTGGTTCTCTGTGCTGGATCTCGCATGTGGGTACCTACCAGATCCCGATGGCCCCAGAGGACCGTGAGAAGCGGCCTTTATCTGTCCGCTTCTATGAATTCATGAGGATGCCTCAAAGGGTTTCAGGTGCCCCAGCCACTTTTCAGCGATTGATGGGCGTGCAGGGGGACATGAACTTACTAGAGTGCCTGGTATACCTAGATGATGTTATTGTGTTTGGCAGCTCACTGGAGGAACATGAGAGCAGATTATTTAAGGTATTGGACCGACTGGAGGACTTTGCTGTAAACTGTCCATTGATAAGTGTCAATTCTTTCAAACATCAGTAAAGTATGTGGGACACATAGTATCCACCGAGGAATAGAGACCGACCCCAAGTAAAGTTGAGGCCTTGACCACCTGGCCACAGCCAAAATCTAAAGAACTGCAAAGATTCCTGGGATTCTGTGGTTGTGTCAGTAGCTTCATCAAGGACTATTCAAGAGTGATCCGCCCTTTACTTAACCTTACTCAAGGTATCCCCCAACCCACAAAAATACCAAAAGTCAGCGTCCTCAAGACTGAAAGAGTGTATTTTCATCCGAGTGAAGTATTTGGGGCCCGCTGGACTCCTGATTAATGAGACTGCTTTTCATGAGATCATATATCAACTACCCATGCTCCAGTGCTGGCCTATGCCGATCCAAGAAAACCTTCGTCCTGCACACTGATGCTAGCTTGCAAGGGTTGGGGGCTGTGTTGTACCAAGAGCACGAGAATGGCCTGAGACCAGTGGCCTTTGCCAGTAGAAGCCTGACCCCATCCGAAAAGAACTATCCTGTACATAAGTTAGGTTCCTAGCTTTGAAGTGGGCTATTGTTGACCAATTCCATGAGTACTTGTATGGGGCTAAAATACTAGTAAAACTGACAATAATCCTTTGACCTATGTGCAGACCTCAGCTAAGTTGGATGCCACTGGCCATAGGTGGCTTTCTGCATTATCTACATATGACTATGCTCTCGAATACCGAGCAGGTCTGAACCACATAGATGCTGATGCTCTCTCCCGGAGGCCTGTTCCCCAGAATGATTGGGTCCGATTGGCAGAACCTGACATTCGGGCACTCTGCTGGAAGTTTGACAGGGAGGAACAAATGTCCACGGACGCAGTGGACTGCATGGTGGATTGCTTGGGACCCTCTGAGAATTGCATACCTGCTGCTTATTGCCACTTTTCTGCAATAGACATTGGTGCACTGCCTCAGCTGGACAATGACAGTATTCGGGGCTCAATCCGCGATCCCATGATCAAAGCAGCTTTTAGCCTCTCATGCAGGAAAAGATGTGTCCAAATTACGCTCCACTGATTTGAGAACTGCACTGTTATACAAAGAAGGTCCTAAGTTGAAACTGATCAATAAACTGTTATACAGAGAAACAGTAGACAGAGGGGACAAGTAGACAAACAACAACTAGTGCTGCCCTTGCCTTTGAGACTCAGTACTGAGGTCCTTGCACAACCAATGGGGCACCTTGGTATAGACAGAACACTTGACTTGGTGAGATCCAGATTCTATTGGCCTAAGATGGGGGCTGATGTGGAGCAACACATTCGAACTTGTAGTCGCTGCTTACAGAGGAAAGCTTTGCCCCAGAGGCTGCCCCTTGTTAACATCACCACCAGTGCACCCATGGAGCTGGTCTGTATTGATTTTCTGAGTTTGGAGTCAGATCAAAGAAATATCAGTAATGTGCTGGTGGTCACTGACCATTTCACGAGATATGCCCAAGCTTTCCCCACAAAGACCAGAAAGCATCCACTGTGGCCAAAGTACTTGTAGAAAACTTTTGTTCACTATGAGGCTCCCAAAGAATCCATTCTGATCAAGGGAGAGACTTTGAGAGTCGTCTGATCAAAGAGATGCTTTCTCTGTGGGGAGTCACAGTCCAGAACCACTCCTTACCACCCCAGGGGACCCACAGCCTGAACGTTTCAACCGCACTTTGCTAGATATGCTGGGCACCCTGCACCCAAAGGACAAGCCTAGATGGAGCCAACAAATTAGCACCTGGTACATGCTTATAACTGCACCAAAGTGATGCCACTGGATTCTCCCCTACCGCCTGATGTTTGGAAGAGAGCTCGACTACCAGTAGATGTGTGTTTTGGGGTCTCTCCTGATGGGGTTCAAGCTGACAACTATTTACAGTATGTGCAAAAGTTAAGGCCCAGCTAACTCATGCGTACCAACTGGCTCAAACCATGGCTGCCAAAGAAATCTGGCCAACAAAGAAAGGTATGATAAAAGGTGAAAGCACAGGAACTCCAGGAGGGAGATCGGGTATTGCTAAGAAATCTGGGACTGCATGGCAAGCACAAGATTGCTGACAGATGGCACCATCTCCCTCACATTGTAGTGGGCAAACTAGATGATCTCCAGTGTACAAAGTAAGGCCTGAGAATAATTCAAAGATGTAAAAACAATGCATAGAAATCATTTACTGCCCATTGGACAAATCTTAATTGAGTCTGAGCCCTAGAAGATGCCCCCTCTGGACCAGTGACTAGAGCTGCTGCTAAGAAAAGATCAAGAAAGTCTGCACCTACAGAAGCAAAGTTAAAGTGTTCCCTCCACAAGTCCCAGTTGAGCATGACTGTCAGTCCATATCGGAAGAAAGTGAGAGTGACTTTGAATACTATCCTTCTTACTGAACTGAGTCAATTGTTTGGGGCAATCCCTAGTCAATACTGGAGACAAAGCTGGGCCTTCTGGACTGTCTAAGCCCCAAGTCATCCCTGGAGCCAATGCTCCCAGAAAGTGAAGTGCAAAGCATCAGATCAGATGAAATGGAATCATTGTGCATGGTTGAACTGTTTGAGCTTTCAGGGAGGAAAATGATAGATTGGGGCAGACTGGTGATACACCCAACAAGAAGAGTATTTTGAGTGCCCTGACAGTCCACTGCCAGTGTCCAAAGCTCTCCATGCGAGCCAAATGTTGTGGACTCCAGAAACTGTAACTCCTGGAGCTGAAAGTGCCCCAAGTTCTAGCCTCTACCCCCATGGAGACTCCCTGACAAGTGAGGACAATGCTGAAAACGAGGCTCAGAGTGCAGAGACTATAACAGTTCCCCTAGAAAGACTGGTCGAGCTGTAAAGCCTGTGGTGCACCTCAGTTATGATTCACTTGGGAGGCCTGTGGACTTGCCTCTCAATGTTGTCCATAAAGGAGTGTATGTGTCCCGAGCTCATTGCCCAAACTGAGCATCAGTGCTAACTCCAGTTACTTGTGTTGCCCTCTCAGTATGGTGCCCTTGCCCCATCCAGCCCCATGGTAACTGATAGGGAAGGGCCCCTCCTTCAGGTTTCATGTACAAGAGGTAATAACTTGAGTTATGGTACAATGTGTATGTAATACTGTGTAAAGAGTGACGTACTGCAATGTTTTAGAAATGTGTTCTTGGTAAAATGATATATTGACTGATGATTACATATGCGAGCCTAATGCAAATGTATATGGTTGCAGTTGAAACTTATATGATTACTTGCTTGTAGCAGACGTCAAGCTTTCCCAAACCAGGAAGGTGTAACCCCCTGCAAATGGGGTTCCCAAAGACTTCAGAGCTTGCTTGAATGCTCCAAGCCTGAATGGTGTTTGGCGTTTAAGCCATTTATCAGTGAGTGTTTTAGAACCTCTGGTACTGTCTCTTTAAGAGCTGTCTGCTTGCAGACATAATTAGTTTGTATGGGGACTGTGTGTTTCTTTGATTGAGTACCACTCAAGCTGCTGCCAATTCACTTCATTTTGCAGTCACTAGGAGTGCAAAGGGAACCTATCTGAAAGATGTAACTGTTTGCCAGAAATTATTTAGGTAATAATGAAATTACAGTTTGTCTAACCTGCTTTCTTTGCAGTCAGAACTGTGTCTGCTAGTTCCCCATTCTAGTTTTGAACTGCTGAACTGGACCAATCAGTGTGGGGTAAGCTAGCTCCAAAATGGTGCCTTGGACGAATCAGAACTTGGACTCATAATCTGAGCCAGCCACAAGAGGATTGTATAGGCAGTGACTCTGGGAGATGTAGTTTAGACTTCAGTGCCTTTTGGACCAACAGCAGCAGTCTATTGTGAGTGACAGCCAATCCAGTCAAGAACTGGGAGGAACTCAAAGGAAGTGCCCGTTTTGTCGGTTGGAGTTTCAGTTGAGCTTTGGCAGTGAAGAAGGAAGGAGCCCTGTGCTTTTTCAGTGTGCAGTTTTAGTCAAAAACGTGTTAAGGCCCAGAGTTCCGGTCTGCAGCTTGTGTAACAGCTTGTTAGGACTGAATCGTCCTGTGAAAAGAATCAAAGGATCTCTGAAGAGTAGAAACCAGGCTCACCCTGTAGAAGACTGGAAGAATTGCTGAAAATTGCACTCGGTCTGTCAGGAACTGAATCTGCTGTGTGTTCTCCCGGTATTGTGCAGTAATTGCGATCGGGATACAGATGCAGCCTGCCTGGTATAGTGCTTTCTTTATATGGATGTGTGAAGAGGTTTGTGTACCTCAAGTGAGCCCTGCTGACATTGAAGGACCCTATCTTATTTGGAGGTCGTGGAGTACTAATTCAGGGTCGCCCTGTTGAATTGCCACATTAAATCCAAATGAAATTACTGTACTGCTGACTGTTTAATTCTCCTTTCTCTGTGGTGAAAGGGGCCCTCACCAGCTGCCACGGTTTGACTAGCCACTAGGGCTTTGGCACCAGGGACAGTAACTGATAGGATAGGCCTGTGCAGAGCCATAGGTAGATTATTAGAGTGATAAGCTAATTAACCTGATTTCCCCTGTCCTTGTTATATCCCCTAAATAAATCAGAGCTGCTTGTTTCAGCAAAGTTATACTGCCTGAGGTATTTGTCTATGTTAAAGTACTGTACTGTGATTGTTGCACTGTATCTCATTTCACAGGAGGTCCCAGTGCCGAAACCAGACCTGGGGTAAGTGTGTACTGTGAAGGTAATTCTGATATATCGTGGGGCCACTAGTGGGAAGAAAGGGGGGTTGCAGTGTCCCAGAGGGCTGTGACCAAGTTAGTTTAACTATTGCAAACCCTGACCTCTGGGTGGAGGCACCCGCCATTGGATCCAGGCCCCTCAACCTGTTAGTGGCAAATCAGGCAGGGGTAGTAGCCCCTGGGATAGCGCCATCTAGGGGTTACATATATAACTCTCTCTCTCAGATGTTTTTAAAACAGCTTGACTAAAGTCCAATATAGATGGCCAACACTAGCGATGTTTAAAAATCCTTTCCTCAAGGTTTCTTTATGACTTTACATACCGTGGCTGTATTAGTAAGGTGCCAGCGCAGATTTCTCATGGTAAACAGCGCCACAACAGAAACGTTTAAAGGAAAACACTGGAAAAGGCACAGCTTTCCCTAGCCGCTGCAAAAACACCAGATTAGCACTTTCAGACAGTAACAAAATGTTTTAACATTACCACTAAATGCTTTTCTAATAATGTAAACAGTGACCCATAAGTTTTGCTTGCTATAGCTGGCTAGCAGCCCCCATCTCACGAGCAGCTGCGAGCTTCCCTAGCTCATGGCTGAGGTCAGCAGGCCATATTAGCATACAGGACTGTTGTAGCATAGGTACTGTTGTGCACTTTAATATTGTTTGCAAGGGCCATTGAAAATCTGTGTGCCTGAATTATCTTGCCCTAACTGTGTGCAGTTGATCCCCCTCTGCTGATTATTCTGCATTTTACACCTATGGCTCAGACAGAGGAACTGCTGTGAGCATCAGTGGAGGAGGAAGGGCAGTGGGATATAAAAGGAACGTGCCACCTACAGCGCGAGCGCCACTCGGCACTGAAATTTGCTGATAATTGTAATGTAAGAAGGGAAGGTATTGTAGTTTGTAAAATTTATCAAGGTCAGACATTTTAAAAAGTCAAAAGTTTTAAAGTTAATAGTCTGTCCTTGTTAGGGTCGGAACACAAGACATATCAACACGATCTTTAACCTGCCTTTTGGGTAATTAAGTTATCTTGATATTTAAGTAAGATCTGTGTGTAATTGGGTTGTGAAATATAGTAATTTAATGATGCATTGTATAGGGGTGGTGAGTTTTGTGGTGTATGCCGTTTTGTTCTGCTCATTGGATGGCTTAGTGCACAAAATCCACTGGGCAGAAGAAAATGGGATTTATGATAATAGGCTTCAACTGGAATTTCAGAATAATGATAAACTAGAGGTTAGTAAAATTGTACTTGGCCTTATGTGTAAACGGGAAGTTGGAAATTTAGGGTATTTTTTAAACTCTAGGAAAATAGATCTCAGTTTGTATTGCCTAATAATAAAAAGACTACAGGAATCAGGGGATGTGGAAGAAAACCCAGGACCTCTGGAAAATATAGAATTAAAATGGACAAAAGCACGAGGGGTAAAAATGGTACATTTAAATATTTGTAGTCTGTCTTATGCCGAACAAAACAGGAATTGGAAGCTTAGCTTGAGGTACATAAACCAGATTTAATGCTGATAACCGAAACTTGGTTGAAACCCAAAATAGATAAGTGTTTATAACCCAAAATTCCTATTAAGATAGGCCAAGGAAAAAGGGGGGGTTAGTAATTTTTTATAAAATGCATTTAAAGGTAAAAGAAATACCCACCCCAGTATTAGATTCAGGATGTGAGTGTCTTTTTGTAGAAATGGTATTGGGCAAAACAAAGAAATTAAATGTGGGATGTGTACATAATCCTACAAATTCTAAGATTCAGGTACTGGAGGAATTAACTAAAATATTGGAAGGATATAGCAAAAAGGAGTCAATTGTAATGGGGGATTTTAATTTAAATTGGTGGGGGACTGAGGTAAATAAATACAGGAAGTTGCTGCAGGGAGTGAACCTTGAACAAATTATAACAGATGGAACAAGATTAAATAATAAAACAAAGCAATTTAGTTTAATTGATTGGGTATTAGTAAGTAATGTAAAAAATAAGGGAATCTCAGGGGTATTAACCGATGTAATTAGCGACCATCATCCAGTTTACTGTGTTTGGGAGAATGGGAGACCCAAGGGTAAACACTGTGTAGTGGAAATAGAACTTTAAATGAGAATGTGTTAGCTATTAAACAAGATCTATCACTGGTCAATTGGATAATTAAACAATCTTAGAGACGTTAATAAAGCAGTAAGTATATTCACTGAAACTCTAAATGCAATAATTAATAAACAAGCCCCAATAAACAAGAGAAGAGTAAGGGGCACTCGAAACAAATGGTTACATTCTAAATTGTTTAAACTAATGAAGGAAAGGGATGCAGCTAACCAATTATATAGAAAAACTAGGTTAGAATCAGGCAAGAAACACTATAGACAGTTGAGAAATAGATGTAAAAAATTAAAAGATATAAGGCTGAGTTTTATAGGAATGAACAGGTTACTACTTTTCATGACAAAAAACTGTTTTGGTGAAATGTGAATAATTTGTTGACACCTAATAAAAGAGAATAACAATTAGTTTAGTTAAAGAACAACAGGTGATTACAGGGGAAAAGTAAATGGCAGATTACTTGAATGAAAAATTCACTGAGCTAGAGGAGTATCTTTTGGGTTTTGGGGAAAGGGTTAAATTTAGAATGCCTGTCCAAAGTAATAATTTACCAAAGTTTTATTTTAAGAAAATCACATGGAATGAAGTTTATCAGGAACTCTTAAAATTGGATGAAACAAAAGGACCCGGGTTTGATCAGCTAGAATCAAGAATCTTAAAAATAATAGCAAATGAGACTGCAAAACCACTGCAGCTGATTTTTAACATACCACTTGAAACAAAAATTGCACCAACTATGTGGAAGAAAGCAATAATGATTCAAATTTTTAAGGGGGGTCAGGCAGATCTTGCGGTAAATTACAGATCAATTTCCCTGCTGTCTATAGTGGGAAAAATCCAGGAAAAGTTACTGTATCTTCAAATTGTGGAACATTAAATAAACATCAGATGCTTATGGTTGCACAGCATGGCTTCCGTAGGGGGTGTGGTACAACGACGGCCTTGGTCAGGTTCACAAACGACTTGCAAGAAAATATGGATCAGGGGAAGTACACGGGTGTGGTGTTTGTGGACCTGACCAAGGCCTTCTACCTAGTGGACCACCAAATATTGATTTTCAAACTGAAAGTACTGGGGTTTGGAGGACCAGTGACTGAATGGTTAAATGATTACCTGACTATGAGAGAACAACAGGTTAGGATAAATGATCTTGTGTCCGACTTCAGAAAAGTCGGTTATGGGGTGCCACTGGGATCAATATTGGGGCCTCTGTACTCTCTACATACAAATGAACTGCCCATAATATGTAAAGATTCCTCCTTAATTTTGTATGCAGATGATGCAGTTTTATATGTGGCTGAGAAAAATATTGACATGATTAGAATTAAGTTAGAAAATGATTATAGAAAAATGATAGTATGGTTAAAAGCAAATTGATTAGTTTTGAATAAAAAAAGACAAAAGGTATGGTGTTCAGTACACCTTCAAAGTTAAGGAGGATGAGGGAAGATTTTAAAATAATAGATAATGAAGGTTCTTTTCTTGATATGGTCACTGAGTTTTGTTATTTGGGTGTGTTACTAGATAATCATCTTTCCTTTGCTCCTCATTTGAATAATGTGACTAAACAGATACATAGTAGAATTGGTGCCCTACATACAGTAAGGGATTTTTTTTAACAGATGATACTAGGAAAACTATAGCAGCAGCATGTCTATTGCCCATATTAGATTATGGAGGGTTGATTTGGGGGGGGGGGTGTAGAAAAGGTAAAACAGCAGAGACAAAGTCACTATAATTCTATTTGTAGATTTGCATTAAGGGCTAGACATAGGGAACACCATTGTAATCTATACAGTAGGTTGGGTTGGCTACCTTTGGAGCAAAGAGACACTATGCAGGAGTTATGTTTTGTGCATAGATCACTCTACAGTGTTATATACACTCCAATGAACAACTTTTTTCCCTGTAGAACAAATATTAGGCAGCTAAGATCCAGTTCCTCTATTTTATTAGAAATTCCTCTTTATAAAACATCAAAGAATCAAACATCTTTTAAATACTGTGCTATAGATAGTTGGAATAAATTTCCTGATGACTTAAGAAATTTAGAAAGTTTAACTTCTGTTAAAAGTATCTCTAAAAAGACACTTGTACCTAGGGGTGGGATGTAAGTGTACCTAGAGGTCACTTTAGGCATTGCACTTTATATTATATAATCTGTTCTAGGATTATATTAAAGGACAGTGTGTATATTTATATTATGTGTTGTTCTATTAGGTTTGTCTGACTGTGATGTAATTTTGTTCTGTATCTGGGTCAAGCCTGTAAAAGGGCCATGTGGTCCAATGCTTTTTTTACCCAGTCGACAAAGTTTTAAATAAAAAATAAAAAGTGAGCTAGAGAAACGTATGGCTATTCGTGAGATGGTGGGTACCAGCATTAGAAAGCAGAAGTTGTGGGTCGCTGTTTAAATCATTAAAAACAAAAAAAATTCAGAGGTCCACCTGGGAACATTCAGAGGTCCACCTGGGAACAGAAGTAGGAGGTTGTTCAGGAAAGAGGTTTGGTTTCATCTTCTGTTTTAACTGAAATATTTGAATAGTTTTGTACTTGAAATTAGTTATGTGTGTTAAAAATTACTACTTTGAGTTAGAACTGTTACTTGGGCTGTGATATTGTAACTATTGGGACTTGTGTGCTGGGTATGGGAACACTTGTTTGGCAGTGATAATTAGAGAGAAATTTAAATGTGATGTTTGCCTTAAATACTGAAAAGCCACTGGGGATTGGGATTGAAGGGCTGTGCATTTCTGTTTGTGACTGAAATTTGAACCAACAGGAACTGGTGGGCCTGTGACATCATGCGGTACCTGATGTCTGCATACACACACTGTTAGTGGGACTGGACTGTATGTGTTTGTGAGACTTGGGAACTTTATTGGTGGGGTTGAAATTGGGTTCGTAAATAACTACAGTCAGTATAGAGAGAGAGAGACTGTATTCCAGGGGGAAGGGACTGAGAAAAGGGGTGTGTGCCATTATGAACAGAGAGGGACAAACAGGGTGGCCACATTCCACCATGGCAGGCATCTTCAGAAGGGTTGTAGGCTGCACAGGCTGTGGGATGGCAATAATTCTCAATTGGGCCTGGAGAGAGGTAGGCTGCCCACTCTGTAGACAGCTATCTTGTATCAGGAGTGAAGTATATTGGTTAAGAAGTACACTGGAGGAGTTGGGGGGGTGTCCAAGGATAAGGGGTGTGGATATGGGTGGCAGAAGGGTGGGGCTGAGGGGAGGCTGGGGCAACTCTCAGAAATTACAGGACGTTATGTTACAGCAAGCAGGAGGGGGGATATTGGGGACAGAGGACCCTTAGATAGGGATGTTGACGCTAGGGGGAAAATGTACGGGGTAAACATTCCGAATACAGAGAGAGTGGAGGGGGAAGAGAGTCAGGAGGGGCTGTTGTGGGGAAGCCTAGAAGAGCAGACAGTGAGAAGGGAGGGGCTGTTGTGGGGAAGACCAAAAGAGCAGACTGTGGGAAGGGAGCTCCTAAGGAGAACAGAGCAAGAGGGGAGGAAGAGGGGCAGTTTAGAGGGGCAGTTGGGGGAAACTCAGGTTACTTGATGGAGGCTGGCATAGAGTGTTACAATAAATTTGAGCTACTAAGCAACCTAGAGGGGGAGGAAGGGGTTGGTGGAAATGAGGGAACTGATACAGAGGCCGGGGGGGAGGGAGTCTGATACCCATAGGGCATCACAGACCGGCAATGGAAAGGATGGAAATAGTCCCAGAGGGAGAAGGGGAAACATAAACGTTAAGCAGATGGGGGAGATGCAACATACTGCAGACATGAGGGAGGAGAGCACGACTGGTGAGAAACTGGGAGCCAAGAAAACAGGGGAGGGGCCCCCCTTCAGCAGGTGGGGTCTGTACCAAGGATGGGGCCCTAGATAAAAGGCCCACAGAGGGCCTCTGGAGGTAGGGGTACTATTACAAGGGGGGAGGATGGCAGTGTGGGGGAAGGGGAAACCATCAGGACCAGGATAAATTGTTTGGATAAGAGAGGGTTAAAGGGGCATCTATTTGGGGGCTGAGTTAAGTGGGCAAAATAACAAGGAGGCAGAAAGGAGGGTGACAAGGGGGTCTCTAATAAGGCAAGAAGACTCCCATGGAATTGAGATCACGAATAAAGGGGAGGATGGGGGGTTGAGAGTGCATTGTGGAGGTAACCATAAGGATGATGGCGGTGTCAAGGTTCTGTTATTGGGAGACTTGATGATTAGGGGTATCCAGTGGGAGGGACAGGGGGATGGATGCCATAGCCAGGTGAAGGTAGTGAGCATCTCTGGGCTGACAGTGCACAGAGCAAAGTTCATGGTGTACGAACTGGTTAGGGATTGTGGAGAGCGGTTTCCTGGTGCATTTGAGAACTAATGATCTAGAGGGAAATAGCGTTTTGGAAATCCAAGCAAGGTTCCAAGAACTTGCCAGAGTCCGTTGGGAAAATTGTTGCAACATTTCCTTTTCGGAGATATTGCCAGCACCAAAGACCTTAGTGGAGAAAAAAAGTGAAGATCACAGAGGTTAATGACTGGCTCAGGAAGTGGGGTGAAGAGAGTGGGTTGGGGGTGTTAGGGAACTGGAAAGGAGTTTGGGACGATAAGGGACTGTATGCCAAGGATAGGCTTCATCTTGCCCGTTAGGGAAGGAAGTCCTTAAACAGGGGGTGGCTGACTACATTCAAGAAAGGTGGGGTTCAAACTTGTTGGGGGAGAGGGATAAGGGAGGGGCTGACCAGAAGCCCTCTCCTCCAGATGAGGGAAGTAGCCTTCAAACCCAAGAGGGGCAAGGGGGGAAACAGACTGGGGGAGAAGGTTTCAGGAGGAGTAGAGGGAGGATGGAAGTATAAGGAACCTGGGTGGGGCTCAACAAAGGGGATCAGGGATAAGGGGTGGGGGTGGTGTTAGTAAATGCCAGGAGCTTGGGAAACAAGTTGCCAGAGTTCCAGGCCATGCTGTTCGAGGGGGGGGGAAGGTGGATGTGACGGCGGTCACGGTGGGGTGGATGTGACGGCAGTCACAGAAACATGGGCCAACAAAAACCATCACTGGGACCTAAACGTGCGGGGGTACACTACGCTTAGGAAGGATAGAAAGGAGGGCAGAGGGGGTGGAGTGGCTATGTTCATTACAGATGACGTAGAAGAGACAGAGGGAAACATGGAGGCCTTATGGGTCACTTTACGAACCCCAGCAGGAGGTAAGATCAAGCTGGGTGTAGTATATAGGCCCCCCGGGATGGGTGATGTTCTGGAGGATGGTTTGCTTGACAACATCATTGCTCAGTGTGGACCAAAAGGGGAAGGAGTGGTGTTGATGGGGGACCTTAATATGCAAGGTACAACCTGGGGAACCATGTCCTCTAAGGTGGCCAAGGAGCAGAGGCTGCTGGACAGCTTCCAGGATGTGTTCTTAACACAGCATGTGATAGAGCCAAGGGAGGGGCATGTCCTGGACGTGGTTCTGGCAGATGGGGATCTGGTAAGGGACCTGGTTGTGAGGATCCCTGACTGGGAGCGACCACAATACTTTCTGGTTTCAAATAAGCATCGGGGAGAGATCTAGGACACTGGCAGTGGACTTCAGGGGGGCAAACTTTGTGGGCATGGGAAATATTCTCAAGGATCATTTAAAGGGGAGTACATCAATGACAAATGTGGAAAAGAGATGGGAGGTCATAAAACGGGGACTTCATGAGGCAGTCAGGACCTGAGCTAGGGTGAAACGTAAGGGAGCAAGGTCACATAAACCATGCTAGTGGCCCAGTGAGGTTCAGGTAGCAGTCAGAGAAAAGAAGGTGGCCTACAAAAAATATAACACAACAAGAGGGGATAGGGAAAAGGAAATGTACCATCTTGCATCTAGAAAAGTCACCCGGATGGTGAGGGGGGGCAAAGTCCAGTAAAGAGCAGCGGCTGGCACAGGGGATACATAAGGAAAAGGAGTTCTTCCGGTACATTGGGGAGCGGAGAAAACTAAGGGCCATCTCGGCAGATTGAGATCAGAAGGGTGGAAGAGACGAGGGACCAGGCACAGGTATTAAACGAGTACTTCGTCTCTATGTTCACTAGAGAGGGTGATGGGATATCTACAAAGCAAGGCACAATGGGGACAGAAGCGGTAGTGAGTGGGATCAGGGGAGCAACAGAAATGGAGCAAGAGGGACGGAGAGGTACCCCAGGGGTGTCACAGCAGGATAAGGATAAAAAGGCCAGTAAGGTGGAGGGGACGGATGATGCCATCTCCACCGAAAGGGTGTGGTTAGCCCTCAAGGCCCTAAAGAAACATAAATCTCCTGGGCCGGATGGCATTCATCCGAGAGTACTATGGGAATTGGCGGACATACTGGCTGCACCCCTGGCGGAGCTCAACAGGTCGCTTGAGACAGGGAGGGTACCTAGGGATTGGCGAGAGGCACATGTAGTGCCAATCCATAAAGGGAGGGTCGAGAGAAGTACCAGGTAACTACAGACCCATCAGTTTGACCTCGGTGGTGGGAAAATTAATGGAGAGTATACTAAAGGAACGATTGGGGGTGTACTTGGAGGAGGTGGGAGGTCTGGATAGTCGGCAACATGGGTTTGTGCCAGGTAGATCATGTCAAACCAATCTTGTGGAGTTCTACGACCGGGTAACATCAGAACTGGACAGAGAAAAGCCTGTGGATGTATTATTCTTGGACTTCAGCAAGGCGTTTGATTCTGTCCCCCACAATGGTCTGGTGGAGAAACTGATGGGGTTGGGAGTAGGCCCTTTGATGGTCAGATGGATTGAAAACTGGCTAGCTGGATGCACCCAGAGTAGTGGGTTGGTGGGGAGCTCGAACCCTCAGAGAGGTCAGGTGGGTACCGCCGGGATCGGTCCTGGGTCCGATCCTGTTTAATGCATACATATCAGACATCAGGGAGGGTATAGGGTGTGAAATGAGTCTCTTCACTGACGACTCCAAGATGGGAGCAGTAGTTGAGGGGGAAGAGGCGAGGTTGGCACTGCAAGGGGACCTGGACACCCTGGAATAGCTGGGCTCACACATGGAAATTAAATTTCAATATCACCAAGTGCAAGGTGTTACATCTTGGGCGGGGAAACCCTAAACACAGGTACACCCTGGGAGGGGAGGCACTGGAGGCCTCAACAGGGGAAAAAGACCTAGGGGTCATGTATGAATAACTCTGAGCAGTGCAGGAGAGAGGCTAGCAAGGCAAACAGGATGTTGGGATGCATCGTAAGGGGGATCACCTCTAGGAGCAGGGAAGTGATTCTGCCGCTGTACAATGGACTGGTCAGACCACATCTTGAGTACTGTGTACAGTACAGGAGACCACACTTGAAGAGGGACATACAGCTCCTGGAGAGGGTACAGAGGAGGGCAACTAAGAGGATACGAGGACTAGGGGATTTGACGTATGAGGACAGACTTGAGGAGCTCTGCCTGTTTTCATTGAAGGAGAGGAAAGACGGGGGACATGATTGAGGTCTTAAAGTACCTCAAGGGAATAAATAGGGTAAACATGGAGGGGATCTTTAGACTAAAGCAGGGAGGTATCACCAGAGGGCATGATTTGAAGTAGGAAGGTGGAAGGGTGAGGGAGGAAAAGAGGAGGAGGTTTTTCACTGAGAGGGTGGTGGACCCTTGGAATGCGCTGCCTGGCGAGCTGGTTCAGAGATCCACAGTGGAGGGCTTCAAGACAGGGTGGGACAGTCACAGAAAGCAGATGTATCAGATGATGGCCTGGCCCAGGGGGGTGGGGATGGATGATAGGGGCTTCTGGAACCGGGGGGGTGGGGGCCTTGGCACCCAACTAGGGACCTGAGGTTCGAGCAGACTCGATAGACCGTAAGGCCTAATCTGCTGGCACTTAGTATGTTAGTAATTTTAAAACACTTTGTTACTGTCTGAAAATGCTAATCAGACGTTTTTGTAGCAGCAGCAGGAAAGCTGTGATTTTCCCAGTGTTTTCCTTTAATTTATTCACATTGGGTGTGGCCAGCATTCTGTTACTTTTATAAAGGAAAAATTGTGCTAATTTTTAAACAATCCCTCACCCACCACCACAGTAGCATACCTGCCCAGGACTTAAACAGTCCACATTGCAGAATTTTTCTTAAGTTCTGTAGGGGAAGAGATCGTAAATTCTGCTCCTCCTGCCCGATCCCTTCCACTTCCTGGTCCTTGCTGTCTAACCCTCCTCCCCCATGCCGCACCTGTGCTCCGATGTTTTGTGAGGCATTAGTTTGTACAGTGCAGGGGTGTACTCTATTGATTTCAATGGGAGCGGGGGTTTCAATTATTTATTTATTTCAATTTTGTAAGCAGGTGGGCCCAGCGAGACAAACATCCCAGGAAGGGGAAGGGATCCAGTGGATGAGTAGAATTTACGATCCTTTCCTCTACAAAACTTAGGAAATGAAAAATTCTGTAAAGTGGACTGTTTAAGTCCTGGGTAGGTAAGCTACTATTGGGGGGGAGGGGGGTATGATTAAAGCATCTGAACTGGTGCTCTGTAAAAAGTTCAAAACCCCCATCTCATTTTTTCAGGTCAGCGTGAAATATAGTGAAAATAAAAATGTGTATATTGATATTTTGCCAGAAATATATTATTAAACAAAAAAAAAGAAAATTTGTTTCCGCATAACTGCTACTTAAATCTCTCTCTCTCTCTCTCTCTCTCTCTCTCTCTTCTCCTCCTCCTCCCCCCAAAACAATGCCAGTTTAGCCTTCACTTTGCTCAGAACAGTGGGTCAGGGTCAGCTCTAGTTCCTCAGTCAAGAACTTTAAAGAGCTGCCCATGCTTCTAAAGCATCTCTGTAAAACTAACATTTACTGCTCTGCCACACATATATATATATTTTTTTTTTATTTAGATGTTATTTAGGCGAAAGTGACACAAAGTATATTCAATACAGATATGGATGGTAACGTGTTCAGTTCATATACATGGGATATTACTCTATAATCCTTTGCAATACTACCACATATCATAGCCTCCAGTGTACCCAGCGAAAAAAAGTCTCTGAATGATACTAATTAGAAAGAACTGCTGTGAGGCTAGCCATTTCACTCCCTGCCCCTCGCCGCACATCCTCCAGAAAGAAAGTTCCCCAAGGACTGATAAAATGACGTGTCTTCTGTTTAATGACTTCCTCTCCCTGAACACCAACAGCCACCTGCAAATGTTATCCACTTGCCAGTCAGTCTCTACCCATCTGTTTATGGAATGAAATCTGGGTCAGTCTGTGAATAATGTAATATCCAGCACTGCCATTTACTGAGGAAGTGTGGTAATCGATTATGAACTGAGGCGGTAGGCTTTTCCATATGGTATATTTTGTTACTTTTCTGTCAGAGTCTGACCATTGGAGGGACGGGGGATGTCCAACGTTTGGCAATGGCTTTTCTTGCTGCTATTAAATATAGCTGTTTTAGTGACCCCCTTAAGTAGGAGTAACCCCTAGGAGGGATTGACAGTAACACCGAGATTGAGTTAGTTCATTCTGAAGAAATAGCTCCTCGAATTGGGCAAACAAATCTGTTCAATAATCCATTAATATCAGGCAGGACCAGAACACATTTGAGTGGGTAGCTATCCTGCACCCACATTGTCTCCAACATGCCCCACAGTTGGGGGGGGGGTATTTTAAGTGAACTGTGGGGGTACAGAAAGATCTACCCTGACATTTCCACGCAAATTCTCTCCAGCAGCTCAAGGATTTTATTTTAACCGCCTGCAGTGCGTATTTGAACTATATGCCAACGGAAAGCTTTGTATTTAAATCTTTATTCCACACATTCAAAATTGTTGGTGCTTATATTTTAGGTATTTCCTATAGTTCTTTTACTTTAAAGGAAAAGCTGTCCTTTTGTAGAAACCCCCACCCCCAAAGCATGATCCCCACCACCGATTAGGCTTTTTGGCTATAATAGAAAACAATTGTGCCCATGGAAACTTACTTTATTTTATTTTTGTAAAGTCCGTGATCTGCAAACATGGCGGATGCTGCACGGCTCCATTTGCTCCGAAAGTGTGGTGTCACACCGCTCACCTCCATACACTTGTATTTACGTGAGCAGTGCGGCGCTGTACTTTCTGAGCAAATGGAGCTGCGCAGCGTTCGCCACGTTTGCACACTGCAGACTTTTCAAAACTAAAGTAAAGTAAGTTTCCATGGGCAAATTTTTTTTTATATTATAGCCTGAAAAGCCTAATCGGGGGTAATGCTTTGGGGGGTGGGGGTTTCTACAGAAGGACAGCTTTCCTTTAAAACAGTCCTGCAGAGTACATCTACTCCGGGTCTTTTATTCCCCTACTTGAAGTCACAACCTTCTGGTATCACAATCTGTTGCTGTGGAAATGACTGTTGTAATGTATACAGAATTAGTAACCAGATGCAGAGTACCATCTGGTGGAGAAAGTGATGACTGAAGCATACAAGAATAAGAAAAAAAAGTCAGTAACAGCTTGGCTGCCATCTTTACTTTCTCCACTAGATGGCACTCTGCAACTTGTTACTAGTTTTGTAAACATTACATCACTTTTCTCTTTTTTCCACTAGATGGCTTTCTGCATCTGGTCTCACTACAGAGATCCCATCCACGTCCCCTGTGTAATGTCCACTCCTCTGGAAGACATCTTCTGCAAACTGAATTACCGGACCCGCGGATCGATACTTCCATCCGTAATCTCAGAGGTAACAGCTGTAACCATTCAGCTAAAACAAAGCCTTACTTTCAGCCAGGGTGTTAGACTTACTCTTATTACTGTATAGAAACATAGACTTTGACGGCAGATAAGGACTGCTTGGCCCACCTAGTCTGCCCATTTCCCTACCTAGAGGATAAGCTGCAGATCCTATTTAACCAACAGCCTATTTCTTCCTACCCCCCACAAAAATTGCCTTATGTCTATCCCATGCATTCCTGAATTCTCCCACAGTTTTAGACCCCACAACCTCCTCAGGAAGGCTGTTCCATGCGTCCACCACCCTCTCAGTGAAAAAATACTTCCTCACATTGCCCCTGAGCCGTCCCCCACTCTTTCTTCAAATTGAGTCCCCTTGTTCTTGCACATCTCTTTTTCTGAAAGATGCTACGCTCTTGGACTTTATTCCACTGAGGTACTTAAACATTTCTATCATGTCCCCCCCTTCCTCCTTTCCTCAAGGGTATACATATTAAGCTCCTTTAGTCTCTCCTCGTATGGCTTCTCTTGCAGACCCTGCACCATTTTAGCTGCCCTCCTATGTATTATGTAATCTTCACTTTCTCCACTAGATGGCACTCTGCATCTGGTTGCTAGTTCTGTCAAGATTACATCTTGTGATGTCACAAGCAGTACATTATAATTCAACTCTAGTATAGGCAATCAATAAATAAATCAATCAAAAATCTTTATTTAACTAGGCGAGCATCATTGAGCAAGCTCATTTTCAAGATAAAGATTAAAGATAAACCCTAAAGGATGAAGATACTGCTTACATTCAGATGTCTAAATAATGAACAGGAGAAAAGAAGTCTACAGAAAATCTAAATATTAGGTTTCTCAAAAGTTCTTCTAGAAGAGTCAGCTAATCTTTAAAGCTATTTTCCAGGTTTCTGCAAAACACCGTTGGCGTCAACAGGACTCCGATTGCGTAACATTCTCAAAAATGTTGAATTTCAGGACTTTCCGGGGTCAAGTACACCCCATTTTGCCAATGTAAAAATCCACAATACTGAGAAGTGAAACTCTGCACAGATCACAAAATGCAAATGAAGGTGCCCAGATGTTATTGTGCAAAATTACGATGGATTATACTACCCCAAGGGAGGACAACTGTTCTTGGGATGCTAGATCCTCCTACCCCAGTAGGCCCCTGACCCCCATGCTCACTCCTGAACCCGGGTCACGAGCACTACAGCCACACCAGCTGACTGACCAAGCCCATTTTCAAGGAGACCCTGTGGTAATGTGACTTTACTTATAAGTACATTTAACACAAACAATAATACAAGCAGGTAGAGCATTCTGCACAACAAACTTTAGGTATAATGCACATTGGAAAAGCAATGAAGAGGCAGAGGTACTGTGGGTAACTCTGGAAACAGGGAAAGGAGCCACTATTTGCACTGCCATGATCTACAGACCTCCAGCACAGGGGGTAGGAGTTAGATAAGGTACCAGTGGAAGCCACTGGTGAAATGGCAGGAAAGAGGGAGGTGCTGCTGGTGGGGGCCTTCAATCTGCTGGATGTAGATTGCAGCCACCCAGCTATGGTTTCAGCTAGCAGCAGGGACATCCCGGACTCCCTGCAGGGGGTACTTGTCAGGCAACTAGTCAGTGAACTCACTCTCGATGGGGCAATACTGGACCTGGTACTCACGAACAATGACAGTGTTGCAAATATCAAGGTGGGAGGACACCTGGAGACCAGCGATCACCATATAGTGTGGTTCAATACATGGACAGCTGCGGAATCAAACCACCCAAGGATGAGGGTGCCGAACTTTAGAAGGGCACATTTTATGTAGATGGGTGAATGCCTCAGGAATGACCCGATGATCTGAGTGGGGTGGAAGAACAGTGGGCAAAAATAAAAATAGGCATACAAGCGAGTAAAAGCAAGAGGGAAAAAAAAAAAAGACAATTATGGTTCTCGAAAGACATGGCAAAAAAAGGTGGAAGCTAAGAGTGTAGCATTCAGAAGGTATAAGGAGACACAGAGGGAGGAGGAGGAGGATAGGATGTATCTCAGGGGAAATAAAGGGAAGCAGGGAGAGCAGTAAGGAGGACAGACAAAGGCACACACAGAAGAGAGAACAGCCCATGCAGTATTGAAAGGGGGCCAAGACATTTTTTAGCTATGTAAGTGAAAAGCGGAAGACCAGGGATGGAATTGTAAGGTTAAAGAGGAGGACTGTGCAGATGGAACCAGGAAAAGGCAGACGTCCTGAACAAATACTTTTGTTCAGTGTTCACAGAGGAATGAGAAGGGGAAGGGCCATGAACAAGTAATAGGAGCATTGGAGGGAGGGAGGTGGACACCAGTCCATTCTCAGAGAAGAGGGTCCCAAAGGGACTCAATAATCTGAAAGTGGACAAAGTGATAGGGCCAGACTGGATGCATCCAAGGGTATTAGGGGACCTCAGGGAGGTACTTGGCTGCACCTCTAACAGTCATATTTAACAGCTCACTGGAAACTGGAGTGGTTCCAGAGGACTCAAGGAGGGCAGATGTAGTCCCACTACAAAGTGGCAGAAGGGAAGAGGCTGGCAATTATAAATCAGCCCATCAGTGGTGGGAAAGTTATTGGAATCACTGCTGAAGTAAAGGACTATGGAATACCTTGAACCCCAATAAGTTACAGGACCCGAGGTAGCATGGAGTCATGGGGGGGAGGGGAAGTCATGTCAGACAAATCTGATAGATTTCTTTGACTGAGTGACCAAGTAGTAGACCAGAGTGGAGTGGTGGACATAGCCTACCTAGATTTCAGTAAAGCTTTCAACAGTATTTCACACAGAAGATTCATAGGCAGGCTGGGTAGCTTAGGAGTGGGTCCAAAGCTGGTTAACTGGGTAAGAAATTGGTTAGGGGATAGGTGGCAGAGAGTGGTGGTAAACGGAGTTCACTCCAAGGAAGGAAGGAAGGGTGATCGGTGACCAGTGGGGTGCCTTAGGGATCAGTGCTGGGCCCGGTCCTCTTTAATGTCTTTATAAGTGACACTGCAGAGGAGCTGGAAAGGAAGGTCTGCCTCTCTGTGGATGACACCAAAATCTGCAATAGGATGGACACTCCGGGGGTGGGGGGATAAGGAATGACCTGAAAAATTTTGAGGAGTGATCAAGAGTATGGCAGCTGGAAAATAATATAATTGGGGCACAGAAACATGGGGATGGAGTACAAAATGGGTGGGCATGTACAGACGACCACCAAACTGGAAAGAAACCTGGGAGTAATCATATCAGATGATCAACAGGTGACCAAGCAGAGTGACAAGGCAGCTGGGAGGGCTTGTGGGATACTGGAGTGCATATGGGAGGAGTACCACAAGCACAAAAAGGGAGATGGTGTTGCCTCTATAGATCACGGGTAAGACCAAACCTAGAGTACGGAGTCCAGTTCTGGAGACCACATCTCCGGAAGGACATACATAGAGTGGAGGTGGTCCAGAAGAGGGCAACTAAAGTGGTACAGGGTCTGCATCAGAAGCCCTATGAGAAGAGTTAAGGACCTGAATATGTACACACTGGAAGACCGGGGGGGGGGTGGATATGACAGAGACCTTTAAATACCTAAAGAGGGTTTATAAAGTACAGGAAGGAAGTATTTTTCAGAACAATAAGGTGCTCAAGAACAAGGGGACATGATGGAGGGGGCTAAAATTAGGAGAGATGTGAGGAAGTACTTCTTTACAGAAAGCATGATGGATTCCTGGACCAGCTTTCCAGCAGAGGTGGTGGGGTTCAAGAATGCATGGGACAGGCACAAGGGAATCTTGGGGGAAAGGAAGAGGAGGAGGGATAACAGACCAGTGATCAAGTAGGAGCTGCGGTGATGGTGTAGGCAGGGAAGAATGGTCCAGCTAGGTGGTCAAACAGTCCTTATCTGCTGGCAAATTCTGTTTCTCTGAACAGAGTTACCATATATACCTGCAAATAAGTTGACCTCACACATAAGTCAACCTCCATTTAACCTTCCCATCTTTCAAAAAACTGAAGTCAGGATTTTGTGGCCTAAACTGGATACTAAATCTCTTGTTGTGGCCAATGGAGCACAAAACCAAGTTTGAAACAAGAACAGTTAACCTTTACCTAGTAACAGCCATTCGTTTCTATGTAGGTGTTTATTCTCCTGAGCTGCCCCTGCTACCCCCTGACTGCCCCCCCCCCAACAAAAAGCTGTCATCTTCTGCCACAGGACTGGGCGGGGAGAGTCACCGGTGCGTGGCCCATGGGGGGGGGCAATCATCATTCTACAGCTGGAGTTGTTTTCCAATGATTTTCTTCCCAGGCCCACAGGGCAAGCAATGGGCACAACGTGAGAGCTCCGCCTCCGTGGAGATGCCTCCCGTGACCTGAAGAGGGATACCCTTTCCTCTAACAGCAGCTCACTTGCACTGCCACACAGATACCTCTCGGTGGCAGCCAAGTAGCTAGCCACAGCAACCCTTGCTGCACAAGAGAGGTGAGCAGTCTTTTGGGCACTCAATCCTCCCCTCCCAGCCCACGAATGACCCACATCTGTTTTCGAACCAGGTCACCAGCATGACAGGAGGTGAGGTGCATAGCACCTCAGCCATCCACGCCACTGGGCCAGCTTATAACATACCAATTTTAAGGTTGGGAGGGACTCTAGGTCCATCATGTCCACCACCTGCTTCAAAACCAGGGATGAATGCGTGTGCTGTGCAAACACGCACTAATTTATATTCTCTATCACCTTTTTTAAACTCCTTAGATCTGTGGACCACGGGCAAGATATTCAAAGCCCCTTGGGACTAAGTCCCACTCTGCAGCTGATGCTACGCGATGACATCTCCACACCTGCAGAGATTCGCATTTTTAGCCGGCGCAGCTGCCTGGTCCTACCAGACATAACATTTTCGTGCAGCTGCACTGAAAAAACAGCCACAAGCTGCTGCAAACTGTTGAGCCGGTCATAAACCATCTCCACCTTTGAGAATACTGCAGCTGTGGGACAAACGGCAGCTCCGTAAGTTAAGACCCGCTTACGCCAGTTTTTTCCTGCAGCTGCAGGGATTCAAGGGGCTTTGAAAAATCTAGCCCCACACATATGTCGCTCCACCTTCTTGGTACTTATTTTTAGTACAAAAAACTAGACTTGTACTGAGGTACGTACAAGTTTCTACAGAACATGGGTACCCGCATACAATAGTGAACAATGAGGAATTACCTCCTAGAAAGATACTTGTGTTTAAGTGCCATTTGATTCTGGGGTATATAGATACTGCTGACCTGCTCGACTTCCAAGTTTAGCAAGTTCCATTCCATAGTCCCTTTGCTGGTCAGAGATTGCTACCGGAATTACTTCTGACTTTGGGAATTTGCACACCATCTCCATTACTGGTTCTGGTAACATGGTGGGGGTAACTACAGACATTGTTACATTTCTTTGTTATGTAGGAAGTGAACATGGTTACATTTATCCACCTAAACAGAAAGGTGGCTTTCATGTCTATACACTGATAAAAAAAATATTATACTCAAATATCATGCCAGGATACCCCAAACAGTGTGTAAAATACTGGACCATTATTTAGACTACAACTGAAAGTGAATACAAACAAATTTTCTAACCTTAAACACCCCTCACACATTATTCCAACTGTCTGCTCCTCCAATCCCTGTATTAACGTTATTACTGAAATCATCAATGACGTCTTTGTTAACCATCTCCCTCCCTCCCCAAAACTGTCTCAGGTATTTGTAACAGCTACTGCCTTACAATTTTCTACAAAAGCAAACCTGGTCCTCACACTCTCCAGCTAGCACCCTATCAGCAATCTTCTATATGTCAGCATGTTTCTCATGAGGGTTGTTTAATACCAGTTTTCCTAGAAACATTTCCATAACAATCTCTGCAATATTTTCCAGTCAGACTTCTGTGCTAGTCACCGTACTTAGACAGACGTCTTGCACTTTACTGGTGACCAACTCCTTGCTGTCAATCATGGCTACTTTACTTTGCTAGAGTTGCGGGACCCTAAGGCTACTTTCATGCCATTAAGAACATTATGCTCTTGAAGCATTTTGAGAACTATCACAGTATTTTCCCCCCACCCCCCCTTCTTAGATTCAGTCTCAGTTTTCAAATCTCTGCTACTGACATAGGAACATGTTGGCCGAAAAAGGCTTTACTGTGTATCAAGCCTGCCCAGTGCGCACACACGTGCCCTCTAGAGGCATAGGTGGGACAGGCACAGGGGACTGGTAAGTGCGGCAAGGGGTGCAGCAGCAGATGGATATGAATGTATATCTGCCCCATGCAGACTTAAGAGACCATAATGCATTGTTCTGCCAGCATGTTTCTGTTTCTAAGTAATGGAGGTCTGAAAATGGAGACCAAAGATAAGGGAGTGGCAAATAATACTGCAATAGTTCTCTGTTTGACCCCCTTACAACTCTCACCATCCCCCCATGCCTATCCTACCCTTTCTTAAATCCCTTCCTCCCCAGTTTTAGTGTTGACCACCAATTTAAAGCTTATTCCATCCCCCCACCACTCTTTCTTTAAAACTGTGCTTCCTATTGTCCCTTCTGACTTTACCTCCTACCAATTTACTGCTGTTACTCCTAGTGGTCTTATTAACCAGTTCACTCAAGTCCACCTTATTCAAGCCCTTCATGTATTTCCAGTCTGCACACTGTTGCCATATTTTTTAGTCCCCAGAGATGGCATCTCATTTTGTACCAAGATCGTCTGAGTAAGGTGTTATCCCAGAGTCATTTTCTTGTTCCCCAATTGCTTACCTCATACCCCTTGGCCATCTGACTTTCAACTGAACTCCTGCAACTGCTTCTGCTCATTTTACAGAAACAACAATTTGTTCTACAAACAGCTTGGGTTCCAGGAGACTGTAGGTTCAAGCCCACTTAGAGCCAAACAGTATCAAATACTCACCGTGTGACTCTGGTTAAGTTACTTAACCTCCCAGTGCTCCAGTCCCACCTGCTGTGCAGATGGGTAGATGCAGGATCCCACTTGAAATGAGATGCTGCATCTCAGCTGGGTTCCATATCCTGGGTAAATTGTATAATAAATAAATAAATACAAATAAACTTAATAGCACACTTGGTAGAATTTTATCATATGTCATAGAAACATAGAACTTGATGGCAGTTGAGGACCGCTTGGCCCACCTAGTCTGCCCATGTCTCTACCTAACAGATAAGCTGCAGATCATAGAAACATAGATTTTGACGGCAGATAAGGACCGCTTGACCCACCCAGTCTGCCCATTTCCCTACCTATTGGATAAGCTGCAGATCCTAGTTAACCAGCAGCCTACTTCTTCCTACCCCCACCCCCTAGAATTGCCTTATGACTGTCCCATGCATGCTTGAATTCCACCACTGTTTTTGACTCCACAACCTCTTCCGGAAGTCCGTTCCATGCATCCACAACACACTCTGTGAAAAAATACTTCCTTAAATTACCTCTAAGCCGCCCCCCTTCTATCTTCAAATTGTGCCCCCTTGTTCTTGCACACCTCTCTTTTTGAAAGATACTACCCTCTTGGACTTTGTTGATTCCCTTGAGATACTTGAAAGTTTCTATCATGTCCCCCTCTTCCTCCCTTTCCTCGAGGCTATACATATTCAGCTCCTTAAGTCTCTCTTCATATGTCTTCCGGTGCAGACCCTGCACCATTTTAGTTGCCCTCCTCTGGACAGCCTCCATCCTGTCTATGTCCTTGCAGAGATTGGGTCTCCAGAACTGCACGCAGTACTCCAGATGGGGTCTCACCAACTGTCTGTACAGAGGGATATAACTTCCTGTTTTCTACTGGTGATGCCTCCTCATGCATCCCAGTATCCCCCAGCCTCCTTGCTGCCCTCTCGCATTGCTTGCCCACCTTTAGGTCATCTGATATGACTACCCCAGGTCCCTTTCCATTTTTGTTGTTGTTAGTATCTCACCCCCCATTGTGTACTCTTCCCCTGGGTTTTTGTTTCCCAGGTGCATTACCTTGCACTTCTTAGCATCGAATCTAAGCTGCCATACATTTGACCATTCCTCTAACCTTGCCAAGTCCCTTCACATCCTTTCCACCCCACCTTGTGCATCAACTCTGTTGCAGATCTTTGTGTCATCTGCAGAGAGACATACTTTTCCTTCCAGTCCCTCTGTAATGTTGCTTATAAAGACACTGAAGAGGACCAGTCCTAATACTGAACCCTGCGGTACCCCACTAGTAACCCCCCTTTCTTCAGAGTGGACTCCATTTACTATTACTCTCTGTGTCCTATTCTCCAGCCAATTCTTTACCCAGGCTGTCATCTTGGGACCCACTCCCAGGCTGGCTAACTTGTATATTAATCTTTTGTGTGGGACTGTGTCAAATGCCTTGCTAAAGTCTAGGTAGGCCATCCTAGTTAACCAGCAGCCTACTTCCTCCTACCTCTCCTCTAGAACTGCCTTATGTCTGTCCCATGCATTCTTGAATTCCCCCGCTGTTTTTGACTCTACGACCTCCTCAGGAAGGCTGTTCCATGCATCTACAACCCTCTCTGTGAAGAAATACTTCCTCACATTACCTCTGAGACGTCTCCCCTCTATCTTCAAATTGTGCCCCCTTGTTCTTGCACATCTCTTTTTCTGAAAGATGCTACCCTCTTGGACTTTGTTGATTCCCTTGAGGTATTTGAAAGTTTCTATCATGTCCCCTTCCCTTTCCTAGAGGCTATACATCTTAAGTTCCTTTAATCTTTCTTCATGTCTTCTGGTGCAGACCCTGCACCATTTTGGTTGCCCTCCTCTGGACAGCCTCCACCCTATGTCTTTGCAGAGATGGGGTCTCCAGATCTGTATACAGTACACTCCAGATGTGGTCTTACCAACTGTCTGTACAGAGGGACAACAACTTCCTGTTTTCTACTGGTGATGCCTCTCCCTATACATCCCAGTATCCCCCCAGCCCTCCTTACTGCCTTCTCACATTGCTGGCCCACCATTAGGTCATCTGATATGACTACCCCCAGGTCCCTTTCCAATTTTTGTTGTTGTCAGTATCTCACCCCCCATTGTGTACTTTTCCCCTGGGTTTTTGTTTCCCAGGTGCATTACTTTGCACTTCTTTGCATTGAATCTTAGCTGCCATACATTTGGCCATTCCTCCAACCTTGCCAAGTCCCTTTTCATCCTTTCCACCCCACCTTGCGTATCAACCCTGTTGCAAATCTCTGCGTCATCTGCAAAGAGATATACTTTTCCTTCCAGTCCCTCTGCAATGTCACTAATAAAGACATTAAAAAGGACCGGCCCCAGTACTGAACCCTGCGGTACCCCACTAATAACCCCCCTTTCTTCACTGTGGACTCCATTTACTATTATCCTCTCTGTCCTGTTGTCCAGCCAGTGTTTTACCCAGGCTGCCACCCTGGGACCCACTCCCAGGCTGGCTAATTTGTTTATTAATCTTTTGTGTGGGACTGTGTCAAATGTCATGTCACAGAATAACCGGTAGACTAAAACCCTAATGTTCTTTGGCAATAAGAGGACCATAAACCAAATCTCTCACTGAGCAAATACAGTATATACTAATTTATATACCGGAAACAGTGACTACAATCATGGAGTCTTTATTTTTTGTACGACTTTTCGTCTCTCAAACCATCACGGATGCTGAATGATTGAGTCCTCTGTCGGAGACCCCCCAACCCCGTGTGACACTCCCCAGCCTCACAGTCAGTGAAGATCCACATGGAGCAGGGCCCGAGGGTAAACGACCATCATTTAGACAGTTCAAGATACACAGGCATTTTTCTTCCCTGTTTTTCTTAAGCAACCCTGCCCAACTCCTGCTCAGCCCCTCTCTTCACTCAACTGGCTCCTAGACTACCTTTAGGGTCAGGGAGCTCACAGCAAGGCAGATTCTCAGTTTCAAGCAGCTCTCAAAGCTGCACATAGTGCACAATAGCTAAATTAATACAGCCTTTCCTTGTGAAACTGACATTAATTTGCAGACTAGTTCAGCTCAGAAAAACAACTAAATTAGCACATCCTGTCCCCCTCAACCAGACATCTAATTGAAGCTCAGCTCTGCTAAACAGCTCTGAATTGCAAGCCAACTCATGCTTTCCCCCCAGAACTGACTGCTACCGAAAGCCAGAAGTTTAGCATAATGAATACTGCATGAAATGCTAGCCACTAATATTTAATTAGTGGATTTCTGAGCAAGAGAGGGAGACGTACAAAAAGAGCAGATTTGCCTGAAACAAAACCTCTGAGGAGTGAAGAGTGTTTGCCAATAGCTCTCATTTATTACTGTCCTACTAAAATGTTTGTTCAAAACAGACCTGAGACACCTGGAAAAGGGACTGATGCAGCTAGAGTGCCAAGCCTAGGCTCTGACACTGAATCTGAGAAGGGACTGCCTTCAAAGCTGTTCTGTATCTGGGAAGGTGGTGAGTCACTGCCTTCTACTGCTGTTAGGATTTTATCCTGACGGGATCGAACCAGCAGAGGTCCTGAGGAACTGCCCGCCTGTTGGGGTGGGTAAAGGCAAGTTCACTGTAGGATGAATAAGATCATCGGTGTCTAGAGCATCAAGGCCCGCACTCATCACTAGAAGTGCGTAGGATCTGCTGCACCTGAAACCAGCCTATAGAACAGAGCTCCCGAGCTCCCATCATCCAAAGTCATCACAGCCTGCACCCTCTACCACTAGGGGCGCGTTGGATCCGTTGTATCTGTACCTGGCCTACAGAAACAACAATCCAGTTATCATCTGCCTAAGCTGGGGAGATGTCCCCACAGAAACAGCACCAGCCTGTCATGTAAAGGTTGTATCAGGTTTTACCCCAGAACTTATCATTCCTTTTGTTTAGCTACATAGCTAGATAATATCTGGGCAGTCCTGAGTAACCTTAGAATCAAGCCCACAGCTACAGCTTACAGCCAGGAGCAACTGTTCTATTGTCCATCCAATGGTGTACTCTGCCAGTCAGCAGCTGCAGCAAACAACTGAATTTGCATGGTACCGCACCAAGGTCCAAGTGTCACAGGACTGCAATTCTGCATCTGTGTGCACACTCAAGTTGTAATTGGGAGCTCCCAGAGGGACTGTTGGGTTACGTAGTGCACCACTGGGAGGGGAGGCACTGAGTCATGCCTTACATTGGGGGTAAATACAAACTGCCACCTTTATTTTTACCTTTGCTTCCCTTGTCCCCTGCCTTGTCCTCAACCACAAAATTAAGCCGTTAGTTATTCATTTGTAACTGCTGACACATTTTGCCATTATTACATTGCTGTATTATTTGCATGCTTAAGAGTGACAGGTGCAGAGGGGGACTGTGTTCCCTGTCAGAGGGTGGGGGTTGTATTTATTTCCCATGGAAAACATCCCGGCAATGCTCTGTCAGAAGGATCCCCATAGGTGTGGCACCACATCACTTTCCAAATCCATCTCTAACCATGAACCCAGGTGCCATTCACCCAAAGGCATAGTAGACTTTGCCCTTTACCATACCCAGACTTACTCAGCACACCTCGCAAGCGGGGGTGGTTACATCTTTTAATACCAATTGTAACATGGCAATAATGGCAACACTGAAATCAAGTAATCTAATTGGTCAAAACACATCAGCTGACACACATCCAACCATGCATTAATTCCCTAGATATGACCTGCTATCTTTCAAAGCAAGAAAATCAGGATCGCACCTCAATGAAAGTTGCAATCCGACCTATAGGTGGCACTGTGTTAAGAATACTGTGCTATCTGTTAAAGCAAGAAAATCAGGAGCGCACCTCAGTGAAAGTCGCAATCCAACCTATAGGTGGCACTGTGTTAAGAACGTATGCATGTTAGAATTTTTTCCCAGAATGTATTGCCAACATGAATGTGAGGTAGGACTAGAACTGAAAAGAATGAAAGTGGTCAGTACAAGTAGGAATTTTTGAAGTTGAATCTGTATTGTATATGTGTTTTCCTAAATAATCTAAACTTAGTAGTTGTAATAGCCACTACATTAATACATGTGGCCTGTGCAATGTGCATGTTGGGAGTTATGAAAGGCACAGAAGTGAAGCATTTCTTCTAAGACATTAAGTTCATTACTATACATGATTGTTGTGATTTCACTATTTTTCCATGAGAAATACCAGTATATAACAGTAATCCCATTGTATAATTCCATGTTACAAGTGCCTTAATGACCTCGACAGGAGGTAATTTCCCAGGCATTAATGCATAGTTGGGTGGTGGGAAGCCCTCGGCCTGTGGCCTCAGACACCCCCCCAACCATGCATTAATGCCTGGGAAATGACCTCCGTCTCAACTAATAAGGCTTACTTAGATCGGCAGTTGTATAAGACACTATATATATATATATATATATATATATACATATATACACATATATATATATATACATATATACACATATATATATATACATATATACATACATATATATATATACATACATATATACATATACATATACACATACATACACACACACACACACACACACACATATATATACACACAAACACACACACACACACACACAATATAACATCTGTTTTCACAATTACAACATCTCATGTAGTATCAAATTTCAAGGAATAATGTTCTTTAGGAAACCAACGTTAAAGTCTTTATATTGTAAAGGAAAAGGTCAGATAAAGCACACCATGAGAAGCGCAGCACTGATAAAGAAGAAGAAGAATCAGCATTTACATAGCGCTTTTCATACATCCCAAAGCGCTTTACAAGCAATGCTAGACTGGTAGTGAAGTGACTGAATGTGTGGTGGCTGCCATATCGCACATCATCACCCACACACAGCCTGGATAATTGCATGAACCAGTTTATGGGAAGGGGAATGTTGGCCAGGACACCGGGAATGTTCCCTACTCTTTGCGAAGAGTGCCCTGGGTTCTTTTACTTCCACCTGGACACCCACTAGGACAACACCAGGATGGGCAGAAGGGACCTTGGTTTAACATCTCATCCGAAGGACGGCATACCCCAGCACTACAGCACCCCCCAATACTGCACTCGGATGCCAGCGATTTTTAGGTGCAAGTCCAATCCCGGTGTGGGACAAGAACTCAAGACCTTCTTTCTGGTCTAGAGGCAGATGTGCTACCAACTGAGCCACGCTGACACCTCCAAACAAATAAAGCCCAGGAGACAGTACAGTAAAGTCAGCAGCGTGCCCCTTTTCTACATAATCTTAAAAATTATGTATAAGGAGGATAACTGGCACAAAAAAATACTAAACCCGGTCTCCAACAGGTTCCAATTACCCTGCACTTCAAGTCTGCTTACAGTTACTAGCCAGTGTTGGAAGATCTATAGCAATGCTGTTATCAGTACTGCAAGACCTGTACAACATTTGCATGAGATCAAAGCAAGTAAACTGTACATGAGCAAACCTCAGCAGTTGCAGGCGTAAAAATCAGAAAGAGTATCAAATTCCATCCATAAAAGCTTCCAAGGCAGCTGCAACAGGAAGTGACTGCTACAGAGAAAGATAACAGCACTTCTGTTAGCATGTTGTCTTGAAAAGGTGAAGGTCAGCCAAGTCAAAGTTTTCTGTTTAGAAGTCATATGAGGGGACACTTGAGGGCTGTTATTCTGAAACACTGGGAAGCACGGAAAAGAATCTCGGTGCAGTGCAAACACAACAAGAGGCTCCCATACCTGAATGGGAGTTCCTCCGTAGTTGTAAAATGTTTTCTTGAGCCCCCAAAGGAAGGGAAGAGATTGTATTTCACCCCTCCCAGGGGGCTAGCCGCTAGGCTTGAATGAAGCACATCCCCGAGCTAGTCCTATAATGACATCATAAAACAAGGAAGCGCAGGAATGGCGTCGGTGATCAGGAAGTGGAAGGGATTGAGCGGTTAGCCCCCTTGGGGGCGAAATATGATCCCTTCCCTTTCTTTGGGGGTTCAGTAAAATTTTTTACAGCTACTACAAAGGAACTGCCATTCAGGTAAAGGAGCTTCCTGATGCGTTTGCAGGCAACTAAAAAAAAAAAAAATTTGTGGGAAAGGTGCTCTAAGGTTATACTTTTTTTTTGTCCTGAAACGACTCTTTCAGACTAGCTGGGGTAAATCTGTAAGTATCCCTGCTTTCAAAAACTGTTATTTTTATATTTGCAATTTTTGACCAGGAAAAAGACGCCAAGCAGGATATCATGTTTTCAGGTGGTCCCTAGGGGGTGGGCTGCATGGACCGGTTTTATCGATTGGAAGGGGAAGGGGAATGTTGGCCATGTCACAGGGGAAACTCCCTTACTCTTCTTCAATGAATACTATGAGATCTTTAACGTTCACCTGGACAGTGACCAGAGATGGCCAGAAATACAGTTTAAAGTCTCATCACCACCATGTACTGCACTATAGTGTCAGTTATGGGTATCACCCCAAGTACCTGGTGATGGGCTAGAACCCAGGCCCTTCCAATCTGCCGGCCCCAGAGATGAGTGTACTATTTACTAGTCACAGATGCCAATTTAATGCACATTATTTACAGTACTTGAGAGAGAGAGTGCAGCGTTATCCAATAAAAACACAAAAGTAACAAAAAAAAGAGACTTATTATTAAGGTTTTGCCCCACCCCATGTTATGTACGGAATAAATTATTACAGAGGGAGGATTAAGCTATGTTAATTTATTGAGTGATGGGTCGCAGACCCGAGTCCAAAGAGCAAGGAACTTCAACCAACACAAGGTACATTAAAATAGCATGATCCTCCCACCGATGGAACTGCCTTATTCCACTTCTGTTTAGTAATATTAGTTTTTTTAGCAGTGTAGTAGCATTGTAATTTGGGGTTGTATTTTTAAATAGCTGCCTTAAAGCATTAGCATAACTGGATATGTGGCAGTGGTTAGGCTGCAGCTGGTATGCTGCTCTAGTCTGGTGCAGTTGCACTACAAGGGAGTGGGTTATTTTATTGCTTTAAATAGGTATTCTGGATTTAAAATTTCCTGTACTTCCCACGTGATCTGTCCTTTTGGTGTGGAATAGAAGAAATGAAAAGCATTTTTTCGGCTGGAAATATTTTATTTTGAATAGTGTTCATCCCAATCTAGTTATTTAAGAGAGTCAATTTTGCCAAGATTTCGAGGATGACCCAATATATAAAATAAAGGATAGAAGTTAAAGGGCAACCTGAACTCACACAGTAAACAAAGACAGGTCTGCATATACTTCCTATGATGCTCTGCATTATGGGAATAGGTGTAATTTTATATTTCCTTGAAACCTGGCTTTACTGTCAATGCCTTTACCGGGTAACCCTGCTTCAGTGCGGAGGTTCTAATTTTAACATGTATTTCAGTTTGACTCTTGGTTAAATGGGTTAGAAATAATCCCCAAATGATGTACCACAATTTAGAGGATGCACTTATTATCTTTTGTATCAAGGGACAGTTGTTTCCGTTATTATACTTGCAGTGGTCTGTTCCTAAATGGATATATTTGTGTGCTTAGCAGATTCCTTCGGGGGTGGCTTTTCTCTCTCCTTGTTCTTGTACAAGTCCATTTGCAATGCTGACATAACTAACACTCCAAGGAGAACTTGTCTACCTCTTTCTAATGTGTCATCAGCAGTTGTGGGTGCCATTTTGTGAACTTTTTACAATATTACCTCCCTTCCATCCTCCAAACCAAAATGTTGCTGCTTTAATTTTTTTTTTCCACTTGACAGAAGTGTTCTTGACATTTAGTAAACACAGCTAAACCTGGATATTGAATCAAGAGCTATTTAGCTGTTGCCTGGCTGGGGCTCATGTTCCTAGAAGCGCAGCATTCTTGGCTGATCTCACAGCCTGCTGTTCTCTGAAGTCTCCCTTTCTTACTCTTGCATTACGTCACCTAAAGACACACAACATAGCGGGAACTTTGGGCCTGCTGCTGCTCCACCATTCACCACAATGGCAGCAGCACCAAGTCTCTTTCTTGCTGTCCTTAACTAAAGCTGACCGCAATCTACAGCAAGGATACGTACAGACCTTCTTCACAAAAACAATAACCTACTGCATAGATGGCAGACTACTGCAACTGAAATAAGTAGGGTAAAAAGTAAACTCAATGCCATTACAGCAAATCGGCAGACATTAACATTCTTTGAACCTTTTTTTTTTTTTTTAAATGAAACTGGACAGGATCCATGTAATACGGGCTAGTTAAGCAACACTTGCTCCTCAGATATACAATGGTGGATACCTGGAGCATGGCCAATACAGTTAACAAGGGACAGTTTTGAAAAGAGAATCCGCAGTGGTCCATCAATTACAACTGCAGCCGCTGGATGTCAAAATCTCCTGTTCTTCTCGGAATTTTAAAACCTCTTTGAAAAACCTGTTTGAGATTTTTATGAAATCTCACATAATGATATTTTTTAAATGGTCATGGCTGAAAGTATCTGCTTGCCAGTTGCACTTTACATTTCAGTGACTCTCTTTTATTTCAATTATTTATTAACAACTGTTGTATTCCAAGGGTAATAAGGTGCTTGGAATCGCCATTAGAGTGCAGTGCCAAATAAATAAAATTATTATGAAGTCTGGAGCGCTGCCATTCCTGCTATCTTTAGCTATTCATCATGAACAAATGAACAGAATAAGTCCTGGCAGGGGAGGCTACCTACCCCTCCTAAGTACCTGTGTACCTTTCTCTCATGGCTTACAGAAAATGAAACTTATAGGCCTCCATTGTTAAGTAGTCCCCAGAACCACCTACAGATAGTTTTACTTCCCAAATCCCCCCAATACATCATGAGAGTGCGGCGCTTACCCTTTCACCTCCATTTTGAAATGCACAGAGTTGGGGGTGCAGAGCGTGTGTAAGGGTGATGATTTTAGAAGTGAAATAAAATATGTAAGACCCACCTTCTTTTTTTATATAAAATTTGCAATTCTTTTAGTTTGAAATTCCAGTGAACACTGTATACACTCCAGCAGTACGAGCTTACAGCGATAACTGCCTCAGCTTAGTGCTGAATGTTCTACCACCTTGAATGTTAGATACAAAAGCCTCAGTGTGTTTGTGTGTGGAAAATGGCACAAAAGACTATTTCACCCAGCGCAGTAAACTCCCCTGATTAGAGGTTCTGTCCATAATTTAAATTTGTTTACACTAGCCTTGTCCACTAGACACAAGTACCCATTTTCAGTGGTGACTTGGAAGCACAATAGATCAACACAAATTTTAACTATAAAGCATTCATTTAAAAAAAAATAAATAAAAAAGCTTAACATTTAATAATTGCATTAACGCACTCCAGGGTTACCCAAGTTGGTGTAATTCTAGGGTCACAAGGCCTTTAGATGTACATTGAGCCTCAGGAACCCTTAAAATAATATTAACTGACAGCAACCCAAACCCATGTCATGCCTCAATGCTTAATTTCTATGGCCCAAGCAACAGAGAACTCTGCTTTAATCTGTACTGGAAGGGGAAGGTCCAGCTACAATCCCCATACATATTTTTGGGGGGATGCCCAGGCAGCTTCACTTTTAGTGCCAAAATAAAGTTTTTACTTGCACACCTTTTAAAAATAATCTGGTTGATCTATGCCCTGTCACCCCAATCCCTGATGTAAACAAGTCAGCGAAGGGACATCCCACAATCTCGCAGTCAACGTCTCAGCCGGGAACAGCCATGGGAACTGGATATATTACGATTATGTCTCGAACTGTAAAAAGCTTTCCTTTGCTCCTTACCAGTCCCTGCGCCTTTTTAAACAATAGGCCGCATGACCCAATGCATACACCATGCATAACAATGAATAGCGCACTGTATTTTGTGTACTGCGTTGTTTGTAGAGCAACACTCTTGGTCACATGACCACCCTAACAAACCTTTTAAGGATACTTACTATAGCTGGGCCTACAAATCACCCCTACAGTAAATGTGAGTAGATTGCAGGTTTCACTTCATAACAAGCATGGCTGCTTTAAGCAGCAAAGATGCCGATTTTTCTTCCAACGGTTTTCAATTAGACTTGATGGCTGCATACAAAAAGGGAGAAATCAAGGCCTTGGGCAGATCATCAGATTCTTGAAAGACTAACTATGCGACTGTATGTGAAAGGTTTAGAAATGCACGGGGGGGTCAAGCATTCTGAATGCTACAATGAAGGGAAAATGAATAGGCCGTTATATAACTGGTAGCCAAGAAACAGCAGCAGTGGAGTCAGTTTCAACAGAATGCTGGGGGTTGCAAAGCCCCATTTCAGTCGAAGCATAAGGGCAGCAAAGCTCCACCACCCACCAAATTTTAAAGTAATCAAATTCTCAGAAAGCTGTACATTAGGGGTTCATGGGGCAACAAAGGACACCACAGGGATTGCAGTGGAAATCCCAGAGGTCTTAATGCAACCACAGAATGATGCTTCTGAGCAGCAGGTAGATAATCAGAGCACCACACAGTGATGTCCCTGTGTATTTAAAAGGACTGGGGCGGAGCAAACCTATGTCCCATTTGGTAGTGAATCCTGTACCCATGTCAGTGACTTGGGTTCAGAAGAAAGCCTGAGATGCCGGCAAACAGGCTGCCAAGGATCATGGACTGCTGTCATCGGAAGCATGTCCTCAACCGAGTGGGCTGGCGCCACTCTTCGGTGGCATCACCAACCCTTGCAGTTGGGCCCAGGAAAGTTCTCTTTCTAGCCACAAGGGAAGCCATATGTTGGAAAGCCCCGCTGCTGTGGTGCACGCCACAGGTGGTGGGAGACCAGCATGGTGTCAAAAAAAAAAAAAAGCCAGGCTCCATCTTAGCTACAGCCACAAGTTGATACACTCAGGCCTCAAACAAGGCCCATTGTCTGCCTCTGGATCCTGACTGGGTCACTGTAGTGAGGGAGCCCTACCCCCTGAAGACTCCTGTTATGGAGGGGAAAAACAGAGAGATGACAGCTGTGATGTGGTTAGTGGTAGATGAAGCTGGGTGGTCACTACAGGACCACAAAGAAGTGACGTGTGCCTGATCAGAGAGGAAGAGCCTCTCTAAAAAAAAAAAAAAAAAAAAAAGGATTGGTGCTAAACGCACAGACTATCATAGGAGGATAACAGAATCACTCTACTTGTGCAAAGCAAGGCTGCTAAATGGAACCCTGTTTTAAGCAGGTCTAGTTTCTCTTCCTTTTCATTAGATACTTCAACACACAGTAGGATCATTTTTGAATCAATCACCATTCCTTTACACGACTCCCATGTTTCCATTACCTTTACTAATGGTTAGAGTTTAACCTAATCCTGTCCTTCCCTTATAACATTAACTAATAATTAACCCAGGGGCTGATAATCCCTAAACCCACAAACAATAGAGAGTAAACTGAGCTCCAGTAAGGGCTAGCTCAAATGAACACTTGGTCTCTATTCCCCCCAAACACACATACACTTCCCTTGCAATACAGCTGATGCACAGATACAGTAAACAACACAGAAAAATAATTTGGTTTTATACAGTGCCATTCATTAACACTATCTCTCAAAACACTATCAGATGCTGGCTCAGTGGCACAGAGGGCTAAGGTGCTCAGCATCTCACCTGCGCCACACCGGCGACTAGAGTTCAGAAATGGACCAAGGTCACTTGGGGCTGGGAAGTACGGAGGACTGAGCATTCATAGATGGCTCTCGGATACAGCGCTTGTCGCTGTTTGGCAGTTACCTAGTGGAGGTGGGTTGTGTGGTAGCAACGGCCATCCAGGGTGGCTGGGAGTAGGCACTGTGTGCGTGTGGTGTCTTCTTGATGCGTGCTGTGCCATAGCATACTTGCCAGCTCAGGAACAGGGGAAGCAGGGCAAAAACTTGAAGTGTGTCCCAGTCGCCATATATGACGGCAGTCTGGAGTCCTCGACCCCTCTCCATGTGGACCCCACTGGTTTGACAGTAAGGAATGTGGCGATTTGGGCCCCACATGCCGAAGTTGTTGTAGATGGCAACTGGAGGCCACAAAGCTTAATAAAAAAAATAAAAAAATTCCTCACTTGAAATATACTCCTCTCCTGCACCCTGTTCACCCTTATGAGGTGCTTGTAGGTCTCTATGATGTCCCCTCTAGCTCTCCTCTCCTCTAGAGTGTACATGTTGAGATCCCTCAGTCTCTCCTTGTAAGGCTTTTGGTGGAACTCCTGCACCATTTTAGTTGCCCTCCTCTGGGCTGTCTCCACCCAGTCTATGTTCTTTATGATGTGTGGCCTCCAGAACTGGACACAATACTCCAGATGGGGTCTCACCAGTGAGTGATACAGTGGCAACATCACCTTCCTCCTCCTCCTGCTGGAGCTACCTCTCCCAATGCATTCCAGCATCGTACTGGCCTTACCAACTGCTCTGTCACACTGCCTTGCCACTGAGACCATCAAATATGATAACCCCAAGGTCCCTTTCCTGTTTAGTGACTAACAGTCCCCCCATCCTATACTCAGTTTCTGGGTTCCTAACCCTAGGTGCATGATTTTGCACTTTATGGCATTGAACTCCAACTGATTTGTTCTTGACCACTCCTCAAGTTTCCCAAGATCCCAACACATTCTTTTCACCATCTCCCAATTATCCACACTATTGCAGATTTTGGTATCATCTGCAAAAAGGCATACTTTCCCTTCTAGCTTGTCTGCAATGTCGCTTATTAAGACACTGAGGAGGACCTGTTCCAGTATTGAGCCCTGCAGCACCCCTGCTGGTCACTCTTCCATTATCAGCGTACCATCATGGCAGTGCAAAATCTGTTTTACATGACAGAAGCTGGGCACAAAGTCATTTTGCCCTCCATGTTCACTGTCATTTCTGCCCATATGCTGATATATCTGTCACAAACGCACTCAGCGAGTCAGACCCTCTGCTCCCACAGTGCCAACCCCCGAGCACAGTAATGTGAACAGGTAACAGACAGGGTAACCCTCCTGTCTGCTTGTGGGTCTGAATCACCTTTAGTCTCAAGTTCTGGGGGGATTCAAACTGTGAGCCTTATGCTAGTGTACCCAAATGTACAGGCTCAGATAATCTGCTCTTCGGTGGGGAAGCCAGATATATTTCACCTAAGGGCACCTAACCAGGTATCCAAAATAAACCCTTAAAACTCTATAAAAGACCTTAGATGTATTCTTACCTTTTCCAAGTTTAGTAACACCATCAAGCTTTGAATAGTTTTTATCAGTCTTAACCCTCTATATGTCACATGTAAAAAAGAACTTCGAAGACACACCCAGGCAGTCTTTCAAATAAATATGTTTACTAAAATGGATAAAAACATGTAAATGTAAACACCAAACACTATCAAAAAGCATATAATCACTTAAAAGAACAAGGTTAAAGTACAAAACAAACTCCTACCACAATACAATTAGACTTTTTCTACCAAATGTATTACCTCTTTACAGTGCTTAAGTTAGATCAGAGATCTTGTTTCTTAAGAGTCCAAAAAGAAATTATACTAAGTTCAGTCACAGTATTCAGTTTAAACTGTCTCTCTCTCACTCACACACCCCTTCTCTGATGTCATCTAGCTCCTCCTTTTAGAATATAAAAAAATAGAATTACAAACAATGATCTTCCTGTCAGGAGATATTTTAAATACTGTGACTTCAGCAAAAACTAATTTCCCAAATTACGACTCTTTAATCAAGCCTTTCCTTTGATCTTGAGCAGTTCCTGTTTTCCCAAGGAACTGCAATTTTTTACAAATTTAGCACCATGGTGGTATACATGTTTTTCCTCTAAGACATCATAAAAGTTTACGAGCCCCATATCCTGGCAGCTGGGTCAGTTCTAATTAAGACAGAAAAACAGGAGACCCTTAATTAAGTCTCTCTAGTCTTTTAATTACCTCCTGGTTTCAGATCACTTGGCACTTCAGTGACCTGGGGGGGGCACCCATAGCACAGGATGTCTCATGTGAGACACTCACATACCACATTCTATATTACAAATATCATAGAACAATCATAACCAGCAGGCCAAGCGTCACAATCCTCCCCACCTAGACTGAATTTGGGGGCAGTATCCCCTGCACGGGATGAGCTTCCCAAATCAGTAAGCTCCTCATACAGACACGAAAGGCCATTGGTGTTCTGATTGGTTGCTCCAGCCATATGTTAGATTGTCATGTCATACCATTGCAAGGCAAGACTCCATCTTAACAGTCTACCATTAGTTTTTCCCATTTGGGCCAGCCAAACCAGGGGGTTGTGGTCCGTTTGCACCTCAAAATGCTGCCTGTATAAGTATGGCTCTAACTTCTTTAGGGCCCACACTATGGCAAGACACTCTTTTTCCACAGCTGAGTAAGCCTGCTCCCTGGGAAGTAACTTTTTACTAAGGTACACTACAGGGTGATCTTTCTCTTGGTTGGATGTCTGACTCAGTGCTGCCCCAATACCCACATCTGAGGAGTCAGTCTGCACTATAAAGGGTATGCTATAGTCAGGACTTGTCAATACAGGGGCGCTGCACAGTGCCTCCTTCAGTCTGGTAAAGGCTTTTTCACAGGTTGGTTCCTAGGTAATTTTCTTAGGCATCCTTTTCTTTACCAGGTCAGATAGGAGAGCAGCCAGGGCACTGAAATTGGGTACCAATTTCCTGTAGTATCCTTTTTTCCTCGAGAAAACTCCCGACTTGCTTCTGCATTTCTGGTCTGGGCCATGCCTTGATCACCTCTATTTTTACTTGGTTAGGACGGAGCTGTCCCCGGCCTACAACATGCCCAAGGTATGCCACTTCAGCCATGGCCACCTGGCACTTCTCAGCTTTGACAGTGAGCCAGGCCCTCTGTATCCTGCCCAGCACTTCATTAAGGTGGGACAGGTGTTCCTCCCAGCTGGTACTAAAGATGGCAATGTCATCCAGGTATGCCACAGCGTACTCCTCAGCACCATTTAACACCTGGTTCACCAACCTTTGGAAAGTGGCCGGGCATTCTTCATTCTGAAAGGCATTACTTTAAATTCAAATAAGCCTATCAGAGTGATGAAGGCCAACTTCTCCCTAACTCTGTCAGTTAACTCTACCTGCCAATACCCCTTTGTCAGGTCAATAGTCGTAAGGTAGGTCACCCCTCCCAATTTGTCCAGGAGTTCGTCTGTCCGGGGAATTGAGTGGGCCATCTGACTTTGTGACTGCATGCAGCCCACAAAGAAATGAGTAGAGCCATCTGGCTTGGGCACAAGGGCTACAGGTGAGACCCAGGGGCTGTGGGATCTCTGGATTACCCCTAAATCCAGGATTTTCTCCACCTCCTTCCTAATGTCCTTTTGGACAGCCTTCAGCACCAGATATGCTGTCCGCTGTATGGGTGTCTGTGTCCCTGTCTCCACATCGTGCGTCGCGAAGGGGGGGGTGGTTAGTCCAGGCTTGGTGCTAAACACTGGGGCAAAGTCTGCTAAAACCTCCCTTACTTCCTGGATCTTGTCTGGGGCCAGCTGGCAAGACAATTTAACTGCCTCCACAGAGGACTCCCGCTTGCTTTCTTCCAGCAAGTCCAGAAGGGGGTCTCCTTCGTCTGTCCCCTCCCCAGGACTACATACTGCGAACACCATGTCAGCCCTATTAGCATATAGCATCACGTTGACATAGTACATCCTTTCTGTACGTCTTCTGTCACGTAACTACGATATAGTTCACATCATTTACCTTCCTAACTACTTTGTACAGTCCAGCCCACTCAGCTTGCAGCTTGTCTTTCCAGACCGGAATAAGGATCATGACTTCCTGACCCGCCGTGTACGAGCGAGCTCTGGCTCTGCGGTTGTACCACACTTTTTGTTTCTGTTGGGCCGCTGCCAGGTTGCTCTGGGCTGTCCCCATATGCTCCTTCAGCCTTTCCCTAAACCTAAGGACGTAATCCACTATGGGAGTTCCCTGCGTTGCGTGCTTGCCTTCCCAGTCCTCCGATATCAAATCTAGGGGCCCACATACCCAGCACCCATATAAGAGCTTGAAGGGGGAAAATCCTGTCAACTCTTGGAGCACCTCCCTGTATGCAAACAGGTGGGGAAGGTATTTCTCCCAGTCCCTCCCATGCTACTCAGCAAAACACTTGAAGCACTGACTTCAGGGTACCACTAAATCTTTCCACAAGACTATTGGCTTGCGGTTGATAAGGTGTCGTGCACCACTGCACCACCCCACACTTCTCCCGCAAACATTTCATCAGGTCCGACATGAAGGAACCCCCTCGATTGGTGATAACCTCCAGCAGAAACCCAACACGGGAGAAAATCCCAAGTAAGACATCTGCCACTTAGTCTGTCCTCAGTGAGGATAGGGGGACTGCCTCGGGGCACCGGGTGGCATAATCCACCACAGTCAGGATGAACCTCTTCCTGGAGGAGCTGAGGGTATTTAAAGTCCCCACAGTATCCATTACCACCCTCTGGAATGGCTCCTCCACTATGGGCAATGGAATTAGGGAAGCTTGGGTTCTCTTACCTGCCTTCCCTATTTCTTGGCACCGGTGACAAGACCTGCAATACTCCTTCACCTGCTGGGTGAAGTTGGGCCAATAGAAATTCTGGGCCAACTGCCAAGTACTGCGTACGATTCCCAGATGACCAGACAAGGGAATATCATGTGCAGTCTTGAGGAACTGCTCACGATACCCCTGGGGAACGACAGGCTGCCTGCCTATCACCTCTCCCTTTGTTTTCACAGCCTGAGTATACATCAGTCCATTTTCCCAATAAGCTTTATGTTTACAGTCACCTCCCTGTGCTCCATCACAGTCTGCCCAAGCCCTCAGCTTCTCTAGACTAGGGTCACTTTTCTGAGCAGCTGCAAACTCCTTACACATTCCCAAGGCATGGGACAGGTCCCCTTCAGTCTCTAAACTAGGGTCCCTAGCACTAGTGTCTGGGCATTCAGGATCACGGTCATCCCTAACCCTCAGACAATGGGTCACCCCTCCTTTTTCAGAGTAACCCTCCATAGCTGTGTGGTTACTTGCTACTGGGGACATTTCTACCCCCTTTTCATTAGGCTCCATATCAGGAGACACAGGCTAGGGAATCAGACTCCCAGTGATTTCCACACTGGCTTCTGTGGGGTCCAGGGAACTACAATTTCCCCTTTCCGCTTTGCTATGGGTAACTGCACACACCATCCCCTGTTTGAGATTGTTGCCAAGGATGACGTCAACTGCTAAACTTTTGGCTACAGCCACCTGTTGTACAGTTCCCCCTATTTTGCCTGTCTAGGAGAACACTAGTGAGTGGCAATGTGCTCTCCTCACCAGTGAACCCTTGCCGTGTTACAAATTCATTGGGTATAAGCTGACCAGGCTCTACCAGATCCCCTTTTACCAACATCAGGGATGCCCCTGTGTCCCTTAACCCTTGTGTCTGTACACCATTCACCGTGTCTGGGTGCATGTGTTCCCTTATGTTCACAGGCATGCGTCCAGAGACATACAAACAACCCACTACTCTCCTAGCCCCATTCTGCGTATTGCTCACCCTTTTGGGACACTGTCTGGCAATATGCCCAGTTTCTTTACAGATACAACAGTCGTTTCTTTTCTCAGAGAAATCTTTTCTCTGAAACCTGGGGCTAACTGGTTTTTGTGGAGGCAGTGAGGGTTTTAGCTGCCCTGAAGGCATGCTTTTCCCTTTCTGCACTGCCACGCCCACCCCAGTCACTGTCAGAGCAGGTCTGCTCTTGGCATTGCAGTCAGAGAGTTCAGCAGCCTCTTGCACTGTTTTGGGATCTCAGTCCTCCAGCCAGGTTTTCAGCTCTGCTGGGCATGCCCAAAAAAAAAATGTTCCAACAAAATAGAATTTTCACTTTTATCTACAGAGTTTGCTTCAATTCCTTCCCACCTTTTTAAAAACTGACATTGTTTTATGGCTAGCTCCTCGTAGCTCACATCTGGGCTTCTCCTGAGCTTATGGAATTTAGCTCTATATGCTTCAGCAGTTAAATCAAGCTTTTTTAAACAGTGCAGCTTTAAGTTTGCTGTAATTATTATGGTCTTCATTGTCCATTTGACCCAATGCATCCCAAGCTTTCCCAGTAAGTAGCGGGGATAGCTAGAATCTCCAGGACCCTCTAGGAATTTTAGCCTGAATACAAATTTTTTCAAAGGAATTTAAAAAGGCATCCATATCCTCCCCCTCTTTAAATTCAGCTATCAATTTGTAACCCAGTCCTGTAGTTCCAGTTAAACCCAAGCCACTTACCTGCTCTGGTGCTGGTGGTTGGAGTCGTAACTTCTCCAGTTTATGTCACCTCTGGCACTCACGCTCTTCACGGTCTGCCTCTTGCTGTTCATGTTCAGCTTCTCACTGTTCTCACTCCCTCTTCTCCTCTGTGGCCTGCTGGAGCTCACGCTCTTTACGGTCAGCCTCCCGCTGTTCTCGCTACCTCTGTGGCTAGTTTGTCGCTCAGCATCTCTCTGGAACTCCAGCTCCATTCTGCACAACTCAATCTGCAGCCTGATTGCTTCTGGCTCCAGAATGTTGGTGACCTTCCCCTGCTGCTGTGGCCCTTCGCTGGCACTGGCCCTGCTGTCATCCTCACCGGATCTGGACACTGCACTGGCCGCTGGCACCTCCGCACTCAAGGTCTGGTCCCTTACAGTCACAGTCAGTGACTCGATGCTCGCATCTGCTGCCATCAGGGCATCCATGAGGTTCTGCTTGGTGGCTCTCCCCTCATACAGGACTCCTCTGTCCCGGCACAACTGCCTCAAGTAGTCTACAGTGTGCCCACTGTAGTTGGAAGCCATCTTCTTCCCCTACTACAGCTACTCTAACTTGCACTTAAGAAAAAATAAATAAAACAGGTAGAAACTTGACTATAAACAAAATTATATAGTTCTGTTTCCTTTTTAAAAATAAATCACTGCCTTATTTTGCAAGTGAGCTGTACAGTATTAAGCTGACACAATGAACAGTTAAAGCTTGTGTTACCAAATTGTATCCACATCGCTGACAACCAAGTCTGTCGCAAATGCACTCAGCAGGTCAGGCCCTCTGCTCCCACAGTGCCAACCTCCGAGCACAGTAATGTGAACAGATAATAGACAGGGTAACCCTCCTGTCTGCTTGTGGGTCCGAATCACCTTTAGTCAAAAGTTCTGGGGGGGGATTCAAACTGTGAACCTTATGTTAGTGTACCCAAATGTACAGGCTCTGATAATCTGCTCTTCAGGGGGGTGCCAGACATCTTACGCGTAAGGGCACCTAACCAGGTATCCAAAGTGAACCCTTAAAACTCTATAAAAGACCTTAGGTATATTCTTACCTTTTCCTAGTTTAGTGACACCATCAAGCTTGGAACAGTTTTTGTCAATCTTAACCCTCTATACGTCACATGCAAATGTAACCTCTAGGTGGCGCTATCCCAGGGACTACTACCCCTGCCTGCTTAACTACTAACAGGTTGAAGGGCCTAGGTCCAATGGCGGGTGCCTCCACCCAGAGGTCAGGGTTTACAGTAGTTCGACTAACTTGTTCAGCCCTCTGGGACACTGAGACCCCCTTTTATTCCTATTAGTGGCCCACACAATGCACCATGAGTATCTTCACTATTTACACTTACCCCCAGGACTGACTCTGTCGGCTGGACTCTGGAGACCCCTGTAAAACAAGATGATGCAATACAATAGCCACAGTACAATACTTTAACATAAACGAACACCACAGTCAGTTTAACTTTGCTGAAACCAACAGATCTGATTTATTTAAGGAGCTGTAACAAGAAAAGGGGAAATCAGGTAAATTAGGTTAGACACTAATAATCACAGTACTGTGCGCATATTCAGAGTCACAAATTGTCACTTTCACTGGGTACTCAGGATGGGGGGGGGGGGGGGGCTAGCCAGGATCGATGCAGCTGGTTGGGGCCCTGTGATGCAGAAAACACTTGTACAATGCCCAATTGTAATCCGGAGCTGGATGGCTCAGTTCGTGAAAAAATGGAGAAAGCAACAATCAGATGACACACTTGCAATTTCATAAACAGATGGCAGGGAGCTACCCTGATTTGTACTCACAGACTCAATGCTGGGAACTGGATGGAAGGCAGATTGTCCTGGATTGCCAGGAGGAGCAGAACAGGTGGAAAAGTCCCTTGTGAGTGGACCCCACTGCAGTTTACAGCAATCGGATGTAGTCCGAATCAAGCTGGGGTTTACTTCCAGCTTCATGCACTAAACTCACTGTACAGGGGATTTGAAACATGATTCCCCACAAGCACTACACACATTTATATGTAAAAGGAAAGTACTATACCAGGCAGGCTGCTTCTCGATCCCGACCACAATTACTGCACGATACCCGGGAGAACACTCAGCAGCTTCAGTTCCTAACAGACCGAGCGCGATTCAGCAATTTCTTCAGTCTTCTACAGGGTGAGCCTGGTTTCTACTCTTCAGATCTCCTTGATTCTCCTCACAGGTCGGATTCAGTCCAAACGGGTGCTTGCACAGGCTGCAGACCGGAATTTAGGGTCTCACATGCGCTTCCCGTGCGAAACTATACACTGCAGAAGCACAGAGCTCCTTGTCTCTTCACTGCCAAAACTGATCTAATCTCTCCAGTCCCAGAGTAGTGCATTTCCTTTAGCTCCACATTATTCTGTTGGCTGGTCCAGCTGACACTCACAATAAACTCCCCGTGTTGGTGGAAAAAGGCGGCAAGGTCTAAACTACATTTCCCAGAATCACTGCCCATACAATCCCCTTACAACAGGCTCCAGAGGAGAGTCCAAGTTCTGATTCGCCCAGAGCAGGCTCCATTTTAAAGGACCCCCACAATGATTGGTCCAATTCGGCAGTTCAGAACCAACATGAGGGAGCTACCCTGCACTGTCCTTGCTACAAGAAAGCAGGTTAAAACAAACTGCATTTTCATTATTACTCTAACAGGTTACAAGCAAACAATTACATCTTTGAAAAGTGCTCATTCTGCCCACTTAGCGACGGCAGAAATGGAGCGACTTGACAGTAACTCGAGCGGGACTCAAGCAGGGAAACACACAGACCCCCATCCAAATTAATTATGTCCGCAGGCAGACAGCTCTTAAAGAGGCAGTACCAGAGGCTCTAAAAGCACACACAGATAAACGGCTTAGAAGCTGAACACCTTTCAGGCTTGGAGCATTTAAGCAAGCTCCTGGAAGACGTTTGGGAACCCCTATTTGCAGGGGGGGTCACACAAAAAAGAACTTAGAGGACACTATTTACTAAAATGGATAAAAATATGTAAAATGTAAACACAGAACACTATATCAAAGAGCCTACAATCATTTAAAAGAACAAGGTTAAAGTACAAAACAAAAACTCCTACCACAATACAATTAGACTTTTTCTATCAAATGTATTACCTCTTTACAGTGCTCAAGTTAGATCAGAGATCTTGTTTCTTAAGAGTACAAAAAAAAAAGAGACACTACGTTCAGCCACAGTATTCAGTTTAAACTGTGTCTCTCTCAAACACCCCTTCTATGATGTCACCTAGCTCCTCCCTTTAGAAATATAAAAAATATAATTACAAACAATGATCTTCCTGCCAGGAGATATTTTAAATAATGTGACTTCAGCAAAAACTAATTTCCCAAATTATGACAATCTTTAATCAGCCTTTCCTTTGATCTTGAGCAGTTCCTGTTTTTCCAAGGAACTTCAAAGTTTTTTTGTTTTTTTTTTAAACTTTAGTACCATGGTGGTATACATGTGTTTCCTCCAAGACGTCATAAAAGTTTACAAGCCCTATATCCTGGCAGCTGGGTCAGTTCTAATTAAGACAGAAAAACAGGAGACCCTTAATTAAGTCTCTCTAGTCTTTTAATTACCTGGTTTCAGGTCACTTGGCACTTCATTGACCTGGGGGGGCACCCATAGCACAGGATGTCTCATGTGAGACGCTCACATACCACATTCTGTATTACAAATATCATAGAACAGTCATAGCCAGCTGGCCAAGCGTCACAGTATCCGCACTGTAACTATAGTCTTATCCCCAATTAGTAATACCAAAAGAGATCAGAGTTGCTAATAGTTAAAAGCAGTGCAAGCTCAAAAAATGGTGTAAAGAATGTCTCCCCAGGTGCTTCATGAGTCCGGCAAACAGCAGGGGGTTATATGAAGAGCTGGCAACCTCTGAAGGTAGTACCTTATTATACTGCATACTTAAAGCTACCCCCGATGATTTAAAGGTACAGTCTACTTATGTATTGTTTATTTATTGAACATTTCGGAGAGTAAGTTTAAGCACACGTGATCTTTCACAAAGGTTCAGTGTTAATAACAGAGATTACATGGCAACATAATGAATACAATAAGCAAGTTCCAGTGGAATGAAGATAAACAAGTACAATATAGTCGAACAAGTACAAATGGGCTAGATCAATTGCCTAAAGTTTTACAACAAGGCAGGTAAACAAACAGCGTACAATGAGCATAGTAATGGTAGATAGCTGCCGAGCCAGAGTCTTTTACAGGTTGAAATGCATACCTGAGGGACTTGGTTAGGATAATCAGCAGTTACAGTTGCACTTAACTGATAAGTTGCCCATAGTACTCTCAAACTGGTCAAACTTGGGTAGATTAAGCAAAGTCTCAGTAAGGCATCTGGCAGCTCATTTAATCAGACAGATACAGGACACTAAAATGAGTTATAACATGGAGTTAGCAAAGTGACTGAGCTGATTGGTGCAGGACTTCCACCTTACCATGCATTAATGCAAGATATATGCATAATTGCTGTGAGCAGGCCAGAGTGGAAGTCAGTGGGCAGAACGGGTCTTTATGTTGTAGCCGATGGCTTCAGCGTAAGCAGCAGCCATTTCCAAATCTGTACTTAGCGAGTGATAGTGCCTTCCCCACCCACCTGCCCCACGGATCTTGGGGCATTGAGCAGACAGTGAAGTGGGAGAGACAGTGCTGAGTGGTCAGCATGTGTGTCTGTGTTTCTGTCAAGTGCTACAGGCAGTGGGGGTGTCTTAGTGCTCATATTCTGTTCTGCGGTCAGTAGTGTCTCCCCCCCCCCGAGCACGACAGAAACAGCACTGCTAAACTGTATGCCAGTGTCCCTTGAGTGTGCACAGAAGAAAATGTCACTTCTTTGTTGTCTTCATCCCGGGGCCTGTGACAGAAAGAGAGCAAAGCCCGCAGTCAGGCAGATTCCCTGCCCCCTTCCCCACCAGTCATGCAGAGACAACAGCAGTGAGCAGAGCGAGCGGCAGCTGCTGGTAACCGGGTGCCGCTCTGTCATCCATGCAACCTGTTGCTTCCCTCATCCACCGGCCCCTGCAACTTAAACAAAGTCTACACTGCACGCAATTATGGCAGTACCCTCAGCCCCAACGAGCCACAGTATGAAGTGGGAGACCACGAGCAAGGAGTTCCTTATGTGCCACTGACAGGCTCCTTGCCATGTTGCATCAGTAAAGCGGCACCGGTGACAGCTTGTGCAGTATCCTGGCAGTGCTTGTCTCATGTCCACAGTGCATTTGATGGGAGGAGCAGTTTAGTATGTGCTGAACAAACAGAGAGAAAACACACACACACACACACACACACACACACACACACACACAGGGATAGGGAGCGAGCAGAGAGCACAGTGAGTGGCAGCTTCTGGGAACCGGGTGCTGCAGACATGGGAAACAGGGTGAGTGTAACCCCCCAAGCCTACCCTCCCTTTGCTCCATTAGGGATGCAGCCTGTTCCTTCCCTTCCCTCGTCCCCCAGTTCCCACAACCTGCTCGGCAGCTGCACCAAAGCATGCACAGTAATTACGTCAGCATCCTGACAAGCCACAGTATCAGTCGGGACAGCGCGATACAGCACAGCTGTGGCAAGCAGTTGCTTGAGAGAGCAAGACAGGGACACTGAGAGCAAGAGATAGATGTCCAGAAGTGGCCATGACTGTCCCTGTAGACTACAAAAAAGCATAGTGGGGCTCACAACAATCAGGTTGTACCAGTTTGGTGCAAATACAGCCAGTAATTTTAGAATGCTAGTGGGATGAGCAGAGTCAGCTGCTCGAATGCTGCCTCACAGACTCAAAAGCACATTGCTACCTTGATAAAAATATAGGAAAACAGCTTACCATGCAATTTCTTCCTTTTTATTCTTGCAAAAAAATGCTTAAAACAACGCCATATAAAGTGCAGGTAATTATAAACATACAGAATGTGGTGGCAGTACTAAAGATGAAAAAAGCAAATAAATACTGTCTGCACCAACATAGATGCACCGCAACCAAATTTTACAAGTAGTCAAGCAAACGAACATGCACAAAATGTGCTAATGTTCCAAACAGCCGACATTTCGACCAACAAAGCTTCCTCAGAGTGGATTGGTTACAGGCAAACACCCCTTTTATACCTTCATTCATACATATTCATTAGTGGGTGTAGACACACACATACACACACACACACACACACACACACACAGTGCATAAACTACAGGAATGTGCACAATTATAAATATCTATAAAGAGGTATTTCCTCATTTAAACTTCTTGGCTGCAAAGTGTCAAGAGTATGGATCCAAAAACACTCTTTGCAGCAGTTTTTTTTTTTTTTTTTTTTTTTTTAAAGATCACCACCCCTTATGTCCAATTCCACTTTTTAAATCCCCAAAAAATGCAGGCTCGCTGGTGAGCCATGTTGCATGTTGCATAGCTGTATAATATCTTGCCATAGCATTTGTTTGCGAACCAGTACGAATCGCCGATTTATGTTCTATCACCCATTCCCTTATTGTTCTCTTAGTCTGACCAATGTATCCAAAACCACATGGGCACACAAGTAGGTAGATTACAGATGTCGTAGAGCAGTTTATGAATGACTTCACTTTAACACTATACAAGCTTCCATCCACGGACATTGAGGGGATAATATCCCTGTTGGACAACTAATGCACACAAAACATATTTGTAGTACTGAATCTGAATATAAAAAACATTCAAAGATCATGGCACAGCGTTTTGTCCGCAGGGGATATCAGCCACAACAAGTTCAAAATGTACTGGATAAAGATACTAACAAGGATAGAAATGATTTATTGAAAAAGAAAGAAAAATCAAGTTACAGTAGATCGATTCCATTTGTATCAAACTATTGCAGCCAAAGTGGGGCAGTGTCTAATATCATCAAGAGAAGCACTGGCATGTTGTTCAGAATGTAGAGGGACTCGAACAAGCCATCCTACGAATAACGTTCCGTAGAGGGACAAACTTATGTGACAGACTTGTACATAGCCTGCACAGGAATCGCCTGGATAATGAATGCAGAACCTGGCTTTTTGCACTCCAAATGGGAATTTTAAATGTGGACACTGTGTGCAATGCAATAATACCCAAACCACTGATTGTATTAAGCATCCATGGATTGGGAAGAAATCTAAAGTAAAGTCATTCATAAACTGCTCTACGACATCTGTAATCTACCTAGTTGTGTGCCCATGCAGTTTTGGATGCGTTGGTCAGACTAAGAGAACAATAAGGGAACAGGTAACAGAACATAAATCGGCGATTCGTACTGGTTCCCAAACAAATGCTATGGCAAGACATTATACACCTATGCAACTTGGCTCACTGGCGAGCCTGCACTTTTTTGGACTGAAAAAGTGGAATTGGGCATAAGACGAGGTGATCTTTTTAAAAAAATGCTGCAACGAGAATCTTTTTGGATCCATACTCTTGACACTTTGGAGCTGAGAGGTTTAAATGAGGAAATGCCTCTTTATAGCTATTTATAATTGTGCACATTCCTGTATTTTACTACTTTATGCAATGTGTGTGTGTGTGTGTGTGTGTGTGTGTGTGTGTGTGTGTGTAGCTACACCCACTAATGAATATGTATGAATGAAGGTATAAAAGGAGTGTTTGCCTGTAACCAATCAGCTCTGAGGAAGCCTTGTTCGGTGAAACGTCAGTTGGCTAGAACGTTAGTACATTTTGTGCACATTTGTTTGCTTGACTGCTTGTACAATTTGGTTGTGGTTCACCTATGTTGGTGCAGACGGTATTTATTTGCTTTTTCTTTTTAGTACTGCCTTCACATTCTGTATGTTTGTAATTACCTGCACTTTATTTGGCATTGTTTTAAGCACTTTTTCGCAAGAATAAAAAGGAAGAAACTGCAGCAAATGGTAAGCTGTTTTCATATATGTTTATTGAGGAAATAATGTGCTTTTGAGTCTGTGCAGCAGCATTCGAGCAGTTGACTCTGCTCATCCCACCAGTGTCCCTGTAGAACCCCACACCCAAGGACATTCTTTGTGGAGAGACCGTAAGCTGCGGGGAGGGAGACAGAGCATGACACAGAGGACATGCAGAACAGCATTCATTTTGTTTCTGTCAGTTTCTCTCTCGTGTCGTGACACTTGTATTATGAGCAGCAAATCTCACAAATCAGGAAAATAGTACATCTCTGGCAGTTGTGTGCTCACAGAAGTGAAAGGTGCATTAGTTGCTGAGTACTATTTGACAGGTCGGAAGGACACATACACATTTCTTCTTTTTCCAATAGTTTTTAAGCACTTTCTCTTATTTTCCCCTTTTTCAAACACCCCATGTTCTAAGTGCAATAACCCACTCCAAGGTGTGTGGTTATTGGGGATTCACACACACCCAGGTACTGTGAGGACACACTGCCTCACAATGCACCCAGGTGTGCGTTAATCCCTAATAACCGCACACCCTGTTGTGGGTTATTGCTTACTTAATGAAGATTGCCCAGAAAAATTAGAGATATTATTTTGGTACCAAAAGAAGTGTAACATTGGAAAACACAAGGAATAAAAACATCTAATACTGACTCCAGTGAGATAATTACAAGATAATAATTGAAGGGCACCGCCTGTAGTTCGGTGGGCGGGGATTCCCTCTACAAAATACCTACACGCCCAGCCCCTCTTGCTTAGCGTTCAAAGTTTCATCGCTGGGCCGGGTGTGTGGTTCTCTGCTGCTGTTCTTACCTGCTGCCTTGTCTCTGCTTCTGCCTGCTTCTCCTTTTTTCACCGTTGAGGCACTCCATTGCTGGCACTTCTGCCAGCCCCCAAACTGTTGGTGCTTCTGCCCACCCCCCACCTTTCTATTCCCCCCCTTTCCATTCTCCTGGTTTCCTTAATTTCGGGCGTTGAGCCGCCCGGTTCTCTCTGGCTCCCTCTCCACGCCACCCGGCCCGCTTCGGTGTTCGTCCATGCTGCTTCCTGCTTCAGGTCAGGTCCATTTTTCGTCCCACATGCTACACTCTCCCCTGCATTGCTGTGCTGCTTCCCTGGTGGCTTCCTGGATATTCTTCTAGCTCCATTTATTGGGATTTATTCTGTTGCCCTTGTCTGCAATCGTACTGGGCTTTAGTCTTCGTCCCTCGGTCCAGCGGATCCCTGCTAATTGCCTGCATATTGCTCCGGAGCTTTGGGCTGCTTTCCTTGATATTTTCTTCCCGTTTCCCAGCTCTCTGACTGATGTTACTTCATTCTTGCTCACAGCAGCCTCCATGGATCTGCCTGCTCCACCTGAAGGACCCCCCTCGTTCATCGGAAGAAGACTGCGAAATCCAAACATTCCTTAAAGGACTGGACCATTCCTCATCTCCTAGCTGACTTGAAGATACTGGGGGTCCCTGTTCCTGCTGGTGTTAAGAAGCAGGAATTGTATGATTTGTGGTTCAAACATTAGAATTGCACTCCTCAGCCACAGCCTGCCCGTCCTACTAGTCCCGCTCCTGATGCCTTTAATGAATTGAAGGATATCATTTCCCATCTGGCTTCCTCTGTAGTGGACATTTCCACTCGTCTGGATATCCTGGAACAATGTTAGTCCTCCGGTTCTGCAGACTCCGGATGCCCATCAGCCTGTTCCTGCTCAGATGCCTCAACCCTCTCCTTCAGTGCCTGACATTGCTACCAACCCAGGTATTCTGGCTTCAAGTTCCTCTGTGCCTGCCATCTCACCAGTTCATCTAGTTCCTGCCCATCTCCGAAAGGACATCATCGACGGGAAAGATGTCAACTTTTTTTTTTTTTTTTTTTTTAAGTCTTTTGGTAACCGGGTTAGGCCCACTAGGCACAAGTGCCTGTTTTCAGGGGTGACCTGGGAGCACTGGGCAGTTAAGTGACTTGCTCAGAGTCACACAGTGTGCAAGTGGAGGTTGTGAGAATCAAACTCTAGTCTGGGCTGCTGGATGTACCAAGCTCATTCACACCTAGTTCCTCTAACCTCTAGGCTATACTGCCAGCCCTAAACCTTATATCATTACTTATTTCTTCCCATGATACCATTGAAAACAGGGTCATATCTTGTGACGATTTCTCCGTCGTTCTCTGTTCTAAGGACCCCAGACTTTCCAAGAAGCTGACTATTGCTAAATTAGTCTTGGCCTTTAGTCTCTTCAGAGACATTCCGTGTTCTGCTTTCCCGTCTCACAGGGAGGAGCTGGATATCTACCTCTGTTTGGTAGTAGATCTCGGCGTCTGCTATGGTAACACTCATTTTTTGATTACCATAAATCTTTTTTGGCTAAAGCTGCTGCTGCTGCTGCATTATCACACCTTAACGTGCGGCTACACTGGGGCTCTCTCGAAAATTAGTTGTTTTGCCATCATTTTGCAGGTCAGCAGGCCCTCAATTGCCAGATCTGCAGCTCTTTTTCCCATGCCGCTTCTTTCTACCTTTTATCCGTGCCGCCTACATCCACCTCACGTACTACTACTTTGGGCTCCTCTATTACCAGAACTATTCGCAATCCTATTGCAATGCCTCGTTTGTCCTACGATAAACATGGTCGTCCAATTACATTTGTGGCCAGTAGATCCGTCTGTAATAACTTCAACGATATGGGTTGCTCGTTTCAGCCCTGCCTTCTTCTACACATTTGCAGTCATTGTGGTGAAGCTCACACTAAACCTATCTGCCCCAATTTGAGGAATAGGAACAGACTATTGCATCATCCTTCTACTCCTATTAACGTGAGCGCTGTCTCGCTTACTCGCCACTCACCCATCTCATTCGTTGGTGCATTTTCTTATTTCCGGATTTACTTTTGGATTTCATACTGGCATATGCTCTCTTTCTCAGGATTTCTACGACTCTCTTAATTTGCAAACAGCTTCAACTCAACCAGACTTGGTCACCTCTCTCTTACAGAATGAATTGGATAAAGGATATATCATCGGACCGTTTCTACATGCTCCATGTCCCGTCATTCATGTCAGCCCTATTGGCATTGCTACTCACAAGTTCTCAGGGAAACAGCAACTTATAAATTGATTTATCCTCTCCACATGCTACTTGCATTCCCAGCATCAACTCTCTTATCCCTTCTCAGGATTACTCTCTGACTTACACCAGAATAGACGACGCCATAGTAACTATCAAACAACTCGTCAGAGGCGCATTGCTCTCCAAAGCAGATATTTCCGATGCATTCAAACTACTTCCAATTCATCCATCGTTTTGACATCAAATGGAAAGACATACTACTTTGCTGTGCGGGTCATGTTCGGATGCAACAGCAGTCCCAAACTGTTCGATATCTTTTCTTCTACTCTTTGCCAGTTACTACTGAATCATTGCCAGGTGACCTCAGTGATCGACCAGCTTAACGATTTTCTTCTCATCGAACCTCCTTCCGTGCCTCCAGCAGCAGCTCTTACTGCCTTACACAGTTTATTTAATCAATTAGCAGTGCCTATCTCAGAAGAAAAGATGACCGGTCCTGTCACTTCACTGGAATTTTTGGCCATCGTCCTCAATTCTGTTCACATGGAAGCTAAACTCCCTAAGGACAAGCTACACAGAATTAAGACTCTGGGTCTATCATTTTCCAATCGCTCATCCTGCACAAAACACAAACTCTTGTCTTTGCTAGGTTACCTCACATTCTCTACTCGCATAATTCCTCAAGAACGTGCCTTCATATCATACCTGCTCGATCGGATTCCTTCAGCTTCGGCCCGCCACCATTACATTTCTCTTACAGCTACTGCAAAATCCGACCTTGCCATGTGGTACCTCTTCTTAAACCAATGGAATGGTTGCTCCATGTTCTACAAGGATATTTCTCAGGATCTTTCTCCTCACGTGTACACGGATGCTTCGCCTACTCATGGATTTGCTGCTATTTTCCAACAAGCCTGGATCTCTTCAACCTGGCCTCCCGAATTTTTACAATTGCCTGCAGCCACAACCTCTTCCCCTTTATTCAAGATATATCCTGTAGTTGCAGCAGCTTTCTCTTGGGGTCACCGCTGGTCTTTGTCAACGGTGTTAATATATGGATAATCAAACAACCGTAGCTATTATTAATAAGAGCAGATCATCTTCTCCTGCAATCATGCTATTCTTGCGGAGCTTAACATGGCTTTCACTTACATATAACTTTTGCATTCAATGTTTTCATATTCCTGGTCATCTTAACACAGCCACCGACTACCTTTCCCATTTTCAATTTCAGAAGTTCCGTATCCTCTGACCTGCTGCAGATCCTTTAGCGACTCCGGCTCCTCGCTTCAGGGATCTAGTCATGCCGTGAACAGCTACCTTACGACAGCGCAAAACCTCATGTGGTCAACCTTATCTACCAGCACAAAATCAGCTTACACTACAGCCTGGAGAAAATACAATTCATTCTGCTCCATGACAGCCTCTTCTGCATTTCTGATTTCCCTGCCTACTGTATTTGCTTTCACGACTTATTGTCATATAACTCGTAAGCTGTCCTACTCTACCATTCGTCAATACTTAGCAGGCATCCAATTTCACTTTTGCCTGCGAGATCCAGCTTCTGTTTCCTTGATTTCTTATCCTACAGTTAAATTTCTTCTTACAGCAATTAAAAAACTTTAGTTCAAAAGAATGCCTTCTCGTCTGCCCATTGACGATACCATCTTCAAAAGGGCTAATCAATCTACTGAAGTCCGAGCCTCCTACTCCAAACTCCATTCTACTTGCAGCTGTCTGTCTTGCATTTGACAGATTCATATGCCTTGGAGAATTCACCATTTCCTTGACTTCTGCAATGTCTTTTCTCAAGGTCAAACGTCTTACCAAGCGATCCGACTACTACGTTCTTCATCTTCCTACATCTAAAACTGACAGACTTCAGAAAGGCATAGACATTCAATATTTTCCTACAAACACTGCTTGGTGCCCAGTCTACTTCTTAAACCAGCTTTTAAGTCTCCATAGTCAATCCTGTCCAGAATCTCCTCTACTAACCTCCTATAACGATGCACCTTTAACCACCACAGAATTTGTGGATTCAATTTGATTACTACTGCAACGTCGGGGACTTGATCCTTTCACTTATTCTGGCCATTCATTTCGAATCGGAGCTGCCACCTCTGCATCACGAAAGAAAGTTCCAGCTCACATCAGTAAACGTCTGGGAAGAGGGACATCATCTTGTTTTGAGACATACATTCCTAATCCCAAAGCAGAAATGCATTCAGCTTTTCTTTCCATCTACTCATAGTATGCCTAGAAGGAAGGCAACTTGGTAGCCATGGTTCTTCAGAGGTTTCCTCCATTAAAGGGTTTTTTTTCCCCTCCCGAGTGCTGCCAGGTATACTCTCCGTGAGTTGAAGGAGGTGGATACTATTCTTTTTTGGGCCTTCCAGCTATCAGCCCATAAACAAAGATGGGAACGAGTAAGGCCAAAACATATTCAAACAAGTGGCACCAAGCACAATTCAATAACATTATATTCCCGCTCAGTGAATTGAAGGGCCCCACCCGTAGTTCAGTGGGCGAGGATTTCCTCTACAAAATACCTACACGCCCGGACCCTCTTGCTTAGCATTCAAAGTTTCCTCCACTCTCCCTTCCTCCTTCGGCGCTCTTCCCATCTTTAGGGCCTTCCAGCTATCAGCTCAAACAAAGATGAGAACGAGTACAGCCAAAACAAATCAAAACATATTCAAACAAGTGGCACCAAGCACAAATTCAATAACATTAAATTCCCGCACAGTGAAATTCCAAAGCACTCATCAGACAAGCATGATAAATATTTTGAAAAACAATACAAGTCCCACCCATTCCTGAGGTAGATGCTTGTTCTTTAAAATGATTTTCCAGTTTTCAGATACAGTATTAGAAACACAGAAACATAGACAATGATGGCAGAAAAAGACCAATGGTCCATCTAGTCTGTCTGTAGTTAACTCAGAGACCAACTGTCCATCCAGTCTCCTAGCCCTTCCCTATTCCCCACCCAGTTTGTCACGCCAAGTAACCACTATACCCTTCACGCTGTCCCAACTGTGCCTAAAACCACTGATGGTTTTAGCACTCACCACCTCAGGTGGTAGACTGTTGCATAGTTCCACCACCCTTTCTGTAAAATAATACTTCTTTATGTCCCTCCTGAACCTCCCTCCTGTTCATTTCCACTCGTAAACCTGAACGGTTATTCATGCAAAATAATTCTCTGCAGTTTGCCTTGTTTACTCCTTTCAGGAACTTGAAGGTCTCTGTCATGTCTCCTTTCTTCCTTCTAGTCTCTTAGCAAGTACATGTTCAGTGCCTTGAGGCACTCTTCATAAGACCTGCCCTGCTGGCCCTGAATCATCTTTGCCACCCTTCACTTAACAGTCTCCAGTCCGTTGCTCTCCAGGTAGTTCATAAAGTCCTCTTTGAGCAGTGGCTCCATCAGCTTCCCTGCAACTGAGGTAAGACTGACAGGGCTGTAGTTCCCTATTCATTCCTTGTCACTCCCCCCCACTTATGAAGCAGAACTACATCCGCCAGCCTCCAGTCCTTCAGCACTACTCCCGTCTGTAATGATCTACTGAACAGTCCCTACCAGGGGTTCAGCCAGTTCAAACAAAAGGTTTGCTCAGGTGTGCTACTGAAAGGGCAGCCAGCCCTGAAGCAATACCTGAACCAGCAAGGAAGTAGCAGCACTCAAGATGCAAACGAAAATCCAATTTTAGTGCATACAATAATACATCGGACTGCAGCCGGCTACACAGAAGGAACCCCAGCGCTTCGACTCAAACCAGAGTCTTCATCAGGGGGTGGGGTTGTAAGGAAACCATAGTACTTTTATACATTGCATTTCAGGTGCAAGTAATATCAAAAACAATCAAACTGAAAAGTGCTCAAATACAAATTAGTGATATTTGCTGCCTGTAGTTCAAATGGTAGTTCCATTTTTTTTTCCACTTTTTACTTCATCAAAATTAATTAACATAAAAGAAAGGCAATGCAAACATAAATAAAAATTAAAGGTTTTGAAGAGGAGTTGCTAGACTGAACAGTACTCAGCATAATCACAAGGCTTCAATGTCAAGGACCCCCTATATATTAAGTTATAAGGCTAATCCAGTGGTCGAAATTAGCATACCCAGCTTGTTACTAGTGCAAGTAGGAACAGGCTGGTGCATGTAGTTTTGTCTCTAGCTTGCACTGTAGTGCATGTAGCCAGTTTAGTCTTTTGGCTGCAATACCAAGAGCCGCCACTAGGGGCGCAGTGCTGAGTGTACATGCAGGCTGAAACTTTTTTTTAGCTTGATGTCACACACGCACGTGCGCACATGCACTCCACTGAGGACTCGGGACTGAGCATCTGCACGACGAGTGTCTACAGAAAAGGAGGCAGGACGTGGCAGTGCCAGACAGGCATCAGGTTCAGGAGCAGCTATAGTGCAAAGGAAGCGGGGCACTTATATTAATGACCTGAACTGAAGCAGTGACTGTTAGGAAGGGGCTGAGGTGGGTTCTGGGCTGCACAGTCTTGAAGAGCTACCAATCAGGATTGGTGTTAAGTACATGGGGCAGGGTGATCACGGAGCTAAAGGCAGGACCTAGTGGCTAGACTCTGGCATATACCATGCAGTGTTAACCTTACTGTATCACAAGTGCCTCCTTCCGTCACTCTCGTGGCACAGTAAGGTTAACACAGGCATGCACATCAAATTCAGCAGCTATGCAGTTTTGAGCTTGTGTGTGATCAGTCACTAGGCGGGAAGCTCCATGATCGTGATCAGTTAACCAAACAATCTTTTCTGTGTAAAAACTATATTATTAGCTGTATCTTAGGCAGGTAGAGTGTATTTAACCACTAAAGGCTGTAATTAAGAAAAAAGATGTTTGTACATCTGGAAATAAAGAACTGTCTGGCAAGCAAAGTAAATCGAGGCTTTACCTCCTTTAAGCAATGGTGGGTTTCTTCTGTTGTGTTTGCTTGCGTCAGAGGGGACTAAATAAAAATAAAAAAAAGAGCAGTTGCAGTTCATTTTTTATACACTCTAAGTGAGGAAAGGAGAACTTAACTGTCTGTGTTGAGCAATTTGTGGTGTTATCACAACCTCGCCATCTTGATTCCTCACTCATTTATTTTTTTGGGGGAAAAAAATACTTGTGCTAGTTTCAGACAACTGCTTTTCTTTTATGTGTGGGGACAGTCTATACGTGTTATAACAAACCATAAGTTTAAGCAAAGGTAGTGTGATTTGCTGCAGCCCAGATAAAATGGCAGTTGCTGTTATTTTTTTCAATCTAATATAAAGTAAGGGTCAAACCTACAGGAGCTGTTTACCTGTTGAGCAACTACTGTGGTTTTATCAGGTCCACAACATTGCCACATTTTGATTCCCTACTTATTCACTTTGTGTGGCAAAAAAAGTACTTGGTCTTTCAGACAACTGCTTTACTTTTTTGTGAGGGCAGTCTGTAAAAAAAAAAAAAAAAAAAAAGATCATTTAATACATATTAATCTGCAGCAGTCTTAATCCCTTAGTCTCGCAGTCCCAGGTCTGACTGCAACAGCTGACAAAGCACTGTTATCTCCAGTCCAGTCCATCCAGCACCAGTTGTGTCTAAATAAGTGAGGGGGGGAGCTAGCCTTTAAACCATTAAGTACCAGTCCAGTCAGTGTGTGTGTTATAATGGTGTGAGCTTTGTTTCACGTTCATCTTATACATAATTTACTTTTGTCAGACAGAGTAAGAGTAGTAATTCAAGGCGAATTACAGGTTTACTGTCAGCCTCTTCTTCTGTAATACTTTTGTCTGTTGTGAAACTGGATAAAATTTAAGAAAAAAACCTTTTTGTTTTGAACTAAGGAAGCACGGAGTTCACTAACGACAGTGTAGCCTATGTAATCGTTCAAGTTGCACAGTATGTCAATCTGTGCTGTGCTAGTAGTGTCACCTAGTGCTACACACCTAAGACTGTCACTGGCCTGCCCTACAGCCCCCACCACCCCGCTACTGTACTCTTCTAATGTGAGTGTGTGAAATTATACACTCCGATTTACTGTACTGAAATACCTTACAGTTGCTCTCTCTTGCTCTCTAGTTTTGGAGACAGTACAGTTACCAGTTTTGGTGGGAAAAATAAATCCCTAACTGGTTCAGCAGCCTTGCCTTGGCCTTGCGGACTTGACTTGGCCTTAGGAGTTCACTCTTAATTTTCCTGAGTTAATCTCAGATCACTGAACTGAATTTATTTGAATGCCGTCACTCACCTGCCTGCCTGCTCTGAGGGATCCATCTGTTTAGCAACTTAGGTGATATTAAAAAAATAGACTTTTCTGACTCACAGCAGAGCAATTTTTATTGACATTTGTGTTACATAAGAAGGCAAAGACAACATGCTCACAGCACACTGTGTTAAATAACCATGCCACCCAAGAAAGTTTTACCCAAACCAATTAATACTCTTTTTCACTACAAGTTCAGCAAAGCAAGTGGTGAAATGGCCGCGGTGGATGCTGCGGTTGTTCCCGTAGCTGAGGTTGTCCAGACTCAGTCTTGTGTGTCTCAGTCTGGCGGTGGTGGCAGCAGCCAGTCTGAAGTCTCACAGATTGATGCTAGTAGTAGTGCAGCAATAATTCCCAGCACTAGTCCTTCCAATGTGAATGTGTCAGTACCAGAATCTAACTCCTCCGTTTCTGAAGTTGAACCTGTGTGAATAGTCCTGCCTTCTTCTCCAATTCCTCTGAGCCCTATTTCTGACTGTGCCCATATCCAACAGTGTACCTCAAGCTCAGTGCCTCCTCCCCAGCCTCCTAATGCACCACATGATGGAAAGCCACACTTAAAAAAAAAAAAAAAACATACATTTGTGGACTCTTGGAAACAGAATCGTAAATGGCTTAAATACGGCAGTGAACTAAACATCATGAACTGTGAATGGTGTGAACCATTTGATAAATCAGTGAAAAATAATTTCAGGGATGGGTGTTCATCTTTTAGTAAGTCAAATGTCGAATTTCATGAGTCATTAGATTTCCATGAAGCATACAGAAAAGCATTTTTTGCCAATGGTATAGCCCCCACAAAGCAGCCATTAATAAAGATTGTCCCACAAAAAAAAAAAGAGTTTGAGCAAATGAGGGTTCTTTTTATAACAACTTTTTTTCTTTTTAAAAAAGCACAACCATTTACTGATCTAAAAGATGAAATAAACTTATAACGAGTGAATTGGGTGTCAGTCAGAGATACCTACTGTAATGACAAACAAATGTAATCCCCATGCAAATGGGAGTTCCTAAATATGCCAGCTTGGGCTTACCTGCCACCCTAGCACTGCCATTATCTGTCTCCCTTTTGCCATCTCTCCCGGGCTTCTCCCGATCCTACTAGCAAGGTTTCTGGTCCCCCAGGTTCTGTTTTGCTCCTCTGGTGCCCTGCCATTCAGCCCATATGAAAATCCAGCCTCTCGGGGCTCAAAACACCCCTCGTGATCTCCAGCTTTAAAAATGCTGCCTCCAGGGCAGTGGGAATCATATAGGCATAAAAAGCACCTTTGATCTCTAACCGCTTCATTTTGTAGTCGCTTCGGGGACTGTGCCGATGGTCCTGGGATCCCTCCTACGTAATTGGGACCCAGTGACCATGGACAGCCTGCTGGGGGGCTGCTCCAGTAAAAACTGAACGAATCTGACCAGGGTTCATTTAAATAGGTCGGAGCTGGGCTCAGGTCATCTGTGTAAATTATAATGTGTGTTTAGCTGCCCCCGGAGTAGCTATTTTTGGCTTCTGCCAAAAAAGAGAGAAAAGTACATTTAAATAAATTGTTGCTGCATAAGGGGGATGTACTGTACATGTGGGGGAGAGGGTTTCAAGTTAAAATTAATGCTTTTCCCTGGCACTTCCAGAACTTTGTGGCTCTAAGTGTCACCCTGTCAGCTGCTGCAGGGGGAGCTTGCAAATGTGCAGCAGTGACAGGAAAACCTGTGGAGCCACACCCTTCATCTGTGCAGCAACTGCAAGTACACCATCTGGACTACAGAACTGTGGGGCATTGGGGCAAATATCTATTTCTCTAGCTGCACCAGGACATTGTTCAGGACTGTATCTGACCTGCTATAAGGGACAGTGGGCTAAGCAGCCATTGCAAGCAGTCACAGCCAATCGGAAAGCTAGGAATAGAGAGCCAGGACTTGTGGGACACTCACTACACCGCACAGATAAACCCCCAGGTGCTCATGGGGACTTACAGGGACATCATTTTAGGCACTAATTCACCAAACCAACTGTGCCTTGAGCATTCTGATTGACAGGTCCTTCAGCCACTCAGAGATCTGTCACCCCACCTCTGCTGCCAATTCAGGAATCAAAAAAAAAAAAAAAAAAAAGAGTCCTATAAGAGACAGTGTTTGCCAGCACTGCTTCAGATCTGCCAGCCAGAGTGAGAAGAGGAGAGCAGGCTCCAGCCTGGTAGGGGGCTCAGGCCCCTGCCATGCTTCCAGGCCTGGGCCACTTAGCTAAGCCCCTCCAGCCTGGAGGAGGTGTTTATTTTTTAGTTAAAGTAATTTAGTTTAAGTTGCAACTGCTAGTCTGGAAGTTGCCAGAATTGTCCTCCAGGTGATAGCCCTCCCTCCCACATCAGAGAAAGATGTGGAAAGAAGACCAGCTGTCACCAATGCCTCAGTTGTGAGAGAACTGAAGAACACCAGGATGCCTTCAATTGCGGATGTGACCCGTGGAGGACCTGAGGGAGTACCCTCGTACCCCTCCTCCGGTGCAAGGGAGAAGCTTCAGAAGTAATCTTGGGGGCCTCAAGCCTCACTTAGAGATATTTTTCTGCTGAATTTGTGAAAGAGATCTTAGAGGTATCAGTCTGGGCCACTAAGCCCCAACAAAGACTGCCTTGATTGACAAATGTGCAGATGCATCTTGTCTGCTGTCCAAATGGCCAATATGTAGGTGCATCACGATGTCTTGATAGCTAATCATATGAATGTGCTGATTTCTGTCATTGCCCTATGAGTTAGTTTCTGCCTTGAGGAGTTGCCAGCCAAGCCACGTTTGACACTTCATGAGGTGGAAGACCCTAGAGCTTATTGTTCCTGACTTATTCTGGAGATTTCCCGTTTCTGTCTCCACCGGATTCCGTCTGGAAATGCTTGCTAAAGGTGTTTTAATATCTAGACGTGCTGGATGAGAAGTTGTATATGGATGCCTTGCTTGGTATTTAAGTGTACTGGATGTGACTTCATGCAAATGAATGCTTGATGAAAGTATTGTCTTCTAATTACACTGGATGGGACTTTGAATTATTGTGCTGAGTGTTTGGGATGTGAAATCCAAGATCTAGCCAAGTAGCTTTTCCTGGAATATTCAGTTTCTGTGAGGCACAGGGCAATCCCTGTCTTTCTGTGACCAGCAGGGCCTATTTCTGCTAAATGCAGGGCAATCTCTGCCTTTGTATTGCCCAAGCTCTACAGCCATTGTAGTGACCTATGCTTCCAAGTTTCCCCCCCTCTTCGAATCAAAAGCCAGCCAACTCGACCAGCTGCAATGTCCACCAGGCCTGCAACATCTAGGACTTTGGTTATCTGGGTATCCATTATGGCATGAGATTGGGGGGGTTTCAGCTGTATTTGGGATTGGTACCAGTGTGGGTATAATAATAATTGTAAATGTAACATCTGATTAGTCAACAGCTAGATAGCCAGGGCTCTGGGTATCACTGAGTCGAATTGGGAAATGTGATTGCCTTGTTTCCATTAGTAATGTAGTCACCCAACTAGAGGGTTCACCAGCAAAACACCAATCAAACCTGTACATATGTAAATAGTAATCAGATAACCTCTACTCCACTTCCCCGTTCCCAACTCCTATGTCCCCTAAATAAATTGATTGTTACTGTTTTTGAATTTGAGTGTGAGCATATTATTAGAGAGAGTCTTTAATTATAAAATGTTTATTGGGGCATGTCTGGGGGTGGCTAATGGTATTCGTGGGTGGTATAACATCTCAGGGGGTTATACCTGCTAACAGCTAGCCCACGTAATGCACACTCTGAGTGGAGGCACTGTGCATTGTTTAAAAGTGTTATCAGTTAGCGAACCCAAACCCCTTAGCCTATCATCCAGGGTAGTCGGCAGGGGTGTAACACTGGGGACAGCACCACCCAGGGGTTACACAAGCAAGAGTTCTCAAAGAATATATTTATAGAGATAAGATGGAAGATCTAATATCATTGGCGAAGTCTCAAGATTTCTTTTCCATTCTGCTAGATGGCTCAACTGACAAAAGTACTGTAGAAGAGGAGGTAGTGTATGTCCGCGTCTTGGAAAAAGGGCATCCCTGTATCTAAATCTGTGGCACTGAAACCTCTAGACAAGGCAGATGCAGAAAGTATAACAAACTTTAAAACATACAATGGAAAATGATATCCAAATACAATACTGGAAAAATAAATCAGTGGCTTGCTGCTTTGATGGGGCATCAGTCATGATGGGCAGTAAAACTGGAGTAGTCACAAGACTGAAGGAGGAAAGACTTTTAAAAGTGGTGCATTGCTGTGCACACAGACTTGAGTTGGTCACTAAATATGAGATTAAGAGGACACCACTGTATTCCACAGTGGACGATTTGCTTTCATTACTGCATGGCTTCTATAAACACTCTGCTTTAAATTGGACTGGTTTACAGGCTGCGGGGAAGCACTGGTCATCTGGGTACTGCATCCTGTAAATACTGGAGGAACAAGGTGGCTCCCACACCACTAACGTGCTGTGAAAGTGTTGCAGACAAATTATCCAGCCATTGTTACACATCTGGAGGACGTGTCAATCAATGGCACAGGGAATAAAAGTGAAACGGCCACTGCAATCCTTAAGCTGCTAAAATCACCGAGAATATTGTAGTTCATCAACTTCCTAGAAGTCTACATAGCAGTCATGTCCAGACTAACGCTGATATTCCAGCAAAATAACTTAACAGTAGACTACGTACAAGCTAAAGTTCTTTCTCTCATGACAAAACTGAAATCTCTCAGAGATTCAGAGACTATTGATTGCCTTGACACAGGGATCAATTTTGTGGATGGTAAGCTGCGTTACTAAGATGTGGAGCTTCGTTCTTCTGGTTAAGCAAGACATAGCAGATCAGATCCCAATGAGGACGCAAACACTGCAAAGAGCAGCATTGTGTCTATTGTGAAGAAAGTGCTAGATTCCATCATAAATGGAGAATCGTTTTTCTGAATTTGTGAATGATCGTGTCATTACAGAAATAGGAATTTTCAACCTGTCTAACTGGCCTAACTCCGATTCCCTGGCAGAGTACAGGGAGACACAGAAGTCAAGTCATTATTTTCTCACTACAGTGACATTCTAGAACCAATGGGGTACAGTGCTGTTTCAGCAGTCTTGCAGTAGTCAGAACTGAAAACATATGTCCAGACTCTAAATGCAGCTTACCATCCACCTTCAGATTCCACTACTATGTGGGCTAGTGTTATTTCTGAAGAAAGGGATGACTTTAAAGACATTCTTTCACTGCATAAAATATTTCTTCTCATTCCATCTTCTACTGCAGAATGTGAAAGAGGTTTCTCATTAATGTCAGATAAAACATGACTGGAGGGCAAACTTGAGACCAGAAACTGTGTCAGCTTTAATGGCAATCAGTCTGAGCAGTGACACAATGTCCACAAACTCACCAGATAATGCCATAGCTAGGTGGTGGCAGCAGAAAATAGAACAAGGAGACCTCAAACCGCACTTTATCATGCCAGAAAAGATATGGAAAAGCCTGGAAAAGTGTTGAAGGCACTAATATGTAGAATAGTACTAAATCAGTTTTTATATGTGTCGATTCCAGAATCGGTTAAATCTTTTCATTTTTTATCATTTTGTCCACCAGGGCAAGAAACCCGACTGTGGTGCATATAACTTTTGTCGCCACATGCACTTTGGTGCAGGTACCAAAAAAAGCTAATTTCTACCCTTGGTGTTGGCACCTCAGGGTAAAGAATGTTTATATCCACAATGTTTATGATGGAATGTTTATCATTAATAGGCACCTTGAGACATAGCTTGTGAAGATGGATGATGGAAGCTCCATCCCTTCCTGGGACAGGAAGGTGGTAAGCAGTCTGCAGCAACTGCTTCCCTGTTAAGGTGGGGGATGTGTGACAGGGAGATCCTGCCACTCGTGAGGACCGACCTTTTCTTAAATATGTTGCAACAGTTCTTTCATTTCTTAGCCCGATGTATCCTTTATCATTTCTAGTCCATCAGGTTGGCCACTTATGGACACCCCCCCTTCCCTTTCTTGACTATGCTATAGTGTCCTCTTTAATTTTCCTTTCCCCTCTCAGGTTACTGTTGTGACCTCTGAGCTAATGTAAAATGACAAGCTGTGTTCTTTGTTGCTGGATTTAGTATGCAATGGCACTATGTCATAAAATATCTTTATGTATATAACTTATCTATATGAAACCTATAAATGTTCAAAATAACATGGCACTATATGTTTTTGATAAAGGTAAAAAGTACTAGGTGACTGTATTACAGAAATTAAGTTACCTGGGTACAGATATCAGAAAAAACCCTGTTATGTTGTTAAATGCATGTAAATTGCAGATTGTTCGAGAACCCTCTTGGTACCATGCATTCCTGCTGTAAAATAAGCCAGTCTGAAAAGTCATGGTGATTTGCATATACATCCCATGAAGCTTTGCATTACTGAGGTATGTGTGATGTTGTGTTTCTTTGAAACTTGGCTTTATTGCCAATGCCCTTTGCGGGTAACCCTTGCTTCGGTGCTTCTTCACTGGGGTTCTTTGTCTTTAGCTAGCTTTTTTTTTTTTTTATTATTATTTGAGCCCCCACCACCCAAGCAAACAAGGCCCACAAAGGGGAAGCTGAATCTCAACTGAAAAATTTGATTAGTAGATCAGTTGGTGCTGACTAAGTGCATAGGAAGAACATGCATAGTTTGTTGCTGCAAACTGATGTATTGAAGAAGGGACATGCTATTGCTGAAGGTTATCCTTTGTATTTTAAATAAACATCATGCAGAGATTGTGTGTTGAACCTGAAGTTCTGCATCTGGTCAGTCTGTTATCCCACAACCCCCTCCACACCCACCCTCTGAGAGGAAAAAAGTGCCTCATAATGTTGTCTCTAAATCTACCACACTTGAGCTTCCCGCATCGTACTGCAGGACACCAGATCAAGTACATATGATTTTTTTTATTAACTTATTTTTTATCGATTTAACTATATACACAACAGTATAAAATCACATAGGCAAGCATAATGAGTTTAAATATATTTCCATGAATAATTACATCATTGTCACAGTAAGGAGGGTATATGCCCCTATATCGTGGTACTTCACTGGGGGAGTTACTAAAAAGATTTGAAAAACTTTCATTCAATTACACATGCCATTACTGCCAAATAAAGATATACCTAACAAAAATCATGCACCCCATGACATGGGTATAGTTCCCCTTGACCCTTCCAGTGAATTATACAAGATAGTATTAACGCAGCAGCCTTCAGGCTCCAACATCTATAATACAGCTTTCCACCTCCCACAGATTTGAACTTCAAAATTACTGCAAAGAGAGGGAAAAAAAAAAACCCCATCAACTCTAGGGATATATATTAGAATGCTAGCAACAGTAAACAGATTTAACTTTAAAGACACCACTCTGTATAATCCCTCGGTTTAAAAATCGGAGATATAAAAATAGCTGTAAATCTTTAATACAGTCCAACCATTTATAACTTCAAAATATTCATATCACTGCCCTATACTAACTAAAGTCCGTAAACAGCTCTATTTAAGCTGTGGATTAACAGGTCTCCAGCGTTCCAAACATTAGCAGCAGCGCTGGCATGAAACTAAATCACCACTCTGTGAAGACGAGCCATTTAAAAAGTCTGCATTCGATCGGCAGTCCTGACCACCATTTTACCTGCTTTCCTATGTACCCCATTCTTCTTGGCTACAGCTAGTGAGCCGAAAATCCAACATTAATAAATCTAAAAGGTGTACAGTTGCAGCCGTGGTACATGGAGTAACCAGAAAAGGCAGATTACAACAGGAATTTCAATACTGACATTATCCCCATACCATATTACTCACGGTCCTCCGAATCGGTTTCTGGATCGAAACTCTTTCTCCAGTCAGTCAACCATCTTAGCCACATCTCCTCGTCTGCAAATTGGTAAGTTTTGTCCCCATGGAAAATTTTCAAGCTGGCCAGCATTAGCATTATATGATGTATTCCAAGTTGCATTAGATGTTGTCTGACCCCGTCAAAACTATTCCAATGCTGCCGGATCGCGTAGCCGAGGTCCAGGAAGAAATGGAGCTCATGACCCTGCCACTCCATCATGCTCTTTCTCCATGCTTGGGCAAAGATAGCATCCCAGTCCACCACAGTGGCCAATACCACGAGGAGTGTGCATGGTGGCATTTCCTTGATCGCCACTCGTGCTCTCCCACCATGAGGACTGATCTGGTAAAGTTTCATTATTGAAATAGGATCCACAATCTGCAGGGCATCCCTGAACACAGCTTTGAGGAAGTCTTTCTGGCTATCCCCTTCAACACCTTCGGGGAGCCCTAGTATGTGCACGGTCGTTGCTCTGGAGGAATTTTCCAAATTTTCAAGCCTCCTCCTGAGAACTCCATTCTCCTTCACTATGCCCGTGGTCACTAAGATCACTGACTCTGCCATTTTTTTGCTGCAGATTTTACCTCAGTGTCCAGTAGCCCCAGTCTCGTGTCAAGAAGCTTAAAGAAAAATGGAAGATTTTTCAATACAGTTTATCTAAGCTTTGGATGGCTCTCAAGAGTGCAGCATTTGTTGGTTGAAAATCCATTTCTCTGGTGCCACTGGATTAGAATATTTGCCCGTGCTTGGCTTAGCTGTTTTTGCCCGGGCTCCATCTCCTCCAACTCGTTTTGTTAGTTTTGCCCATAACTCTTGCATAGTTTTATCCAGAGATTTCAGAGAGGTATCTTTCAAGATAGGAAGGTCTCTGCTTTCAAAAGAAGTATATTTAGTTCATAAATTCTTATATAGTAGAACTAAAAGTTCAAAATCCGTAGGTAAGAACCGCAGAGCTTGATGGAAATGCCACTTCTAGTTTGGCGGTTGGCCATACACCCACAAGCACATATAACTGATCTTGTGGATACCCCTGAGTATACAAAACACTGAGTTCATGTGCCCACTCATTCTCCTTTTCACCAATGGGAGGGCCTCCCACATCTCCTCATAAGCTTTGTCCCCCCATGCAGCTCATCATTTTGGAGGTCCTGCATTGTACCCTCTCCACTGTCTCAGTGTCCTTTCTGTATTGAGGAGACCAAAACTGCACTCAGTACTCCAAGGTGGGGCCTGACCAGGGCTTTGTAATGTGGCTAGATTACTTCCCTTGCTCTGCTAGTCACCCCTCCAATTGATGCATCCCAGAATTCTGCTGGCTCACATGACAGCTGCTGTGCAGTTTGTCCTGCCTCCACCCCTTGTCCAGTACAGCACCCCAGTCTTTTTCTGACTGTAGCTAAAGGAGCCCCACACAGTGTGAAGGTCCAACCTTTGTTGCTCCTCTCCAAGGTTGGCACCTTGTATTTTTGAGGCTCCAGGACCTGGACCAATCACTTGGCTTGTTCAGGTCATCTCCAGCATCATTACTTGCTTTGGCTTTGTAATTTGTGAGTTATGTTCTTGCTCCTCATGTATGTAGGGGTATGCAGGAGTGTGTGTTCACAGAGAAAAACTGGCCTTCTTTAGGTGTGCGCTGGGACATAAGCACTTCAGCAGAAAACCCAAGGGATGCCTATACTGGAACAAACAACACCCTGGAGTGTGTTAGTACACGTAAAATAGTCTGGTACTAATGACTTTTGCTTGGAAAATGGCTTAAAGGTTGAAAATGAGGTTCTATAATGGTATTTTATATGCTGGAATGGCTTTCTTCAATCGCTCAGAGATATGGCATATTTTCCCTTGTTAAAAAGACTGAAAGCGAGTAGCAGTGCATGATGGCTGTCTGCTTGAGAGACAATGTGTACTTTTCAGAAACTAAGGAGTTTTTTTATAATTCTGTTTGCTATAAAGTGGCTTGGAAGAGTCTGCTTCAGGCTTATGGAGGACTGACATTGTTTTACTGTCTATTCGACATGCTTGCTTTTTTTGGAGGGAAGGATAGACATAGTTGTAATTCTGTTCATTTTTTAGAATGGGGAGACACTTAATTCATTTAATTACAAAGTGGCATAGCTCAGGTTTTTGCTTGTCAGTTTTTTTTTTTGGGAGGTAGTAGAGACTGACCTCACTGTCTGCCCTAACCTGCTTTCTGTTTTGTTTTTTGTTGCGCTCAAGACAACTATACTAATATGTTGAGTGGAGTCCATTATGCTGCACCTTGAGTATTTAAGAAGATCCAGCACTGCGCATTTCTTTCATGCAGCATGAAATGTGACCAGTTTGTCCAATCAGTGGGAGCGAATATATATTTAATTTCCATATTGGCTCAAGACATGCCCCCATCAGCAGCACTGTATCTGCCAAGAAGAGCATGTTGAGACAACTTGTTCTCCATTTATTGTCTCTGGAATGTGTAAGCAATAAGGCATGATGGGGTGTACGTGGAACACATTTTACCACATGGCCAGAGGCGTAATAAGGCACGAGACTGAAGGTCGAGAGACTTTAGCCACTGGCCATGCGGTAAAATTTGTTCCACGAGCATCCCAAAGTGTGTTATTACGCTTATAAAATGGGCTCCTTTTTCAAAATTGTTTTTACAGTTGGGAAAAGTATGTTTATATGTAGAAACAAGAGATTTACTCGTGCATTTATGATAAAACAGTCCTTCTGCCCACTTCAAATGATGTCACTGATGATGTAATTGTATTGTTGCCTACTTTCTTCTTCCTGTTGTCACCACCACCACCACCAACTTCAAGATACTGAATGCTTACCATGGAATACATGGATTCAAAATTCTGCTCAGTTCCACTGGCAGAATGTTTCTTTCCTAACACACTGTACATGCAGACAACAAAGGCCTTTATAATGTATGGTAAGTGCCTATTAACCACCATAATCAGCAGTCACACAGCTTTGTTATGCACTGTTTAGAATTTTAAAAGTTGTTAACCACACTTCAGAACTTCCAAACAGTGGCATAACAAAAAATAATTCACCAGAGTTCCATAATTCTCACACATAGAATGAAAACAGTGTTTTTTGACCATACACTATAAAAGACGATGGCTGGGGATTAGGTGACAACCACACTGAAACATAGAAACATAGAAACATAAAATTTGACGGCAAATAAGGACCGCTTGGCCCACCCAGTCTGCCCATTTCCCTACCTAATGGATAAGCTGCAGATCCTAATTAACCAGCAGCCTACTTCTTCCTACCCCCAACCCCTAGATTTGCCTTATGACTGTCCCATGGATGCTTGAATTCCACCACTGTTTTTGACTCCACAACCTCCTCGGAAGGCGTTCCACATGCATCCACAGCCCTCTCTGTGAAAAAATACTTTGCAAATTACCTCTGAGCTGCCCCCCTCTATCTTCAAATTGTGCCCCCTTGTTCTTGCACACCTCTTTTTTTGAAAGATGCTACCCTCTTGGACTTTGTTGATTCCCTAGAGGTACTTGAGAGTTTCTATCATGTCCCCCCTCTCCCTCCTTTCCTCGAGGCTATACATATTCACCTCCTTAAGTCTCTTGTCATATGTCTTCCGGTGCAGACCCTGCACCATTTTAGTTGGCCTCCTCTGGACAGCTTCCATCCTATCTATGTCTTTGCGGAGATTGGGTCTCCAGAACTGCATGCAGTACTCCAGATGGGGTCTCACCAGCTGTCTGTACAGAGGGATAATAACTTCCTGTTTTCTACTGGTGATGCCTCTCCCTATGCAACCCAGTATCACCCCAGCCCTCTTTGCTGCCCTCTCACATTGCTTGCCCACCTTTAGGTCATCTGATATGACTACCCATAGGTCCCTTTCCATTTTTGTTGTTGTTAGTATCTCACCCCCACTGTGTACTCTTCACCTGGGGTTTTGTTTCCCAGGTGCATTACATTGTACTTCTTAGCATTGAATCTAAGCTGCCATACATTTCATCATTCCTCTAACCTTGCCAAGTCCCTTCTCATCCTTTCCACCCCACCTTGTGCATCAACTCTGTTGCAGATCTTTGTGTCATCTGCAAAGAGACATACTTTTCCTTCCAGTCCCTCTGCAATGTCGCTTATAAAGACATTGAAGAGGACCGGTCCTAATACTGAACCCTGCGGCACCCCACTAGTAACCCCCCTTTCTTCAGAATGGACTCCATTTACTCTCTGTGTCCTATTCTCCAGCCAATTCTTTACCCAGGCTGTCATCTTAGGACCCACTCCCAGGCTGGCTAACTTGTATATTAATCTTTTGTGTGGGACTGTGTCAAATGCCTTGCTAAAGTCTAGGTAGGCCATGTCCACAGCCCCTCCCTGATCTACTACTTTGGTCACCCAGTCAAAGAAATCTATCAGATTCGTCTGGTATGACCTTCATGCTGAGAATCCATGCTGCCTTGGGTCCTGTGCCCCTCTGGCCTCTAGATACTCGACAATTCTTTCCTTCAGAAGTGATTCCATCATTTTCCCTATCACTGAGGTTAAACTAACAGGTCTGTAGTTTCCTGCTTCTGCCCTGCTCCCACTTTTGTGAAGGGGAATCACATCTGCCCTCCTCCAGTCCTCTGGTACCACCCCATCCTCCCATGATTTGTTAAAGAGGATAGTCAGTGGTGTCACTAGTTCTACCCTTAGTTCTTTTAGAATTCTGGGATGAATCCCATCAGACCCCATTGCTCTGTCCACCTTCAGTTTTAAGAGTTCTTTCAGAACCCTTTCTTCTGTAAATGAGTTGGTATCAACTTCTGTATCCAGACTGTTTCTATTGTTTGTTTTATGTACCTCCTCCTCTTCATTTGCAAATACTGAGCAAAAATATTTGTTTAGTAGCTCTGCCTTTTCACAGTCACCCTCTGCCCACCCCCAAATCCCTTTATTAAGCCTCACTATCCCTCCCTTGGTCTTCCTTCGCTCCCTGATGTACCTATAAAAGGTTTTATCCCCTTCTTAACTGAGTTGGCTATCTTTTCCTCAGTTTGGGCCTTTGCTGTTCTGGCTGCCTTCCTAGCTTCCTTTTGCTTTAACTAATACAATTCTCTGTCCTGCTCCTTCTGTGATTCCTTGTACTTCCTGAATGCTTTCTTTTTCTCTTGAACCTTCACTGCCACTTCCTTTGAGAACCATAGTGGTTTCTTGCATCATTTTGTTTTGTTTACTTGCTTCACACAAAGGCTTGTTACCTCTGTGAGGCAATCGCTGGCATAAATCACCTCTCGTGGTTGCCAGGGCTACAGTACACCTCTCGAGCTGCGCTCTAGAAGGTTACCATGTAGCCCTAGCAACCACTCGAGGTGATTACAGCATGGTTATCACCCGATCCCCAGTCATTATCCTCTATATAGTGTATGGTGGAATGCTGTTAGGGATGGAAATCCATCCCTTATCAAACCTTGTTATGCTGCACTAGCTATGTCAGCTAGTTTGTTATGCTGCACTAGCTACATAGCTAGTGCAGCATAACAGTGTGGAACGTGATTGCGCAGGCGCAGTCTAGATCCCTATGACTTTCTGGGAACTGCTGAGGTGGTGAAAGATAGTCCAGGAGGCAAACGCTGGCATAAAAACGACAAAAGTAAGGACACCCTTCATTATTAGGCATCACCATGCACTATAAAAGATAGTGTATGATCCCTCATACACGCCAGTGATATTTTCAGACGCTTTTGAGGTCTCCGGTTACCACGGAAACCTCTAGAGTGGAAAATATCCCTGTTGTGTTTGAGCGATCATATACTATCCTCTACGTTACAGAGACTCAAAATTATCTCCCTGTCAGGGCAAGAAGAAGATAGTTCCCTGATGAGCAAGTAAAGATGGAAGAGGGATTTTTCACTGTCAGCAAAGAAACACTTGTAGTGAAAACTATAAACAATACTTACTGTTTCTAATTTGTTTATGTATGTAAAGAGTGTGTGATAATCAGGGAAACAACATTTAATTAGTTTTATTTAAGGTAGTTTTATTTTTGGGCCCAGTTGAATTCCCCCACACACACACACACACACACACACACACACAGTGTAAAGATAGCAGTCATGTTTGTAGTGGAAGATCAGTTCTGGCTTGTAGGGGGCTAACTGAAATGCCTGTATTCTACATGCCCATTGATCTGGTTCCAGACTGTTCACTGCTGAGCAGTCCTTTTTTAGCCATGTGTAAATCATATTTTACACATAAATAAGAGCCAATCAGATTACATGATTTTACCCTGCCATTTTATAAATTTCATTAACATGCTTCCCACATCTCATTATTAACTGCTCCCATCCACAGGGCCCGATTCCAAACCTATGGTGCAACTTTTCCGAGCTGTACTGAAGAGATTTTGTGGAGTAAACTGTGATGCAAACATGGCTTCCTTGCAAATGGGTCAGTACAACTCAGGAGTGCTAGGATCAAAACAGAACCGCTGCCATTAGGGAGGAGCAAATAAATACACAGATTCTCTGAACTTTGGGGGCATTTACCTAGAACAGTGCTCAAAAATCTTTTTTCCACACCTCAAACTTACATTTCATAGTCAAAACAAAAAATAGCAATGTTATTCCTCATGGCGGAGGGAGAGAACAGGATCAAAACCTCTAACACTGTCACACAATAATGTGATGAGTGCTCATTATGCTTGAAGGAAAAAAAAAAAGAACACTTAAAATATCCAAACAGATCAATAATATTCTTTTAGCGTAACCTTACTAAAGTTAAGTTGCAAGCCCTTTTTCCGCTACTTAAGATATACCCATCAAATTGCATTCCACGTGCTGTTAAAAGGGAAAAAGGCTAAGTGCTAGTCTTACCTATTGATCCAGACGAGAAATGTTAAGTTCTTTGCAGCCATCCCTGAGACCGGGGTCCATTTGCACTGCATTCCGCCTTTATGTTCTGTTAAACCACATTAAGTCATGGACAGCTGTGTGCATATAAAGCTTAGACCGAAGGCTGCAGGCTCTGCCTGCTTCCTAGAATATTGAACTGCATCTCATCGGTACTCAGAATAAACAAATAAATCTAAAGAATTAATAGGTAGGAAGACTGCTACTTTAGTCAGTCACTTAAAATGCAGACCTCCTTCCCATATCAAACATCCCCTAAAAGGAATGACCTTCCATTACAGTTATTTGCAGTATTAGGGAGATAAACGGCTTTATGTTAATATAATTTACAAGTGTGAGGGCATGGGCTGCATTTGGAATGTATCCCCACCCCTGAAGAAACAGAAGGTTTTTTTTTTGTTTTGTTTTTTTACCAGTTGCACTTTACCTCAGTTTTGATTTTGTGTGTGTGTGTGGGTGGGGGGGACACACACACACACACACACACACACACACACACACACACACACACACACACAATCTGGGATTACCTGTTTGGGCAGAAGCCCCGTTGCCACTGTTTCTGCCTCCGCGCCCCGGGCTGCGAAATGAGACTGGAGGGCTTTATTCAGGAGCCCCTGGTGGAATGTAGGCCAAGGTTCCCTTCCCGATCTTCGTTGCAGCTGCCGCCAACGTCATTTGTTCCTCTGCCCCATAAGGAGAGGGGGGCTGATGTCTGCTGTGTTGGCTGTGCCTTCAGGCACCTTGGAGACTCATTCCAGTTCAGTGTGCATCTCTAAGACCAGACTAGGATGTGGACAATACTGACTGCGCCATCTATGCATGTGCTGCCAAAGCCTTAAAGGAGCTGTAGCTCCCGTAAATGTGGTTGGTCGTACAGTCGCAGTTTAGAAATATTCCCAGCTCCAGGGCAGGCAGTGGACCTGGGGATCAAGTGAGGAAGACTCCCGGGCATAGTATTGAGGTATCTGCCCATATAGTGGCATTCTAACAAATATCGACTGCATGGTTAACACAGTATAATATAAAGAAAAATGGTGCCCCCAATTCATTTTTCCTGCTGCAAGGGCTGTTGGGAAAGGGTAAAGGGCACCCTCAGAGTCCGGGAATGGACTGGCCAATCGGGAGGGAGGTCTGGGAAGTATATAAAAGGTGACTCTTTGGGAAAGGGAGAAAGATTCCCAGGGAGGGTGGAAAGAGATTGGTGAAAGGCTGCACCAGACTGAAGGCAAGGCTGGGTGCGTAAAGACCCTACCAAGCCCAAAAGAAGGTGTTAGGTAGAGCGCCTACAAAACTATTTGACCAGCAGCGAAGAAGTGGGACTGCTAATCAGTTTCCCTGGGGTGAATTATCCGAGTTGTTGTTCTGTGCTATGTATACATAATTAGACTGTTAGAACTGTTCTCTAAGCCAGGAACAAAAAGTATTTGGGCTGAATGAGACACTGTTTAGGAGCCCAGCTGGTCATCCAGGGTGACTTCAAGCCTGCCAGTATACCCCGGTGCGATGAAAGGCCCAAGGGGTGAAGACAATGAAAGGCCCGAGGAGCGAAACGAAAGGCCTGTCAGGCGAATGGTCTAGTTGCTGCACATTCCTAGCCAGCTGATGTCGTACAAAGACTGTCTGCTGAAACCAGAGTGGAATACCACTGATCTGTATTTTCTCAACACCCCCTGAAGCCTTCAGGAACTTAAGTACCCCTGGGCTGAGGCCCTGGAGTTCTGCTGCAATCTAGTCAGTTAGACAGATAGTCTCAAGGGGGTGAAGTCCTAGGTAGGACTTTGTAATCAGCAGGATAAGACCAGGCAGAAAAATTGAAAGACGTTTTGTGGTGTTTGATTGGATCCTTGTTGGGGCGTCTTGCAAAGTTCTATGGTTCATGTTTAAAACTGGTACTCTCTCACTGTGTCCCAGCGCCTATGGTGCACTGACCCTGCATCCTCTGGTTGGCCACCAGCAACTCTGTGAGGTACCAATCGCAGCAGACTGTTTCAACCCTCGCGGTCATTGGGGGGGGGGAAAGACAGCTGCACCTGTGGGGTGGTACTGGGGGTTACAACTGTGAGCAAAAGTTGTTGCTGATTGTGTTTCTTCCCCTGTACCCTGTCCATATAATTTTGTGTGTGCCGCAGCACAGGGAGAGGAGCCGCCTTATCAAAGCAATGCTGCTGCAGACCAAAAGATAGATAGAGAGATATATATATATATATATATATATATATATATATATATTATAGATACATAGACATAGATACATATATAGATATATATCTATCTATATGTAAACATAAACACACTTAGTAAGGCTTAAAAGTAAGGTTTGTGCCCATTCATTTCACAATTGTTAGTGACAAGTCAAAGTGTTTAAGTGTCACAAACCATTTTGTCTTGTGGCTTTGTTTCTCTAAGAGTCAACACCTTAAAGCAGCGGTATTGGGTACTGGTCCAAGATGGTGGAATACTGGAGGGAGGAGGATGCCTGCCTAAATGACTACATGTGAAAGAGGGAAAGTCGGACTTGAGAGGATTACAGATGGAAAACCGGGGTGACCCTGGGAAGGACAATGATGGTCAATGAGAGCCTAAATACTTTGGAAAGAAATGACGATTCTGCACGTTGAGCGAAAGGCATTTCTTTTGTTTCTTTGTCACTCTAGGTCATGTGGTCTTGGATTACTCAGTTTGTGTTTTTTTTGTCATTAACATTCTCGTTTTAATGTTCTTTATGATTATGCACAGGTAATTACAGCATCAGTTGTGTGTTTAAGTGATATGGCAAAGGTATGTGAATCAACTGTAAGCTTGTGAAGCTGTACTTTGTGCATCCTTTGTCATGTGTGCTAATGCTGGAATTTCAATTATCATTCTTCCTTTGGTGGATTATCTCTTACATTTGTATCCTGCCTTATCTTGCTTTATAACTCTCCCGGGTCGTGCCTGAACATAGACAGTCTCTGTCTAGTGCACCCACCCACTAAACAAAAACTAAATAAATAGAAGTGTTTCAGTATCTAATTTGATGCTTATGAAATGTGACTTTTTTTTTTTTTTTTTTTAAACAACCACACACGTATGTGCAGTATTTGAAAATTTTAATAAAAATATTAAACAAAAAATAAGTAGTGGTATTTGTAAGTGACCACATACAGTGCAGTTGTTTTCAGTAAAAATATCAAGACAGACCATTTTATTTATTTGGAAAATGTTTCACCAGGAAAGACAACATGAGATGTAAACAGCTTGTTTCACAAGCGTCCGGGGAGGGGGGCACAGCAAACACATAGCAATACAAGTACTAAAACAAAACAGTGCCGTACAATTACAGAGAAGAAATAAAACCGACCAACCGGCCAGGGTAAACAAAACCATATTCAGATATAGCATACATTGCAACAACCCAAGAGCAGATGATCCAGTAGGGTAAAGGTTAGAGGATGGATAACACATTTGAAGTGCTAGAAGTAGTAGGCTGAGCACGACTCAAAGTGCTACTGTATACCCAAGGGAGGGCAGTTATAAGACAAGTTGGGAAGTGGACAGGCGAGGGGTAGAGAGTGTGGATGGAAGAGGGAGGGAGAGAGAGAGAGAGGGACAGCCAAGATCTATACCCATTCAGATTGCAGAGAACCCTGCAAGGGGGTCAGGACCAAGCAGAAAGGGAGGGGAGAGAAATGGAGAGGGGTGGTAGAGAAGAGAGGGGCAGAGGCGGGGGACAAGGAAGAAGGGAGGTGGATGGGCAATGGATCTGAAAGTGAGAGGAAAAGGGAGAGGAGGAAAAAGAGAGGAAGCCAAGATCTAGACCCCTTCAGGATGACAGAGAACCCTGTAAGGAGGGGTAGGACCAGGCAGAAAAGGAGGGAGAGAAGAGGGGGCAGGGAGGAGAAGTGGAGTGCAGCGGGTGACCAGAGGGGAGAAGAGGGATAAGGAATAGGGAGGTTGGAGAAAATATGGGTAAACTAGGAATGGAAAAAGAGAGCATCAGTGGGGGTTGTGGGAGAAGGACGGCCATAGAGTGTGGAAATAGCACAGTAGGTTGTGGATGGTAGTAAAGTGTCTTGTTTCATTCCTGAACCAAGACACGCGTTTTTGACATTTCCAGAGGTTTCCACTCCTGTGCCATGCACTTCTTGAAACAATTAAATATCTCAGTCCAGTGCTATGCTCTTTACCACCGGACACATGGGGTAACACTATCCCAACGCATCCACAGTATGAATCTAGCCTTTACATTTAACAGGTATCCTCAGTAGAAGAGATTTTTAAAAATTGCGACTGGTGGCCATCATTAATAATTATTCATTAATTAAAAATGAACTCTAAAAGCTGGTTTAACAATATGTGAGAAAACTAATAATAAACTTGGCATAAAAATCTAAGGATGTCAAAAATACATTTTTGCTCCCCCCCCAAAAAAACAAAAACCAAAAAAACAACACATGACAACATTTTTTGTCAGTTAAATACTGCTGCTTTAAGAGGAGGGGGTGGATCCCCAGCAAGCAAGTTCCAGTTGTTGTTGTCATCGTCAGCAGAACAGTTATATATACATTCCACAAAAATTGGAACTACACCCATTCAGTTCTTCATTAGGGATATCTATGGGGCTGCCAGTTGGCCCAGAAGTAGCGCACTGTGCTAATATTTGTCTTACTGTTCTGTTTATGCTCCAAGTCCAGCCAGTGCCTCAATCAGTCAGCAGCCCCAGCCCAGTCACCCCACATCCCCAGGACTTACCATAGCTCCCATTGCCCCATAGAAACAGAATTTGATGGCAGATAAGGACCACTTGGCTCACCTAGTCTGCCCATTTCCCTACCTGATGGATAAGCTGCGAATTCTAGTTAAACAGCTTACTTCCTCCTACACCCCACCAGAATTGCCTTATGCCTGTCCCATGTATTCTTGAATTCTCCCATGGTTCCTGACTCCACAACCTCCTCAGGAAGGTTGTTCCATGCATCCACAACCCTGTCTGTGAAAAAATACTTTCTAACATCACCTCCGAGCCATCCCCCCCTCTATCTTCAAATTATGCCCCCTTGTTCTTACACATCTCTTCTTCTGAAAGATGCTACCCTGTTGTACTATGTTAATTCCCTTGAGATACTTGAAAGTTTCTATCATGTCCCCCCTCTCCCTCCTTTCCTCAAGGGTATACATATTAAGCTGCTTTAGTCTCTCCTCATATGTCTTCTGGTGCAGACCCTGCACCATTTTGGTTGCCCTCTTCTGAACAGCCTCCACTGTCTATGCCATGGCGTACCTCAACCCATGGCAAGGCTGGCAGAAGTGGAGAACAGATCCCCAAATGGTGACGGAGTCCTTGTTCCGAGCTTAAGCTTGGTCAGCAGGAGCGGAGCCTGCATGTTGCAGGACTCATCCAACTTCTGGCCAGCATTTTTCTTTTGTTCTCCAACCATGGAGTCAGTGGCATGAATGTGTGCTGGTGACACACAATAGGCACACACAGAGCCAGCCCACTCCCCCTCCCTCTGGCATCCATATGTGCCACACCTCCCATGTTACCACTGTTTTCCCACTTGCCACGTCACCACCAGCAAACATTTTTAGCGTGTGGCTAAGATTTCTAAAGTTACTCATGCCACAGAGGCGAAAACCTTCTGTTCATGCCATATTTAGGAACAGTGTAGTACATGGTTTAGAATAAATAATGTTGCAGCGTGTATCATTTTGTGGCTCATGCTTTCACATAGTGGCTTAACAGTTTGGTGTCACTTTAGTCACAGTGGCTAACATTTTCTAAATCCTAAGGGTAAACTTAGTACCACAAGAGGCACTCACACAGTAGAATGAACAAATCGCCCTCTCCCGAAGTGGGTGAATATCTGTAGGGCTACTCAGACCCTTTTTTCCTGCTGCCCTCCAGCAAATTGGGCTTGTTCCTGAACATGGGTCTCTAGCACCGTGAGTGGCAGCCCTACCACTGCACTGATAGGCTACTATATGCACTGCGAAAACTCATGGATTACCCATGCCCAAACCTCCATAAGCCTGTGGCCAGAGGTGGAGGCACCACCCATGACAACACTATCCACTGCTGGGGGAAGAGGAGCATGTCATCCCAGCCAGGCCAAGAGGGACATCAAACATTACATGTTGGCATTTCCAGCTGTGGGGGTGCTACAGCCAGCAGTGCATCAGTCTGGGCAGGTATGCCCCGAATGCATCAGTGACCAGACAGAAGCATACTAGTAGCAGGCGGTAGAAGAGGCAGGAAAAAATGGAAAAAGCAGTTTTCTGTGCTTGAGTGCCACAGCACCAATGTCACCTTCAGTGCACACCTCAGGTACCTATCTGGCATAGAATTCCACTGCATGTCTCACTGCCGAGGGGTTTAGGTAGGCTCCACCATGAAAAGTAAGCCAGAGAGTGGCAGGTTAGGGTAAGGGTTAACTTAGGCAGGAGAAAACAGAGCCAAAAAGTGTTAAAAAAAAAAACAAACAAAAAAAAAAACAAAAACAAAAGGATATCAACATGAAACTGGATCTTTGTCCCCAACAGTTTGCCCACAGCTAAGGCTCCCTTAGTGGCCAAAGCTACAAAGCCCTGTTTGTGAGATCACAGTCTATAGCTGTGGACTGAACTGCAAGGGACACAGCTGCCATTTACATATAAATACCCACAGTGATACTACAGGGGAGAGGGGGATCCGAGTGCCCAGAAACCCCTTCCCATCTTACTTCCCCCAGATTAAAGTGTAATTCCTCTGAGTGAACCCCCTCCATTCACAATCCTGGCTAAGCCCCTGTAATACTAGTGCCTAATCTGGAAGCATTTGGTTTGGGGAGAGAGAGACGAGGCAACAGAGTTCTACAGATGCCAACTTTGAGCTGTGTGCTGACGACATGATCGTCTCTTCAGGTGCTGGAGTGTGATAAAGTTCCATTCTAACTTCATTGTGACCTGTTACGACATCACAGTGCTTACCACGGCAACAGAACAATGTCACAAACACAGCACTTCAAGGTCAGTTGGGAAGAAGTTTTTTTGTTGTTTAACAGACGGAGGATTAAGTACTTGATAACATCAAAGACAATGGGATATAGCCCAAAACTAGAAAACATTAAACGTGGACGTTAATTCTGCAATGCATGGTATTTGAAATCATGTTAATAGAAGTTGGAATAAAAAAAAAAAATAATCATGTTAATTAAGAACTACCATATACTTCATAGTTTTACACACTTCATTTTAGTCTATGCTGGTTTTTAAAGAACAGATAATGCCTCTGGAAAAACTCTCAAAACAAAGCAGGTGGTTTAGCTTCTGTTTTGTATAACTTCCAAATTTCTCCTCTCCCGGTCTTTATTTTCTTAGATTAGTATGAGCACAAAGCAATGTTTGGAAAGTCGAAATTTAAATACCTATAAATTTTCGTTCTCTGACTGCTGGTCTCCAGGCTCATCACTGATGGGAAGTCCTTCCTGGTACCACATGACAGGCAAGATACAAATCTCTACAGGGCGAATACATTCTCCCCTTCATGTCCTGTAGCCACCTGTTCTTCGTAAAGCAGTTGTCCCCTGGTAGTACTACATAACTTGGAAACACAAAGGAAAAATGTTAATCTGAACATGCAGCCAACGGGCCAACTTTAAACATTCTAGGAGGGAAGGAGCCCAGAGACCAGCAGTCAGAGAAAGAAATTTACAGGTATTTAAATTTCGATTTCTCTCTTCGAAAGCTGGCCTCTGGGCTCATTATTGATGGGATATACTAAAGCACTACATTCCCTTGCTCCCTGGGTGGGAAGAATGTAAAGGTTCCTTTAAGGGTCCATCACAGCCTGAAGGACTCTGCGGCCAAACGATGCCTCCATGGAGGCGATCACATCCAATTTACATAGAAACATAGAATTTGACGACAGACAAGGACCACTTGGCCCACCTAGTCTGCCCATTTTCCTACTTAATGGATAAGCTGCAGATCCTAGTTAACCAACAGCCTACTTCCTCCTACCTACTAGAATTGCCTTATGTCTGTCCCATGCACTGTTGAATTCCCCCAATGTTTTTGACTCCACTACCTCCTCAGGAAGGCCGTTCCAAGTATCCACAACACACTCCATGAAAAAATACTTCCTCACATTACCTCTGAGCCATCCCCCCCCTCTATCTTCAAATTGTGCCCCCTTGTTCTTGCACATCTCTTTTTCTGAAAGATGCTACCCTCTTGGACTTTGTTGATTCCCTTGAGGTACTTGAAAGTTTCTATCATGTCCCCCCTCTCCCTCCTTTCCTCAAGGGTATACATATTAAGCTCCTTCATTCTCTCTTTGTATGTTTTCTGGTGCAGACCCTGCACCATTTTAGTTGCCCTCCTCTGGACAGCCTCCATCCTATGTTCTTGCAGAAATGGAGTCTCCAGAACTGCATGCAGTACTCTAGATGGGGTCTCACCAACTGTCTGTACAGAGGGACAACAACGTCACGTTTTCTACTGGTGATGCCTCTCCCTCTCCGCATCCCAGTATGATTCCAGCCCTCCTTACTGCCTTCTCACATTGCTTGCCCACCTTTAGGTCATCTGATACGACTACCCCCAGGTTCCTTTCCATTTTTGTTGTTGTTAGTATTTCACTCCCTACTGTGTACTCTTCCCCTGGGTTTTTGTTTCCCAGGTGCATTACTTGCACTTCTTCGCACTGAATCAAAGCTGCCATATATTTGACCATTCCTCCAGCCTTCTCATCCTTTCCACCCCATCTTCTGTATCGACCCAGTTGCAAATCTTTGTGTCATCTGCAAAGAGACATACTTTTTCTTCCAGTCCCTCCACAATGTCACTTATAAAGACATTAAAAAAAAGGACCGGTCCCAGAACTGAATCCTGCGACACTCCACTAGTAACCCCCCTTTCTTCAAAATGGACTCAGTTTACTATTAATCTCTGTGTCCTGTTATCCAGCCAATTTTTAACCCGGGCTACCACCTTGGGACCCACTCCAGGCTGGCTAACTTGTATATTAATCTTTTGTGTGGGACTGTGTCAAATGCCTTGCTAAAGTCTAGGTAAGCCATATCCACAGCCCCTCCCTGGTCTACTACTTTGGTCATCCAGTCAAAGGGTAAACTCTGTAGAACTTTGCAAAGGTATGGATGGATGATCAAGTAGCCGCTCTGCATAAGTCCACCAGAGAGGCTTCTCTGAAGTCCGACCAGGATAATGCTATTGATCTAGTTGAATGGGCCCTGACTGGGCTCAGTAGGGCCACCCCCGCTTTCTGGTAGACCGTGAAAATGGTGGAACGAACCCATCTTACAATAAAGTCTTTTGAGGCTTTTTTGCCCATGTTCTGCCCCGAAGTGAGGATTAACAAGCTCGACGTCTTGCGTATTGAATCAGTTCTTTTTATGTACAGCTTGAGTGCTCTCCTAGGGTCCAGCGTGTGAAACTCCCTCCCTTTCTCATTCTTTGAGTGAAGACAGAAGGAAGAAAGATTCAATACATGGTTACAGTGAAAAGGAGACATCACCTTTGGTAAAAAGCATGAATCTGTTCGCAAGACCACTGAGTCCTGATGAAACAGTGTAAGGCTCCTATCTCGCTGATGCATCAGGCTGAGGTGATTGCTATAAGAAAATTTACCATCATCAGATGGATGAGGGATGCCACTTTGAGAGGCTCAAAGGGGGGCCTTGGTTAGGGCCTTGAGAACCAGGTTGAACCTCCAAGGTGGGACGACGGGCTTGACTGGAGGATGTTTTACGTTGCGGCTTGCAGGAATCTCTTTACATGGGGTAAGCACCCAGGGGTTTCCCTAAATCCGCTAGCAGAAGTGCAACCAGTGCTGAAACTTGGACCCACAAGGTTGCCAGTTGGAGATCCTTGTCAAAGCCTTCTTGCAGAAATTGCAGGATAGTGGGCAGAGAGACAGAGTTGTCCGCTATACGGATCGATTCGCCACACTCTGTAACAGATCTTGGAGGAAGATGGCAGTCTTGAGTGAATCATCATTTCAATGATGGGTGGAGTATAACCTAGCTCCTTGAGAGTCTCGTGCTCAATCTCCACGCCAAGAGGGATAGACTGCAGACTGGGGTGCAGTACCAGACCCTGATGCAGTAGGTCTGGGCTGGTCTGGAAAAACAGCGGAGGTTGTAGGGACATTTGAACTAATCATGGGAACCATGGTCGGCAGGGCCAGTGTGGAGAGATTAGAATCAGTTCTGCCTGATCCAGGGAGACCTTGTGTAGAACTCTTGAGATTAGTGGGATTGGTGGAAAGGTGTAGAGGAGATTGTACCGATCCCAATTTATGGATAAGGCATCTTGCGTTATTGCTAGCTCATCCTTGATTAGAGAGCAGAACTGCGGAACTTTGGAGTTTTGTCAGCAGGTGAAAAGATCTACCTACGGGAGGCCTAACTGAGCAATGAGGAGATGGAAAGTGCTGTCCTTCAGTTCCCATTCTCTTGGGAGTACATCTTTTGGACTTAGCCAATCTCCCATGATGATTTCCTAGCCTAGGATGTACACGGCCATCAGGCTTTCCAGGTGGTGCTTGGCCCACTGAAAAAGCAACAGGGTTTCTTTTAGCATCAGAAAGCTCCTTGTACCTCCCTGGCAACTTGATGTAGGCCATTGTTGTTCGATTGTCTGTTAGGATGAGAACATCTTGGTTGGAGATCTGTACTCTGAATCATTAAAGTGCCAGGAAGACTGCTCTCCTGTCCAGAACGTTGATGCTGCAACGTGTTTCTGCCAGCGACCACTTGCCCTGTGTCGAAAGCTGATCCATGTGAGCTCCCCAGCCCCGAAGGCTGGCATCAGTCACGATTCTCACCTGGTGAGGATGCCCCAGCTTGAGACCCCTCATGATGTTGGATCGCCGAAACCACCAGTGTAGGGATGCTTTTACCTGGTGAGAAATTTTTATCTGCTGCCCCAGACTGTCCCTTGACTGGGACCACTGTTTGAGGAGGCTCGCCTGGAGAGGACACATGTGAATCAGTGCCCAGGGAACTGAGTTTGCCAGGGAGACCATCGTCCCTATGAGCTGCATGAAGAAGTGAGCTGGCAAGTGTTAGTCCAATTGGAATCTGTTGATGAGAGTCCTAATGTCCCTGAACTTTGATTCTGTGGGAAAGACCTTGTTATGTGTTTTGAAGTCCACTCCTAGACGATTCAAAGTCTGGGACAGGATTAGAGAGCTCTTCTTCTGATTGACAATGAAACCAAGTGAGGAGAGGCATTGGACGATCTCTGCAACTGCTGGAGTCGCCTGATCATACTGCGGAGCTTTGATTACAATATCATCAAGATAGGGAAGAGCTGGATCACTTGTAGTCTTGAGGCGAGCGATCATTGTCACTAGGACCTTGGAAAAGACCCTGGGGACCAAGGACAGCCTGAAGGGGAGTGTTGTGAATTAGAAGTGGCGTTTCCCCGCCCTGAACCCGAGGTATTGCCTGTGTGCCCTTTGGATGGGGATATGCAGATAGGCATCTTGCAAACCTATTGAGGCCAAAAAATCCCCGATGGATTTCCCTGATGATGGATGAAAGCAGTGGTGCAAGTGGTAGACAAGAAGTACAGGAACTCACGCACTGGCAATTGTGAAATGCAGAATGAAGATCCTCAATCTAAACAATAGCCGTGTCAAGACACATCTATCTAATTCAACACTAGTAGATTCAGTTAGAGATATTGAAGTATTTCTAGGAAAATAGTATTGTTGTACAAGTCAAATGTATATGGAAACCCTGATTGCAGATCACAGGTCCAGAAACTGTCACTATGTTGCTGATTTAAGCATTTCAGTTTCAGTGTCAGTGGGAAGAAGTACAGGAACGCAGTTCCTGCTGCAAAAAAGGTACAGGAACTGAGTTCCTGTACGTTCCTGTTCACTTTCATCATTGGATGAAAGGGTTTCCATCTTGAATGTTCTGTTGCGAACAAAGCTCTTCAGAAATTTTAGGTCTAGGATGGGCCTGAATCCCCCTGAGCATTTTGGAACTATGTAAAACAGCGAGTAAACACCCCTGTTCCGTTCTGTGATGGGAACTTGTTCAATCGCTCATGTCTGGAGAAGGTCTGCAATCACTTGGAACATCACCATTTTCTTCATCAGAGTATTGGATATGGGTGAGGGCATCACGGGGGTAGCAGGGGCTTTGAGTCAAACTCTATGAAGTAACCCTCGCATACTATATCTAGTACTCATGGTGGTGTGGACCCATTCCTCAAAACAACTGGAAAGTCTGCCCCCACTCAAGGATGGGTCCAGAGATCTTCAATGTGACTTTTTGGTGTTGCCTCCGGCCTCCCGGTTGCCACCTCTGCCTCCCCTAAAGCCACACTGGTTGCAGGAGGAGAACCATGTTCATCTGCCTGAAAATGTTTTGTTTTGTCCCCTTTAATAATTTTGGGTCCAAAAATTCTGTCTGGATCCGGACGACCAGGACCTATTCCTGACCCTGGTTTGTAGCATGCAAACTTTGGCTGTTTTTCCGGATTCTTTGACCACCTCTTTTACAGCCGATCCAAAATGAAGGCCTCCTTCGTAGTAAGTATTCACCAAGTGCACCTCTGAGGAGGCATCCGCCTGCCATGTCTGCAGCCATAGGTTGCATCGAGCAGAGGTCTGGTAAAACATGGCTCATGCTGCACCCCTGACTGCCTCCTCAGACATGTCTGCAGAGTACACAGACGCTAGCCCCATGAGTTGAAGTTGCGGCAGAGTGGGTTTGTTCTCTGGCTTGTCAGCAAGCTGGAATGCCAGGTCAGTGGTCCATGACAGTGTGGCTCGTGCCAAGAACAGGTTGGCTGTAGCTGCCTTGAGAGAGGTTGCGGCAGACTGGAACACCTTCTTGAGAGATGCATCCACCTTCCTAACCACCAGGTCCCACAGGGCGGCCCCCCTGGGATAACCTTCTTCTTGGTAAGGTTGGAGACTAATGGGTCAATCCTGGGGCAGTCTGGCCATTTCTCAGAGTGCTTCTTATCTAGTTTTAGTAGCTTGGTGAGGTGGCGGGGGTCTGGATAAGTGCGTTCTGGCCCATGCCACTCTTCTTTTAGGAGATCCTCTATGGCCGGAGGTATGAGAAATGTCGTTGCTGGTTTGGAGGCAGACACGAGTCTGAAGGCTGGCTTTGAGTGTTTAGGAGCTGGCGAGAAGGGTCCCAGGTGAATCTCCTCAGTAGTAAAGTAGTAGTAAAAAATGTATTTTTATACAGGAATAATACATGTCATTTGGATAATACAATCCAGTTTTCAAGACAGTCCTGTGCAAGTATTCCAAGTTCCACATATTCACATCAATAACAAACAATCTAATAAAAAATATGCATAAATACACAATTTACAAATTTACAAAAACCATACAACAAAGACAATAAAAAGTTAACATGAAACACAGACACACGAATAGACATAACACATTTTTAACCCTTTCAAAAAAATTTTTAGCAGTTTTCTCAGACCACAATAAAGGAGGGAGTGTATTCCAAATTACTGACGCTTGTGATACTAATGTTCTATCCCCAAATTTATTTTTACGCTTGTCTGGATCAATTCTGTTTTGATACAAAACCCTTACTGATTGTTTCCTAAGTGCAGAATCCCCATCTGCCAATAATTTGGCTATATTATGGGTTAATTAAATTGTCCTGTATTTATAAATAAATAGGGACCAGCTCTTCCTATATTCCAAAAATCAAGAGATAACCAGTTAACCTCATTAACAAATCGCAATGATGAGTTCTAAAACAACATAAGACATATCTTGCCACCCTATACTGTAATTTATCTAATTTGTTCAAAAGTTGTTTAGTAGCTGTCCTATAAATAATCTCTCCATATCTAATCACTGGAAGTATGAGCTGTTCTGCAATCAATTTCCTGTCTTGCAACCTAAAACACTTTGATATTCTCGTCAAAGCTCCCAACTTTATGTGTTTTAGTAATAGTAGACTCTATAAGATTCTTAAAAGTTAATGAGGAATCAATATTAACTCCCAAGTAGCTATATTCAGAAACTTGTTCTATTAGTGTTTGATTCAATGATGTGATCTGTACATCCATGAACTCCTGTAGTCTACTAGTACCAAAGGACATAAATTTAGTTTTATTTACATTCATTATTAATTTTGACTTGGTAAACCACTCCTGTACCCTATTAAAGTCAGCCTGTAGGTTTCTCTGGAGATCCACCAGGTTTTTTTCAGAGGCCAGTAGAACTATATCATCTGCATCAATCCGTATATCTGTATGCTGAATCACTGATGGTAAGTCATTATTAAATATCAGAAATAACAAGGGTCCCAAAATGGACCCCTGTGGAACTCCCCTTTTGATGATTCGAGGGTTCGAGAGATGATTTTGTAACTGCACTCTCTGAGATCGATCAGGAGAAACCCAAATCAGCCAACCTTTCGGATAAAATGGAATGGTTCACCAAGTCAAACGCTTTTGATAAATCAGTGTATACTGCTGCTGTATCATTTCCTTTATTCAAGGATGCACATATTAGATCATTGAATTCAACTAAAGCCAATGCAGTTGAAAAGCCCTTCCTAAATCCTGACTGAAATTTTGTTAATAAATCATATTTTTCCAAATATTCTCCCATTTGCTGGTTTACCAGTCTCTCCAAACATCTGGATAAAACGGGCAAAATAGCAATAGGGCGATAATTATTAGGAGATGTTTTGTCTCCAGTCTTATAGATAGGTACTATCTTCCCTGGTTTCCATAAAGTAGGAAAATGCCCTTCCTGTAAACTCCAATTAAATATAGCTAGAATTGTGTGTGCTATATATGGGGTAGCTATTTTTAGGAAACGGCCCTCCAAATTATCTAATCCTGCAGATTTATATGGATTAATTCTAGACAGTTCTTTAGTAACTTCCAATAATGTTAATTAATTTTTTAAATCTAAAAGGGGGATGTTGATTAGAAAAAAGTTCCTCACTTTTAGTATTAAATACCATTGATGTATCTCCTATTTGTCCCAAATTAGGGAGATCAACAAAATAGTCATTTAAAATATCTGATACCTCCCCTAGATCTTATATAATACTTTCATTTACTTTCAGATTTAAATTAACTTGTCCACCATGCCCTCCAGGATTTGACAAATTTTTTATTGTCGTCCAAAATTTTTTAGGATTAACATTATGGTTTAATTTACTGCGATAAGATATTTTTGCCCTTTTTGTTAATTTTCGACACTCATTTCTTTTAAGTTTAAATAAATTCCAATCACATATTTTTTTTTTTTGTCTTTTTTGCTTTCCTCCAGATTCTATTTTTGATTCTAATTATCTTTTGCAACCTATCTGTTATCCATAGAAATTTAGGCAAATCACTATGTTTTCTTATTTTGGGGGCATGGATACTACAAATTTTTGGGAAAGTATCAGTAAAGTATTCGTTACCTGTTTGATGAAAAAATCTAGGTCATCCAAGTCAAAGCTTCTGGATGGTGAGGCATCTGAATCAGAGTTGTCATCTGGAAGTTCCCCCTCTTCTGGGGAGGAGTAACTGGACTCAGAGGTCTGGGGATCTGTCTCACTGGCACTTCCCCCTTGTGGGTGTCCCCAGACCTGCTCCTGGATCTGGATCGCTTTCTCTTCCAGTCATGCCGCTAGGAGTGCACTCCTCCTTGTTGGAGGACGGGGCGGGGGTTCACTTTCGGGTGGCTTTTCTGTGGGCCCTGCAATCCAGAGACTGTGGCAGTAAGACAGGTTGAGGGCAAAGGCTCCATTTCATTTTTCAATGAGATCTGGTGCTAGATCGCTGAATGAATAGCATTTTCCCTGACGTCCGTCTGAGGTGGAGGTGTCCTTCGACCCCATGGCCAGGATCTGACGCTCCTGAGACTCCAACATGGAAGCTTCCATGGCCTCCTCTAACCTTGCGGCCGCTGTGCTGTTGCACTTTAAGCAGAATGAGCCTGCGAAGGTGGCCAGCAGGGGATATCTGCATTTGTGGCATTTTCTGCCCCTTGAGGGGCGCTGCCACTGCTCACGACCCTCTCCACCACTCTAATTGAGGCCTGCGCATTCTCCAATGCATCCGCTGATAAGCAAAAGGACCAGGAGCTTGTTGACGAGGAGGAGCGTCGACAGCCTAAGCTGCTGTGGCTGTTGGTGACAAAAATCTATGTGTGGCTCTTCCACTGCCGATGACTTGAATCCATTGCCTTTGGATTGCTCCCTCTAGAGACTTATTCCGTTAGGGGATGGGGAAGGCTGAAAATGCAGCGTGTAAGGCTAAGACTGGAATCTCCATGATGTAGAGAGCTAAACACCAGAAGAGGAATTAAATCCTCACTCTCCTTAGACAATCCTTGCCAAAAAAATAATTTCCACACTTACAGTTTGATATCTTCAGCTCTGTCACTCCTGTGACAGAACTCCTGCAGAGAACCTACCTCTTGCCAGGCAGAAGTAAACTGGTGGCTACAGGAAGTGAAGGGGAGAATGTACTCACCCTGCAGAGATTTGTATTCTGCCTGCCACGTGGTACCAGGAAGGACTTCCCATCTGTGATAAGCCCGGAGACCAGCTTTAGGAGAGAGAGAGAGAATGCAGCATTCTCATTGGCTAACAGCATTCTATGAGGGTTATGTTAATGGGTGGAAACCACCGTGCACAATAAAACAACTACAATTTCACATTTTAATTAAAACAGCTGACAAAAAAGGATTATGGCCGTTAGGTTTAGAATAGCATTAAGGCACTCCAGGGGTTACATTACCTTTGTTAATCTAACCCTAGGGGCATAAGGCACTCAGATATGCCTCGTATCTCATGATCCCCATAGGATTAGATTAACAGACGGCAAGCCAACACCTAGTTGTGCCTTAAAGGAAACAAACAATATTGTTTACATTTTTAAATATAATTGTACACTTGGGCATCTATAAAGTAGGTTTAATTAACCCAGTGCTTTATTTTGCATGGTTGTTTTGAAATAGTCCTATTTTTCTTCCTTTTTAAGGCCCCATATTAATACAATCTTTTTCCCACCCAATATTCATATTTTTAAATTGCAGTTCCAGAACCCAGTGACACTGGTTAAGCTGAAGACTACGGTGAAGCAGAACACAGCGACATCGGCTCAGCTGAAGTCAATGGATTCCGTTTTACTGTTGTCTTCAGTGTTTATATTTCCTTTAATGCTTAAAAGAAACAGGATGTTAGATCTTGGATTTCATCTGCTTCTGTCTGCCATGCTTTCCACTTGAAGCCATAATGCTCAGATGGTGACATCCCTATCTGCTGCCATGGAAAAGACTGCGATGTCACTCACAAGCAGAGGATTGTGACCTACGGAGGGAGGAAGCAGTCTGGGCAGGATATGTCTGAAAGACCAATATTCTGTTTTCATGCAAATGTCCATATGAAGGAAGAATAAAGTGAAGATAAATAAAATTATGAAATGGGCAGAAAGAATGCTGGCTTTTGATTGGCCAAGAGGTACTTTCTGCCAGCACAACAGCCTAGCTGAAAGCAGCTCAACAAAAATATGTTTAAAAGAATACAACCAATTTACTGAAAAGGACCCATTTCATAATCACAATAAGGCACTTGACTTTGCCTCATGCTTCAGTTCACCTGAGGCGGACCGTTATCCTACCATAAACACACCCCTGCAATGCCTTATCACTTAAACAACAATGTTATATATTAGCGGAACTGTGTCTACATATTTTCTATATAGTTTTTCCAAAGGTGTCACCTGCTCTTTAATGTTAAGCTGGACTTCCCCTTTGAGCTCTGCCAGTAATTTGAGAAACTAAGAGTGACATGGGCACTCACCCCCCAAAAAAAAAAACTAGCACTGCAAGGTTGTTGGCGAACAGTAGGATGCACGAAACCCACAGTCCAATAATATAAGGAGACGACGTCTTCCATTCAACAGAAACTGTAAGAAAGAAAAAAGGATTTTGCATCTTTAATTTATCCTGCCCTTCCCAACGAGGTTTGGTATTCAGATTTAATTTATTGGATTTATTTATTTGTTTTTATCTGTTGAGAGTTTTTCCAGGATAGGCCTGCTGAGCTCATTTTCAGAGGGGTCCTGGGGGAAGGGTACAAATGGACATGCAAGACAATTTATCAATAACAAAGCACTCAAAAACAATGAGCAGATGGAGACTGTACAGTGTTCATGGCAAACAGTGCAATAAATATCACTGGTGATGATGGTCAAAAATGAACACCACCACCACCACCACCACCACCACCACCACCACACAGGACATGTGAGAGAGGGTGTGAGAGCAACAGAGAATTAGGTGCAGACCAGAAATGGGAAGAGTGGGCCTGATGTAGTGTCTTCAAGGAGTACAGGAAAGATGCAGATTGGATAGTAGGAAGGAGTTTGGACCAAAACAGGGGAAGTCTATGGGAGAAAGCAGACTGAGGTTTGGGACCAATGAACGGAAAAGGATTAGAGGGTCAGTAGAGTGGAGGGACTAAAAGGAGGGCTGAAGGCAGGACAGGGGGCGGGATTATGGGGTGTTTCAGGCACGATCCAAGTCATTTGGCAAAACATTATGAACATGACTAACATTTCTGAGTCATAATCAGCCAAGAACAGGTAAGATGAAAATAAATACCTGATCAACCGGTTACCCCACTATCCTCCAAAGGAAACAATAAAGATGTTATCAGCCTATCCATTAAAGCACAGATACACGGATTGGCACATACAGCATTAAACAATCAATATAAACAAGTCAGCTAACCACGCCCCGCTGGCTCTCCATTTATTGCTGCTTACAGGTCACATGACATTACGTGACCTCTCCTTGTAATTACTGTGTCCACTTTGCCATTTGCAGCTTATACTCACTGACCACTAGGGGTTGCTGCTGTGCACCCCCAGGCACCACTACATCTCTCTCCTCATCTCCACTCCCTACCGCTACTATTGGCACTGGCCACCAGGAGCTGCTATAGCACCCTCCTAACTACTATTTCTTCCTCACCTACACCACTCTGCACCCTCCTAATCTCTACTCCCACCTTATCTACTATTGCCCCTTGTGGGTCTCAAACCCTGTACCACTGACCCCACAGCCTACAGCTTTACCACTAAGCCAACGAGTCAGGCTATTGACTCCCTCTGATCCATACCTCTTATACCTTTTGGCCCCATACTCAGCAAAAAAAAAAAATACCTTCAGCTGTCCCACTGCAGGTCCCAAACCCTGTACACTTGACAGCTGAGTCAGCAGCCCTACCACTGAGCTAGCAAGCCAATACAAGTTACTCTGGTTCCTTAAAGCCCTTATAACTTCATGGCACCATAATTTAGCTAGAAAAATACTCTCTGCTGTCCTCAAATCCTGCTCCCCGGCCCAAAGTCGGCAGCTCTGCCTTTAAGCCACCAAGCCAAGATATAATTCTATTGGATCTTAAAGCTATTGCTCCTTAAATCTACCAAAATACTCTACTGTCCAACCACAGGTCTCGAACCCAGTACCTTTGGGACTGAAGTCTACAGCTGTACCACCGGGCCACCAAGCCAAGACATAATTCTACTGCTTAAAGCTTTTGCTCCTTAATCTTAAAAAGGCACTCCACTGTCCCTCCCCAGGGCTCAAACCCAGCATCCTTGAGACTGAAGTCAGCAGCTCTATTCACCAAGCCAGCAAGCCAAGATACTCTTGACTTGTTTCCTACAGCTCTTGAAGCTTTGGCTCTCCCCTCCCAGCCACTGTGCTCTAACTCCAAGGCTACCTGGCATCACGGGTGCTAATCTCCACCTTATATGTATCATCTTCTTACACTTCCTGGAACCTACCTACCACCAGCCAGACCTCAGCCCTTGCCCATGGTCAATTGTACCCACATACCTTACCACTGTAGTCCACCCACCCACCACCATACCAATGCACCCCGGACCCCTGCATCCACCTCCTTGCTGCCCCCCAACCCCACCTCCGACCCGGGCTCCGCCACCTCTGTATCTTCCAGACCCTCCAAACCCTGCCCATTCCCTGTTCACCCACTGCCTGCCTGGCACCTCAACGTACCCACAGAAAACTAACCAACTGCCATCCCAGGGCTAGAGTCTTAGTCATATTATTACCCCTCTGTGGTAATATCCACCCAAACCCAGGCACTGCCCCCACCAATCCGCCAGCTAAGTCCAACAGATGCCGCATTGCCTCCATGAATGTATTCAGCCTGCTTAAAAAAATTCACTGCCATTCAGTGCTGTGTTATCTCACATCAACCAGACATCTTAGCCCTTGTAGAAACCTGGCTAACTAAGTCCACCCCAGACTCCTTTGTCTCCCTCCCAAACTACACTCTATGTCGCGAGGATTGAGTAGGCAAACATGGAGGCGGTTGTGCGTTCTATGCTCGTGACACCAACGTAGGCCACGCCCTCCCTGCCCCCAAGCTTGTAGATGGTGCCCAGGCCCTTACCCTCAACCTCACCCCAGACCCATCCAAGAGCCCCCTCTATCTCACAGTCTCCTATATCCCCCCAAGGAACCAGACCTCTTCAATATTATCTCTCACCGAATATCTCTTCTCCCTCCCCAGAAGGCTCAACAAGTCCTAGTAGGAGACCTCAATGTAAACTGGCTCAGTCCCACTGCCTCACCGATAAGACACATTTGCTGCACTGGACCTGACCCAACTTGTCTCACAATCCACCAGACGTAACCAAAAATCAGGGACAAGCACCCTCCAAGACGTCATTGTCTCAAACTGCCCCAAAACGATTCATGATATTCAAGTCCTCCTAGATTCCTTAAGCGACCACTCCCCTCTCCTATTCCTCTGGTCTACCCCCGCCCCCAAACCTGAAGCCCAAACCACTCATCATAAGCGCCTTCACCCAGGAGGACTGTTAAAACTCAGGCAGTTCCTCACTCACATTGATTGGTCTCCCATCCGCCATGCAACGAGCGTTGACACTGCCCTCAGCCTATTTTCACAAACTTTTACCAAGGTCTGTGATCTCTTTGCACCCTACAGCATGATCCACTCCAAAAAAACCAAAATGCACCCTGGGTCACCCCTACCTTACTCCAACTACTCAGGGACAGGGATAACCTCTGGCATATAGCCACTGAGACTGGTCGGGTGCAGACAGACAGGCATATAATAGAACAGGTGCACATGGGCCATCCGCAAAGCCAAAGCTGACCACTACCAGGCCACTCTCACCTCCTCATGGGGCTGAACCCGGAATTTCTGGGACAATATAAAAGAAATACCTGGGAAATCACACTCCGCTCCTCCAGCCCACCTTACAGTCAATGGCACCGCCATCACTGACCCCACCGACATTGCCAACTGTCTCAACTCCTCCTTTACTGATCTCAGCCCTGTCCTCCTGAGTAACTTTTTCGACCCTAGTCACAACCCGCCGCCCCTAGATCCGAAGCGCCCCCGGTTCTACCTACGCAAGGTATCCATTCAGGAAGCCAAACCACTCCTGCTTAAAGCACTAAAAGGCACTAGTCCTAGCAGCGACTCCCTGGATCCAAAAATACTTCAGCTGGTCCTGGATGAAGTCCTGGTCCCACTTACGGATCTACTGAACCAATCCCTCTGTCTGGGGCAATTCCCCATAGCATGGAAAACTGCAACAGTCACACCTATTCATAAAGGTAGTGACCGGTCCACCCTCAGCAACTATCGGCCAAATTCCATTCTTTCCCCCCCTCTCCAAAGCCTTAGAAAAAGTGGTGACCACCCAACTCACTGAATATCTAGCAAAATACAACAGCCTGTGTCCAGAACAGTATGGCTTCTGTGCTGGTCACAGTACAGGCACAGCTTTAATGGAGTTCTCCAACTTCCTACACCCCTCTCTGGACCTCGGCTCCCTAGTTGGGGCAGTGTCCATTGACCTAACGCCTTTGACACTGTCTCCCACCCACTCCTACTAAATGCCCTCAACCATACGGGTTTCTCTGGTGGCCCCCTCTCCTGGTGTGCGAGCTACCCATCAGCTCACTCCCAACCTGTCAAAAACAATGGGGTGCTCTCAGAAACCCATCCTATCCACTCAGGGGTTCCCCAGGGCTCTATCCTGGGCCCACTACTCTTTAGCCTGCATCTAAATGCCCTGCCTAGTGCCTGTTCTGGCAATATTCTACTATATGCTGATGATGCCGTGATCTATGCAGCTCATAAAAATCTCATCTCCCTCTAGCACTGTTTCAATGATGCAGAGAATTGGTTCAAGAAGAGCAGACTAGTAATTAACCTCAAAAAAACTGAGGCAATGCTCTTCGTCCAGCACCAGAACAAAGCCAGCAAAAGTCCCCTCCAAATCTTCCCGGGCACTTGTCAACCACTCGAACAAGTTTCCTCGTACAAATACCTTGGAATCGCATTTGACTCGGCCCTCACCTTTCATGCCCACATCACTGCCCTTGCTTCCGCCACAAACGCGCGCCTTGGCATCCTCTACTGGCACAAAGACTGCCTCCCACCTAATGCACTCAGGCTTGCCATCACATCCGCAGTAATGTCTCTTATTGATTACGGCCTCCCAGTATATGGTGCTGCTGATTCCACTGTCCTCAGCAAGGTTAGACTCACGCTAAATAAGGCTTGCAGGCTACTGACCAGTGCCCCTAGACTCACCCACACCTGTCAACTCTATGACATGGCCAAACTCCTAAACCTTGACGAACGCATCCGCTACCAAACTGGCCTGCTAACCAAGAAGATTCTACTTGGGCTCCCCAGGGTGTCTGCCTCTATCCAATTTACACCACCCAGAGCCACCACCCGAACTTCGGACAAGGTCACTCTACTAGTCCCCAGCACTAGGACCACCCGGGCTCAGAGGTCTTTCAGCTACAGAGCCCCTACCTGGTTCAACTCACTCCCCGCAGCCATTTCCAACACTGCCAAAATTGCCCCTTCAAAGCTGCCTTACTGGACCTGCTGTTCAACACCCACTGCTGCACCTGTCACTAAAAGATACTCTGATGCTCTTCTGGCACTACTGACATGGCCCACAGGGCTAAACACCCACCAACTCCCACCCCCACCCTACTCCCCCACCCCCGGCCTCTCTCCTCTACCAGTACCTGCTGGCACTAATTGAAATGTTTATTAATTACACATGTGTTCAAGCAATTGTATGTAATACTATGTATTTCTGTTCATGCAACCTATGTAGAACTAAGTGATTCTGTAGGTCTGTATTCTGTAAATATGTAAAAAATGTGTTCTGTGTCTTGACTGTACTCTGTAAATTGTGTTAGCCATGTGTGTCCTCTCTGTGATGTGGTACCTTTGTAAATGAGCCACTGGCTCAAAGGTTGTAAATCCAATTATACAGTAAATAAAATAAATAAAACTCACCCAAATGCAATTTATGTGACAAAGGAGGCCATAATTTCATGGACTGACCCTGGGCAGTACATAATACAAAGGATTCAGATTATGGGGTTCAAGATTTTTATATTCTACAAGCTGCAAGGGCAGCATCAGAATTCAACAGAGGCAGACCCCCCCCCCCCGAACCTCAGCCACAAAGATGGTCAGAAACCATGCCTGCTGCTAGGGTGCAAAAAGTTACCCTGAACCCCCCTCAAAAAAAAAATAAACAAAAAAAAAAAAAAAAAACAGCAAACAGACAATGCTCCTCCCACAGCACCACAGCCAGGTACGACTGCAGGTACTGCTGGCACACAGCCAGAAAAACAAGATGGAGAAACTCAGAGGACAAATTCAATGCCCACCCCCAACAACTACTACCTACAGAGCAAGCAGAATTTCAAACAGTGATGAAAAAAAGGAAAAGGCCCCACAAAAATCATAGAGAGAGAAAACCCTTCGGAAACCATCCCACAATTAAACAGATATGAGGTTCTGCAAACTGCACAAGGGGACAAAGTTCTGGACTCTGATTCAGCATCTAGGTCCTCTGCCCAAATGGATACCGCCTCTGAAACTGAAGCCATATCTGAAGTAGAAAACAAGGCAAAGAGGAAGAAATGGATGAGGCCAAGAATAGGACCTAGGAAAAATACCAGGAAGACGCCTACATCAACTTAAACCACTCGCCATGCTGAGAATGGGTATCATGAGCTAAAGACAGCAAGTCTGAATATGAATAGTATAAGGTCAGACACAAGAAGGCTTGCCACATTTGAACTTTTCACAAATTATGAATACGATATAGTGTTTTTTCAGGACACTGTTGTATTATCCAGCTGAATTTGATGCAGCCTCCGATGCATGGGTATGGGGATCAAATTATTGATCGGGGGCACTGTGCTGTGAGTTAGCCATCCGCTTTACTGATTCAAAAACTGAGGTCACTAAGATGGTTGCGCTCTCCCCAGACAGGCCACTTTTGCTGGATACCCAGATCCAAGGGATAGACTTTTGCTTAATTAACAAACATGCTCCACAAGGAAAGGTAGAACGAACAGAACAATTACAATCTATACAACCCTTTTTATACACCAGAAGGAATGTGCCATTTGGAGAAGATTTTAACATTAGTAGGTCCGGGTGTGGGAGGGATCAAAGACTAATAAAAAGTTATTGTGATGCTAATTTTCTTAATGCCACAATGACTCAAAACAAGACTGGTGGGAAGACAGTAAAAAAGAAGATTTCACAGAATACTTCAAGACCACAGGAAAAATATTAAGGAAACATAAGAAAGATGGGTATCAAGAGCTTAGAACACAATTATAAATATTCCAAACAAGGTTATTTAAAGAGGAATATGTTAATCTGGATGAGCTCTCCAATAAAAAAAAAGAACTAGTAAGAACACAGTATGATTGGATGAAATCATTAGAAAGGGAGCAGAAATTTGGGACCCAAGGAACACAGGCACACACAAATGCATTTGAAAGTTATGCAAACGAAAGAAAAAGGAAGTCAGAAGTACCAGAACAGCAGAAGGGATTATCATCAACACCAGAACAGACATAATGAAAGAGACAGATAATTTACAGCAGACCCTCCGCTCACCGATGAGAAGATAGACTTATGGTTGGAACATTAATTTCCAAAAGGTACCAGAACATTTTTTTTATTATTATTTCCTAAATGGCACAGATTACACTCCTAGAATTACAAAATGTGATTTCCAATTTACAAAAGGGCAAGGTGCCAAAAAAGGATGGGCTACCAAATTAGATATACAGCATACTGGGGCAAACATTAGCCCCAGACATGCTGCATAAATTGACAAAGTCTGAGTCAAGGTAAATTACCAAATAGTATGTACGGTGGCGTGAAAAAGTATTTGCCCCCTTCCTGATTTTCTCTATTATTGCATATTTGTCACACTGGATGTTTTCAGGTCTTTAGAGAAAATGTAATATTAGATAAAGGGAACCTGAGTGAACAAATAACACCTTTTTTTTTTTTTTTTTTATTTCATTTATTTAATGAAAAAAGTTAACCAACACCAACTGGCACTGTGTGAAAAAGTAATTGCCCCCTAGTTAAATCAACCCAATTAAAGGGATAATTAGAATCAGCTGATTGAACACAGCCAGGCTTGATTACAGCCAGCCCTGCTCAATATAAACCTCACTTATTTTGACCTTTATCATCAGAGTCACATTGCCAGCACAAAGATTCAACAAGCACATTATGCCACAATCAAAGGAAGTTCCTGAAAAGATTAGAAAAAAAATTGTTGCCCTCTATCAGTCTGGAAAGGGTTACAAAGCTATTTCTAAGGCTCTGGGACTCCATCGAACCACAGTGAGAGCCATAATCTCCAAATGGAGAACACTTGGAACCGTAGTGAATCTTCCCAGGAGTGGGCAGCCTGCCAAAGTTACTCCAAGGGCAGCGTAAATCATCCAGGAAGTCTCAAAGGATCCTAAAACAACATCCAAAGAACTGCAGGCTTCTCTTGCCTCAGCTAAGGTCAGTGTTCATGACTCCACAATCAGAAAGAGACTGGGCAAAATGGGCTTCATGGGAGTAGCAAGAAACCACTGCTAACCAAGAAGAACATAAATGCTCATCTCTCATTTGCCAAGAAGCACCTGGATGATCCACAGGCATTTTGGGAAAGTGTTCTGTGGACAGATGAGTCCAAAGTGGAACTTTTTGGACGACATGGATCCCATAATGTCTGGCGTAAAGCAAACACAGCATTCCAAAGTGAGAACACCATACCAACAGTCAAACATGGTGGTGGTAGTGTGATGGTGTGGGGATGCTTTGCTGCCTAAGGACCTGGACGACTTGCCATAATTAAAGGAACCATGAATTCTGCTCTGTACCAGAAAATTCTTAAGGAGAATGTCTGGTCATCCTTCCGTCAGCTGAAGCTGAAGCGTAGTTGGGTCATGCAGCAAGACAATGATCCAAAACATAAAAGCAAGTCCACATCAGAATGGCTAAAAAGAAGTAAAATTAAAGTTTTGGAGTGGCCTAGTCAAAGTCCAGACTTAAACCCAATAGAGATGCTGTGGCAGGACCTGAAACAAGCAGTTCATGCTTGAAAACCTACCATATGTTACTGAATTAAAGCAGTTCTGCGAGGAAGAGTGGGTTAAAATTCCTCCACAGCGATGTGAAAGACTGATATTGAATTATAGGAAGTGTTTGGTTGCAGTCATTGCAGCTAAAGGTATGCAACCAGTTATTAAGTGTAAGGGGCAATTACTTTTTCACACAGTGGCAGTTGGTGTTGGTTAACTTTTTTTCATTAAAAAAATGAAATAAAAAAAAAAAACAAGTGTTATTTGTTCACTCAGGTTCCCTTTATCTAATATTACATTTTCTCTAAAGACCTGAAAACATCCAGTGTGACAAATATGCAATAATAGAGAAAATCAGGAAGGGGGCAAATACTTTTTCACGCCACTGTATATGGGATTAATAATCTTACTCCATAAAATAAGGGAGAAGGAACTTGTAAAACAACTGGAGACCCATAACACTATTGAATACCGATTACAAAATCCTCATAAAAAATATAGTAAGCAATAGATTGGCTTTAATATTAGAAGACAATCCACCCAACACAATTTTGCTCTGTCCCAAGTAAACATCATAGAAGGACTGATATTAATTAGGTAATTAATGGAGAAGGGAAAATCAGGAGAAATAATAGGATTTTTGATTAGTTAGACCAAACAAAAGCATTCAATCGGGTGGCCCAGTTTGGTTTTCTAGCTCCATTCACACAATGGGTAAAAACGTGTTATAATCATGCAATAGTGGCCCCTTATATTAATGGGTGGCTGGGAAAAGCTAGTTGCCTAATTAGGGGAGTGAGAAAGGTATGCCCACTCAGCCCATTATACATTCTAACTCTGAATCTCTTTTTAACTAAAATCAATGATACAGAGATGACTGGGGTATTTCTATTAATAGTGATGACAAAGAAATCAAAACCACAGTATACACTGATGATGTGTGTATTGTTTTGGCAGATTTTCCCTCCAGTGGTTACAGAAGCATTGATGGTAGACTTCAAAGGAAACGGGCTCTGAATTTAACCTGGACAAAAGTAAGTGGTTAATGATTGGGTCAGAAGCTACAGAACATGAAAATGTTACAGGGATACCAATCACAAACACAGACTGTAAAATTGTAGGTATTTATTTTGGACAAGGTAATCTAGATTTTTACAACTGGAATCTTCTCCTCAAAGTAGCCCAGGGAAAGGTAAACAGATTGAACAGATGGCAGATGTTCAAAAAGAAGACAGTCTACATGGTCAAAACGTTCCTGATTCACATGTTCCTGTAAGTGCGGTGTTTCCTCCACCAAAACAGGTTGCAACTACAATATACAGTACGTTTTTTCAGCCAATCTGGGGGAGCAGGTTGAACCCCATAAGAGGGGAATAACATACCTAGATATCGCAAAAGGAGAGCTGGAAATGATGAATCCCATAGTGTGTTTTTTCTGTACGTTTTTAAATACAAATATAAGACATATTCTACAGGACAAGAATATTATTTGGGGTCCCTGGGTTAAAGATGTGATACAGTCTTGGATACAGGGATGGGACACGAATAAGGTAATTCCAAAACAAAAACCATTACAGGGTCTACCAGGATATTTTCAAACATGTTTTGGGAAACTAAAATTATGGGGAATTGAGAAAAGTGCAGTGTTACAATTACATAGAGAAGACATGTATACACAGATCATGTCAATATTTTATCGAGGCTACAGATTTTGAACATTGTAGAGAAAAGGAGGCAAAACAAATTGGAGCTATGTTAATACAAACCGAACTTCCAATTTCCAACATACATGTGGGACATAGTCTAGCTAAGTGCACACATGAAACTTAATGCTAAAGGTAGCTCAAAACACAAAGAGATGGGAGAAAGGATGTGTCCCGGAGGCACTTATGTATAAACGCAATAGAAACAATGGAACACAAGATCTCCTTTATTGCTGATAAATAAGGACATATTACTGTTCGGTGTACTACCCACAACATGGCAGAAATATAATGCAGGAACAATGCATCTCAGATTAGGCATCTTTAAATACCAAATCTGGCAAGTAAGATGTAAATGGTCCTTACAAAAACAATAGATTACACCAGAACAAATACCTAGGGATTACGTTGGATAGCAACATGTCTTACGCACTGCACACTGACAATCACTGCCAAGGCAGTCAACAGGAGAATTAGTATCCTACATAGGCATAAGCAAAGTCTCTCCCAGGAGGCTCTCAATTTGGCCATACATAGCTCAGTGATCCCGCTCATTGACTATGGTCTCGTAATCTACAGCTCAGCAACAACTACGGCTCTCCGCCGTATTACAGTAGCTTTAAACAAAGCTTGCCGGCTGGTCACCAGTTCCCCTAGGCTTACACACACCTGCAAGTTGTACAAACAGGCAAACTGGCTTCAGTTCGATGCCAGACTCTGGTACTAAACCTGTCTCCTGGCCAAAAAGATTCAACAAAGCATGGCTCCCGCTGGGGTGTTGAAGCTCCTTACCCCTTATGAACTCCGCTGCATCACCAAGAGCACCAACAGTATGGTCTTAAAAGTTCTCCACTATTACACCTCATTGGGCCAGAGGTCCTTTACCTACCATGCACCAACATGGTTGAATGCCCTGCCCCTAGACATCTCTACCGCTACATCACTAGGCACTTTTAAACAAAAACTTAAGAAGCACCTGGTTTCCATGGCCTGTTGTGACTGCCTACCCTAAAGCCACCTGGCTCGCAAGCATGGCTCACCAACCTTCTCAACTCGGGTTTCAGGACCCATCACCGCTTCTCGGCCCTCTGGCCTCATCCCTACTCTTGATGTGGTCCCCTGGACTGAATTTCTCTCTTCTAAACCGGATGAGACGTTAAACCAAGGTCCCATCTGCCTGGATTGGTGGTAGTTCAGGTGGATGCTAAAGATCCCATGGCATTTATTGAAAAAGAGTAGGGGAATTTCCCCGGTGTCCTGGCCAAATTTCTCTCATTCACTAAAAATACCACCAACAGCTTAATCTGGTTCAATTTCAGTTGCTTACCACCTGTATCCCCCTCCCCCCCAGTTACCCTTGAAAAAGGGACTTCTAGGCCCAGTGGGCTTACCGGGTCAACAAAATTGAATAAATAAATAAATAAAACACACACACCTACCTGTCCCCTGGAGTGATTTTTCTCTTTTCTAACCCTACACACCTACCTGCCCACTCCCTTGTCCCTCTTACCCAAGCCCTGCCCTGATTTGTATCTCACTCTGCCACCCTCACCTTAACCTTTCCCTGTCCACTACTCTGAATTCAGTTGTCATATTTATACTTAGCCTTATTTGTTGTTTTCTTCCTTAGGATTGTAGTCCAGTATTGCTCAGTACTGTATGCATAGTCCTTGTACGTACATATATCTTGTATAACCAACTGTTGTTACTGTTCAATTTGTTGCTATTGTTTTTATCTTTCACTACCTTATCTGACGTGGAACCTATGTAATGATCTTGTTCTCAAAGGTGTTAATCCGAGACCATAATGAATATAAATAAATAAAATACAGCAGCTTTTTTGGACCATACATGATAACATTTTATTAGTAAAAGAAAATGAGAGAAACACAATACCAATAGCAGTATATAAAAAATGGTGGAAACACGTGCTGGTTGGATACAGGATGATTTTTTCAATATGTTTGATTAGTAAAGAGTGAATCAAGTCAGGAACAAAGAAGTGATAAAGATAACGTTTGGACTAACAGGAATGTTTGTATTACTGAGGGGGGGAAGGTTTGGGGGTATTTTGTAGAAAATACATAAAACCATTTGTGTATAGTTTCAAGAAGAAAGAGAATGCATGCTTTAATACATATTTTTATTGCATGTTGTAAGATGGCAAAAATATTAGTAGTGGAATCCAGAAAGTGGATAGGACTAACTGCGTCAGGTGGTACAGGAGCAACACGGCATTATGGCACGATAATGCCGTGTTTCTATTGAAGTACCTGCTACAACCACAGAGGAGACAGCAGCAGTGTGCTAAAATACAAAGTGTCCAGAAGAAGGAGTCACAATATGTGGGAAGGTAGAACGGGAGGCAGCACTGATGGAAACGAGGAGAGTGGAGCAATGGGGAGGAATATCCGGAGCACAACGCACCATGAGAGGCACCAGAAGAGAAAGACAGAGAACTGTAGATGTTCCGTCGTGGATAGTGCAGGCGAGACGGAACTGAAGTAAGGTCAATTATTATTAGAGGCGGCATGTAGGGCAGCGTAAAGATGTGCAAGGCAGTGAGGAAAGCGGCCAAAAAGGCAGAAAGCGGCAGACAGAAAAGCGTCATGATTTTTGCTAAGTTTGAGTAGTGTCAAATCGCATAAGTGCAGTTTGACTGTCATTGACTGATGTCTGTAACCGTGTTGTTCGTCCAGTGAATCAGATGTTCCTTCTTGTTTCCCATGTTATTCAGAGTCACATTTATGCGTTGTGTTTTTTAAATCTTGCCTTATCTGTACAGTATTTCCAGCAACATGCCACAAGGTTCTAACACTCACTGATGTATATTCTCGCTTTCAAGACTGTTCTAGTAGATTTATTTAATGAAATTATTTTTTTAAAATGCCTCTACCTTTACATTATCCCTTGCCTTATTAGACTGTCAGTTCTGTATTTCCTAGGACGTGCCATGAGGTTGTTACACTCGCTGCATTAGACACTCAATTGTTTATATTGTGCAAGTAAACCCATTCCGTCTTGAAATCATTATTTGAATGGCTCTATTTTTAAGTCATCATTTTGTCATTTTTATTTCCAAATCCAGTTAGCATTTATTACTTTGTGAGGGCAGTCATGTTCACGTCAGAAGCACAGCAATTCCATCTGAACTGTCAGTGCTATGGGCTTGCAATATCAGTTTTTCTGCAAATATACTTTTACTTTTTTGTTATTCAGACACTGGGACCCTTTCTTATTTATGCAACAGGTGTCTGAATAAATCAGCACTGATAAATCCATTTATCTGTGCTACTATGTGGATACATTTATTTATTCACATAGTAACTACGTCACACTATTTATCCACACAGTAACTGCGTCATAACATACAACAGACCGGACCGAATTTCCTCACTCCTAAAACACCTATAGCAACCACAGGCAAACCAATGAAAAGTCTTCACAAATACCATCTTGTACACAGGTGGCAAGGATGCCCCTTGAAGCCTCGTGTTGAACCAAACGGCAATTGCTAAACATAACACCAACCTCTGAGTGAAAACAACGAACACATTACCTCACAGATCAGCAATTTAAAAGGCTAAAAAAAGTGCAAAATATGTCCAGAAATGACCAACTCAACAGCAGTTTTGAATTAGAACTGGAGCAAATAATGACAGATAGAAGAAGATACAGAACCACTTGAGCAACCACCAGAACCAACCACTGCCATCGCCACAGTAATCGCAACAACCGCAGAGCAAAACCTGCACCAGCATGTCAAGCCTTCAGCCAGCAGTACTTCCCAACACAGCGACTCCTACAGCAAAAATGAAAAAGAGTATATAAAACATAGAAGACATAGAAACCTACATCCAAAAAGCCAAAAATATAAATACAGCCAAAAAAAAAAAAAACGCAAACGGATGTCACAATGTTCAAACAGTACCTGAAGGAGAACGTCTCAGAACGCCCTCTACAGAATATTCCACCACAATCACAACACTTTTCTATGCCACTACTTCATAAACTGTACAAAAAGAGATGGTTCAGAGTATGAGCCACTAACATTGCGTGCAACATTTCAAAGCTTCGAAAGACACCTCAGAAGTAAAGACTACCCAAACTCACTATCTTCCTCAGGAGTATTCGAAAAGGCCAGGCAAGTGTTATTATCTAAACAGAAAAACCTAAAATCAGACGGCAAGGGTTCAAAACCCAGAGCGGCAGATGAGCTAACAGACAACATCATAGGAAAACTATATGAAGAACATCTCTTGGGACCCCACAACCTTGAGTCACTGCTAAACACAATGTGGGTGGTCACCAGCATGTATTTTGGACTTAGAGGAAACACAGAAATGAGAAATTTAAAATGGGGAGACATATTAAAAATAGATGAAAACAGAAAAAAAATACCTCCAATACGACCAAGAGCGCCAAACAAAGACTCATACTGGAGCTAACCCAAAGGATACCAGAAAAATAAAACCTAGGGCCTACCAACTAGTAAACAACCCTTACAAATGCCCAGTGCTTAACTACACAACCTACAAAGACAAGCGACCACCACAGTGTTTGACAGATCAGTCACCATTCTTCCTTGCTACAAACAACCAGAGCAAGCAGCTAAAGCCAACCGTATGGTTCAAAAACCAACCTGTGGGAATCCACAAGCTTGCATCAATAGTAAAAACAATGACAGCCAAATCATCCACACAAACTGAAAAGCGTTTAACAAACCACTCTGTGAGGAAGCATTTGATTCAAAAGCTAAACGACTCTGGCATACCTCCCACTGAGATAATGCAAATCTCAGGCCATAAAAACCTACAGTCTTAATGACTATTCACGGCTAAATGAAGAACAGTAGCAAAAAATCTCAAATATCCCGAGCTGCGAGCCCAGCGCTTCAAAGGTCATTCAAACAGAAACAGAACCACAACTAAAACTGATACCACAAAATCATCCAAACATTCTTGGATCCTGTTTCTACCAACCCTCTATCCAGGCAAAAAACATCCACTTCACCATAATTCAAGGTAATAAAAGTACTCCACGTCAAAACTCACACAATCCTCCCCCCCAACCCAAAATACTAATGCAATAAAAATATATATTTCTCTTAATCACAGGCAACAAATATGACTCCTATACAAAAAAAGGGCCATGGTACTGGACTCCGAAAGTGACACAGACTGAAAAAAAAATAAAAAAAATAATTAAACATCAACCCAAATACCTCGAAGAACCATTTCAGCAGCATACTGTATCTGGGAGTGACCTCCTTTGGTATGTACCACCAAATGACTGTAACCCCCCCTACTAATGGGGGTTCCTAGAAGCCTTTCCTGGAGCTTGCCTAAATGCTCCATGCCTGACTGGTGTTCTACGTAAGGCCGTTTCTGTGGGCGTTGTGAGTGCTTGTAAAAAGCCTCCGGTGCTGTCTCTGAGAGCTGCCTGCTCGCAGGTTTTAGCGGTACCAATAGGGGGACTGGGGTTTCCTTGCTCGAGTCCCGCTCTGGGCTGCTGTTTGATTGCTCTGTTTCTGTGGTCGCTAGGAGCACTGAGGGGGCCTATCTAACAGATGTGGTTGTCCCCTTCAAAACATGTATGGTATTAGTTAAATTAAAGTTCGTCTAACCTCTCTTTATTGCAGCTGAGACTTTGTGTTGTGCCCCTCCATACTGGACCTGGACTGTGTGAAAGGGGGTCCAATAGCAGCTAAGGGGCACTGGAAATGAAGTGGAGGTGACCAACCAGGAATCAGAACTCTGGCTGGAGCCAGATGACCAATGGGGACACTGCTTGTAGTTCTTGGAAGTGGCATTATGGGCCATGGCCCTTTTTCGCACCACTGAGAGCCAGACTAAGTGACTGGCATGTGTAACCAACCAATGAAATCGGGTAGCGCCCGAGCTGTAAGGATTGCCCCATGCTGTTTGGGGCAGATGCGTTGTGACTGTGAAGGAGAAGGGAGCTCTGAGCTCCTGCGCCATTGAGTGTTCGCGAGGGAAGCACGTGAAAGGCCTGAGGCGCCATTGGCATTGCCAGCGCTCCATGGATTAAATCCACAGGCTTGCGGTCAGAGGAGGCTGTGTACAAGCACAGCTACCTACCAGGCTTCACCTGAAGAGGACTGGAGAATCTGCTGAATCGCACTCGGTCTGTCAGGACATTGAAGCTGCAGTGAAATACCCGCATAGCTGTGAATTCGTTCGAGTCCTGGAAGCAGCTGCCTGGTATGGTACCCCTCTGTTTTCCATATAAATGTGTGAGGAGGCCTTTGAAGCTCAGGCTCGGCCCTGCAAGTGGTGAAAGAGTGGTTCTCTGCTGGAGTTCTGAGTACTGAATCAGGGTAGCTCCCTGTTAAAGCTTACAAACTGAGGCAAAATCGTTTTGTTGTATTGCTGACTGCACTAATTGAGCTTTCTGGCTCCATCTGATCTGCTCAGGAATTAAATGCTCGCTTGTGTCAGGGCCCCAACCAGCTGCATCGAGGAACTAGCCATTAGGGCTTTGGGTACCCATAGACAGTACTTAATAGGTTAGGCCTGTGCACAGAGACCTAGGTAGATTTTCATATACTGTAGTGGTAAGCTAATCAACCTGATTTCCTCCGGTCCTTGTTATCTCCCCTCAAATAAATCAGATTGCTTGTTTTGCAAAAGTACACTGGCTAGTCTGTGTATTAAAGGTGAAATACTGCACAGTGAATGTGGTGTAACTGTACCTTACTTTCCAGGGGGTCCCCGGAGTGAGCTGACTGGTTCGAGCCGGGGGGTAAGTGTATATGGTAAGGACACTGAAATTGAACTGCGTGGGCCACTAGTGGGAAGAAAGGGGGGTTGCAGCAACCCAGAGGGCTGTGACCGAGTTAAACTCGACTGTTCTAACCCCAACCTCTGGGTGGAGGCACCAGCCAACGGATCTGGGCCCCTCACCCTGCTACAGTTAGGGCAGGCAGGGGTAGTAGCCCTTAGGATAGCGCCCCCTGGGGGTTACATGACAATGTGAACTGCTGGATAAACTCTGCATTGGTAGAAAGAAATACTGCAATACCATTACCCAAAAGACAACATTCTTTTGCAAAGATTGACTCTAAGTAAATGTCAAGATAAAAATAACTACATATAAAACGAAAAGAAAACTGTTGCAAAAGTTTTGCATCTCTCTACATTTCAATAAAGTTTCACAATCCTACTACCCTTCCAGCTCTAACACCCCTACTGTACTCCCCTTCATTCTTACAATATTCTGTTAAGCAGTGACCACCTTCAGTATTAGATTATATGCTATTATATATAACATTTGAAAGTTCTCACTCAGAAGTAAATGTTTCCTGTGCACAGTCAGCTTTCTGTTTCTATACCATGTAAACTTTTCAATAAATATTTAAAATGTTTCTTACCTTGTCATGCATCTCTCCATGCACAAATCCAGTCCACAAATCAAAGTGCACCCCCACCAAACAAAAAAACAAACAAACCCCAATCCACAAACATAAATGGTGCGACTGTTCGGCTTGAAATCAAAAATATACAAAAAGTCTCCCGATACTTCAATCCCTACTAAAAATCTCCAGATATCTGACATCGAAGAGCCATGATCCAAACACAGGAAACATCCACAGCAGAAAATCCAGGAATCCAAAGTAAAAAAAAAAAAATCCAAAATAAAGTAATCCAACAGTGACCGAAACGAAGCACTCCCCAAACGCCACATGCCAAGATCCACGTCCATCCAGCAATCACCAAAGAAAAACCGTTGAGGAAATCCATAACAGGCCGCCAAAATCACCGGGCTCCCCATTAACATCCATCCGATAGCAGCAACTCTTCTCCAGCTCCCCTGAAGACACCACGCTGCTCCCTGAAGCGCTCCTCCAACACACCACAGCTGCCAATCCTTTCCGAACTGTGCCACATATTAAAAGACGCTCCCATCAACCAACAGGAAAACGGCATACAAGATTGACAGGCACACCCACTAGTCAACACACTCCACACACTACCACACCCTCCAGCCAATCACAGCACGTTCACACATGTCAATCACGGCAGCTACAAGCCAAACCTCCTTAACAAAAATGACCAATCCAAGCCTACTTTAACAACACAACCCACCAATCATATTACTGTACTTCAATCCTCACCCAATCAAAACACACAGCTTCATTCCCATTCATTCATTCATTCAACCAGAGACAACATAAAACCCAATGCGGAAGAACCACCCGCGTAAGAAAATAACCCCATAAAGATCAAGATAAAACTTAAAAACCATACACTCAGCACAAACACCACCACCCTAAAACAAAACGTGCCAGTTGCATAAATCGAATATGTGGGGAGTCAGTGTGGGATAAAACATTTATGTAGTACAGTTGACAGTGACCTCAAGTAACATCACTCGGCACTCGTGATGTTACTTGAGGTCACTCAACTGTACTACATAAATGTTTTATCCCACACTGACTCCCCGCATATCCCTTATTTATTAACCATAGTATCTGTCATGATACATTTGGGATAGAATGCATTTTTTATACCCTGCAAACATTCTAAAAGCTCCTATCGTGACATGGGTTGTCATACAGTATCTATTTTAATTCATAATTTGTGTCCGTTACTGTTTATTACTATTATACATATCAATGTCATTTAATTTTTTTTTTTTTTTAATTCAATAAATATGTCTGAACGGCCATGTCTTGTGCCTGATATAAATAATTTAAATATTGGCATACCTGTCAAACGCATCCTTCTAGGTACCTTCTGTGATGCTTGGCCAGCTGATTATGATTGTTGTATGATATTTGTAATATAAAAATACAGTAGGCGATTGTCTCACATAGGACAACCTGTGCCCCCCCTCCCCGGTTTCAGTAAAGCTACAGGATATGTAAATTGACCAGTCAAGGGGAAACCTAGAGTTTCCTGTCTGTTCTCAATTAAGGATCTGGCCACCTGCTAGAGGATAAGCCTAATAAACTTTTATGATGTCCTACAGGAACCTATTGATAACAGCAAGGTGTTAAAACGTCATAAAAATCCTTTGATCTCCTTGGGAAAAACAGGAACCAGCCACCAGTTCAAAGGAAAGGCTTGACTAAAGATAGTCATAATTTGGGAAATTAGTTTTTGCTGATGTCACATTGTTTAATACACCTCCTGAGAGGACATCATGTTTGTATTTTTTTTTTTTAATTCTAAAAAGGAGGAGCTAGATGACCCACCAAGGAGGGGTGGGGAGATGGAGTTGAAATGTATCCTTGTAATTGAGGAATACGATATATTATTTTGGGGACTCGAGAAAGACAGTTCTCTAACTGTCAAGGTACTTACAGAGGTAATACATTAGATATTTATTGAAATTTGTTGACCCGGTAGGCCATCTGGGATTAGAAGTCCCTTTTTCAGGGGTGACCGGGGAAGGGGGGATACAGATGGTAAGCAACTGAAATTGAACCAGATTAAACAGTTAGTGGTATTTTCAGTGAATGGGGAAAATTTGGCCAGGACACCGGGGAAATCCCCTACTCTTTTTGATAAGTGCCATGGGATCTTTTAACATCCTCCTGAACTACCACCAATCCAGGCAGATGGGACCTCCGTTTAATATCTCATCCAAAAGACGCCACCTCAGAAGTGCAGCTCTCCCCTTCATGCTGCACTACAGTGACAGTATTGGGATAGTGACCCAAGTGCCAGATGTGGGAACTGAACCCACAGCCCTCTGATCTCCCGGCCTCAGAGGAGTGTGTGCTACCTACTGAGCCACTGACACTGACTAGATAGAAAAGATCTAAATGTATTTTGATAGGAGTTTGTTCTGTAGTTTTCCTTGTTTTTTTTTCTTTTATGTGATTGTGATGCTCTTTGATATTTGTTCTGTATTTTATTTTACTGTTTTTATCCATTTTTTAGTAAACCTATTCTTAAGAGACTGCCTGGGTGTCTGCCAGTTCTTTTTTTGCATGTGATGTAAAGATGATTAAGTCTGACAAAACTGTTCAAAGGCTTGATGGTGTTACTAAACTGGGAAAGTTAAGAATATACCTAAGGTCTCTTATAGAGTTCTTTAGGGTTAATTTTGGAAGCCTGGCATGGTGCCCCTGGCATAAGATTGTATCGCAATCCCCAAAGAGGGTACATATCTGAGCCTGTACATTGGGTACGCTAGTATAAGGTTTGCAGGTTGAATCTCCCCAGAACTTAAGACTAAAGGTGATTTGGACCCAAAAGCAGACAGGAGGGTTACCCTGTCTGTTACCTGTTCACACTATTGCGCTCTGAGGTTGGCACTGTAGGAGCAGAGGGCCTGACCTGTTAAGTGTGTTTGTGACACCTTCTATGCTGCATACTATAATTTTTTTTTTTTTTTTTTTCAATTTTCTCAATCCTAACCCTAGATATGTCTACAATGCTATTCCAGTTATGTGTGCGGGTGACAGTGGGGTTGGGAAACACGGCTAGTCTGGTCTTCAGGGAAGGGACCTGCAGGGGATGGCTGGTCTATGGGAAGGAAGCATTCCAGCTGTGTATGGGGTATGGAGGGTGTGTTGCCCCTATAGCAGGATAGTCTACTGTCCTGGTCTTAAGCCCACCACACCAGTGTCGTACATGTAGCCCACAGCTCTGCCAGTAACAACAGCAGCCCTGTGACTTCTGACGACTGTGACACTCTTTCTATGTTGGTGGGTCTGTTGTCCATGTTGCAATTCCTAGTAGCATGCTGCCATGGCTGGGGGAAGGAGGGCTCAGACGCCCGAGACCAGGCATGGGTGTAGGTTCTGGAGCCCAAGACCAGGGCATGATGATGGGGTGGTAATTACAAGCATTAACACATGGACTATCCATACTGCAGGGACAACACCCCCTCTCTGTGCCCCAGCACACAGCTGGAATCCTCCTTCCCACTGACCAGCTATCCCCCTGCAGCCTCCCTCTAGTAAACAGACTGGAACAGAATGGAACCCCCTTCCCACAGTGAGTTTTTGGTGGGCTATAGAGTGGGTGGATGTCAAGGGCTGGGGAGGAGGACCAGCCACAGCCCCCACAGCTGGTACCCCCTTACCCCCCCACAGCTAGAACCCCCACTTCCACAGACCAGCCTCCCCCTTGCAGATGACCACCCAACACAAACATACTGAAAGTAAGCCTACATACATAGAGAACACCTTTTTACAAAGACCAGCTAGCACTCTGCAGTTGCCCCCCCCCCCCCAATTTGGGAGCGGGATGTGGAGCGTAAAAATCCATGGCAGAATACTCCTGCTGCGGTTCAGCCCAGGGTCCCACAGTATAATATAGTGGTGCACTTTACATACCATGATAGGCGCTGCCACTGTTGTCTTTCTCGCTATTTATCCGACTCGGCTACACAAAAGATAATTGCCATATGCCAAACTAATATGAAAAATAATTTTACAAAATCATGGCCCAAGCCTAAGCAGTGCTGCCCAAACGTAGTGTGTTAACTAAGCTATGCAGATAAACAGAGATCCACCCTCCCACACCCAGAGCTTCCTCAGTCATCGTACAAACAACATGTTTTTTTATGACTGAAATACACAAAGAGTAAAGTTCCACATTGGCACCCAAGAATATTTCTCCTATTCACCGTCTCTCCAGAATGGGTGGGCTGGGGTGGAACAGCTATACAGGGAGGCTTGTCTGATCAAAGGGGGATGGTGTTCTGGCTGTGGGATGTGGAGGGGAAACACGCAGTCTATTCTTCGGGGCAGTCTATTCAGAGGGGATCAGCTACGCGGTTGTCTTGTTTGTGGAAGGAAGTTTCCAGCTGTGCGGGGGTTGGCCGAGGGCAGCAGAGCGGCAGAAGTTACCTCAGTTTAATTTTTCATCCAAAGGACAACAGCAGAGATGGGCAGAAGGCCCCTTCATTTAACTTTGCATCAGAAGAAGAGCATAACCCAACAGTGCAACCCCCCTTCCCCTCAACATTTATGGTATGAGCCCAGACCCAGTTGTGATACCATTACCTACAACCTTCTAATACACCAGCCAAAGTGCTGCCAACTATGCCATGCTGACATCTTTGAATGCAGGCTACAGAGTCCCTGTAACCCTAGCAACAGACTTCTGAGTACCCCAGCCACAGGTGCCATATCATCAGATGCGATGTCAACACACTGCTGGGACACAGGCATTGCTGTTACTGCAATGTGCCATGTGTACTGCTGACTGCACTATGCAACAAACTGCCAAGCTCAATAAGCCACATGCATGGCCGTCACGGTGTTGTGCCACATGCACGGATGATACTGCAACATGCAATGTAACCTGCTAAACCTGCACTGTGTTACAAATACTGCAGTCACATGTGATGCTGAAAGCTTATGTAACTGAGCTATTCCACGTGTACTGCGGACATGTAACTGCACTGTGCCAAGTACACTGTCATCACAGCAATGTGCTATGTGCAGTTGACCTCATGCAGTGCCATGTACAATCTCGATACTGAACCATGTAACTTTCACTGCCTACATTGAAGTGCTAAGTTTGATGCCGACACTGTTCAGTGCCACAAGCAATGCCAGTGTACTATGCCATGAGCAACGCCGACAATGTACTGTACCACGTGTGCCGCTGACACTTCTGAGAGACGTGCACTGCTGACACTTCACTGTTCCATGTGCACTGCAGACATTTCATTGTGCCATGTGCAATGCCAAAACATGCCATATGCAATGCTTACACTGCAATGTGCCACATGCAATGCCAACAATGTACTGCCAACACTGCACTGTTCCACGTGCAATGCTGACACTGCATCTGGTGCAATTTCAATTGGCATCCATCTATATCCCCCTCCCCTGGGAGGAGGCTGAAAATAGGCAAAAAATTGTCTAGTCCTCTTTCCCGATCAACAAAAACTAAATATATAAAATGTTTACTGCCGACTCTCCACTGTACCATGTGCAGTCCTGACACTCCACTGTTACGTTAGCCAAGGATGCGTTGTCTTCAGGAGACTGCAGCCAGTGCTTGGATGAGGATCTTGGTAGCTAGCATTTAGTGATGGGTTGTACCCTTAAGGAGGTGAATCTGTAGCAGTTCCACGAGTGGGGACATGGACTGTTGTATGGTGGGTGTCAAGGGGCCAGGAAGGAGGGAGTGTCCAGGGAGGAAGGTGGGTGTTTTGGGGGGGGGGGGGAGACACAGGAGGGAGGGTGTCCAGGTGCCATGGAGTGAGATGTCATGGGGTGCACAAGAGGGATGGGCATCCAGTGGGCTGGGGAGGAAGGGAGGTGTCTGGGTGGCCTGGGATGAAGGGTGTCTATTGAGGGAGGGGCATCCAATGGTCTGTGATGGAGGTGTCTGGTGGGCCATAAAGGGATGAAGTCAAGTGAGGGAGGTGTCCAAGGGGCCATGGAGGTTATGGTAAACTAATGACAGTGAACACTGTCAACATTATTATGTGCCACAGAGTCCAGTCGACAGAAGGAAAAAAAACAAAAAAAAACACACACACACAAATCACACAATAGGCACGCTTCCCGGTTTTGACATCCACAAGATGGCGGATCGCTTCATGTACTGGCACTCGGCAGCCCTGATAGGTGCTGCCATTCTAGTCTTTTCTTCTAGTTCTGTGCTAGAGCTAGTTAGTGTCTGCAGAATTCTGTTGGCTGAACATACACAGCCTCCCGATCACTGCAACACAGTAACAACCTTTATTACTGTACTCGGCTGCTTTGTAAGCAAGAAGGAATCTGAAAGGTTTGCTTCACCCACAGGCACGGAGGCAGCTGTCAATCTGATGTCAGAGTGCACATTTGACAAGAGTCTTTTGGCAGACATGCTGTATTTTTGGCAGACATTCTGTATTTGTCCTTACACCTTAAACTGAGGGGGGGGGCTGACAGAAGCTCCTTTGAGACACCCTCAGAAGAGGCCAAGCCTCCCAATGTCAATCCTTCTTTGATCTCAGGGATACTATGCCTGATGAGTTTCTGACAAGGTTATAGTTTGCCGAAGGGGATTCTGTGTTGTCGCCACGAGACAGACTGTTGGATTTTTACTTTACATGATGTATAGCTCTTTAAGTATTAAATCACAGTGAGAAGTCATCACAAGGACTCCCTTAAACAATCGAGCCAGTGTAACATCGCCTACAGCAAAGCAACTAAGATGCTGGGGTGTAATGGGAGGGGTTTTGATAATTGGTGGGGGGAGGAAGAGGTATTACTAGGATACATCTCTCTCTCTCTATATATATATATATATATATATATATCTATATATATATATCTATATATATATATATATATATATATATATATATATATATATATATATATATATATATATATATATATATATATATATATATACATATACATATACATATACATATAATATATACACACATATATATATACAACACATAAACACATACACACACACACACACACACACACACATATATATATAGAGAGAGAGATATAGAGATATATATATCTATAATATAGATATACTATATATCTATATCTATATTTCTATATAGGGTTCTAGGGTTAACCTAAAAAATTCTAGCAACAGCTCACTCCTGGATATTATGTTGGTAAACAAGCCTCACTTATATATGCATGCAGGAGTACTACCGAATGATGTAAGTGACCATTGTCCCATAGCTGGCATAAGATCTTCATTCAAACCACCCAACCCTGCTGAATTTGTCCTCAAAAGGTCAAAAAAGGAGTTCAACATACCAGGATACCTCCATGACCGAGTAACACAATATATTGGCAAGATTTCTACCTTACAACCTCAGTGGAAACAGCTCTCAGATCTTAAAGGACATTATCACTAATGCTCTCAATATTCATGCACCACTCACCAATATCAGAACTAAAGCAAGGTCCTGCCCTGGTTCACCACTGATCTTAAAACAGCCTTGCTAGCCAGAGACAAACTGTGGAAAAGGCAAGAAAACTAAGGATTCCAGAGACTGGCTAAATTTCAGAAAAGCAAGAAATTCATGTACAACACAAATAAGATCTGCCAAAGCTGCCTATTATAGAGCTGAATTGGATGCCTCCTATAATAACCCAACCAGGCTCTGGGGAACTATAAAGGGTATCTTGGGCCAAAATTCTACCCTGCCTTAACCTGCAAACTGCTACTAAATAACACAGAAATTACGGACAAACAAGAAATCCTAAATACCTTCAATGACCACTTCACCACAGCTGAACTAGCATTTGACTCTTCACCTGCAAATCTCCGAGATCTTCCTTGAACCTTCAATCCACCGTAGGTCAAAGGCTACATCAACCTTCTCCTTCAACCCAATATCCTTGAAAGAAGTGGAAGATCTCTCTCCAATTTAGATACTTCAAAAGTGCAGGTACAGACTCCTGGACCTCTACTTCTCAAGATTGCATCTCAAGTCTTATCTGCCCCCCTCACTCATCTCTTCAATCTTTCCCTCACCACTGGATCCATTCCCTCCACTTGGAAAACAGCTCAAGTAGTTCCTTTACTCAAATCTGGTGATCCCATGGACCTCAATAATTACAGGCCCATTTCCATCCTATCAGTTCTATCCAAGATGCTCGAAAGTTAGTAAACTCACAATTAAGGGACTACCTGGATAACAATAACCTCCTAAATACAGCACAATCAGGATTTAGATCAAAGATAGCACCATTTCTCGCCCTAGCCAAAGTAACCAACGACTGGCAGATTGCTATGGATAAGAAGAACAGTACCTGTGCTGTGTTCCTGGATTTGAGCAAAGCATTTGACACAGTGGATCATGAATCATTAATCTCCTCCCTTGGCTCACTAGGGTTGGATTCCCCTTCACTCAATTGGTTCAAGTGCTATCTATCAGATAGGTCACAACTGGTAAAAATGGAAACTACCTATCCACCTTAAAACCACTGTTAAGAGGTGTACCGCAAGGCTCTATTCTTGGCCCCATCCTCTTTGCCATCTATATTAATAATATTGATGCTAACCTCCTCAATCCAACATCCATCTGTTTGCTGATGATACTGTATTATATGTTAGCAATCCTTCATTATCTAAAGCCTGTGAACTGCTACAATCTGAATTTTCCATCCTACAACACAACCTACTGGATAAAAACTACTTCAAATGCAAAAAACAAAAGCTATGTTCTTACCTCAAAGAGTTGCTCTGCCACTACCCCACCATCCACCACCCTACAACTAACCACCTTACTTGAGAAGAAGCTGAATTCGCTGATAACTTCAAATACCTTGGAGTCTGATTGATAACAAGCTTGACTATTCTGTCCATATTGAGGAGCTACTAAAGAAACTGAGACAAAGGCTTGGTTTATTTTTAGAATAAAGCACTACCTCAACAGAGACTCCAAAAAAAGATTAATCCAGGCTTCATTCCTATCCCTCATTGACTATGCTGACTTTCTGTATGGACATTGTTCACTCCCCCTCTTAAATAAACTGGACACCCTATACCACAGGTCCATCAGATTCATTACTGACCTTCCCTTCAGCACCCATCATTGCTCCCTTTATAAGGCAGTTAACTGGACATCACTACAACACAGAAGAAATAGGAATGCTGCAATTTGGATATTCAAAGCCTTATCAGGCAAGCTACCTACCTATATCTCGAACTGTTTTCCTCAAATTACTTCTAGGCCATACAACCTAAGGATCAGCAAAATTATCATTCTTAAGGTCCCCAATGTCTGCACCCAGTTTGGGAGGGCTGCTATCAGCTACTCACTAGCAATTGTTTGGAATTCACTCCAAAAACCATGAAGCTAAATAACTCCTACCCTTAATATCCTTCAAAGATTATTCACCACCCTATTCCCAGAACTCTGCAACTGCTTCATAAGGCCTAAACCCATACCTACCCCCCTTTCTTTTTCGTGTTCCTATATGCTGATAAAACTCGCTTCCAGTCCCAAGATTCACCCTCAAAATGCTCATAGGTCCTATAATCTACATATTACTCCTGATGTGCCCATTGCCTTCTGTCTCAGAGATTAAAAGTTTTAATGTGCCGTGTACATATGTATATTGTTATATTAGCACTTATGTCATTGTATTACTGTTTATGTTACCCCTGTCATTGTATAACTGTTTATGCTACCCTTGTCAATGTATTAACACTTGCACTTCTTGACCACTCAGGTCCATCTTGTAAATGAGCTATGCTCAATGATGTTCGCCTGATTAAATAAAGATTTTGATTGATTGATTGATCACTGGAGAGGTCACAGCTGGAATACTGTGCCCATTTCTGGAGTCTTCACTTAAGGTGGAACTTTCAGTAAATGTGCTTTATGATGTTGTTTCAGAGTTAAAATTGGAACGTGACAGCTTTTCTTTTGTGAGAAAGGGGATACTTGACTTTAACAGAACTGTTCACCAGGTATGCAAGTTATGAGGGGTAAAAAGTTTTAGATAACTTGTGTTATCAGTAGCAACATGATTATTGTTTGAGCGTTTGTGAGCACATAACAAATATGGTTTTTCATTCCCTTAGGAAGAGGATGAAAGTTTTTTGAATTATATGAATTGTGTACACAGTGAGAATGAGTCGGGTAGATAAACGGAGTATAAATATGATATTAAAAATCATTCCTATATTGACAATCATATATGTAATTGAAAGAATGAAGACATTTATAAGTTTGCTTATATTTTGTTTTAAAACAGAATGAGAAAAAAAAAAACCGTGAACAAGCTCATAGGAGCGAAACGTGGGGGGGGGGTCTGATACTGAATTAAAGGAGAAGATATTTTACACCTGTGAAGTGTTTATTAGTGCAGAAGAATGCTTGTGGACTCCCAGCAGCATGATTGTTTGGAACTTTCAGCTCCCCAGAAGGAAAACAGCAGGACCTATAGGTCCTGATTTACAAAACGCAAAAGATAGTTAATTTTTTTTAGCCACTTCTCAGAAATATTTTTCATCTGATCATGTAACCCCCCAATCACTGGCCACTACAGGCATGTTCTACTCCCAGAGTCCCTGGGACATGCACAACAGTCTAATCTATGGGGGACATCTGTATGCCTATAAGCATATAGTAACTCTTAACCGCTTATTCAGCACATAAATTGCACTTATATTGCCAGTAATGATCAACTAAGGAAAGCGCTTTCCTCGGCTGATCGTTACCAGCAATATAAGTGTGAGGGGTCACAGCAGTTGATGTCTCCCCACCCAAAGTTGGGATACACTCTAAGCAGTACATTACCCAGCCCAGACACCAGGCACCAGCTGCTAGAGCCCCGAATGCAGGTTGCAGCCAAGGAACTGTGATGCACTTCCGCTGCACCTCTGGACACCATGCTTCGGCATCTTAAAACACCTCCATCATGCCCCCCTCAGCCTCCTCTCCTTTAATTATATTAGTCCCAATGTTCCAGTCTCTATATACCCACAGCCAATGTATTATCCTACTTGCTGTATACTGCATCTTCTCTAGTACTGCTATGTCCATTCTATAATGCGGTGTCAAGCACCAAACACAGTAATCTAAATGCGGTCAAACTAAAGCCTTGTATAGCGAGAATACTGCTTCCACTGCCTTAGTTTACGTTGCCCTTTGGATGCAATCCAATATTCTGGTAATCTTATTGCGTACTGGTACATAGTGTTTGGACTGTTTTAGAGTCCAGTCTACAATAACCCTAAGAACCTGTTCTAAGGCAATAATCTTATGATTTAACGTGCACTCATAGCCTTATTTATCATCCCCAGATGCATACCTTTCAACCTTTTGTCACTCGAATGTGGTACTCTGGCACTCAGCATGTGGGATGCTGGTTTTCAGAACGTGGGACACAATGTCAAACATGGAGATATGAACTTGGAACATTCTAGAAACCAATGGCCTTACACTGCCGAATCAAAATAAACTTTGTGCCGAGTATTATGCATTTCTGCTTTAAAGGAGAACTGTGCCGAATCCATAAGTCTGACAAGGGTGTCTCTGCTGCTGCAAGCAGCACGGTGGGCCCCTCTGTCCACCAGTTGGCTCCTTGCTGTACTGCCTGCAGACCACCAGACCGAAGCTTCACCCCTGATAAGGGTGCCTCTGCTGCTGCAAGCAGCCCGGTGGGCCCCTCTGTCCACCGGCTGCCTCCTCACTGTACTGCCCACAGACCACCAGACTGAAGGTATGCTGCTGAAACTTCTGGCATATCCACGCTGACTGACCGGATCCATCGGCTCTGCCTGCTGATTGGCTGCTGCACTTTTTGAATTCTTTGCTACTCCTATTCCTTTTGGACTTTAAGCTAATTATTTATTGATTCTGGTACTGGGTAAGATTCTTCAAACTGTCCTGTCAATGCTAATTTAAATGTGAATCTAAACCTGTTTACAGCAATTTTGCACTCGAGGGTTGTTTGCAGTGCAGGATCCTTTAGAGTGCAGGTTTTTCAGGTTTTAAAGTATTACAGCTCTCTTTGTTTTAAGGTCCAGTGGTATTGTACCCTGGATCCGAAAGTAAGCTCAAAGTGATCTAGTATTTTGTGAACACTTCTTTGTGTAGACCAGGTTTCATTTGTGACACAGTTGCCCTGCAAATAACCCAATTTTTGTTTCATTTTCTTTCCTTTTTTGCCCATCCCCCCTCCAGCCTTTATTAGCTACTCCACCTCCCCCCGCGGCACCACCCCAGGCAGTCTTCATCCTCCCCCCTCACTAATATTGCAACTCCCCTTAAAGATACAGAATGCAGTTATAGGGCCCAACACTTGTCAGTGTTAATGTCAACTCTAAGTCTCATTTACTGTGTTGCATCCCCTTCCCCTGAACTAAGTTCTCATCATAGTATTTGGGTGGTATTTCTGCCATACATATTAGTCTTCTGAGCTACCCAATTCCAAACCTAACCCTTGACAACAACAAACAACATGAGCTGCATTACTCTCCTACTCATTACTGTCACATTTTGGTCAGTGGGCCCAGGCGCCCTTCAGGTCACCTGTCCCTCTTCAGTCTGCCTCAAACATTGCCTCGGAACCAGCCACTGGCTAAGAGTACCAGGAGCAACCTCCACAGAGGGGGCATACCAGCAGTCCTACTACAATGGATCCACAACAAGGGAGAATGCATCCAACACACCACGGCTCCACCATCCTGCCACCTCTTGCACACATCCCTCAGAAAGTGGAGAAGCCTCTCCAAGGGAAAATAAGGAAATGCAAGTCACAAATCTCTAGAACCCTCTGCATCACAGTGAGGAAACTTATCCTAATGCTCCTTCCATTATCTGGGAATGTGCACCCAAATCCTGGCCCTCCACTGCCACCCAGATCCATGGGTATCAAGACAAAGGGCCTGACAATAGCTGCAATGAATATTTGCAGCCTAACAGTAAAGTTTACACAATTGCAGGCCTGGATGGCCCAACACAAACTGGATATAGCATGCCTAACTGAGACTTGGCTGACAGACGATATAAAAAATGGTGAAATAGCACTACCTGGATACCAGGTATTCAGGAGCGACAGGCATGGCAAGAAGGGTGGAGGCTGTATTATCTACACAAAAGACTCCCTCCAGACCACGAGCTCCTTGTCATGAAAATACAAGTCGGACAGCTAGGTAAGACACTGACCATTGCATCAGCCTACCTGCCCCCCCCAGAAAATCATGGGATAGTGTGTCCAAGGTCCTGGATGCAGTGGCCTCCCTACCCAAGGATAGTGACTTAATTATCACAGGGGATTTCAATAAAAACTGGGAAAGCAACAACTCCACACCACTCGAGGATACTGTGGCAAGCGTATACCTCACACAACTAGTCACGGAACCAACCAGAAGGAACCACAAGACAGGCAAGAGCCCACTCATTGACTGGATCCTCACAAACTCCCCATCACAAATATCTGAGGTCAAGGTGCTACCAGATATGCTGAGCGACCACTCCCCTGTCACCCTTGGATGGTCAAAAAAGTTCAACCCCCCCCTTCCCAATCACTATACAGAGCAGGATCCGGAAAAGGTCAGTGAGGATTGCTTAAAAGACGCCCTATCCCACCATGACTGGTCACCCATTGACACACTGCCAGACCTGGACCAGGCCCTGAAGTACTTCACAGATGGAGTCAACAATATTTATGACTGATACACACCATTAAAAAGGAAGAAAGTGCAGGGGACCACTAATGGTTGGCTCACAGGCGAGCTCCTAGCCATGATGAAGGAGAGGGACAACCTCTGGTGACGAGTGCCTTGGACCTGGGTAGGCCGGTGGATGTCCTCTTTCTTGATTTCAGCAAGGCGTTTGACTCTGTTCCCCACAGGGGACTGTTGGCTAAGCTGGGGGAAATGGGGGTGGGAAACAAGATGATCAGATGGATAGGGAATTGGCTCCAGGACCGGACCCAGAGGGTCGTGGTTGGCAGGATAGTCTCATCCCGAAGCAGGGTCATTAGTGGGGTCCCTCAGGGATCGGTCCTTGGGCCCCTCCTGTTCAACGCCTACATCTCTGACATAAGGAAGGGTATCAGGAGTGAAATGAGTATCTCTGCGAATGACTCAAAGCGGAGGGCAGTGGTGGATGGGAAGGAGGGGAGGGCGGCCCTTGAAAGGGACCTGGAGACTCTGGAAGGGTGGTCTTGAAAGTGGAAACTGGGGTTCAATGCAGGGAAATGCAAGGTACTGCACTCACCTGGGAGCCAGACACCTGGGCCAAGTGTACACCGGGGGGATGCTACAAGTCTCGATGGCTGACAGGGACCTGGGGGTGGCGGTGGATGTCAAGATGAACAACTCTGAGACTTGTAGGAGGGCAGCGGCCAAGGCCAACAGGATGCTGGGATGCATCGTTAGGGGGATCACCTCCAGAAAGAGGGAGGTGATACTACCTCTGTACAACTGCTTGGTGAGGCTGCACCTCAAGTACTGCATGTAGTTCTGGAGGTTACACTTAAAGAGGGACACTGAACTCCTGGAAAGGGTCCAGAGGAGGGCAACCAAAATGATCTGGGGCTTGGGGGACAGGACCTATGGGGAGAGGCTTGAGGAGCTAAATAAGTACACATTGGAAGAGAGAAGAGAATGGGGGGACATGATAGAGGTCTTCAGGTACATGAGGGGTCAATAGGGAAGGCAAAGTCAGGGTGCTTCAATGGAAGGGGGGCAACTAGAGAGCATGGGTGGAAGCTGAAGGGGGGGGAATTCAGGAGAGAAAGGAGAAAGTGCTACTTCACTGAGAGGGTGGTGGAGCCATGGAATGCGCTGCCTGGGGAGCTGGTGGAGGCAGAGATGGTGGAGGGGTTTAAGAGGGGGTGGAACAGGTACAGGGGAAGGGTTCTGGAAGCAAAGTCCAGTGCAGAGAGAATATCCGGGACTGGGAAGGAAGAAGCCTGAGAGGGCGAGGGGGGAGCAGCAAGGTCAGTTCCCAGGGTGGGAGCTGACCAAAGCAGATGCGAAAGACTGATGGGCCTATTCTGCTGGCATTTTAGTATGTATGTATGTATGTAAGTAAAAGCCAGGGCTTCGGGTAAAGACCATGACCACCAGCTGTACCGGGCAGCTAGAAACCACTGCATGCATGTAATACAGAGGGCTAAAGCAGATCACCACAAGGAACTGCTCGATAAAAGCTGGGGTGACAGCAAAAGGTTCTGGAGAAACGAATCTCTTGGGGGAAGAAGAAGAAAAGAGAAACCCACAGCTGCTCCACATTAATGGCTCTACTACCACGGACTCGCACCTCATTGCAGAGTCCTTCAAGTCTGCCTTCACAGATCCAAGCACAATATTCCCTAACTACCTACATCCTGCCAAGGTTCCCTCAGATGACAAAGCACCCAGTACCTCTCACCCTACCTTCTACCTCAAGAAAGTTACTATAAAGGAGGCAGCATTCTGTCAGCCTAACGTCGGTGGTAGGCAAAACTAATGGAGGGCTTCATCAAGGAGAAGCTCGGGAGGCAACTGGAAAGACTGGGGCACATGGACGACAAACAGTATGGTTTTGTCCTGGGGAAATCGTGCCAGACCAACCTCATAGATTTTTACGACTGGGTGATGGGGACCCTGGACCGACAAAGACCAGTAGATGTCATATATCTGGATTTCAGTAAGGCGTTTGACTCGGTACCCCACATTGGGTTGTTGACAAAGTTGGGGGGAATGGGGGTGGGAAGACAGTTGCTTAGATGGGTAGAAAACTGGCTTACAGATAGAACACAGAGGGTAGTGGTTGGTGGGATAGTCTCCTCCCCTAGGAAGGTCTTCAGTGGGGTTCCCCAAGGTTCAGTACTGGGGCCACTCCTGTTCAATGCCAATGTCTCCAATATAGGGAGGGGGTGTTAGGAGTAGGATAAGCCTCTTCACGGATGACTCAAAACTGGGAGCACTGGCTGATGGGGAGGAAGCGAGAGAGACAGTCCAGAGGGATCTGGATACCCTGGAGGGTTGGTCAAGCAGGTGGGGACTGGGGTTTAATCCAGGGAAGTGTAGGGTACTGCATCTGGGGGTCAGAAACCCAGGTCATGTAAACACCCTGGGAGGGGGTCTAACTGCAAGCCACAATGAGTGAAAGGGACATGGGGTTGGTGGTAGACACCAGAATGAACAACACTGAAAACTGCAGAAGATCTGCAGCAAAGGCAAACAGGATTCTGGGCTACATAGCTCAGGGAATAATGTCCAGGAGGAGGGAGGTGATCCTTCCTCTGTATAATACCTTGGTCAGGCCACATCTTGAGTACTGTGTGCAGTTCTGGAGACCGCACCTTAGGAAGGACATAGCATTGTTGGAGAGGGTTCAGAGGAGGGCAACCAGGATGATCTGGGGCATGTGTGAAAGGACCTATGAGGAAAGGCTGGAAGTCCTTGGGCTGTACTCGCTGGAGGAGAGACAGGGGTGACATGATTGAAGTATTCAAATATGTGAAAGGGATTAACAGGGGATGAGCTAAAGAAATGTTCAGGCTAAGGAAAGGGGGGCACAACCACGGGGGCATGAGTGGAAGTTGGAGGGAGGAAATCTACAAGGGAGAACGTAGAAGGCATTACTTCACTGAGAGGGTGGTGGAGCCATGGAATGTATTACCCAGGAGTCTAGTCGAGCAGGGCACACTGGAGGGCTTTAAGAGGGGGTAGGACAGATGCATGGGTATACTGAAGCCGAAGTTGACCCTCTCGGGGGCCGGGGAGGGAGGAGGAGGAGCTAGTGCCCAATTGGGGCTGGCTAATGAGTAGACATGAAAGACCATTAGGCCTATTCTGCTGGCTTTTAGTATGTTAGTATTCTACATAAAAAATAAGTGCTCGGGGAAGACCAGAATGGGTACCGATGGAGCAGAAATGAAGCTGGTGTCTCAAACTCTTGACGTGCTCATTAAGCCTATTACAAAACTATTCAACAAATCCCTAAGCCTGACACAATTCCCGGCCACCTGGAAGCAAGTGCTGGTCACTCCTGTCCACAAAAGCGGGGACAGGACCGATGTGTCCAATTATAGGCCAATCTCAATTCTCTCCCCCTATCCAAGGCCCTTAAGAAGATTGTGACGGACCAACTGACAGACTATATCAGCAAATACTAACTGCAATGCTCCAACCAGCATGGGCTCAGGCAGGGGCATAGTGCCACGACTGCCCTTGTAGAGTTCACTGACTACGCTCACAAAGCTATGGACGAAGGCAAACTACTACGGGTGTTGTTCATAGACTTAAAAGCCTTCAACACTGTCAACCACACCCTCTTACTGGCCCAGCTTCAAAGCCCGGGGGTGGATGCCAATGCAACATTCTGGTTCCAAGACTACCTGTCCCTCAGGTCACAACAGGTAAAAATAGGACAAACAGTGACTGACCCCAGGGAAGTCATGCTGGGAGTCCACCAGGGATCCATCTTGGGACCACTGCTCTTCAGTCTGTTCCAAAATAATCTCCCTCATGCCTGTGATGGCAAGATAATCCTACATGCAGATGACTCTGTCATCCTCAACAGCAACTCTTGAACTGAGCCACTCCAAGCAGCACTTCAGCACTCCTTCAGTAAAACAAAAGACTGGTTCTGCCAGCACAAACTTCTGCTCAATTACAAAAAAAACAAGACCATGCTCCTATCCAGCCCCCAGCTGAAGAAAAGGTTCCCCAACATTAACATCACCAACAATGTACTCACCCCCTTGGAACAGGTACACTCCTTCAAATACCTTGGAGTCACCCTGGGTGACATCTTATCCTATGCTCAACATATCGACCAGGTGATCAAGACAGTCAGCACCAAGCTTGGTGAGCTTTACAGGTACAGAAAACACCTTACCACAGCAGCCATCCGCCCATCAGTCATGAGCTCCATCCTCTCCACCACTGACTACAGCCTGGTTGTCTACAGTGCAGCATCAGACTCTGTGCTCAAGAGAGTGCACGTAGCTCTCAACAAGGCCTGCAGGCTCATCCTGAACAGCGATTGAATGATCCACACCTGTTCCCTCTACGAACAGACACACCCGCTGTCCCTTGGGTGCAGGACTAAATTCCTCACATGCCTCCTAGGCAAAAAAGCATTACTGGGGAAAGCCCCCCCATGCGTAGCAGGCATCTTCTCCCTCCCAGGATCAGAATATATAACCAGAAATAGAACACAGGGGGCCCTCGTGGTGCCTTTCTGACGCACAGCTCTCAGATAGTGCACCTTCTCCTACAGAGCCCCTCTCTGGCTTAACGATGTACCAGAGTCCTTTTGAAACTCCACTAGCCCGTCCGGCTTCAAATCAGACCTTAAGTAAAACCTGACCTCCAGCTCTGTATGCACCTACTCCTCCAACAGCTGATAAGACTCTGGATGACCAGGCCTGGCTCTGCTAACCGCAACTATTCTCAGCGCGAGACAGAAGCCACCCTCCCACATGCTCCTTGACAATGCCTCTGAATCATTCTAAGGGGCTGCTCCTGTACAGCGCCCCCCTCCCCATGTTAGGATGGGTCTCTATACCTCCCTGGCCTCATCCCTGCCTCCTTGAGCACTTTTTCTACAGCCCCCACCATCTCCCCTAAAATAATCCTGTCCTTACTGACCCTCTACCCAACCTCTAGTGCCTATGCACTTTACCTGCACTTGTAATCAACTAAAGTTGATGTCCATATGCTGTATAGTGTTTCAAATGACAAACTCTGTAACCTTTTCCTGATTGTTGTGCTGTTCAGTGTCTCAAATGTCCTAAAACTCTGTAACCTTCTTGATTGAATGTCTGTACTCTGTTCACGTGACATGGAACCTTTGTAAAAGACACTTGGTTCAAAAGTTATTTTCCAAATACCAGATAAATAAAATAAAAGTAATTTCTTCTCAATAGAAGCTGTTTTTTTTTTTTTTTTTTAAATACTGGTTCAAATTCTGTTTTTGCTTTAGCTATACAGGATCTTTAGTTATTCTAGTCAGCGTTTGAGTTACATGCTGCTGGCACAGCCTGAATCTCTTGCTCCAGACAGGTTGTGAGGGACGTGGGGTAAATCAGCCACCCCCACCCCCCCGAAACCACCATTCAAGGTACAGTCGCAGTAGCTGCATACCAGCCAGAGAAGCAGAGTACGGCGAATCATTGTTGGACTGCAGAGTTTTGCCCCAACGTCCTGCCACCACCCTTGGTGACCACAGCCTTTTATAGGGGATTGTGCAATACTGTACACCAGTCAGCCCACTTCACCATTTGCAGCCTATACACAATCACCACTAGAGGAGCCTCAGACTTTCACTTTCCTACTACAGGCTATTAGCTCAGCCTTCCCTCTTCCTTTCAACACTTTGCTCCATTTATTCCTCACGCTATGTTCTACACTGGTACATATGCCAAATCTCCTCCCCCCTCAATTTTTCCTGTGAAACAAGCCCCCTATGTCACTGTCTGCCCACAATCTACATGGCAGCCTCCTCCAGCCACCCATCCCACCCAGTATCCAGGGACCCCTGTGTGACTCTGTTGGCTGGGCCACTCTGGTGCTTTGTTGCCATCCTTTTTTGCTGATGCTATCATCTGTCGTTCCACACACACACACACACACACACACACACACACACACACACTATAATAACCACTGCCCAGGTACTCTACCCTCTGCTCTCCTTACTACCCCAATCAGCCACCCCGCATGGAACTCACCCACCTGCCACCCTTCTGCCTCTTGCACCTATTCCTCTGCTCTACCCCCATATACTATCTCTCCCTATTCCCACAAATTCCAACACACCTGGGTCCCTCGCCCGCAAAGCTCACCGTCTCACAAAGCTGGCCTGGAATTCCATCCTCAGGTCCCTCTTACTTCTCCTCCTGATGTCTGGTAATATCCACCCTAACCCTGGCCCTCTTGCTACCCTTTCCCGCAATCTCGCCCACCCCAGCAAGCAGGCTTCGCATTGCATCCCTTAACATATGTAGCCTTCTAAAAAAAAAAAGGGACTCCTATCAGAGCAGGATCCACCAACATCATCCAGATGTTATTGCCCTGGGTGAAACCTGGCTCTCCCCGTCGACTCCAGACTCAAAAGTGGCTCTGTCTGGGTACAACCTATACCAGGCTGACAGACAGGGTAAGCGTGGGGGAGGCTGCACCATCTACTTTAAGGACACACTATATGGTCAGCTACTACCCCCCCCAACTGGTAGCTGGACCACAGGCCCCTACACTCAAACTCACCCTGGGTCACTCCAAGCTCCCCCTTCTTATCACGGCAGTCTACATTCCCCAAGGGACCAGAAAGTGGCCTTCGACTATCTTGTCCTACCTCGCCACCCTCCTGACACAAAATGAAAAAACTGTTCTTGGTGACTTCAATATAAATTGGCTGGCTAAGACCGCCACTCCATTTACTGATGCTGCTACTGCACAAAACCTTACACAAGTAGTCTCCTTTCCCACACAACTAAATCTATGCTTTGGATACTCTTCCCTGCTGGACCTGGTCCTTACAAACCGTCCCCTCAAAATCACAAGTACCACCGTGCTTCTGAATGCCCTGAGCAACCACTCTCCAGTTCTCTGCTCCTAGTCCCACAAAGCCCCAAAGACCCCTCCAAAAATAATCCACCAGCGTAAGCTTGGCCCTGGTAAACGTGCTCTTCTCAAATCTCACCTTAGATCACTGGACTAGTCCTTGTTAACTAACACCCCTGACCCTGATCGAGCCCTTGACCTCTTCATACAAACCTTCAACAAAATCTGCAACAAATTTGCTCCACTTACTAAATGGGCTGTTAAAGGAAACCCTGCCCCTGAATCACGGACCACCTCCTGGCCCCGATGACTCACTCTGGCACCTCTCCAACAAGACTGGCCTGCCAGCCGATACAGAGATCTAGGGAGGCACAGAACAATGCATGTGGGCCCTCCGAAAAGCCAAAGCGGAATATTATAAATCCTCCCCAACCTCTGTGTGGGGGCTCCAGGCGTAAATTCAGGAATAATAGCAAGGAAATCTGTGGCAAAGACCCAAATTCACTCCTAACCAGATTATGATTGGCAAATGCCTTACCTTGGACCCCACCCTCATAGCCACAGCCTTCAACCAAGCTTTCACCAAGTTAGACCACGTACTCCCTCCCAACTTCTTTGACCCACCCCAATACCCATATTGGTTTCTGTCCCCCCCATGGTGCCCCCCATCCCCAACCCTGCTCCCGTCTGGCACACACCTCCCCAGGACTTACCATCCTACCCTGACAGATTACCCACTATGGCGAGGACAAGAGGGGAGGGTCCGTCCTCTATCCTCCCACTGCCCCAATGCAGTAGTGGCCTTGCCTGGCAGTGGTGAGTGTCTGGAGTGGGTGGGCATCATCCTGCCACAATGCTTTTCTGTCCTCTAGTTCTCTCCTCTTATAGCTGGCAGTGTGCAAGGATGCAAGCACGTGTGCATATACAAGCATGTACGTGCCACATGTCTACCACTAGCTGTCTTCTACTTGGCTATGACCACTGCCCCAGCACCACACACCTCCACATGGGGGCAGTACAGAAGTGGCGCAGCATACCCTCCCAGAAGAGAGACCTGTCCAGGGGAGACTTATACCCTCTCTCTCTCCTCGGCCGATGCCAGTGGTCTAAGTCCACATCAAACCCAGGTCACCGATGTGAGGGGTGTTGTGAAGTGGTATCCAAAGCCTCAACCTTTTGTGCCACTGGGACAGTCCATTTTCTTTTGTTTGTTTTTTTTTTTTTTTTTTTTTTTATTTATTTTTATTTTTTATTTAAAGTTCTGTGTATAGCACACCTTCTGCCAAAAAAAGTCCCAACTATGTCCCATGTATAAATTGCTTTTTGCAGTGCTGAAATTACATTTTAAAGTCACCAGTCAGGCAGGACTATTTTTTTTTTGTTAACATAATTTTGATAAAATCTGAATAGTACATGTTTCAGTGTCATTTGTACAATCACTCTGCCCCTGCAAGGGTGTCATAGTGTTCCTTCATACTATCATGTGCCTCCTCTTATACAGATCTGGAGGCCTCCCACCTCTTAGGTGCAGCGGAGAGGGCGGTGTCTACTTATTCTGCTGTAGTGCTATATCAATCCTCCTGGTAGGAGGGGCTATGGTTTCTAGAGCCTCCACAGGACAATTCTTGTATGTGGGGGTAGTGGGGCAGGGGCCCAGGGAGGCTCAGTCAGTTCAATTGTTTGGTGAATCTGTTTTCCCTATTCCATCAGCAGACTCAAATAATTCTGTCTAATGTCAAATGGCCCCATCAACCCTCTCAAGCAGATATTTCTCCTCCTAGTTCCATAGAAAGTCTCCTAAGGAAGCTGGGTCTGTCGGCCAGCTCGGATGATAAATAATTACTGGTATGCTGGTTAGAGCACAAAATTTGGGTAGTTCTCCATCCTATGCAGAAGCCAGCCATCCCTTCTAGATGTCAAGGCTTCAGTGAGGTCATTTAAGGAAACTATTCCCCTCCAGGTGTCCAGGTCCGGGACCTGTGGGCCGAGCCACAGTTTAGTAGCTGCCTTCATTGCCGCTATAAGCAAAATATGTAAGAGGTAGAATTCTGGGGTTAGCACCACAGGTTTTGTGAAGAGTTCCCAAATTACATTTCTAGGGCAGTCAGAAATTGGCGTAACAGTGGGCAGCTCCATATAACATGCAGGTGTGTGGCCTTAACGTCTCCACATTGCCTACAACAAGATGCTTTGCACTGTGAAAGATACTGTGCTGTGATTACCCGGGTTCTGAAAAAACTAATTAACTGCTTCCAGGCATATTCATGCCACCGGTGTGAGCTCATCACTCAGGCTGCGGCCTCGCATGTTGTTGACCAGACCTCCTCTGAAATAGGGGCCATCAGCTCTCACGCCCACTTATCAGCTGCTTCACGTGTGCCATCTCCTGCAGGGATTAGAAGGGCCTGGTACAGCCGAGAGATCATGTGGGGGTGTTACTCCCTTTTTCAGATATCAGATGTCACATTTAATCACCTCTGGGTGAGAATCTGGGAACCGGGCCCCGACTGGAAGGGAGAGATAATAACGCCACACTTGAAAGTTACACTACACACTACATGCGATGAGAAAGACTTGGGGATTATTGTCTCAAATGACAGAGCACTCTAAAGAAATCAATGAAGTTATCAATAAAACTAAGGGGGTCAATTAGACGCAACATAAAATCCCAAGATTCCAATGTTAGGATGCCCTTATTTACAGCATATGCTAGACCCCATCTAGAATGTATCTCCCAGTTGTGGAGCCCATTTAAAAGATCAGATTGCAGTCTATTGGAGAAAGTGCAGCAGAATTACACAAAACATACACACGGTTTATACAACATGCCATACAAAAAAATAAAGATTAGCCCCACTCAATCTAATGACATTAGAAATGCGTCGTTTAAGGGGCAATTTATTTTTCCTGTTCGATATCATTCATGACCCCTGCCTAATGACCGAACTTAGTCTCGAGTTTAAAAGCAGTGTCTAGGATACTAGAGGGGACCCACTTCAACTTGCAGGCAAACACTTCAATTATAAATGTAGAAAGTACTTTTTCACCCTCAGGGTCATAAATCCCTGGAATAAGTTACCTCTGGATATTGTTATCAGCAAAACTAAGACTGAATTTAAAAAACATCTGGATAACTTTTTGCTACCAGGACAGACACTAAACTATTACTCATTATATTAGTATAAGAGCACTCATGGGCCAAATAAGCCCCCCTCTCTTCTTACCATCCTTGGTATGAACCATAGTAATACTGCTCTGTTTGCCAGAGTCTGAGCCTGGTCTAAAGTTCTGTAAAGATGATCAGAGAGACGCCTTTCATCATCTGATAGAGATATCATAGCTCAAGCAGGGCTAGTTGATATGAAAGTCCACGGCCTCTCAAAAAACAGACATCAAAGTGACCAAACTGGTGTACTCTCTGAAGTTAAAGGACAATTTTACCAGCCCAATGCAACCAATTACAAAAGGGCACTTTCAAAACTTGGCCCCATAGTCTGCCAGCGCTAGTTCCATGGCATTCTGCATAACATTATGTCTGTGTAAATCGTTCTACCTGGCACCAGAGGTGACAAAGTAAGACATTAATGCTGGCAGAGATGCACCTAGACAGGACAAGCAGCTGACAAAGGGTGAGGCCAGTAGTTCAAATACTGTACAATAAAACTTGTACCTTTCAGTTACTTGCCCCCTCCCCGGCAAGGACTACTGCCCATGATGCTGCCAACCCAGATTCGGGAACAAGCCTGGGATGTCAGGGGTTGATTGGGGGGGGGGGTGTGCGAGGGACTAAGCTTCCCAGAGGACACTGTCTTCTGCCAGGGATGGAGGGCAGCAGTCTCCACTGTGATACTGCCACCTAGGTGGCCACAGGTCACAGTGCAGGTGGAGCAGCTTGCAGAGGAAGAACACTGGCTGGTACCATGCGTGGCCACACATATGCTCATGCTGCCTGCATCCAAGAGGGAAGGGAGTAATGTTAAGTGGAAAAAGGTCTAGATGCAAGCAGGAGGATACCTGGAACCCTTCAGCCCTGCCCTCCTGACTAGCCACTCAATCATCCACTCTAGAGGCTGGAGAGGGGCTGCCATATAGCCTACAGGTTAGAGTAATGAGCTATGAATAAGCTTGGTACATCCAGACAGACAGACCTGGGTTTGATTCCCACAACCTTCACTTGCATACTATGCAACTCTGAGGAAGTCACAACCTCCCCAGTGCTCCTGAGTCACCCCTGAAAACAGGCACCTGTGCCTAGTGGGCCTTACCTGGTTAACAAAGAATAAAATAAAAATGAATGGAAGACCCTCATCCTCCCAAAAAGAAACCACTACACGCTGAAGCTGCACTGTAGCATTTTGAGATGGGGGTAGGTACCAGGGAAGGGACAGGACAAGGCTGAAAGTTAGGGCAGAAGGGGGCAGCATCAGTGACTAGGATAAAAAAGTTGGACCTCAAATTAAATTGGATGCATAAAAAGAAAAATGTTGGAGCACCACAAAGTTCCAAACCCTCCTTCCCAGACTGGTGTGGTCTTTGTTTTTATCCTACATTGAACTTTTGACCCGATCCCTGAAATGAGCTGCTCCCCACAGACGAAGGCTCCAGTTACCAGGGGGATGCTGGGATGCATAGGAAGGGGCATCACAAGTAGAAAAAGGGAAGTGGTTATCCCTCTGTACAGACAGTTGGTGAGACCCCATCTGGAGTACTGTGTGCAGTTTTGGAGACTGCATTTACGCTAGGACATAGACAGGATGGAAGCAGTCCAGAGGAGGGCAACTAAAATGGTGCAGGGTCTGCAGCAGAAACCATATAAAGAGAGACTGAGAGAGCTTAATATGTATACTCTTGATGAAAGGAGGGATGGGGAGACAAGATAGAAACGTTCAAGTACCTCAAGGGAATCAACAAAGTCCAGAAGGGTAGCATCTTTCAGAAAAAGAGATGTGTAAGGACAAGGGGCACAATTTAAAGATAGAGGAGGACAGCTCAGGGTAATGTGAGGACATTTTTTTCATGAGAGAGTGGTGGATACATGGAACAGCCTTCCTGAGGAGGTCGTTGGGTCTAAAACAGTGGGGGAATTCAAACATGCATGGGACAGACACAAGGCAATTATAGGGGGGTGCAGGAAGTAGGTTGTTGGTTAACTAGAATCTGCAGCTTATCCAGTAGGTAGGGAAATGGGCAGACTGGGTTGGCCAAGTGGTCCTTATCTGCTGTCAAAGTCTATGTTTCTATGTTGCCACATTTTGGATGCATCACAAAACAGGGGGTCATGTAGAATTTTAAAGGGACACTGTCAACCCCCTTAAGGCTCAAAATGTCCAGAGTTTAAAAAACACATTTTACAATTGGTCACATTCTACAGAAATTATTCATGTAAATGGTAGTTTTATTCAGATTCCTTTTTTTCCCCTCCTTTTCGAAAGTGAAAAACAGACTGCCCACCATACTGGTGTAACCACACCAAAACGTGTTTGTTTACATTCCCTTGATCGACTCCCACTACCTCTTTCCTGGACTTGGGCACATCCTCAACACAGTCTAGCCACTCACGATGCAGTGAGAAGAGGGGAGCCTACTGGATCATGAGTGACTGCACTGTTTGGGGAGAGGTTCCTAATATTTGGAAGTGTGTAATTAGAGCAGATCAAGGATTTGAAACAAAACAAGGTTGGGCGCAATTACACCATTAGCATGCACTTTAGTTCTACTGAGACACGAAGCAGATAAAACTAGCAAGGTCAATGAGTTTTAGAGAACATAAGCAAGCTAAAAAAACAACATGATGCAAAAAAGGTTGCCCATGTTCCCCTAAACAAAAGAAAAATAAGAATGGAGACAGAGATATCAAAGAGAAGACTCATTCTGTACATTCTTTAATTTATTTTTGGATTAGTGTTAACACGCTAGAATTTTTACAAGAAATGTGGGTGATTCTTAGGAGCACTGGATTGTGCAGTAAACCATCTGCATACTGTGTGACCCTGAGCAAGTCACTTAACTTCCTTGTGCTCCCAGGTCGCACCTGGAAACAAGCTTCAGCTTAGTGTTTCTCTCCCGGTAAAACACAAAAAACAAAACACACTTTTATAAATGCTTTCAATACTGGAGCATTGACTGGAAGCCATAATATGGTCATGTGCTTTTCCTGTTTTTTCAGTTCCTTTTTATGTTGTCTTGCGCGCGCAGCGTAAACAACATATTGTGGTAACTTAGTGGAGTAGCAGGTTTTGGAGGTGCAGTTATGTTGTGGCCAATGGTGCCACTGCCTTTTCGGGCTGGTCTCTTTGGCACGAATGAAATAGCACATTGTCTATGACAGCACTGCAAAAGCGTCCCACCAACTTGAAACAATTTCACCACCGCAATGAGGGAGTGACCCGTTATTGCAGGGTGTGCCTTGCCTGGTGTAAAATTTCAGTAAACATGGTGGCAGCTGTCGACCGTCCGCCTCTCACAATCCCCAGCAAACAGACTTCAAGGGTGCCCAATCCCCCTGTCGGCATGCCCCCTTCCCAGTTAATTTGCCAACAGGGAAGCCCAATCCCATTGGCATAAAGTAACCCAAGGTTTATTTGTTTGCCGAGGGGGGTGTCCAAACCCCCTTGGCATCATGCCTCCCCAAACACAGATGCTTTCTTAGCTGATGAGGTGCCCAATCCCCCGTCGGCTTCAGTCCCCCCAAAAAACAGAGGTGGCACACTGGGAGCCCACCCTAGTGTGCAAAAGTGTCCTTCCCACGATGTTCCCAATTTGTTTAACCTGTAAAACAGAAAAAGGTCCCTCGTTGTCTGCGGTGCCCCCCTTCCACACCCACCCTCTGCGCACCCCACACTTACCGCCAGAGCATGGCGTAGCGATCTTCGGTGGAGCAGGAACACTTCTGCACTCTTCAAAGCCAACCGCAAGCTGAAGAAAATCACAGTAAGTTGTATAATGGCCTCAATGGGGGGGGGGGCAACTTAGGTGGATATCTTGGCCATTTTTGTGACTTTTTTTTCCAAATTTTCAACATGGGGTTCTTGCGACCCCACCTCAAACTCTGTCACTCATTTCGTTATTCGGTCCCAAAAGGTGATTTTGTGGTCACTGCGTGGAATCACCTTTCAGGACTGATTAACGAAATGACAGTGTCACAGTTCATGAGGTGGGCTCTCAAAAAGCCTATGCTGCAAATTTGATGAAAAAAAATTCATAAAAATGACTGTTACGAGCGTGCGTTGCAGTTTCCACGCACACTCGTAACTTCAAGAATTTTTAATATTTTCACTCCAGATTTTCAACACTGCCATTTTTTTCACACCTCCTTATGAACAGTACAGCTGTCATTTTTCACATCCTGCCCAAAATGTGTTTTTGCACATCTGGCGCACAATGGCACGGTCACTGTGGGAAAGCAACGTTCAGGACAAATTAAGAAAATCACAGTGCCACTGTTCATGAGTGGAAGTCCCAAATGCTTTCATTAGGTGGGGTCACAAAAAGCCCAAGCTGAAAATTTGGAGTGCAAATATCAACAAACGCCCAGGGCATTAGGGTTTCTAACGATAATGTCCCACCCTATAAAGACTGACAGGTGTCAGGGGCGCGCTTTTGGATTGTCTACTGTAATGCTCACCCCATTCCACCCCTACCCTGCAGCTGATGATTAGTATCAAGGTGTGCCATGGACTCTTTGGCTCTAAAGTTCACCCCATTCTCCTATACTGCACCCATCCCAACACATTTCCTTATGGAATGAGGTGAGCGCAAGGCCCAGTGACCCCAAGGCACAACGCAACACTTGTCAGAGTCTGCAGGGTAGGGTGCAGTGAAATGGCATGAGCGTTCTGGCCGACGACCCAAAGGCACACCTCAATGCCTGCCAGTCTCTGCAGGGTGGGGTGGGGTTGATGTCAGTTCCATACTTCACTGCCATTCCTATTATGCATCTCTCTAACTCCTGTACTACCAATGCCAATGCCAGCAAGACAACATTCAGCATTGACAAATGCTTTTTTTTAATTTTTGTTTACACTCCAAGTTTAATCAGGTTAGACAGATACAAATTCATGTCATAAAAGCTTCATAGAGACATCACAGTTTTATGCAAAATTTCTTCTGCATTATCCAAATAATTTGTCCATAAATTATAAAAACAGAAGAATAAAAGAAGGTGAGGGAAACTAAAGGTCTTATCTTGCTTTCTGTTCCAGAGAATCACTGTCCATTCTTTGCTGATATACCATTTGGGTCAAAGCAAGACTATTGGGAGAATATGGCACTGCTACCACTTTTCTACTTATTATGAAGTGCATTAAAGAAAAGGTTTGTATAAAATGGAAAAAAGAAAGAAAAGTCTTTGTCAAGCTGTGTGTCCAATCCTTTGTATAGGATAGCTACAAATACTTTAAAACTGGATTTTTTCAGTTCCTAGTGTGGAAAGGGCTAAGGTCACTCGAAGGTGGTTCCCCTCTGACTCGGGTAACTACAGCCCTATTTTTCTTACCCCTTCTCTGGTCAGACTCTACCCTGGCACTCTCCCAACTCTTCCCATTCCATGGCTCCTCCTCTTTGCTAAGCCCTTACCAGCCTGGTTTTGGGAGGTTCAGTTCTACCGTCCATCCAACCCTACTGAAATTATTTGACACCATCCTGAAGATAACAGACCAGGCCTGGAACACTTGCTCTCTTCTTTCTTTAAATATTCTTTATACCTCATCATCAGTGCTGCTTACATTCTCTATTCAGGGGGTACAGAGTGCAGCTCCTGCAGCAGCGGTGGATTCCTTTGTGGAGTGGAGGCAGGTCCCCCTTAGATCCAGCATATGTGGGAAGGAGGCCAGCCAGTGAGTTTGGACAGGGTCCAAGAGACAGCGGAGTCATCTGGCCTTGCTCCAAGGGTCTTCCTCTTGGTTACTCCTTAGCCATACGACCCTAGTAGCAAGGGCACTAGGTTCATGTGTTGAGCAGAGATGGGTGGCCGTGCATGCTGCCAGCTGATGCGCCCCCCCCCCCAAAAACAAGCCACCTTGGCTGTAATGCCCCATGATCCCCCAGGTGGCAGCATTACAGTGAGCCTGGTTCCTTCAATCTTTCCCTGGAGGAGTAAAGTGCAACCTGGATGCTCAATCCTTCACCCTCCGGCCGACCCCAAAGCCCCGAGCTTCTTTCCAAACCCGGGTCCCTCGAGTCATGAGCAGTAACTCTACCACTGCACTGAACATTCTGCACCAGCTATTCCTATTTTTCCTGAACTGGCCAAGGTTGCCCACTCTCTCCTATTGGACAAGCTTTCACAGACTGGTCTATAGAACCTTTCTAACAAATGGTTCACCTACCAGGAGGACATGTCACAGTTTATACTTACAGGCGATTCCCACTCTCCCCCTTCCCAATCAAGTCGGCTATGTGCCAAGGCTCTGTCCTTGTCCCCATCTTGTTCTCTATTTTCCTAAACAATCTTCCCAAGGCATGTGTCTTCTCCTACATCCACATATGTGGATGACATTGTGCTTTCTGCTTCTGGGACCTCTGCCCCTGAACTGGCCGTGTAGTTCCACTAGGACTAAAGTTCAGCACTGGTTCCATGGCATTCAGCTCACCCTGAATGCCAAGAACGCAGTCTCCATAAGCTTTGGCACTAGAAAGCATTTGGCATCCAGGCTCCTCTGGTCGTCAAGTCCCTGGATGGCTCACAGCTGGAGGATGTCTCCTCCTTTAAATATCTGGGAATCTGGTTGGAGAGGAGCCCAGACCCCTCTAGCCACATCAATGCCATCTGCAAGAAACTCCTCCCTAAATGCAGAGCATTTATAAGAACAAAGACTGTAACCCCTCTCTGCTGGATGAGAGATTGTTGTGAAAGTCATCATTCCAGCATTTGACTACCAAGATGTGGTGAATGTTAATGCCATATCAGTGTCGGTGGCTAGTACGTAGCACTCTCACTTCGACGGCCAGAAGATCAGTAGTCTGTGGGTTCTAGCCCCACTCCAGGTACTTGGGGTAATACCCGTAACTGACCCTGTAATGCAGTATGAGGGGAATGCTGTATTGCTGAGGTGCCATCCTTTGGATAAGATGTTGAACCAAGGTCCCTTCCAACCATCTCTGGTTACTGTCCAGGTGGACGTTAAAGATTCATACAATAATTGCATTCAAGGTCCAGAAGCACATTACCCCAGTCATTAAGCCTTGCAGCGAAGTACTGGGATAATGTGCTTCCTGGCCATGAACTGCTATTATTGTACGGATGGATTCTGCACTGTATGTCATTTGCTGTACTGGTAATAAAATGGCTAGTGAGACAGCAATTACTGTACAAGTGTGAAAGTTGTACTTAAGACTCCATTGACTGCAGCCATTTCTTCTGTGGACTAAGAATGGATCTTGTTGGGGTTAACTACCCCTACTGGTAGCACCTCTTGGAATTCACTGGCGCACAGCTGACCTAGTACTTTTTTGGAAGTTAAAGATTCCATGACACTTACTGAAGAAGTGTAGGGGAGTTTTTCATCATGTCATGGCCATTATTCCAGTGTCAATAAAATAGGTCCATGTAAACCACCCCAAGGATGCACCTGGATGTGAGCTATGGCACCTCAGTCTGCCTTTCCTGGTTAAAAATTACAAATAAATTCACCTTGGCCAAGCTGTACCCCCTGTCCACTCCTTATGTCATTTTGCCCTCCCCTGCACCCACCACTGTTCTTTACTCCACACTCTTCTCACTCAAGTGCAGATGCCTCTCTTGCTGCATCGTCCTCATCTCCATGTTCCGGTCTCAATCTCTCCCTTGTAATCTAAGCTCTAACCACAACTTTGGGTGAAAAAAATGGCTCGTCGTCGTCTCACAGGCAGCTGCACACTTTCCTTTCTTATTCTATGTTAATGTACCCTGCTGACCAACAGCAGAGTCAGCTGGGTATAAAGAAAGTTGCATGACTGCCTGCAAGATGGCAGCAGGTAGCCTTTTCAACGGATGTTATGGAACATGCGGCTGATGCTGTTGTATAGTGTCTTTATGAGTAGATCATGTGTTATTCTGAGCATGTCGCTCCTATAGTATATCACTGTCACTGTTAAAGTTGTAGTGTACAGCTGTGGATTTCTTCATTAAAGACTCATGCTAACACAAAAGGAAAAAACCCACTAAAAATAAGGTTTTAATGTATTTTTTTAAAAATGTCAATATTGGCTACAGATGTTTATCCGGGGGGAAGCGCTACTGAAGTGATAGGCTGTTACTCTATTTGTGTCATTTTCCTTTCATTATTGTTTCTGGCCAGAGACCATGGACTGTACCAGCACAGGTCACTTGATACATACTGTATGCAACTCCCTCAGCCCACTGACAATAGACGTCTGTCATTTTCTGCAGTGTCTCTTTTTCACATCTTTTACTGGTTTTGCATACTTATATGTTTTTGTATATTTTTTATATTTAACCATGGTGTGTATGTACAGTTCTACACCATTATTTTTTTCTTCTATGTTGCCCCAATTCACTTTCCCACAGGATGCATTTACAAATGAGCTGATTACAGCCAAGTATTGTCTTCTAATGAAAATCATTAATACATGAAGAAAAAAAATTGCTAAATTCGCTTTGATGACTTTTGAGTGACTTGCCATTTTCTAGTGATAACATTGTTCATGGTCACATTGTTATCAGTCAGTAACTGATGGTATGATAAACATGTGATAACTGTTTTCGGGTTTTTTTTTGGGCGCTTAGATGAAAAGGCACAAAGCATTTTCAAGACCCGAGTCTGCAGACTTTCAGATCTCCAAGCCTTGTAAGCATTAAACGAAGGCTGAGTGCCTACAATGGCCCAATCCTGCATTAATTCCCCATTAGACGCCACCTTCAGAGTGGTTTAATGCACTTGTAACATGGTTGTGGGATAGATTATATACTGAATATATTTATTACTGTTGAAAACATGATTTCTACATGGTTTTGTTTGCTGAATGAGATCTTTACTGTACTTTTCAGAAATAGAACACATTGTTATTTATGTACAGATGCAGCAAAACGGATCTTCTGCATATAGTGCTATGCCGCCTCCTTTAAATCATATTGATAAAAATTGAGCAATTGTGAACGGCTATTCTTTTTATAGCGTGCTGAGGAGGACCGCATTATCTTGCTTTCTTCATTTTCAGCATTGAACTATTTCCGATTTGCATATTTGGTGACCTGTTCGTGATGTGCTTTCTCGCTCATATACAGAGTTGCCGTGCGGGGTGTTTCCCATGTCCTTTTTCTGGTCTTACTATCCAATTTTTATTCAGTTGCTAGTCCTTTGCCTGTACCAGACTGTCAGCGCTATAGTAATTCAAATGTGCGGGACTCATACTATGTGTTTGTTTCCCTTGTGACTACTTCAGACACTTGCTGACAACGAACACATTTCTTTCTATGTGCTCCGGAGGCAGATTTCGTTCTGGTGGACAACAGTCTACAGGTCTGTGAGCTTCAGCGCATACTGTGACCATTTGAGTGGGTGGGTGAGTCATACAAGATATTGGAGATCTTCTGCCTGTGCGCTTTGGCAACAGTGCTGTGTTCTCCTGTGGCTCATTTTTGTACTACACAAGCAACACGGTATTAGTGCTGGAATAATACCGTGTTGCTCTTGTACCAGCAGACGCAATTGCACCAATTGTTTCTCTTGTTTGCACTTTTCTTTTTTCCATGTTACAAAGATTAATGTATCCCGAGTGAAACTGTTTAGTTACTTTCTATTCTTGCTGGACTTACGTTACTATTACTTGCACTCTTGGTCTCAATCCCCTACCCCACCCACATGTCGAGTCGCTACAGGGGTTGCACTAGCACTTTTATTGTCATTTGCATTTTGTACAAGCAAAAAAAGCATCCTCCTGCACTTTATCCTGGACCTAAAACTGCTTTGATTCAGTGGAAGAGAGCGAGTGCCTGCTTTCCCCCCTTTTCATCTCCTGGTATGCTACCTCCAAATGTACTCCTAATCCCCAATCTCCTTTCTGGAGCTAACCTGGTACATGGCTGAGAAAGTGTCTGCATTGCACCCCGAGGTACCTCTACACTGGAGGTGGGAATTAAGTAGTTAGCGGCCGCTAGGGCCATCATATCCAACCGTAGGTAGGGCTGGGCAGACTGGTCAGGACATTGGTCCTTTGCAGTCAGTGTCTGTTTCTGTGGATGAAAAACATGTCTGCCGGTTATCATTCTCAGCCTATACAGGATCAGATGTAAAAACAGGTGTCTAAAGTGATTTCTGTTCTAGTGACAGCTCGTCAGCCTACCCCACAGGAGATGCATCCTAGGATACCCTGTAGTTTGACTATGCTGTTAGTTTAAGCCTCCATGCTTTAAAGAAGCAGTGTCTCCCTATGACCATAACTGTTGCAGAGTGACAAATGATTAATTATTACTGTTTTATCAGCTCCTGTACAAATAGTCCTATCATTCACTTTGTATCACAGACAGCCCCTCTGCGGGCTTCCCAAGCTATTGCTGTGGCCCCGGCACTCTCCAAGCCGGCCGCAGCTAACAGACCACCCGACTGACCCCTGGACAGATTCAGACAGCCCATCTGCGGGCTTCCCAAGCTGCTGCTGTGGCCCCGGCACTCTCTGAGCCAGCCGCAGCTAACAGACCACCCGACTGACCCCCGCACAGATTCAGGTATGCACCAGACCTCCGAAACTCATGGTTTTGAATGCCGCAGTTTTGACTGGACGCCCAGTGGAGGAGCCAGGCACTGACTGGCAGTTTCTGCTCCTCAACTGATTTTCCAACTCCTAGCACTTCCTGATCTCGGGCAAATCCCTTTCTGTGCTGTGTTCTGAACTGAATTTTTTCGCCGCCGCCCCCCCCCACAGTATTAAATAGACCCTTGCTCCGCCCCTTTCCTCAGCCTAGCAGCTGATTTGTCACTCCACTGCTGCACATTCATATGGCTATTGACCTCCCTGTTTTCAATACCTGACTTGACTCACTTTCTTAATGCCCCTTTTTAAAGCAATCTCACCCACAAGGTTGCACATTTGCTCTCAAATTTTTCTCCAGCCACTCCAGTTAACTCCCCTCAATTACTGCTGTAACCTGCCCTATTGTTAGGTACCTCACCCTAATTTGACTATATACCCTTTCAATTCTTACACTTCCACTGGCTATGGTGACATACCCAGTCACAGCCAAACCATCCCAGTAGCTGGCACCTTTGCTTTAGCTGAATTTTCAACGATATCACTAAATTAGAACTAGTGTCATTGCCACCCCTATGCAGTAAAGCAATATTACAGTGACTCTTTCCAGACGTCTTACCAAAATTGCCCTGTGCTTCAGCTAATTTCACAGCTGGCACACCATTACTGGCTCAGTTACACCTCCAGCTACCTACTACATAACAATGGGCACCATCGCTTTTCTACTAGACCTGCTCACATTTACCCTTCTGGCTCAGACCACCCCTGTCCTGTGCCCTCACCCTCCACCCCGAGCATTTCTCCCCTAAGCCACCCCAAACAGCTCGGCCCCCTCCCACCTTGGACACCCCGCCAACTTCTCTACATCCACCACCTACCAAACACCCCCGCTCCCTCGGCTCTTCCGGGCCCATCCTGGACCTGCCTCTTCCTTGCCATACCTACCCTCCGTGCCTCTCCCATCCCCTGCATCCCTATCAGGACCTCACATTGGCACCACACTAAGGGTCCTTGTCACCACCATCCCCTAATTAGATTAATCACTCTGCCCTTACTGCTCTCCGGAAATATACACCCAAACCCTAGACCTATGCCAACTAGCCCTCCCATCCCCCACTCTGGAGCCGGTCTCCACGTTGCATCTCTGAACATATGCAGCCTTCTAAAGAAATACGCCGCACTCCTGTGCTGGGTTGTACACCACCAACCCGATATTATTGCGTTAGTAGAGACCTGGATCTCCAAAATAACCCGACTCCATTTTTTCCCCTCCCTGGATACACCCTGTTCAGGGAAGACTGAGTTGGTAAAAGCGGTGGTGGGTGTGCAATCTACATGCGGGACACCCTTATAAACCATGCGCTCCCTTCCCCCAAGCTTGACTATGGCGCCTAAGCACTCACTCTAAAAATTACCCTTGACCCAGCCAGGGGCCCACTCTTCCTCACGGTCTCCTACATACCCCCAAGGAACCAGAACTCAGTGGTCCAATCTCTCAGACTACCTCACCTCCCTACCACACAAAGCAGAGCAACTCATCCTGGGTGACCTTAACATCAATTGGCTTGGTACCACTGCCTCCTATACCAGGGACTCCTTCACTGCCCTAGACATGTCCCAGTTAGTCACCCAGCTCACTAGATTCAACCGGACAAGTGGCTCCAGCGCCCTCCTAGACGTAATATCGAACCGCCCTCATAAAATCCGGGATATCAACGTCCTCCCGGACTTACTTAGTGATCGCTCACCTGTCCGCTGTCTCTGGTCATCCTCCATACCGAAACCTAAGTCTCGGGCCACCTTGTGCTGGCACCTACGCCCTGGGGATCTCAGAAAGTTAAAACTGCATCTAGCACAGCTGGACTGGTCCCCCTTCCGTCACGCCCCTGATATTGACTCTGCCCTAGACCTCTTCACCAATGCCTTCAGCAAGGCCTGTGACCTTTTCACCCCCTCACAACAGAATCTGTACTAAAAAAACAAATGCGGCATGGCTCTCCCCATCCCTTATCCAAAACCTTAAGCATAGGGATAATCTCTGGCACATCGCTATCGAATTAGGCAAGTTGGCTGATAGACGAGCCTTCAACGCGGCATGTAATCAGTGCACCAGGGCCATTAGATGGGCCAAGGCAGAGCACTATCAGACCACCCTCGCATCCACCTGGGGTTCTGCCCAGACTTTCTGGGACAGCATGAAAAAGCTTAATGGGAAGACTGCCCCCCCCCCCCACCGTCCCAGCTCTCCATCGATGGCACCATCACTACAGACCCAACTCACATAGATGATTGCCTCTGTACTACCTTCTCTGACCCAAGCTCTGTCCTCCAAAACAACTTTTTTGACCCAATCCCTGCCTCTATCCCCCCTGCCTTGGATCACCCTCCTTTCAACCTGCACACTATATCCCCCCACGTAGCCAGGCCACACCTTCTAGAAGCCCGTGGTAGCAACAACCCCAGCTGTGACACCAACCCCCCAGACTCCAGGATCCTCCGCCTGGTCTTGGATGTCATCCTAGTCCTCCTTACAGACCTACTAAACCGGTCTCTATGCCTTGGTCAGTTTCCTAGTGCTTGGAAATCAGCCGAAATCACCCCATACATAAGAGTGGAGATCGGTCCGCACCCAACAACTACCTGTCAATCTCTATCCTCCCCCCGCTCTCTAAAGCCCTAGGAAAGAAAATAGTGTCTATTCAACTCTCTGGAGTTCCTGGCCAAATATGACAATGTGCCCAGAACAACCTGTTTCCGCCCAGGACACAGTATCACTACTACTCTCCTGGAGTTCTCTCTATACCTGCCCTCTGCTCTTGACGCCGGCAACCTTGCCGGTGCAGTGTTCATAGACCTTTCCAAGGCTTTTGACATAGTTTGTCATCCCCTCCACCTACTCAGCTTTTCCGCTAGTCCCCTTGCCTGGTTCTCCAGCTACCTCTCTGCTAGATCCCAGCATGTGACGATAAATGGCTCCCTGTCCAATACCCAGCCTATTTGTTCCGGGGGACCCCAGGGCTCCATTCTGGACCATGTACTTTTCAGCCTCTACCTCAATACTCTCCCCAGCTCCTGCACAGGAAAAATGTTCCTCTATGCTGATGATGCGGTTCTCTTTGCATCCCACCCCAATCCCTCTTCTCTCCAGATATCCCTCCAGCACACATATAACCAAGCTGAAAAAAGTGGTTCCTAGACCACCAACTTGTCATTAACCTAAAGAAGACTAAGTCAATGCTCTTCTCCCATCACCAAAACAAGGCCAAGAATGCCCCAATCTTCATTCTCCCCAGCACTCTGCACCCGCTGGAGCAAGTTACCTCTTACAAATATCTAGGCATCACTTTCAACTCAGCTCTCACCTTCCACACCCACATCAATGCCCTATCCTCCACAATAAATTCTCGGATAGGCCTACTATACCGTCATAGAGATTGCCTCCCTCAAGTTGCCCTCCGGCTGGCCATCACCTCTTCCATCCTCTTGCTAGTGGACTATGGCTTGCTCACTTACGCTGTGCCGGACAATACCACCTTGACTAAAATCCAGCTCTCAGTCAGTAAGGCCTGCAGGCTCCTGACTGGAGCCCCTAGCTGCACTCACACTTGCCTGCTCTACTCCACTGCCAACCTGCTCACCTTTGAGGAGCGTCTGTGCTACCAGACCTGCCTACTCACCAAAAAAACTCTTCTAGGGCTTCCCCCCCAAGGGGCCTCTGCTTCCCTATGGCATGCATCCTCATCTTTTGCCACCCGTAGCTCTGTCAAGGATACCTTTCTTGTGCCTAGAACCAAGACCTCACTAGCCCAGAGGTCCTTCCATTACCTAGCCCCTGTTTGGTTCAACTCCCTCCCACCCTGCATCACAGACATTGCCAAAATTGGTCCCTTCAAAGTCACCCTCCAGAACCAACTCTTTGACGCTCGTTGCTGTAGATGCACCTAATTAATCCCACTGTGGGATCCTCCTGTCAGGCCTCCTGACTTGACAATGTCCTCTGGACAGCCCATCCCCAATCCCCATCCCTACCTCCACCTTCTCCAGGTATTATCTAGGTATGTCCAGGGCGGTACCCCCAATATAACCCTTCGGTACGTTGTATTTGACTGTAACCTATTGTAAGTAACATTATTATGTAACCTATGCTTAATGTTCTGCACCTGTACTGTTCTCACTGTTGTAACCACACTATGTAACAGTCTACCCCCCCCCGTGACAAGGTGCCTTTTAAATAAGTCCATGACTCAAAAGTTGTAAATCCGACTTCCTAATAAATAAATAAAATTTGGATTGTAGAATGCAAATGTTATACAGAAAATGTTCAAAATATATATATATTTTTAGAAGGCAGATTAATAATAGCATATTACTACAGATCTATAAAAAGATGTGTGTTATTTCTGGGGATGAAGCTTATCATTTGGTATTATTAGTTTTGGCCAGCCTCTGAATTCATTTACTGGCATGTTGGAGACAACTGGCCACTGGAACTAATTGCTCAACTTGTGTAACAGGAGAGTAATGAATTGGAGTCAAAAGGAGACCAACCTGTTATCACAGTTTGAGGAACGAAATAATACGGCAAAGTATTTAGTTACACATTGACAGCAAGAGAGGAATTTGCAGTGACTTGACTGCTCACGCCCACTTTTCCATTCTGTAGATGTTTCCCTGAGCAACAGGATGGCTTTGGGAGTTTATCATACCTTTCCAACCGATAGGCGAGGTCCGAAATTGTTGTAAAGGTTGCAGTTTAAAATTATTTTTTACAGTTTTCTTCAAAATACTGACAGCTGGCCTCACAAGACTCAAACCTTATAACATTCCTGATGAAGAATAGAATTCTGAAATTCACTTTATTATTTACAGCACATGCAGGAAATCAGACTCTTGCCCCTCAGACTTCTGTCCTGCTGCTTTTCCTGCCTTGACATCATGATCCTCATTAGTGACGTCACAATCTGTTGCCATGGAAATTATTCCGATGTCAATAGAGGATTGTGACTTCAAGACAGGAAAAAGCAGCAGGGACAGAAAGTCTGAAAGGACTAAGAATCTGTTTTCATACAAAACATTCTCTAAGGTAAAGCGTTAAGTGTCCAGAAATTCAAATTTTGGGGCAGTTTTTGTGTAACCAAGTTCTGCTGTTATCAAATGTGAATTGTTTGTTGGAAATCAGAATATCAAAATCACTTATTCCCCCATTCTACATCTTCATGAAGAGAAATCTCTTTTTGTTTCATTTTTGCAGCTACAAGAAATGTAGGAACAATCACCTGGTTGAAAGAACTGGTCCTAGATTTGGGGCAGGTGATAACAACCCCCCCAAAAAAACCCAGAAAATACAAAATACTTCACAAAAACTGAGACTGTAACCCTCAGATGAGAGTGCCCTATAGCTTCAACTATGGTGGGAGGGAGGGAGCTGCACAGAGGGGCAGTTGGAGTTTCACTGACCTATTCAATTGGCAAACAAATAGTGTCCCCTTAAAGGGACACTAAGTCCCCCCCCCATATACATTTTTATCCTCCAGTCTCACCTGGCTGCCCCCTTCAGACCAACCCCCCCAGCCCCATCACACCTGAATCCCTGGGTTACCTTGGCCTACGCCTTCTACCACAGGGCTGTGGCGGTGCCTGGATGCCAAGTGTGGAGCCTGCGGAGGGTTGGTAATCACCCACAGCCCGGGGTGTTTTTCCTCCCTTCCCTATCCCAGTCACTGGGGCGCACATGCCAGACATGGAGGAGCGCACATGCCTGCGGAAGTCCCGCAGCACCCTCCCTTCTCTGGCACCCAACAGACCCGCACTACCTTCGGGCCTCCAACTGGGGGCAGTTCGGAGGGAGCACCAGTCCTCCCTCTCCAGGAGATGAGAGCAGTCCTCCGGATGCTCGATCTTCTCCCTCCCCAGCAGACTCCCGGCAGCTCGCTCACACCACCAGCATGGCAGGAGGTAAGGCACGGATGTCTCGGCACTCCACGTTACTGGGCCAGCTCTCGTCAGCTTTTTTAACTTTTTTTCCCCTACCTTGTCATCTTACTCCATCCTGCCTACTGTAGTGTCACAGATAACACATCCCATCTCCGCACTGTATTAAATTCAGAAATAATGCTGTTTTGGGACATAAATTAATTTTACTCGCCTAACTAATATCCCCGCCACCCATGTTCGCATGTCTATATCGTGCCAGAGCACTAGTATGCTTGTTCATGAGTGAGTTCCATGTTTTTTTTTTTTTTTAAACAAGAGATTGAATTTTAGTAGTATATGTACTTGTAGGGTCAAGCACGATCCTCGGCAATATGAGTTTTAATGAGAAACGATCGCTACTTGTAAAAGGAACTGCACTTTGAAAAGTCGAGCCGGGACTCGGGCGCGCCACGCATCAGCGTCGCGGCGCACATGCCAAGTCCTGACGACTTTAGAAATTTCATTGCATGTAGCAATGCGTTTCTCATTAAAACCCATACTGCCAAGGACAGTGCTGACCATAGAAGTACATTATACTACTAAAATTCAATCTTCTTCAATCAGACTTCTTGGAAAACAAACTGAACTTACAAGCTCAAATGGGCAGACTGGGTGGGCCATAGACCCTTATCTGCCGACACTGTCTATGTATCTATGTAATCTCATGTGAAAAACAGAACTCATTCATAAATAAGCGTGCTGGCACTCCGGTGCCAAACATGAGCAACGGGGATATTGGGTTGGCGAATAAAATGTTTTGTCCCAAAACAGTAGTAGTCCTGAATTGAATACAGTATGGTGACCAGATGTGTTATCTGTGCCACTACAGGAGGAAGCAGGATGCCAAGTTTAAAAAAAGCTGACAGTGTCCCTTTAATCACCCACCTACTACCCATTAAGTCTAGCCATCCCACCTAGCCCCTCCCACTGGCCACAAGGGCAGACACATGGATGCACCATGTCCAGATGTCAAGATCTCTTGTGGGTCAGACACCAAGGTTGCTTGAACGGTGTCTAGTCCTTTACAGCAACTAGGGTTGTCATGGTATCAAGGCTACACCGTATACCGTGGTATCAGAAGTCAGGGTAGCGATACCGTGGCTGATTTCCAATACTGTGAAGACCATGGTTCATGGCATACTGTGGTTTTTAGGCCTTTGAACTAATTTGGGGGAAGGGGGTCTTTTATAGAAACTGTCCCCTCTGAGCCAGCTCCCCGGACACTCAATATTACATGTCACAGCAATCATACTGTCACAAGGTAATACTGTGACATCCCTAACAGCAACACAGTGTGCTACCCCCATGCCATCAGACTGACCCATGAATCACGTCTTGAAAGGGAATCCCAATAATTTGGCAGATGTTTGTACCGCATACTAATTTTATTCCTGCTTATGAAGTGTGGTGGGGGGGCCAAACATGTTGAACGTAGAGTCCCATCTGTCCACATATTACTACTGTATGTTACTATATAAAACATGGCAGTATTTAGCAAGATTCTAACGTGCTCTTAACACAACGATATACATCCCTTTCCTCTCACATACCCTCTCAACTAAAGCTGTTGCCATGTTACAGGGCAGGGTTTACTGCCTGCAGCCAAAGTTCCATCTCACAAAGAACGTTTAAACTTTACATCATATCATATTTAGATCTGTTAAATTGTGCTAAAATAGTGAAACCTGATCAGAAAGGGGAAGGGCAAGGTCAGTGGCACGGAGTCAGCAGAGTTTTGCACTGCCAGCTGGGAGCTAGGGACTCGTACACAAGCCCTGGAATCCCACACTACAGCAGAGCTAGGGCAGAGTGCATTGTAGAGATAAAGGCTCGGGTCCCAGGGAGGGAGGGCCCAGACCACACAGCATTCATACACGCTTTGCTGGCCAGCCCAGAAGCAGCAGTTTGTGTTAGTTATGAAGGATGCCACCCCCCACCTCACAGAGGAGGAAGAGTGAAGCCACGGCAATGCCATAATCAGGATGGGGGAAGAGTGAAAATCAGAGAAAAACTGAGGAAAAAGAAATCTGTAAAGAAATAAATGAATCTGGACAATACAAGAACAATACAAACCCCATTTATTACACTGCCGATTTCCAGTATGAAATAAATAAAATACTGGAATTGATCCAGCAACACTGGATGCCCATTTCCTTTTACAGGGCAGCTGAAACTAGATTTATACTGTGCAGCCTACTTAAAACACATATCAGATAAGTGCATATCATGTTAAGTATATCTTTTTTCAATTTCCATATTTTTTCCTATACTTCACTGTAGTAAAGGAAAACTGTCAAAATTCCCCACCCCACCCCAAATTAAGCTTTTTGCAAGGAAAAGCCTTTAGTTTATCTACTGGAACTTACTGAATTTTAATTTTGTAAAGTCTGGGAGCCAGAAACATGACAAAGGCTACGCCGTTCCATTTAGTGTGAAAGTGCGGTGCCGCACCACTCATTCCAATACAAACGTAGTGGCGCAAGCCGTGCAAGACTGCACTTATTTTTATTTGTCGTTTCAGAGTTACACCTTTGAGCTAAAAGCTCTTTTACAAACATTCCATGTCAGGTAAGGTTCAAATAATTGGTACATACAGAATGAAAAACAAACGTAGGACAGCAGGGGTGCCAAGAGGAGGAAAAACACCAAAAAAAAAAAAACCTACAAAACAACCATAACGTATAGACAGTCAAACACAACACATAATTTACAATTGTTGGTGAAATCCTAGGGTTACAAAGAGGAAAAAGCTATACAAAATGATACTGTACTATATATAAGAAGCAAATGCATTAGTTCTTACAATAAAGTACAGACGGTATTAATGACAGTTTTGATAAGCTTAAGGAGAGGTGGAGAAGGTAGATAGTGGAGCAGTCAGGGCCGACTATGACAATGGGTAAAGGGGGAGAGGGCTGGGGTAGGGGTAGAAAAACATGACACAGACAGAAGTGTCCTCGTCAGCGATTATTGGGGAGGGTGAGCAAGGGGTGTTGGAAGGGGATGGTGAGAGAGGAGACAATTACAGGGAGGGGGTGGAATGAGTAGTGACAGAGGGGGTGAGGGTTGGGAAGAGAGGGAAACGTGAAGGGGTAAGAGGATATGGGGAGCATGACTGAAGAAAAAAGGGAAAGGTGAATGGGTGGGCAGGAGGTTAGACCCTGCAGTTACAGGAGAGGAGTACTGTCAGGTGTTTGAGTAAGGATTTCTCGAAAGTTCCAAGCTTAGGCACATTATTATTTCTGGGGGGTAGTTCATTGAGCCAGAGGGGTGCCTTGTAAGTGTAGAATCTCTGTGCAAGTAGCGTATGATGGAAAGGGTTATGTAGAGCATTTTGTTTTTTCCTCTGATCTGGCACGAGTTAGACACAGGCTTAAGGTCTATAATGGTTTGAGGAGTTAGACCCAGAAGAGCTTTTTTCCCCTAGCAGGCAGGTCTAGTATTTAATCCTCCCCTGAAGATTAAGACACTTAGACTCTGAGTAAAGTTTGCAGGTATGAGTGAGCCTGTGTACCCCCATGGCAAGTCTACAAGATTTGTTGAGGGCAGTTCTGACCCTTTTTAGGGCTGTATCTGTTGCCACACTGTACACAATTAGCCCACAGTCTATAACAGAGATTCTAGAGCTATTGACAACCAGAGACAAGGCTGCAGGGGTCATATTGTGTCTGTAGAGGAGACCAATTCTGGTGTTGGCTGTCTCTGCAACATTGTCTATGTGGTGGGTAAAGGAGAGGGAGCTATCCAGCGTGCAGCCAGAGGAAGCACTTTCACACTAAATAGAACCGTACGTCTTCGCCATGTTCCCAGCTCCCGGACTTTATAAAATTAAAATTCAGTAAGTTCCAGCACATAAACTAAAGGCTTTTCCTTGTGAAAGGCTTGATCGGGGGGTTAAGGCTTTGGGGGGTGGGGAACATAAGACTGACAGTTTTCCTTTAAATGGCCTGGTAAATGCATATTGTTTAAGAGCAAACTCTGCTTAAGTAATGAATAACCCACAACTGGGAGTGATGCAATATTGCAAAACCCAGATGCACCGAGTGGGTTGTGAGGCACGAGGCACAACTGAGGGCCTTCAACCACCCAGAAAGTAAGGTTATTGCCAGGTTGCTGCACACCCTGAGTGGATTTTATTTATTTCGTCTTTGTTTACTGGGTAGGTGCGCTAGCCATAATCATGACTATTTTCAGGCATGACCCAGGAGGATACAAAAAACAATAAATACATGGATGACATTCCAAATACAAGTACAATAAAAAATCATTTCACAAGGTTACAAGTAGGTTGCAAGGAATTAGCTAGAAACAAGGATGTTTTTGGTAACAGTGCAGAAAAATATGGAGCAATACAAAAACAAAATTCAAACAGTTTGCTTAGAGAGAATCGTTAATATAGTAACATTATCAGCACTAATAAGGGACAGAAAGTTAACATGGGGTGGAATTTAGTAGGTGATAGAAGTAGGTGATTAGGAAAGGGGAGGTAAAGGAGAAGTGCAAAGGAGAAGTGCTTAGCGTGTAGGGGACAGATCAGAAGAAAAGGTAAGACTGGGGTAATGAGGGCTAGGGAGGCTTGAAACAGGAGCATTTGTGAGAAGTTTCAAGATAAGTACATAGACCTTTTTTAAAAGACGCATGGGATGTTGATCGTCGCAAAGTTAGTGGAAGGCAGTTCCAAAATTTGGGGGCATGGCAGGTGAAAGCAGTAGCACCTTTAGTGGTGCAGTGTCTGGGGATGAAAACAGGGGCCTGGTCCATGGAACGCAATCCATAGCTCAGAGTCAGGATTTGGAAAAGGCCTGCTAGGGATTTACAGATTTGTAGACGAACCATGTTGTCAATGACAGAGCTGTAAGCATGTAGCCTTAATTCAGCAGGAGGCAGTGGTGTTTCAGCTGATGTGAGGAGGAGGAAGCATAACGACAGATGTGGTTATATGTAACATCCCATTTCCTAAGGAGTGATTTGCATGCGGAAACATATGTTGGAGTCCCATAGGTAAGTGATGGTAGGAGTATGCCACGGGCAATGGCAAGCCTAGCATAGGGAGTAAGCATATAGCTGGTTCGGTAGGTTATTCCCAGTTTGGCATGTACCAGTTTGCAGGTTAGACTGATGTGCAAGTCAAAATTTAGTGCTGGATTAAGGGTAATACCCAGATATTTAAATGAGGATACTACCCCAACTGCTGAGCCATTTAAGGAGGTGACTTTGAACTGAGAATGGGCATGCTTTAGTTTCGCAGTTGATCCAAAGAGCATAGCTTGGGTTTTAGACGCGTTTAATACAAGTTTGTGAGTAAATAGCCACTTTTGTATTAACTGGAAGTAAAGAGCGTTGTTTGTTGTCATCAGTGCTTTTAGCACTAGCATACAGCACAATGTCATCAGCATATAGTAGGGAGGTTGACCTGTGGAGGTCAGTGGAGATGTTATTTATAAAAAGAGAGAAAAGTAAGGGCCCAAGGATGGAGCCTTGCGGCACCCCGATATTTATGATGGTTTTGTCCGAGAGGGTAGAATTGTATTTCACAGTTTGAGACCTATCAGTTAGATAGTTTCCAAACCATCTAACAATGTTAGTTGAGAAACCCAGGGATTCCAGGGTGGTTAGAAGGATGGAGTGATCAACTAGGTCAAACGCCTTAGTCATGTCAATAAAAACTGCACCGGTGAGGAGGCCGGAGTCCATAGCCACTTGAGTGTCTGATGTGAATTTGAGGAGGGCAGTAGTGCTATGACCTTTGTGAAAACCATGCTGGGCAGCAGTGAGTAGATCATGCTTCTGTAAGAAGTCGATTATCTGGGCAGCTACCAGCTTCTCAAGAATTTTATTCAGGACAGATAGGATGGCCTATAGTTGGATGGGTCTTTACGATCTCCTTTTTTTAAAGACTGGAGTAATTCTAGCTGTTCTCCATATGTCAGGGATGTGGCCCTGGCTCAGAGAGAGCGTGAAAATCCTGGCTAGGAGAGCAGCGATAAAAGGGGCTGCAATCTTAAGAAGCCTGGGCTCTAGATTGTCCGAGCCAGCTGCTGTGCAGTCCAAGATATTGTTTAGCAGTCTGAGCACTTCACATTTTGTGACTGCCTTGAAAAAGAAAAAAAAAATTGAGGACCATTCGCAATAGGTCAGGTGGATACACTTGGTTGGGCAGGGAAAGAGGAGGTGTAGTTGGTTAAGTCCGAGAATTTATAGTTAAAGAAGTTTGCAATGGTTCTAGGATTGTTACAGTGTACCCCATCAAGAGACATGTCGTTAGGGGTGGATGTTAGATTAGAACCAAGAAAGAATTTAATGTGTGACCAAAATTTTTTGGGGTCACCATAGGAGTTGGTCAGTAGGTCTTTGCAGTATGTGTTCTTGGCATTTTTGATGTCCTTTTGGCAGGCATTTTGCAGAGCCCTGTAGTTGTTGAGGTCAGAGGCTAGCCTTGAGTTTTTATAACGGAGCCAGCTTTTGTCCCTTAGCTTGAGTTTAGCTAGTAGGTCAGCTTTCAACCATCGAGTTTGCCTATTTTTTTACCCTGCAGGTTATGAGGTTGCAGTGCTTATCCTGGAGTCCTAGGAAGTGTTTCAAGAGCAGGTCCAGGACAGCCTGAGCATCATTGGATAAGAAAATGGGTGACCAATGAGTAGAAGCAATGTCGTTCAGGAAAGACTGAGGGTCAAAGTTTGCATAGTTGCGGAAGGTAACGAAGTGAGGTCCCTTCTGGGTAGGCCTGTCTTTTCCCCAGATACAATACATTGGGGAGTGATCAGTGATGGCATCTTACTGCACTAATAACATCTGTAAAAAGGTCAAAAGTGGTGTAAGGGTACTGACTGTCTTGCTCAGAAGAAAATAATGAGCTAGTAAATGCATATTAAAGTGCAGAGAAATGTGTTATTTGCTCCTACCTGGTCAGTACTTCACACAGCCATTCCATCTGCTGCCCAATTCCATGTTCTTGTCTCCAGGTCCCTTGTTCTCTACTTGGTTAACTAGTCCTACCAGTTCATCAGTTTACAGGGAACTAATCCGCCAGTCCCTCCACTTTCTGGGAATCAGCAGGGGTTAGAAAAGCTGAATGAGCAGAAACCCTAAACACTGGAGTCCTAGAAAGCCACATCTTCTTCATGCAAAGTAAACTTAAACATTTGGGGACCTACTAGTAAAAGCATTTATCCCCATGTTGTGCCTACAACAAAAATCTGAGGAGAAAAAGACTACACTTCAAGCTACACAATTGTGGTAAAAATATCATTAACCTTTATTAGAAATAGATGCTGACACAGATAGCTGCAAATCCAGTGTCAACTCCCTTCGCTGAATCACTGCTTTAGTTACTGCAATAACATTGCTCCTCCCAGTTATACACCCCCTCCCCCCTTTCCAGCTTCTGTGATATCTTGCTTTTATAAAACCTAACTGCTCAAGGACAAGTCACCAGATAATAACATGTATGTAAATGGCTGTAGTACTGAAGGAGCTCGGAAGTGTGTGTAGCTGGTGAGGCTGACAGCCTGGTGCTGAAACAGCAAACAGATAATCCATGTAATAGAAGCCAAAACATATCTAAAACTTTTTTCCAACGTTCCTACTGAGATACGCAAACACTCTTTAAATTTGACGGGAAACAATTTTAAATATTTATTCATTCAAATGGTTCCCTGTTTCTTTCTTTCAGTCATAATTAATCATCTGATATGGTCTGACATATTTTTTCTTTCACAGAACAGTTTTTAATTACTTTTTTCGTTACTGTTACAATGCGCTTTGCCTGCTGCATCTTCATTGTTTGCAGTGTCAGTTATGAGGTTTCCAGAACCTTCTCTGATGTCAGTTTATACTGGTTAACAGGGTTATCTGATCAGTGTGGCTGCCACATGATAGACCAACAGAAGCAGGTTGTGTTTCTGTGCCAGAGCCGAGATTCGGGAGCAGGAGCTTGGGCAGCCAGACTGGGGAAGGCACGCTGCCAGATGTCGGCATGTCCCAGTCAGGGATGAGAGGCGGCACACTCTGCCACTGAAGCAGATCCTGCTGGTGGGCCGAGGAGGTTACTCGCCCCACAGGAGTACACTGCATGCATGAATATGAGGCACTCCCCCACAAAAGCTGCACTCTGCACGTGCTGCCTGAGCACAGGGACTAGAAAAACATGCCCCCAAAAAAAGCCAATGCTAGATGAGGGTCTGCCCCTCCAATAGACCCATCACCACTGACCAAGGCATCTGCTTCCACCAAGGCACCTGCCTCCACTGTACTCTAGTCCCTGGAGGGACTTCCAGAGGGGCTCAGGGGGAGCCTCAAAGGCCCTACCATGGGGGACATAGGATGAGGCAAGTACCTGGAAAAGGTGGGCGACAGACCCGATGGAGGCTGGTTGGAGAAGCAGCATAACCTCTTAAAGAAAGAAAAAAGCAGTAATCAGTGCCAAATAATGGATACCAACATAACAGAATCCAAAAAATACTGGAACAAAGATGTATAACCAATAAGTGGTGTGAAGCCAATAAAGACTCCTAGGCTGGGGGGTGTCACGTGACCAGCGCATGGCATAAAGATGTGTTTGTGCCGCGCTCCGCTCCCCCGTTCAAAAATCGAATAAAACCCAAGTAATTTGCTTTTGGTCACGATCGCAATCCTCATAAAAAAGTGTAACCCCCCTGTTACCCTGGGTTACTAGAATCCCACTTAGAACTAGTGGCAGGCAGGGAAAGGCAGCTTGTGAGACACCAGTTAAATGGGTTTCACACTGTCCTCAGTCTCAGCCGAGCTGGAGGGATGACATCACCTAGAATTCTCACAGCAGCACAAGCCACATTGGAATGCTGGCTGCAGGGGTTAGCTGTAGAATGTTGGGGAATTCAAGTCAGTCTGCAGGAGAGTCTTGTGAGAGGAAGAGGTATGCTGCACAGTTGGCAGCCCCTCAGAGCCTAGCTCTGCTTTAGAGCTACATCAGAAAGTGGGTTGTGTGTTCTCACCCTAGAGAGGAACACAGAAAAGACTGAAGAAAGTGGTAGAGACCGCTCCCCGTGTTGTTCCAGTGCCTCATCCCCAAAGAGATTGGGGGGGGGTGGTTCCAGCATTTCAGGGGCAATCCCCTGGCCCTGCTTGGATAGGGAAAAGCTGCCTGAAAATGGGAAGTGCACCGAGATACAGAGAATTAGTTTGTGTCCTTTGAAAGAAGCCCTGGGGCACCTGCATACCATGGTGAGTCTGTTCTGAAATAGAGCCCATGTTCACCCAGACAGAGTGTTGTGTAAAAGTATCTGCCTACTGTGGGGTCAGGAGAAGACTAGCCAAGTACAGTGCTTTTAAATCTGTGTATGGCTTGGAAGCATCTGAAACAATGGGGGTCTAAGGAATGGACACAGCCACTAACAGAACTTTTTGAGTCAGGACACCGCCTGAATATAGTGTAGAATGTTAAATGTGAAACATTTCGAGATAGCATCTACAACCAGTAGTTTCAAAAAAAGGTGTTGTTCCAAAGGAATGGCCAGGTATAGATTTGGGAGCAAGAGGTGGGAGACTCCCATCTGGAGTAACCAGGTTTACCTCTACGGGTTCAGTTTGGGTACCTATAGCTTTCTCCCAGGCACTTGGCCAGTGTCTGCAGAAAGTACCCAGACATGGGATTAAGGATGATTTTCTCTTTAGAGCTAGAAAGTGCTTGTGGGTGGTTTAGGGAGCCACCATCAAACTCCATGCCATATGGAAAAGTGTCCAAGTACTGGCTAGAGAGCCATGTCAATGAATCACAGAGAAGAGTACCAGTGCGGGCCGTGTGAGCCCAGATGTGTTCAGAACCCGAGGGTTTTCATGTAGTAAAGAAGATATGCTCCGACCTCTCTAAATCTGCACTACCAGTGAGTGTAGCCCTGTGGGGCTCCATCTTACTTTGTTATTCCTGTGTTGATATGAATAAAAGTCACACTCTAGAATCCCATTCCTGGTTTGGACATTTCAGTTATTGCTTCCTGTGTCCGGAGTTACTTGGGCACCACTGATCAGAAGTACAAACCTAGCCATGATGCTGTGCAAATAGATTTTCTCCCCAGACTAAGGGGGGTTACGGTGTCCCAGAGGGCTGTACCCAAGCTAGTATGACCACTAATAACCCTGACCTCTGGGTGGAGGCACCCGTTACCAAACCTAGGCCCCTTAACCTGCTGCTAGCCAAGCAGGCGGGGGTAGTAGCCCTTTGAATAGTGCAACTAGGGGTTACAAAAGCGGACCACATGCTAGGATGGATAAATTTGTAGTGTCAGCGAGTGAAAAGTCGCAGCGTACGGGCACCAAACAGGAAAAGAAACAGCCCCCAGTCTCCCAAGTTGCTGCAGTGGGGCCTATATCCAACTCGGCAGCCAAAATGGACATGATCGGGAGCGAACTAAAAGAACAACTGTTAGAAGCTCTTTCCCCTAGGCTCAAGAGCCTGGAGGAGAAGATTCATCGATGGCTAGCGGCCCTGGACACACAGATATCCCAGCACCAAGAGAGGATCGAGGAGGCAGAGAACCAAATCTCGAATGCTGAGAATGCACTGGAACCCCTACCGGGGAGGCTGACAGCCCTCAAGAAAGACGTTGCAGACCTCAGGGAGGCCCCTGACCATCAAGAAAACTACCACCAGAGAGCTAATCTGTGGCTGCGGGGCCTCCTTGAGGGTAAGGAGGGTATTAATATGTTGGATCCCTGTGCCAAGACACTGCCAGGTCTTCTGGGCCTCTCACCAAAAGGGGTCCGGTACAAACTTGAGAGGGCGCACCGGGCGGTCCAGCCTAAGTCGCCGGAGGGTCAACCCCCTCGTCAAGTAATTTTCAGGTTCCACAATTTTCAAGATAGACAGGAATGCTTACAGAAACATCTAGGAGTCTCTAATATGAGGGAACAAGGCTTTATATATCACAAGATCATTCCCCTCGAATTGGGAAGAAAAGAAGGGCTTTCAATGAAGTGATCGCAGAGTGCCAAAAACTAAAAGTGGTGTGGTACATGATGTTCCCTGCTACTCTAAAGATTCGGCATGAAGGTGCTTCCTATAGCTTTTGGGAAGTGGATAAAGCTGCAACTTTTATGGCAGAGCTCAAGAAAAAAGTCGGATGAGCCAGACAGATGCCCGATGCTGCTCTCTCCCATCTGGGGAGGAATCTTGTTTTTCCACTAGCACATAAGGAGGTGAATGATGGAGAAATACTGAAGAGAGGGAGGGGTATAAACAAACGGTTAACTGTGCGCTGAGAATTGTCTGCTTTTTCTTTTTGGGAGCACTCGCAGAGGGTCTCCCATACTTAAGCTTCCACCTGTTCCTCGCTTGTGCCTGGATTGCAAAACTATAGCCACGCGAGACTGTCTAAGGGCTGGACTATTGGGAAGGTTTGGGGAGCAGATGCCTCGGAAAACATAAAACAAAATGAACTGAGGAGTGGACATTTAACCCTCCTTGGACAACGCCTGGCTACTGACTGCTGTATGGAGAAAAGGTCTGATGGGTCATGTTTACTGCCCAGCTCCTTTACCAACCTACAGAGTACTACATCTGCAGAGAAGGGGAAGATGGGCCTGTGCGTGTGGTGGGCCTGCGCGTGGTACTTGATTCGCATGGCCTACTCCACGCGCATGAAGTAATGCCTCCTTTCTTTTTTTCTCCCTTTCGATGTTCGGACTCTGTCCGCTTCAGCAGCACAGTTAATTGGGGCATCTGGTATTTGCAGGGAGGGGGAGGTCAGCAGAGTGGACTTTTCCTCTTTATCTCTCGCTCCTCGAGGGGTCCTAGGGGAAGGGAGTGAGGATTGAAGGGGAGGCCGCAGAAGCAGCCTGGATGACGCTGGGCCATGTTTAAAAGAAATGATGTATTTCCCTGCTTCCTCCGTAACTGCCTAGAGGGAGGGGTGAGTGCTTGAAAGTTTGATGTGGGATGATATTCGGACCCTTTGGGCTGTTCCAAACTGCTGGGTGTTGTTGAAAAAGAGGGTCTGAGGGGTTATACTTGTTGCCCAACTGCTGTGCCAACTAATGAAGCCTTTCCACTGCAGAAGACGAGCATGTACATATGGTGGGCCTGCGCATGGTGTATGATTTGTGCGGCTGGCTATACGTGCATAAGATGCCTTTTTTTTTTTTTTTTTGTTTGTTTGTTTCAGGTTTGGGCCCGCTTCCTTCTCAGTGGGACAGTTAATGAGATTTCGGGGCTGTGCGTGGGGTGAGGAAGGGAAGTGTGGAGAGACCTGCAAAATAATTTTCCCTTGCTCCTGTTCAACTATTGAGAACTTGTGTTGACGGGATGCGAGGGATGGAGGGGAAGATGTACAAACCCTTTAAATGATGTGGGGACCTTTAAGATGAATGCCCTGTTCTCTCACTTCCTCCAGGATGGTCTAGCAGGAGGATTACATGCTTGTATTTTTCAAAATGGGGCAAGCAGCCTTCTTATCTCAGGACAAACAATTATAAGCGCAAGCTGACAGGTTTAAAGTGTAACAAACAGGATGAACTGGGACGGAAGGGATTGGCATCCACAAGCGCCAAGAGAAAAGTTTTTTTAGGGGACAGTACATACTATTGTCCCAATGGGAACGCTGTATGTTACTAAATGGGTTATTTTGGGGAGATGCTGTAAATATTTTTTGAAAACAGTTCAAGTGTTACAGATGTTGATTATTTGTTTATTAATACATAGAAACATAGAAACATAGAAGTTGACGGCAGATAAGGACCGCAAGGCCCATCCAGTCTGCCCATTTCTTTTCTACCTTATAAATGTGCCATCGGCCTTTGCTCTGTCAGTGACCTATCTATTCATAGTCATTTGTATTGCTCCCTTATGCCTATCCCATGCCTGTTTGAAGCCCTGCACTGTATTCATAGCCACCACTTCTTGTGCCATTCCATGCATCTACCACCCTTTCTGTGAAAAAGAATTTCCTCACATTCCCCTTAATCGCCTCCCCTAATCTCATGCTGTGTCCTCTTGTCCTGCTATTTTTCTTATATTTAAACATGTTAGACTCTTTCACCTTGTTTATGCCCTTAAGGTGTTTAAATGTCTCGATCATATCACCTCTCCCTCCTTTGCTCAAGGGTATACATATTGAGCTCCGTTAATCTGTCCTCATATGTCTTCTGATGCAGTCCCTGCACCATTTTGGTTGCCTTCTCTGACTGCCTCAATTTGGTTAATGTCCTTGTGAAGGTGTGGCTCCAATACTGCACGCAGTACTCCAGATGGGGCTCAACCAATGTCTTGTACAGAGGGATTATTACTTCTCTACGACTTGTGATACCCCTACTAATACACCCTAACACCCCCTAGCCTTACCTACTGCTTTAGAGGTCTGCTTGGATGATTTTAGGTCATCAGTGATGATGATGCCCAAGTCTCTTTCTTCCTTTGTGACTGCTAGCAACTCCTCCCAGCCTATAAGTGGCTTCAGGGTTTTCTTCCCTATGTGCATGATTTTGCACTTCTTTGCATTAAATCCCAGTTGCCACTCTTCTGACCATTCTGCTAGTTTATCCAGATCTCTTCTCATTCTGCCCACCCCATCTGGATCATCTACTCTTGTTGCAGATCTTGGTGTCATCTGCAAACAGACAAGCCTTACCCTCTAGTCCATCTGCAGGTCACTAATGAAGATGTTGAATAGGACTGGCCCCAGGACTGATCCCTGAGGTACCCCACTTGTGACTTGCATCTCTTCTGACTGTATACCATTTACCACCACTCTCTGTTTTCTGCCAGTCAACCAGTTTGCCACCCAGTTGACCAACTTGACCCACCCTAGCCTACCTAGCTTATTTATCAATCTTCTATGTGGAACAGTGTCAAAAGCTTTGCTGAAGTCAAGGTAGCTACATCAACTGCTCCCCTTGGTCCACCACTCTGTTACCCAGTCAAAGAAATCTATGAGATTAGTTTGACAGGACCTTCCTTTTGTAAACCCATGCTGTCTTGGATCCTGTGCCCCTATGGATTCCAGGTGTTGCACTATCCTTTCCTTAAGGAGTGCCTCCATAATCTTGCCCACTACTGAGGTAAGACTGACCGGTCTGTAGTTCCCCGCCTCCTCCCTGCTACCACTCTTGAATAGATATAAGATCTACCAAGTTGCTATTAGGAAAAGGTATAGATTTATGGTTTCTGTTGATCAATATAAGAACATTCTTTAGGGGGGGAGATATCTACGGTTGCATGTATGAGTAACAATGGGTAATAGAGAAACTGAAGGTTACCTCATAGAATGTTAGGGGCTTCTCCACCCCTGTCAAAAGGACTTGTGCACTAACTGCATTATGAAGGACACAAACTTAGTTGGCCCTCCTTTAGGAGACGCACCTGACCCCCCTCTGAACATCAGAAGCTCGTGCGATCCTCAGTGGGGGCATGCCATGCTGCCTCCTACTCCCCACACAAGAGGGGGGGGTAGCCATATTGCTATATAAACACCTACCCTTTAAACTGTCTAGGGCAGTACAAGATACAAAGGGAAGGGAGATATATTTTCATGGAGGGAACACTACATGGAGTACTGATTACTTCCGGCAGTTTTCGACCCAGCCTTCTATCAAGATATTCTGGACATCTTAATAAGAGAACAATTCCGGGGACTGGTAATAGGTGGGGATTTTAATTGCACTCTGGATCCACTTTTAGACCATTCAGAGGGCAGAGGGAAGGGTAGAAATTGCATGAGAAAATGGAGAGAGGGGATGCTAGACCTGGGAATGTTTGATGCCTGGAGGTCGGCTAACCCTACACTTAAAGAATACATGTTCTTTTCGAACCCACATAAAACATGGTCTAAGATTGACCATATTTATATAGAGGAGGGATGGTACCCTAAATTAATTAATGTTACGCATGGACCTATCCACATATCGGACCATGCTATAGTCATGGCTACAGTGGAAATGGATATGGAACGGGAAGGGGGCCCCTCCTAGTGTTTCCCCACATATTTGATGGGGTCAAAGAAATTCAGATCATACCTCAAAGATCAATTTGCACTGTACACTGATTTAAATAAAGACACTGCCCGCTCTGAACAGATACTATGGGATGCAGGAAACCTGAGAGGGCACGAGTTCCGACTTGGCCTCGTTGATCAGGAGGCCTAATCGGGAACAGGTTCGGAGGGCCAGGTCCCTGGACCTCTCCACCTCCTGCAGGGAGGAACCTGCCAGGAGCCAATCGTCGAGGTAGGGGTATATGCGAACCCCCTGACACTGTAGATGGGCTGCCACCACTGCAATGCATTTGGTGAAGACCAGAGGGGCCAGTGACAATGCTGAACGGCATGGCTCGGAACTCATACAGGGTCCCTTCAACCCTGAAGTGGAGGAACCGCTGGTGGGATGGACGGATTGGGATACGAAGAACGCGTCCTGTAGATCCAGTGAACAGAACCACATGTTTCGCTCCAGAGATGGTATGATCTGGTTCAGAGTTACCATCCGGAAGGTGCGAGACCTGAAATACTGATTCAGGTCGTGGAGATCTAGGATGGGGCACCAACCTCCCCGTCCACGCGGGCACCAGGAAGTACCTGGACACGAAGCCTGGGTCCGTAGGAGGATCCGGTACTGGAGCTATCACCTCCTTGTGGAGGAGCTGAGCAATGTCGTCCCAAAGGGCCAACTGAGATCCTTTCCTCCCATGGGGCACGGGCTCGGCAAGGAGAGTACTGCTCAAACTCTAGAGGCAGTCACCAACCGACCACTTCCAGGACCCACCTGTCCGATGTGATACCGGACCAGGTGGAAAGAAAGTGGCGGAGCCGGCCCCCCACGGGAGGATCCAGAACTGGCGTGATGGGAGTAGGGTTGGCCACCCCGACCCATCACTGCGCAGGCTTAGAGGAAGAGGAGGCTCCCGGACCGGTACCTCTGCCTCCTTTGAGGGGCTGTTGGGGACCCTGCTTGGGCCTAGGGTGCCAAGCTTGAGCCCGCTGTTGCTGCTGATGCTGCTGACCTCCCTGGAAGGGGGGATGCCTAACCACAGGGGAAGAGTGCTGAAAGGCTTCTTCTTGTACTTCTGCTGGTTCTTGCCCGAAGAACCCTTAGCAGAAGTGGCATCCAAGGTGGTGTTAGACTGCTCAATGCATTGGAGGTGACCTGCCACTCCCGGACCAAAAAGATCAGTGCCAAGGAAGGGCACGTCAGCTAGCTTGTGCTGAGTATCCGACGGAAAGGAGGATAATCTCAGCCAGGCCCTGCGGGCGAGTGGCCACTGCGGCTGCTAGTGAACGGGCACAGGAATCTCCAATGTACAGAGCTGTCTGGAGCTGTTTTGCAACAGCACGGCCCTGGTCATGAACTTGCTTAACCATGGTCTGCATGTCCGCTGGGAGATGAGGAAGGACTTCATCTAGCGACCCCAAGAGGGCGTGAGAGAAGTGTGCCATGATCACTGCCAAGCTGGCCTGACTAAGGCCCAAGGATGAGGCCGCGTTTACCTTCTGGGCAGAATGGTCCATATTTTTGGACTCCTTGTCCGGAGGGCGGTCAGTATCCAGTGAGCTACCCGTGCGCCAAAACACTGAGGCAGTCACAAGGCTCTCGGCTGAGGGATGCTCAGTGAAGCCCGCCAAGGACCCCAAAAGGTACAGTGTACTTGCGAGCCATGTGGGCAGACTGAGCTGGGCAAGAGGCAGGACGCTGCCATAGTTCAAAGGGATGGGCCAACAATGGCTTCGGCCACTGGAAAGGCCTCCGTCGGGGTATCCCCCCCTTAAGGATATCTGTGAGAGGATATTCCACCTTCTTTTGGATAGGCTGCAATGGCATACCAGTGGACTCAGAAATGAGTCGAAGGATGCCCTGGAAGGAAGAAGGACCTTCCTCCTGGCCTGTCACTGACAACTCATCATCAGGGTGCGAGTGAAGACCAGTGGTATCAGAGTCTGAGGAGTCAGGATATAGGGGTCTCCCACCTATGTCCCCTTCAATGCGCCTAGGACGATCAGGAGCAACAGTGATGGACAGACGACGGGGCAAGCCCGTATCTGTCCGATCCTCCTTTGAGGGAGCCCCTCCCTGAGGCTGCTCAAGTGGTGGCTCCACCAAAATTGGAAGGGAGACCGGAACAGGCTGAGCAGTAATGTGTGCTGGTCCTACCAGAGGGAGAACCAGAGTTCTCGGTACCGGAGGAGTCTGTGTCGGCCGAAGAGACTGGGGCCAAATAATGGCCGGTGTAGCTGGAGTAGCCGGCTTTTGGCCAGTCAGAATTAGCTGCTGCCACATGAGGTCCTCATAACATCAACTGAGCTTCCGTCTAAGTCTCTCCTCATCTGAGGAGGATGAGGAATGGTGGCGGCTCCTCCTCCGGGAGTGTTTGTGACCCTTTTTTGGTTTTTCAACCGACGGGGTCCTACTCCTTGATTGAGACCGAAGGTGTCGGCTCTGTCGATCGGGAGTGGCCAGATTCGGTGAAAACCAAGGATCCAGCTCCTGTCCCTCGATCAGAATGCCCACAGGATGGGTCTCCTTGTCGGGGAAAGAAAGGATGGGTGTCCTTTCCAGAGAGTCATCAAGCGGGGTCGGCGACGATGACTCGATCGGGTCGAGAGAAATCTCGGCCGGTTCTGCCGTATCCTCGGCCTCGGTGCCTTGGCCTGGCGGAAGGTCTGAGAAGCCGGCGGCCAAGGAAACGATCTCGACCGAGACCGCCTGGTCCTGTGAAGCGGACCGCTCTCGGTCCCAGGAACATCTTCTTCGGCCAGAAGATGATTTGTGGTCCTTGTCCATTTTCTTGGGGTGGGAGGAGTGCGAGCCTGAGGGCGCCTCACCCTTGGTAGGGAGAGACTGGCACAGCTCCTGAAAGGACCCAGTAAAGGTGGAGCCCAGGTTAAGCGGCACAAAAAAACTTCAGCTGGCCAAAGCTTGGGCAGCTTCCTCTTCAAAAGCCACCATCAGTTAGAGCTGCTCGGCGGATCCTGCAGCCGCGGAAACCGCCCACCTGGCCTCCTTTGATTCACCGGTGGATCGCTAAGCCCGGTCCCTAGCTGTAGGCGCACCTTGAGGGCTCGTCCAGGACGTTGGGATGGAAGGCCAGACAGATGGTGCAAGCAGTGGTGTCAGGCATGGCACCCAAGCAATAAGCACACGAGAGGTGAGGATCGGTGCGAGACATTTTTTGTCCGCAAGGACACCGGCGAAAATCGGGGGATGACTTGTCCTCCATGTCTGATGCGCTTGGATCGGAATCGTAAACTCTTACGAGTTTTAAAGAAAGCAAATGTGGCAAAAACCATCGATTAGACTCCAGGGCCTACGGTACTTGAAGTAGCGCGAGGGAACCTAAATCTTCCAGCGGAAAGGAAGATCTGGCGTCATGGGGCGGAGCAGAGGTATATACCACCCGGGTGGGTGGGAGGAGCCAGCTTGAAGACTTCCGGCAAGATTTACAGGGAAAGGGACATGCCAGAGAGTGTGGATGAACAACATATCCACGTTCCTAGAATGGGTATTGCAAAAATGATGGGTGAGGGTCCTCTTCTTACAAGCTAGACAAGCTATATTTAATACTTGGATCACAGGGGAAACCCCCACTATAACACAGCGGTGAACTCTAATGTTGAAAGCCCTAACCTTGGAGTGACGCTCATTTCAGGTGAAGGAGAGATCAGATAGTTTTATGAATCTCTGGAACGCTTACCTGAATACAGTAAGTGCAGATGAAATGATGATGGTGTATACAGAAGGATAAGCAGACAGCAAACTCTTTTAGGCTTACTTTGGTAATGCGTGAAATGAATTAATTTACTTACAAGAGAATGTTATGAACTTTTTCTTGTATAACAGATATATGTTGTCACAGTGGAAATGGACCTTTGTAAATAGGTTTTCTTTTTATTCAATTTAATGTATGTTATGTGTGTGTAGGAGTTTGATTGTGTGAACAAAAATTCAATAAAAGGAGTTCTACAGGACTCCTCAGCATTAAAACAGCAATGACAATGATTTGTCTGAATTAAAAAAATATATGGCAGAACAGTGGACGTTGTTGAATGGGAGGTGCAATTAGGAAAATTTAAATATTTTAAAAATGTCTATCACCTTTAAGCAACTGCTTGCCACTCCAGAGACCTGGGTTCATGCCAAGAGCCTCAAAATCCTGGACATGCTGGCAACAGGCTTAGTCTAGTCTAGTCCAACACTCACTGCCCTGCAAGAGGGTAGGGGGGATATGTGGCTGCATGACTGCCCCTGGTGGTTCAGAATGGTAAGGAGACTGGTAAGAACTCTCCAGATGCCCTCCCCCCCCCCAAACGACATGTGGCAGGGTTGCTGCACATAAGCATGCCGATGATGTGCATGTCCCTGACAATGCGAAGGTTGCAAAGAATTTGCTTGAGATGCTTACTGCAATGTTACCTTGGCTGTAGGCCCCTAGTACTTTGCTCATTTCAGTTGCTGTCCAGCTGCCTGTGCCTGCCCTTTTCCAGCTAAGAAATAGTCTCTTTGCTGGTCCATCGGCACAGTGGCAGGGCTACCACTCACAATGCCCTGGGTTCGGGAGGGTTGAGCATCCCATGGATTGCTCTCCTTCCTCAGGGTGGAGGGAGATCATGCATCTTGCCACAGGACTGCCACCTGGCAGAGGCCACAATGTAGCAACAGTGAGAGGATTAGAAGGGGTAGGGCTTTCAGCAGACAATGGCTCACACATGAGCTGACACATACATGTGCGTCATTGCATGTGGACACCCTGGGAGAAACATCAAACAAAAATGGCCTGGCCCAATGTAGCACCCCCCCCCCACAGGCACCACACAACTGAATGGCAGGCCATCCACCACTATGTGTGGTCCTGTGCAAGTGGTGGATAACTGGTAAGTCCATTAAAAAGACAATGACATAGCCAACCCAATGGCGTGGAGGCTCTGGATGCCACACCGGCAACCCGAGTTCAGGAATTAGTCTGGGTCACAGGGGCGGGGACGAGGAGCTGACTGAGCCGGCTATAAGGTGGCCTCCTTCCGGGAGGGATGGGGTTCCCTGGCTCATGGCTGCTTCCAGTGGAAGATGGGTGATAGCGCCTGCTAGTACGGGAGCCCGCACCGCTAGGGGTGGAGTGCAAGGGCAGGCACCAGCCACCAGGGCTGGCAGCACTTCTACACACATGTGTCACCATGTGCTGGGGTCCCAGGATTGGGGAGAAAAAAAGCACAAACAACCTAATAAAAAATAAGAAAGAGACAGTGACAGGGCTGGGGTGGTGCCACAGGGACCAGGGGATGAAGGAGAAGAAGCAATGGATGAAAAAAGAAAAAAGAAACAGCACTGCCCATACTAGGGCAATTTTATAAACAGCTATTCTAAAAGATGCAGTTCTCTGTATATAGTTCTGTTGACTTACAAAAGTAAAACAAATCATGTTTTGTAAGAATGGACTACGTAAGTAATAAACCATGACAGGGTGTGTATTATGTAAGCAATAACACACGACAGAGTGTGGGGTTACTGGGGATTAATCAACATTCTGGGTGCGTTGTGAGGCATGAGGGCAAAGCCCAAGTGTCCTCACAGCACCCAGGGTGTTGATTAATCCCTTGTAACACCACACCCTGGAGTAGGTTATTGCACTTATAACATGGGCTGCAACAAGTTTGAAAAATATTCTTTCATTTTGTAGAAACATCACCAAGTGTGTCGCGTGACTTTGGTATCGTTACACTGAATAAAGTAATCCCTGCAGCACTTTACCTCTTTTCTTCCCGTAATTTTGTTGTTTTTTTCTCAGTCATACATTTCTCTCACTTAAAACAGTTATTTACCACCATTACATTGCTTTTAAAAGTGAAATTTTTCTCAGCTTATGCGTGTACACACTGATGCCCTGCTCTGCTCCACCATACCTTGGCTTTCTTGCTGCTCATTGCTCACTTGCGCCTCACCAGCAATCCCCTGCATGGCTGCCCTCTGCCTACAAGTCGGACAGAAAATACCACACCGCTATTGTGTGGCACCTTGCTGCCTCTTTCTCCGAGCGGCGGCCAGCTCCCTAGCTACTTTACTCCACATCTATACTCCCACTCACCTGAACCCATGTCCATCTCACTTGTCACGGTCCCTACAACTCTTCTGCGCCACCTCTTTCTCCTACCGACAGGCAGCTCCACACCTACTTGCCTCCAGTTCTCTGCTCCCACACCCCCGAACCACTGTCTACCTCTCTCTCTTCTCGCTCCAACGAACCAGCTCGATTCATGGCGCTCCATCTTACCCGCACTGCTTTCCCACTGGCCGGGCCATGCCGCCTGCTGTGCGGCAGCTCACAAAACTCTCCTCCCACTCCTACTGACCAGCCAGGACATGAAACAACAGTCAGAGCTACCATTTCCGTTGGGGCGGGTGAGTGGGAACAAGGTTTAAGACACTCACCACATACCGGTTGTTACAGACTGCCACAGTTTACAGAAACACTGCAGGGATGCTGTGCTGCCTCTTTCTCCTACCGGCAGCCAGCTCCACACCTCCTTGCCTGCAGGTCTCTGCTCCCGTTCCCCTGAACCAGTTTCTACCTCTCTGCTCCCGCTACCCCGAACAGGCTTGATTCACGGAGCTCTCTTTCCTGCACTGTCCTGCTGCTGGCCTGGCCATGCCGCCTGTTGTGCAGCAGCTCACAACCCTCTCCTCCCGCTCCCACCGATCAGCCAGGACATGAAAAAATCCTCAGAACTACTGTGTCCACCGGGCCGGGTGGGTGGGAAACAACTTTAAAAAGACAGTTGGCACGTACCTGCCGAGCTGTCAGAAACACTCCCCCTCCATGAAAAATGCCTCACAAGTACAGTATCTGTGGCAGGTGGGTGGGAACCAATGTTTAATACCCTCAGGACATACCGGTTGCTACAGAGTGCCACTACTGTCACCAGCACTGTGGAGAGTCTCTGCTACTCCTGCTATGAACCTTCACAGTTATACTATGCAGAGGACACACTCCCTGCACCTGTACAAGTTCCAACAGCTAGACATGAGTAGGGATTTCAGCTGCAGCCTACTCACTCTAGCTGTGTGTATATCAGGGATTAATGCATGCCCTCGTGATGCTGCTCCTCCAATGAGAAACATCACAGATACAGCCCATGTTATAGAGGTTTAATGCACAGTCAAGTAATGTCTCAACCAATTAAATTTCTAGATTTTTTTTCTTGCCATTTTATAAAGCGCTTAATTATATATAACATTTGGCAATAAGGGTGGGATAGTAGCAAGTAAAGAAAAATAGCCAGTCTTGACAAACGTGGCAAATAGCCAGACTTGAGCTTTCATGAAGCTAGAGAGAGAATCTCAAGTAATGAAGAAGGATTGTAGCAATTTCTGGAAGCAAACTAGATTGATGATTAATGTAAAAGAGTTGTTCTTCCTATTGGTGGTTGGTGCAGAAACATTTGCCCTGCTTAGAGATCTTCTACCTCCAAAGAAACTGAGCAAGACTGCATTTCCAGAGCTTCTCCTTACCATGAGAGACTTATCTGGCAAGGACAAACCTGATAGTTACAAAATTTAGCCTTTGCAGCGAAAACTGTATCCAGATTAAACTATCACAGAGGACGCCCAATGGAGGAGCCAGGCACTGACTGGCAGCTTTGCTCCTTGGTCGATTTTCCAATGCCTGACGCTTCCTGATCTCATGGAAATCTCTTTCTGTGCTGTGTTCTGGACTGAATTTTTTGAAATTAGAATTTTTTGAAATTTTTGGCCCCCTCCCAACAGTATTAAATAGGCCCTTACTCCATCCCTTTCCTCAGCCTAGCCGCTGACTGGTCACTCCACTGCTGCACATTTTCATGCTGTTGGCCTCCCTGTCTTCACTACCTGACTTGACCCACTTTCTCACCGCCCCTTTTTAAAGCATTCCCACCCACAGGATCACACACATGCTCTCAACTTTTTCTCCAGCCACTCCATCTAACTCCTCTCAATTACTGCTCTACCTGCCCTATTGTTAGGGACCTCACCCTAATTCGACTATATACCCTTTCAACTATAAACCAGCTAGCAGTTAAGCAGGCCAGCAACACCAAACAAACTACCATAGGGTGCAACCACCTACTACTACTCCTCACTACCTCTTTTGGGATTGCTGGTACCATATACGAATTCGGACCCCTACCTCCCCACTCTGAATCCTCACTGGGTGCAAGCTGGAAGAAAAGCATACACATGGCCACTACCACTTCCGTTAATGATAGACTCTTTATCCTTCCGCACCTCCCATACACAGTTATCGCCAAGCCAACCTTGCAAACTGTAACCTTAATGGTTAGCTTTCCCCCTAATTTAAACACAGGCATATAGACACCTCCCCCACTTGAAGCGCAGGCAACGGAAGACACGAGGGAAGATAAACATCACCCTATCTGCCAGAAAGGTTATCTTTCTGCTACTGCTACTCTCTGGCAATGTTCACCTGGACCAACAACCCTGAGGAGCAGGGGGTCCATACAGTGAACGGCCTAAAGATAGCATCGCTAAACATCTGCAGCCTAACTGCCAAATTCGACCAGCTCCAGGCTTGGATGACCATCCATACCTCTGACATACTCGGCCTAACTGAAACCTGGCTGTCGGGTAGGATCAAAGATGGTGAGGTGGCCATCGAAGGATTCCAAGCATTTTGACTTGACAGAATAGGCAGAAAAGGTGGCGGCTGCCTCCTATATGCCAGAAACTCACCGAGTTGCTCAGTCCTCCCCATCTCCAAAGTTGTGGAGGATTATGAACTACTAGTGGTAAAAATACAAGTCGGCCTAAAAGGCAAGACCCTTACCATCGCCACAACCTACCTGCCCCCCAAGAAAGCCAAGGAAGGCCTTCCTCTTGTTATGGAAGAAATTAGCGCACTCAGAAAGGGCTTAGAACTCATCTTGACCAGTGACTAATATTAACTGGTTATGTAAGGAGGCAACACCCTCCAGAGACCTAATCACCTCCCACAATCTCATGCAACTCATAACTCACCCCTCCAGGCAGAACTACAAGGCTGGTACCAGCACCCTCACTGACTAGGCCTTAGCTAGCTCACCGACTCGATTCTCTGAACTCAGGGTTCTCCCAGACGTGCTAAGTGACCACTCCCCAATCTCCTTTATATGGACCACTAAACTTGCCAAAAGCCCACCCCGTCTCATCGAGAGCAGGGTTCTGCAGAAAGGCAAACTTGGATCCTCAAATTGGCCCTGTCTGCCTACAACTGGTCCCCCATCAACAAGGCACCTCACGCTGGACCAGGTCCTTAGTTTTTCACTGAGGCTTCAATTCCATCTGTGATATCTATGCACAACGTACAAAACGGAAGACTTGGGGGGAGGTTAATGGCTGGATTGATGGCAAGCTCCTCTCCCTCCTAAAGGAGAGGGACTGCCTCTGGGAAAAAGCCTTAAACTCAGGCAGCAAGCATGACCTTCAGTGCTACAAAACGGCTAGAAATCGGTGCACCAAACTTATCAGGCTCGAAAAAGTCAATTTCCATATGACCCAGCTTAACAATGCATGGGGAGATGGAAAGAGGTTTTGGGACAACATCAAAAACATCCTTGGTCAAGATCAAAAGCAGCACTCTAAGAAGCTCAACATTAATAACTCATCCTCCTCAGATCCGCTAGCCATTGCTGATGCCTTTACAGACCTGTCCTCAGTGCTGCCTCCAGACTACCTTCTGCCTGTGGAGGACCAAGGTTGCACCAACCTGCTCATAACTAACCACCCAGCCTTCTACTTTAAGAAGGTGACAGTGAAGGAGGCCCCAACGATGGTCAGGAAAGTCCTAGGCAAAACCAGACTGGGGAGTGACGGGCTAGACATGAAGTTACTATCTCTCACCCTTGATATTCTTATTATGCCCATAATGATGCTATTTAATAAATCATTGGCCCTAGCTCAAATTTCCAGAGGTATGGAAGCAAGCCCTGGTAACTCCAGTGCATAAGAATGGTGACAAGGCGCTGGTGTCAAACTACAGGCCAATATCTATCCTCTCCCCACTATCCAAAGCTTTGGAAAAAATCGCGGCAAGTCAACTCACAGAATACCTCAATAAGTACAATCTGCTCTGCCCAAACCAACATGGCTTCAGGCAAAAACACAGTACCACCACAGCACTGCTGGAATACACAGACTATCCGCACAAGGCGCTGGATGAAGGCAAATTGGTGGGGTCCATCTTCATTGACCTCACCAAAGCCTTCAACATCGTCAACCACTCTCTACTATTTCTCCAGCTCCAAAGATTGGGTGTGGCACCAAACACTATGAATTGGTTCGATGACTACCTAACACACAGGAGCCAGCAAATCTAAATTAGGCAGACGTTATCCAGCTCCAGAGATTTACTCCTAGGAGTCCCTCAAGGATCAATTCTAGGGCCCCTGCTTTTCAGCCTCTTTGTAAATGACCTACCCACAGTCTGTGACACCAAACTTATTCTGTACGCGGATGATACCATGCTGCTGGGCAGCAGCACCTCTCAGGTTGCCCTACAAACATAACTCTTTCAATAAACTCGAGGACTGGTTCAGTAGGCAAAAGCTGCTACTAAATTACAAGAAAACAAAGGCCATGCTATAATCCAGCCCCTACAACAAACACAAGCACGCTCCTCTCATAATCACAAACAAGGCTGGTGAGCAGATTGAGCAGGTGCACTTGTTCAAGTACCTTGGAGTCACCATTGATGACTCTCACTTATATGCACCACGTAGACTCCCTTGTCAAAGTGGTAAACACAAAGATCGGGGTCCTCTATAGGCATAAGAAATCCCACACCCTGGAGGCACTCCGAATCTCAGACTCCAGCTCCATACTCTCCATGATAGACTACGGGCTGGTGGTCTATGGAGCTGCTACTGATACAGTGCTCAAAAGGGTCAAGATTGCACTCAATAAGGCATGCCGCCTCACCCTGTGTGCAGATCACTACATTCATACTTGCACCTTGTATGAGCGTACAAACTGACTTAACCTAAAAGACAGGATCAAATACCAAACTTGACTCCTGGGAAAGAAGGCACTCCTCGGGAAACCCCCACCCTGTACAGGAAACCTGCTTGAGGCTTCTCTCTCTCTCTCTCAACACACATCACCAGACAGAGTAAGAATGGAGCACTGTCCATACCATTCTGTCGAACCTCACTAGGGCAGCGTGCTTTCTCCTGTCAGGCCCCCCTCTGGATAAATGAACTCCCGATGAAATTACAAACAAACAGCCTATCTCAATTCAAAGTAGGCCTCAAACAGCACCTACTGTAACTCAAAATGCACCTGCTTGTCAGGCCTCACTTGACAGACTGGCCTACCCCCAAGGTAACACCCAGCAGGGCTACCTAGAGAACCCTGCCTCCATTCCAGCCTAGCCAAGGGCTTAAGTACGCTATCAGTCCTCTTTAGATGCACTTGGTACTGCCCCTCCCAACACACACACACACACACACACACACACACACACACACACACACACACAATACTACATAAAGCCCTCTGGAGCTGCTCCCCCATCACAGCCCCCGTTTCACTATCCCCCCACCTCTCACTCTCTGAGGTTGGTGTCAACCTAGTCCCATTGTTTTACTGTCACCCAGCCTCTGCATCATCTGGGATAGCGTTAAACCCTATGCAGTTACTCTGCCATAGTCTATCAACGGATTTGGAGGATTCCAGGGGTTTGCTACCTAGGGCAACTGATTAGAAGTAGCTTAGTATTCAATTACAACTGCTCATTTTTTTCTCCTATTTGTCTAATTGTCATGTAATCACTCTTTAATGCCTAATATCAGGCCTCTGTAACCACTGAATGTGTGTATTGTCTTATCGTCCAGACTTACGTGGAACCTTTGTAAAAGAGCTCATGCTCAAAGGTTTTTCCAAAATATTAATTAAACAATTAAATTAAAATATATCACTCGGTTGAAGAAATTAGCTTCCTCCTGTCAACTGGGAAAAGGTTTCGATGAACAACAGAGACCAATTTGTGTACAGCATTGTCAGTCAGACACAGGCTAATGGTAGTGTTGGAAGGCTTGGGGTGTCATTTTACATCTCCAGACTATTTCTACCCATTTTATTTCTCCCTCCATCCTTCGGTGTCAACATTGTGTGGCCACCCACTGTATCAATGTATCTCCAACGCCTTTGCAGAGATGCTCAAACAGCAAGCAAAGTGGTCCCCCCAAAGAGTCTAAACACACTGTCTCTGCAGCTCGGCCTAGACTCCATTGGCTTAGTAATGGAGCTGCATGGAGACTCAAATCCAGGTCTCCTTCATGGTAGCACAATAGATAACTCTACTACCCCGATCAACTGGGCATTGCACAGTGGTAATTTTTTATAGCTTTTTGTCCTCTAAAGCTACCTACCCAGGCATCAAATCGGGGCCCCACCAGCCCTGGGCAACCTTCAAGCCCTGTCTACCGCTACTGTCCCTCTGTTGGGGGTCCCTGTGGTGTGAAGCCAGAGTGTGCTCACAACCACCATCCTGGTACCTAGTGTCTTTTTTTTTTTTTTTTCCTCTCACCCTTTCCACCCTCCAACCACAAATATGCTTAACTCTCCAATGCAGGCACCTTCTCACCAATGCCGTAGCAGTGTCTAAATGTTATACCTTAAGCTAAATGCTATCCCAATCTTGTAATACACACTAATTTATTGTCTTCCTAGCTTGTAATGTATCGCTTTGTACTAGTGCAATTTGGTACTTGCTTGTAATGTAATGCCTTGTAATGTAATGCCATGTACCTGTTCAATTTTTTCTTGCAACTGACATGGAAACCTACAAATGAGCATCCGCTCACAGGCGTTCTCTAAGATATCATTAAAATAAAAATAAACAAATAAAATCCACATAATGGCACCACACGGTCTTCTGTGGTCTCAGATGTCATAGCAAGCTCCATGGCCCCTACAGGGGTTGGTGTGGGGCTGAACATGGCATCATCTCGGCTCCTCCTCTGGCTGAAAAGAACTGCTATTGGGCAGCACCATCTCCCAAGCCCCAGCTGCCCATGCACCCCGAGTGGTCGGCATGGCAACACAGCGGGGCTGTCACAGGGTGAACTGGCAGCCAAGAAATGTCAGTTTTGGATGATGATTAGAATAACAGATGGCCATTCATCAGTAACAAGGCTATAATTCCATCGAGGGGCTCTGGTTATAGCAAACCGAGAGTGCATCTTGAGACGTTCTCTGCTGCCACTAGGATCCTGAGATGGAATTATAAATTATCATTACTAACAGAGGATCATTTGTTATTTTTTTATAATATGTGGGCGTGTCACTTTTTCACATTACCAGCCTTACCTTGTAAAAGCAATTAAGAGGACAAACTCCCCCCCAGGAACAAACTTCCAGACAAAATCCTCAGACAGTGAATTTTCAGAAACAATTTAACAGTAAAATAAACAAACAGCAACATGTCAATGAATGGCCCCAAAAATTCAAAAAGATTTAATAAAAGGAAAGTGTTTATTTTAGTCCATGCTTTACTCCAACAACCTAGACCAATTCCGAGTCTATGACTCTTACCCTCTTCCTCTGTGGCTGTAGGATTTGCCATGGGTTTGTGACTTTCAGACCTGCGGTCGGTTTCTATGGTTTGTGTGAGTGTCCCAAATGGTGGCTGTGGTTCAAGCAATGCTCACACTTGACTGATGCAGAGACTCTTTTTCATAATACTATGGATCTACAAACATAGAAACAGAATTTGACGGCAGATAAGGACCGCTTGGCCCACCCAGTCTGCCCACTTCTCTACCCAATGCATAAGCTGCAAATCCTAATTAACCAACAGCCTACTTCCTCCTAACCCCCACTAGAATTGCCTTATGTCTGTCCCATGCATTCTTAAATTCCCCCACTGTTTTTGACTCCAGTACCTCCTCAGGAAGGCCATTCCATGTATCCACAACCCTCTCCATGAAAAAATACTTCCTCACATTACCGCTGAGCCATCACCCCTCTATCTTCAAATTATGCCCCCTTGTTCTTGCACATCTCTTTTTCTGAAAGATGCTACCCTCTTGGACTTTGTTGAGTCCCTTGAGGTACTTGAAAGTCTCTATCATGTCCCCCCCTCTCCCTCCTTTCCTCCGACGTCAGAGCAATAGTATTATGAAAAAGAATCTTGGAATTAGCAGTACTTAGTGTCACTCATTTCCTAGGGAAAAAAGTGACAACCCATACATTACATTGTTGCAATGGTGTGCAGAGGAACACTGTGGAAGATTGTTCATAGTGATAGATTCATAGTTTACATCTGCTATACCAAGTCCAGATGGTGGTCGGGGGATGAACACAATTTCAGAGCCTGTCGCAGTTACCAAGATCTAAATGAAAAGAAACCCATTTGCTTAAACCTTCATCTTAACTGTTTTAATCCAAGCTGTCTGTAAATTTGAGTACTCTTTGCTGAACAGCAATAGGTTTCCTTAAGTGAAACAGACAATTCTAAATACGTTGAGGCAGATGATGTGCTTGCCAACTGGAAGATCCAATACTGTCAAAGAACCTCAGCACAAAAAGTATGGAGGCAAGGGTTACCTGGAAAGGGCATTGGCAAAGCCAGGTTTCAGAAAACTGTAAAAATACATATTCCCATAATGTGAAGCAGTGTGGGAAGTATATGAAAATCACCTTGAAAGAGTTTACACTGGTTCTGCTTTAAGCAAGAGCATATGGCACCATACAATCCTGCTTAAAGTAAAACCAGTCTAAAAACTTCTTTTTAAGGTGATTTGCATTGCATGCCATGATGCTTTGCATTATGGGGATACCTGTAATTTTAAATGTCTAGTACTATAGGAAGGTCGTCCAGAACAAAAACTTGATTATAGCTCATTCTGAGCTCAGCGCTTCTGGATGCAGGCACAAAGACAAGTCAGCAGCACTCCACACACCCACTTTCCCAAAATATGAACGAATCAGGCATATAACCCCTGTTACAGGATAAAAGCCTGCCGTAACTACTGTACTAAGTGCAAATGCAGTCATACTGCTTCAGGTGTCGTTCCTCGATACTTGGACCTTGACCTTACTTTTATTGCTTTTCCTGCAAGGCACCTGACTCGAACCACTCTGTCTTACTTTAAGTTTTTAACAAACTGCAGAAAATAAATGTTTAAGGGGGGAGGTGCTTAGGCTGGCTCTTCTGCAGAGGTCAGGTGTTGAACTGCTTAATGTTGTTTTTATGTTGCAGCCCCCTTAATAAATGAAAGCGACATGCTGTTTCAGGGGCGTCTCCAAGGGAGCAGAGGTGGTTGAAGCCACCCTCAAATTCCCCCCCTCCCAATTAAATTAGCCCAATATCCTTGACCAATATTGATAGTTCATAAAACAAAGTCCCACCATCACAGCTCTCAGTCTAGAATCTCACCCGAACGTACTTTTTTTTTTTTTTTTGGTGGCAATTGAAATGTATTATAGGTTGTCAGTTAAAAGCAGATACAAAACAAACAATCATACTGCAAAATTGTTTTGATACAAATTTAAAATTAGGTATTCGGATATCAGTAATAAATAACCATACATCTTGTTAAAAAAAAAAAAAAAAAGTTATACGAAATAATGTGTTGTGCAGGTTAGTGTGAAAACAGGTTTCTCCTCCACTCCGCTGCATTAATCATATATGGCTGACCCATTTATTACATCATTGTTTTTAAAGAAATATTCATAATATTATAGTGCGTCTAGAAAGTTTCTGCAATTATTTTATGGGAACCTGTTTGACAAATGTTACCCTCTTTCCAGTATAACATGAGATGCTTTGTAGCCATTGTCATTATAATCAATAATTACATTTTCCTTTTTTTGTCAGAAGTCTTCTTGTTTGAGAATTAAACATGTTAATTTGTATGAAAGAGACTTCCCTTTCCAGAATTCTATCATTTGAGTTTGCTGCCACCATTCCTAGGGTAATGCACATTGTGAAAAACTACGATAAAAGTCTGCTTCCTCAGCTTTACAATGCCAACATTTTGATGAATCTGAAATACTCATTTTTAATAATCGTGAAAGAGTAAAATATGATCCATTTAAAATGCTGTACTGTACAAACTTATTTCTGAAGCTTTTCAACATATTGAGATATTTTCTCGCAATGTTTGTTAAATTTTTCTGCCAAGTCTTGCTGCCATTTAATTGAGATTTTTATAACATTTTAAATTAGTTACTGTAAGACGCCATGAAATCCAGGCAGAGACCTTTTTTCTTTTTTTCCAACTATTTTATGCATATTTTTCTCAAATTTATTTAAAGTTGGTGGAGCTCTTTCCCAATGACTGTACATTTTGTTAAAAATAGGTTTTAACTGTACATACATGTAAAATTCTGATTCTGGTAATGAATTCTGTGGCTTACAGTCCTGTCATGATTTTATTTTCTTATGTACCATAACATGCATCCACCTTAGTACTCTGTTACTAGCTCATGTTTTGAAGTAAAAAGGTGTACTGTTAATAAGAAATATAGGATTATACCAAATAATATGTATACTATTCTTGGGGTCAAGATTCACTTTTTTTTTTTTTTTTATATCCTAGTGTAACTCTTGCCAGGTTTTGTATTATACTAGGTTTTTTTGGGGGGGGGTTTTGACAAACTTTTTTGGACAAAACCACAGTGACTGTATGGATATCCTCCTTTTCATCAAATGTTCCAATAAAGCATTCTCCTACTTATTTCCCGTCTTATTTTCATACGCCTAGTTTAAAGCAGCAGCGTAATATAATCAAGAAATTATTATCAAAATTAGTTTTCTAGGTTGTAAGCATGTGGCCATAGATGAGGTTTCCATATCTGTAAATGTTTTGGTTTTCTTTCTAGTGCTCTTTAGTTTTTTAGATATTTAAAATGTATTTGAATTGTTGTGGCACCACAATAAATATGGCGGATGCCTACTTTTTAGCTGCTCTCCCCCTTCACATCACATCACATCACATCTTTTGATTACAGCAGTGGGACCCAGTGCTGAACACTCCCAATGTCCCTGTGTAGTACTGCCAGTCATATACATGTGCAGTTGGCAGCAGACGGGGTTCCTGTTCAAAGTGACCAGTGGCAGAAATATAAACAAAGAAAGGAAAACAGAGCACATTACGGGGCGATAGTACAATGCTGGTGGGAAAGAGTACCAGGGAAATGCTCAACACAGCACAGCGCATAAACTGTCAAAAAAGTGCAATTTTTTTTTATCTTTTTAAGCATGAATGCAAGGCAAAGATTTCCTACATCTGCACATGTCCAACCACCTTGTTCTTTTGGTAGGCATAACTGTGACCATGATATTCTAGGTTTGCCATAGTCCCAGATAAATCTTTTATAGCCTTTTTCATATCTTTGGACCAGTTTTTAGGTATTGGAGTAATAACTGCCTGTAGAGAATAAGAAATTAAAGGCACTATAGGCATTCTGATCAACTGTATTTTCCCCACAATGACAATTTCATTTTATTCCAACATTGGAATTTATTTTTATATTCTTAATATCTTATGATGAAATAATTCAGTAACTAGTAATATTAAATTGATACCCAAATATTCCAATTTCTGTCTTTAGTATTCTACCAGATAAAAAAGTATTAATAGTCTGGGCAGTAGAAACCTGTGTTGCTATTAACGCCAATTTTCCAGTATTTTTGCATCCAAGGAGAGTGCCATGGCATCCATGGATCTGGAGAAGGCATGTTCCATAACATCTCATACCTTATGAATTCCCTCATACAGTATATTGTTCTTCTGGGGGAAGCAACATTTTGATCTATGTGTATAATTTTTTCCATGCATTGTATCGGCATAGTGTTAAAAATTGTTGTTAGTTTATAATCCAAGTTAGTAAATAAGATGAATAATACTTTTCTACTTGCTGTTCATCTTTGGTTTTGGAATCAAGGTTGTATGGTAATATTTCCAATTAAAATTTAAAAAAGACGTATATACTGTAAAACCATCTGGGCTTGGTGCAGTCTCCTTTGCTATGGATGCCAGCAAACTCTCCCATGGTAATACCTTCATTGAGTAAATCATAATCTTTTAGATGCATATTTCTACAATACTCTGCCACCTCTTCACTCCAAATGTTATTTTCATATTTGTATAAATCAGTATATAAAAGTAAACAAAAAATAAACTTTCTATATCTTCTTTTTTTAAGTGTTCCTTGATTATTATATATAGCCATGATTTCTCCTCTGCGATGCTCTTGTTTTATTCTTTTAGCTAAATATTGACCAGAGACGTCATGGTTTAGATGCCAGTTTTTTTTTTTTGTTTTTTTTTTTATTAGCCTGTCTAGTGTTTCTTTAGCACTCTCATAGTCTTCTCTGAAAACCTCATGACCAGCTCCGATTTTTACAGTTAAAATTTTTTAGTTGGTTTTCTAATTCTTTTATTCTTTGAATATTTTGTTTATTTCTCCAACAGGATTCTGGCGTATGCCAACGCCGGTTCATCACATCTACCGTTAACGACATTAAAGAGACAGGTCACTAATGTCACCACTGGACCCAGCACTGCTTTCTCGGGGTCTTGCACACCCTCCCTGAATCAACTCAGAGTTGATTATATTAATTATAGGGTGTGCAATGGGCAAAGCCAACCAAAAAAAAAAAAAAAATTTTTTCGGACAGATTTATGCCAACCATAATTGTGAACAGAGAGCCAGATTCAGATATCACCTTGCCTCTTATCGTGGCTTTAAAAAATTCCCAGCTTTTAAAAATCTGATCAAAGGCATATGGATTTTCATTCTAATAATTCAATACAGCTTTTTTAATTTCTATACAAAATTATTCTTCATTCAATCAACTATTATTCATTCTGCCTATGAATTGTGACTGTATACCATAGTCCAGTTGAAATGCAAGTATGATTGGATTATGATCCAATATACAGTACATGCAGGTTCGATATCTGCTTTGAATAGATCCACTTATCCAACAACATTTTAGGATATCAGTAGGAAATCAGTCCTAGAAGGGGACTTATGAACCCCAGAGCAGAATGCATATTCCTTAGAAAAAAGGTTGCTCTCTCTCCATACATCTATTAATGTATTATTTGTTATGAATTGATTTGGTATACGAGAGCTGTATTTGTTCTATTCAGACAGTATTTTTGTCTTACCAAAATATGGGTCAATGGTATTATTTTTGGTCCCCGCGCGCCCCCCCCCCAATAACATGGCATCTATGTCCCAGCTACTTCATTTTCTGTAACTTCTGTGAAAAAAAACTGTTATAACTTTGAAATGGGGCATATAATGACCCTATAACTACATGTTTACCACGGTAAAGTATTTTAAAGACTATAACCCTGCCTTCTTTATCTGATTTACTGTCTGTCTAATAGTTTGCAGGGTCAATGCCTGTTCATCAAAATAGCCGCTCCTCTACTATTTCACTCATCCAAGGTATAAAACACAGCTCCAACCCAATTTCTTTTTCATTTTAGTAATTCTTTTCCTGAGAGGTTAAGTTTCCTGCAACAATGCAAAATCAACCTGTTTTGCCAAATTATGCAGTATTTTATATCTTTTTACTAGGAAATTTATACAGTTAAAATTACAGTTTTTTTTTTTATAATGCATGTCATTTTATTTTGCAGATGTTATTTAGTTTGTTACAACAGAAGTAACAAATCTTTGTTATTTACTGCTAGGTTTTAGGGAATTCCTGCATCGTACAAATCAATATATCTACCATTTGTGTAGCCATAATAATATGTTTCGTAAACCACTAGCCTTTTTTCTACCTCCCCCCCCCCCTTTTTTGATGCCAATGGACCAAGTCCAGCATCGACAAACATCAACTGGGACTAGTAGCACCTGCTACATCTTTCCCCACTGTATTCTCTGTGAAAACAAACACACACACACACACACACACACACACACACACACACACACACACAGTACACTGAACAGTGCTAGTTATGTAAACGTGAGTTCATGTTATACTTGAACACTTCCCAGAAATTCCTTACATGTCTAAACCCTTTGTAAACATTCTCCCCCCATCCCATACACATAGGTTATAGACCGTTCAACATTTCTGAAACATTTGCAGAAGTCTCAATTTTAAATCTTGATAAGCTGCTTCTTTCAAGTTATACGAAATAATTTGGTTATTTAGCCACACTTTAAAACATACTGGGTACAGAACCATTGACTTAATTTTCTCTGGCCACAGCACTTGCTGCAGTGGTGTAACTTTTTTTTTCTCCTCTCCATAACTCGTTCAAAAAGTCATGCTTAATGGAAACAACTTGATCTTTAAACTTAAAACGTTTCTTCACAATTAGGTCTTGAATGATCCTATCCTAAAAGTGTCCTCGCTCCTTAGAAATTTCACCATTGCTGCACTTTTTTTTTTTTTTTTTTTAACAAGCTCAGTAGAATCTTTGTGACTTTTGGGATCAATTCTGTGGGCCCCATCAATTTCAGGAATAGATGCATCTTGCCCCAGTACCTGAACAAAAAGTTATTTCAGAACAGAGCTCAGTGAACTAGATTTTTCCCGTTCTTCTAACAAACCATTTACAGTATCCTTATATTTTTCCTTCTGGAGTAGACAGCAAGCAAAACTGGCACCAGAGATAGGGTGAGCTTATTAAAGCCTCATTTCACCCTATCTGTGGTGCCAGTTTTGCTTGCTGTCTACTTCGGGACTGTTTGCCTGGCACAGAGGAATGGTTCGTTAGTGGAGCTTGCTGCTACTCCCAATTTTTCCTTCTGGCTCTAGTCTCCAGTTCATCTAGTTTGCTCTTGAAGTCCACTTGTTCTTTCTGTAGCATCTTTATTTGTTGAAGTACAGGATTAAGATCATCTTCCAATATGGACAGTCTATTTTCAAGCTAATTTGTTCTTCTGGAATCTTCCTCTTTTATACTGTTCACTGCTTCTTGTAAATCAGTCGTTGTACCCGGAAGCTGAGCAAGCTGCAAGGCTCCAGATAAGGTTTTTTGGGAGGAGTACCGTACTGCTCATTTTGAAAGTCAGGTGAGTAAAACCAAATTCAGATGCGTACAAATGTCTGGACAGAGTGGAGTGAGGAGTACATTTTAAAAACTATATGGTCTTTTCAATATAAGAACTGAGCAAGTGGCAACAGTGCTTCAGATAATGTTGGCAGGTGAGTAATTTACTCACCAGTTGTAAAATATAGTGAGTAAAACAACATTGGGATGCATATGAGTGCTGTACATCTGTAAAAAAAAAAACACACCTGCTACCAGTTATGTTATAAAGCACTGTTCTTTGGTGTGGAGTATTTACAAATGTGTGAGTATTGGTACTCATCAAAACATTTTTTTGAAGAGTATTTTCTAAAATGAGGTGCGTAAAACAGGTCAGTACTCCCCTTATCTGGAGCCCTGGCAAGCAGCTTTAAGTCCTCTTGCATCTTGTTTATATTCTCAATTAACATTGCAGCCCATGGTGGAGGTATATTGGTATTGTCATTACAGATTGCCTTTGTGACCTCTTTCACATTTTGGTTGCTTGGACGTTCCTGTGGCTCCTCTGCACTTGAGGTTTTCTGAAACGCATTAACCATATCCTCGGTTCCTTCACTGGCCCGAGATACTGCCTTATCCACAGCAGTCTCTGCAGATCACAGGATTCTGCTGGATGTTTTTATTTAAAGAGCAACTATCATGCTCAATTCTAAAATCGCCCCCCCAAGAAACACAAATGTCTCTTACCTGTCCCCAAATTAAATCCTGCAAAATTGTTTCAAAAACGTCCCCAGTTTGGAAGGGAAGGGATCGTATTTTTGCTCCATGGAGCTCCGATGCGCCGGTCCCTTCCACTTCCTGGTACGTGTGCCTCGACTGATCCACCATCGATTCCCCCCCCCCAGGCTAACGTGTTTTCTGACATCACTGTTTGAGTAGTGCACGAGCATGCATCCATTGACTTGAATGGGGCCGTTTTAAAAAGATACATTTGATAGTTTAGATGGGCAGTCAAAATGTATCTTTTAAAAGCGGCCCCCTCAAGTGAATGGGCTGCGCCCCCACGCTTCTCAAACAGTGATGCAGAAAATGCGGGCGTGGAGGGTGGATTAGTCGAGGCACAGGTACCAGGAAGTGGAAGAGATCGGCGCATCGGAGCTCCACGGAGCAAAAATACGATCCCTTCCCTTCCAAACTGGGGATGTTTCTGAAAAGAAAGTTTTGCAGGATTTAATTTGGGGGCAGGTAAAGGACATTTGTGTTTCTTGGGGGCACCAGGTAGAAAGTTGCTCTTTAAGGGGCATTTCTAAGTTTCCAGTCTTAAAATCTGTGAGATACAACTGGCCACCTAAGCCGATCTTGTGTTTTTGTTTGCCCAGTGCCCATAGGTGCCGGAACAGGGGGGGCCACTAGGGCCATGGCCCTACCACTTTCATATGTGGCCCTATCACTTTTTACAATCACGTTAATGTATTTAATAGGGGAAAACTTACCCCTTACTTCCTTGGCCCTACCACTTTTCAAACCATTCCGGCACCAATGCCAGTGCCATGTGACACTGAGGCCTGAGCTCTGGTTTGCATGTTTAATAGATTTTTCAAAAGTACCTACATTATCTTCACTTTTTTCCGTTTTCTCAGTTCGCACTGTCAGCCCTTTCCTGGCCTTAGGTTGCCCCCCCCCCCCCATCTTTTTCCTCTTTGTGTAGGCTAACCTTCTGATTAGCTTTTTTACTTGTGTTTTTTTATGAATCTTGCTTATCCTCCTGCATTAGTTAGCTTTCTTGACCTTTATAGTCCTCGGCCAAGCTTCGATTTAGTGCACCAACTATTTTAGGTCAACAATAGTTCAAGGGGTCTGAACTGAAATCCTGGATGATAAGTGTTCAACTTGCTCAGGGCTAATTACTTTATTATGCTTACTCCCACTAGGTTGTTTTTTTCCAGTCACACTATTGCTTCCCCCGTTTCAGTTATTTATACTGTTCCAAACATAATACTGTACAGTTGTTTTCTTTCATCAAAAGCACAGAACCCCTGGGGGTCGGAGGGGAAGAGGAGGATTGAGCATCGAGCATCCCAACGGATGCTCTCCTCCTCCAAGGGTGTGATCCTGGGGTGCTTTGAGCACCCGATACTTTGGGGCCAGTGGAAGCATGGGCACCAGTGGCTCTACCGGAGCCGCGGAGGGGAGGACGTCTGGGGCACTTGACGACGTGCGTCAGCACGCCGTCTGTTTGGACGTCAGTCCTGAGTGCCACCGTCCTCAGGGGTAGAGAGGACAACAGGGGAGAAAAACGGAAAAACACCCTTTCAACCCTGGAGGATGACTCGTCCCCCCGGGATCTCCTACCCACGGGCAAGACTCCAATGTGCAGGCACGCTAAGGGAGAAGAACGAGTGAGGTAGGAGTTGGCCAGAGATTCTAGGGGCAGATACCATGGGTGGGATCCACATGGGAATGACCAAGTCCAAAGGAGTAGGGTGAGAGGGCAGTAAGGAGGGATTAAAAAACAAAAACACAGAACCGGCAACCACGTTTGCAGATTAACTGCTCCGTTTAGCTCACAAGTCATTTTCCTCCAGTTTGACAAATCTAGAAAATCAGTTTAGTTTGGGTCACAGAATTACTGCCAGAACATCTGAAAGCATAGCCTTTAAACTTTTGATCAAAAATGATTCAACCGTCTACCTCAGACACTTAGGTTAAATTAAAAGTCCATGCTCTTTCACATCTTTTATCAATATAGCCCAAACTCTTTTCATTTACACTCTATATTCCCAAACCTCTGTTAATATTTAATGAAACACAGTATTCCCGGTATGAGCTATGGACGCCTTTTTGCTTACCGGCCCATCCTGTTCAATGCCTACGTCTCTGACATAAGAAAGAGTATCAGGAGTGAGATGAGTCTCTTTGTGGATGACTCAAAGCTGGGGGCAGTGGTGGATGGGGAGGAGGGGATGGTGGCCCTACAGGGGGACCTGGAGGCTCTGGAAAGGTGGTCTATAAAGTGGAAAATGAGGTTCAGTGCAGGGAAATGCATGGTACTGCACCTGGGAGCCAGAAACTTGGGCCAAGTGTACACCCTGGGGGGGGGGGGATGGTACAAGTCTCGATAGCTGAGAGGGACCTGGGGGGTGGTGGTAGATGTCAAGATGAACAACTCTGAGACTTGTAGGAGGGCAGCGGCCAAGGCCAACAGGATGCTGGGATGCATCGCTATGGGGGATCACCTCCAGAAGGAGGGAGGTGATACTACCTCTGTACAACTGCTTGGTGAGGCTGCACCTCGAGTACTGCATGCAGTTTTGGAGGCCACACTTAAAGAGGAACACTGAACTACTGGAGAGGGTCCAGAGGAGGGCAACCAAAATGATCTGAGGCTTGGGGGACAGGACCTATGGGGAGAGCCTCAAGGAGCTAAATATGTACACATTGGAAGAGAGAAGAGACCGGGGGGGAAGGGGAAGAGACATGATAGAGATGTTCAGGTACATGAGGGGGGTTAATAGGGGAGGCGAAGTCAGGGTGCTCCAAAGGAAGGGAGAGAGGGAACAACTAGAGGGCATGGGTGGAAGCTGGAGGGGGGAGATTCAGGGGAGAAAGGAGGAGGTGCTACTGTACAGACAGTTGATGAGACCCCATCTGGAGTACTGTGTGCAGTTTTGGAGACCTCATCTACGCAAGGACATAGACAGGATGGAAGCAGTCCAGAGGAGGGCAACTAAAATGGTGCAGGGTCTGCATCAGAAATCATATGAAGAGAGACAGAGAGCTTAATATGTATACCCTTGATGAAAGGAGGGACAGGGGGGACATGACAGAAACGTTCAAATACCTCAAGGGAATCAACAAAGTCCAGGAGGGTAGCATCTTTCAGAAAAAGAGATGTGTAAGAACAAGGGGACACAATTTAAAGATAGAGGGGGGACAGCTCAGGGGTAATGTGAGCAAATCTTTTTTCATGGAGAGAGTGGTGGATGCATGTAACTGCCTTCCTGGGGAGGTTGTTGGGGCTAAAACAGTGGGGGAATTAAAACATGCATGGGACAGACACAAGGCAATTGTAGTGGGGGGTGGCAGGAAGTAGGCTGTTGGTTAACTAGAATCTGCAGCTTATCCAGTAGGTAGGGAAATGGGCAGACTTGGTGGGCCAAGTGGTCCTTATCTGCCGTCAAAGTCTATGTTTCTGTGTTACTTCACTGAGAGGGTGGTGGAGCCATGGAATGCTCTGCCCAGGGAGCTGGTGGAGGCAGAGATGATGGAGGGGTTCAAGAGAGGGTGGGACAAGTACAGTTGAAAGGTTCTGGAAGTAAAGTCCAGTGCAGCGAGACTATCCGGGAATGGGAAGAGAGAAGCCAGAGAGGGCGAGGGGGGCAACAAAATCAGCTCCCAGGGTGGGGGCCGACCAAATGAGCAGATATGAAAGACCAATAGGCCTATTCTGCTGGCATTTTAGTATGTTAAGGAGTATTTGCACTCTTCCTCGGATTTACCACTGCAGCTCTGTGCCTGGCCAGGCTTGACAGGCTTTCAGTCTGCTTCTAGAGTCCTCTGGGCAGTGGCTTTCCAAAACTCTCCGAGAACTGGCAGAAACTGTCGAATGCAAAAATTAGGTGAACAGTAGGGGAGAAAACTCAATGCTGTACAAAATATTTAGAGAAAATTTCTGACATAAGGTATTGGGCTTCATAGTCCAATATCTTATGCCAGTGTGAGCTTATCAATGCAAATATTTTAATTTAAAAAAGTGAGTCTGTTTACAGTGGGAAGGTATCATAACTGGTGCCGAACCCACACTCAATCGATCCCTTAAAGCTTCCTAGTGCCTCCACCCCCATACTTTGAGATTTTGTGACGTGTGAGCAGAGAGTGTGTGCAGGGGTGAGCCCCTTACAAGTCAATGGAGACTTTTTAAAATGTCGGGTTTTTTTTTTTTTTTTTTTTTTTTGTAACTTTATGCATGTAGAGGAAAATTAAACAATCACTCAACTAATGGGGTCCTATTAGTTGAGTGTTTGTTAAATTTTTCCTCTAATCAATAAAGATACTAAAAGTAACATTCAAAAGTCCCCATTTTGGCTTGTATGGGGCTGCGCCCCCCTCTGCTCACCGTCACAAAATAAGAGTGTGGGGGCACAGCAGAGGCACCTGGAAGGGATTGGCTGACCGTGGGTTCGGCACCAGTTACAATCCCTTCCCATTGTAAAAGGAGTCGCTTTTAAATTAAAATATTTGCACCAATAAGATCACACTGGCATAAGGTATTGGGCATTGGGCTACAAAGCCCAATACCTTATATCAGCAGGTCTGAACTTCTCTTTAACATACCTTCATGTTATTCAAAATATTTAATGTACTTTCATCTTGCAAATTTATTCTGGCTCAAACTTCACCATGAGGATCACCAGAAAACGCCAATGTTCAGCTGCCACACATGCTCCTAACTACCTCCACGCCCCGCACCTGAACATACTCTTTATTCTCTTAAAGTAGAAGTACAATGAAACATGGTTTTTCCAAAAGGCTCGTTTCAGCTAAAATTAATAAAGATATTTGCATCCCTATCAATTATGCTGTTCTAAGTACCTCCAGTGCTATGCACCATTTTTTTATTTTTTTTATTTATATAAATATTTTCTCGATCCTAACCCTTGCTAGGTCTACAATGCTATTTCTAAGCCAAGTGTGACGGGCATCTTTTTCTCTTGAGAAAATAAAACAACTAAATTACAACAATCCTAAAATACTCAAATTTTGGTGACACTTGATGGTTTTACCACCAAATAAAACTTGTAGATGCCTCGAATCTTTTATACTGAAAAAAGTTTGGGCCAAATGCATTGCCCAATTTCACTGCACTGTTGCTTTAACATACATTGGCTTAAAAAGGATGGGAGCTGGAACAGCAACACTTTGTTCAGAATGAGCTGTAACTGCAGTAGTTGTTTCAGACCAAATTACTGACAGCACTGTTCATTCTGAATAAAACTCACAGGCTCGTTACTAGAGCGATGGTGTTAACCTTGACTATATAGCCTTATTGCATGTGACCTATAAACATTACCTTTGCTCACTATCATTCATGAATGCACTTTGTGGAAAACCTAAGGCACGAGAGTTGCTGACTTGTTAGACTAACCTTTAAAACCTCCATTACTTATATGCAAATGTATTAATGACCATCCCCTGCGCTGTACCATAGGGGGTTGGGATGGTTTAAAGTTAAGAGACATGAACACCTTGATGCATAACTGTACCCGTCTTATCATTATGTATCTGAAGAATTAACTGCTGAAGGATAACCCACGCTGTACCTGGAAAAACTGAATAAGCATTATATTTACAAAAAAAAAAAAAAACACACCTCCATTACTGACACAGTGTCTGCTAGATCTGAGTGTGTCAGCATATATGACGCATTGGGACAGGTTTTACAATGGGTCTGCAGTCATGGAGCCTAAATTACAAAGAAATATAAAAAAAGGGGCACAAAACAACCTTAAACTGATCAAAAAGAAGTATTTTTCTGACTCTAACATTGCAAATAGAGTTTTATTTAATCACAGCAAACCAACAGTGCAGGACCAGAGGGCATAACCAGCCAGCATTTTGCGCATGTGCACACGCTTTGTCAAGGGATAGTAGGTGACAGTATCACATGGGTACTTATCAATATTGCACAGGGTACACTCCTAGGGAGGCAACCAACACACAGAAAGAATAGGAGCAGACCTAGGACAGGACCGTTAGGTACCCCAAACTAAAACTTCACAAAGGCTTGAGCAGTACTCCCGGACCATAACCTTTTGAGTGCACCTCCACGAGCATGCGTGGCTGCGTCTGCAGCCCCAGGTGTAGGGGAAAGAAAACCAGGAAATACCTCCCCTCGACAGGGTGATGGCTGGCCCCTCCAAGGCTCCTACCAATGACCGGACACCTGCCGCAAAAATGAGATGGTGGAAGGCAAGTCCCGGGTTGCTGGGGGCTGGAGAGGGGGTAGCCAGAATGGGGGTCAAGAGGAGAAGGAAAAAAAAAAAAAAACATAGCTGGCTATGGAGTTTCTGAGGTCCACTTTTTTAGAATGTTCAAGAGAAAGTGAGGGATGACAGTGTCAAAGGCCTTGGACAGGTCAAAGATGGCACCTGTGAATAAACCCTTACTCATGTCGGTTAGGATAGCACTGAAAATGTTTACCTATACTTTTACTCTATTTTAGACTGCTCCTTACCTCTAGACTTGTACAATACCCTTTGTCCCCATGTTTGAGTTTAATTTAGCACTTTTTACATTTGAAATAATAGAATGAATGGACCTCTAATATGGCTTATAGAATAAGGTTTTCACCAGTATTCTCTCTTGTTTCTGAACATCCATTGTTTAAGATCACCTTTCATGTGACTGTAAAGAACTAGCATGCAGTAGACAGTGCTCCCTGATCTTATGGGACATGTTCAAACAGATGTACAGAAACAGCTGAGAACACTGTTAAAAACTTGTTCCGAGCTATAATAGACTGAAACGCTCCTTTTATTATTTCAAATGAGAAAGAGAGAGCTATAACAGACTCCACATTGAGTAAGAAGGGTACCAAACAAGGCACAATCTAAAATTAAAAAATATAGGTCAAAATTGTCACCACTACCATGCACTGCTGATTAAGACCAGTACTGGTAAAAATGGCCAGACCTTTCAAAGTACCTATCAAGTCCAAGTTTAAACAGCAGTTACAGTATCAATTGCTGCCACCTGCTCTAACAATATGATCCACATATTCACCACCCTTTCTGTGAACTAGTTCTTTCTGATTTTCCTTCCATTTTCCTCCTCTCAGTTCCATCACGTGCACCCTTACTCTCATTCTTGGATGCTGTGAATTGCTGTGTTTGATCTGATGGTCTGAACTGAAATGGAGAGAGAATGCGGCATTATTGAAGGAAGTCAGATAACCGGACATGTACGAACACCTCCTGGAATTTAACAAGCATGGAGGGAACAGAGATGGAAAAAAATGAGCTGACAGACATCAGTGTGATCCCAACTGGCCCCTTCATGTTCAGATCAATGAATGGGTATCCCCACTTTAAGGGGAAGTCAAAGAGCGTACAGGACTACCATGTTTCCTGCTGCAGTTCATAGAGAAATAACAGCAATTATGAATTCCATACCTAAAGAAAATTCTCAAAATGCAACAGAAACAGCAGCTACATTCTTATGCAAATTAGTCAGGGGGTGGCTGATATCTTGGCCATGGAAAGCATCTCCCAAAATGTACCTAATGGTCCGATTCTAGATTATGTCAGTGGAACACAGAGGAAGGATCTACAGCCAATATGGGACAAGGGTTGTATATATTGTTTCACAAAGCAAAATAAAAACAACAGACCTGAAGGTAAATACTGAATCAGTGTAATTCATATGTAACCCCCCCTACTAATGGGGGTTCCTAAAAATCCCCTAGAAGCTTGACTAAGTGTTACCCTGCCTGCTGGCGTTTAAGCCGCTAGAATGGCACTGTGAGTGCTGGTAGAGCCTCCACCTACTGTCTCTTTAAGAGCTGTCTGCTTGCAGACATAACTGATGCTTTCCTAGGGGTGCTGGTGTTTCCCTGCTCGAATCCTGCCTGAACTACAGGGTAATCGCTTCAGTTTGCAGTCGCTGAAAGCGCAAAGGGAGCCTCTCTGAAAGATATACCCGTTTCCCTGTAAACATTTAAGGCATTAGTAATATTGCAGTTTATCTAACCTGCTTCTGTTACAGCTGGGACTCTGTGTGTGTGGCCCTTCCATTTTGGAATTAAACTGCTGTGTTGGGCCAATGAAATAAAGGGGAGCTTTAAAATGGAGGCTGTTTGGACCAACCAGAATTCGGACTTTCCAGGGAGCCGGCCTACAATGGGGGTATAGCTAGTAATTCTAGGAAGTGAAGTTCCGGACCTTGGCGCCTTTTTGCACCTACTGAGAGCGCTTTGGAGTGATTGACAGCAGAGTCCACAAACCGGACTGGGTGGCGCCCGAAGAGAATGTTCTGCCCTGCAACTCAGAGATCAGATCCATTGTGACCATGAGGAAAGAAGGAGCTCTGTGCTTCTGCGTTGTATAGTTTCAAGCGGGAAGCGCGTGAGAGGCCCTGCAGTCGGTCGGTGGCCATTGCAAGCTTGGATCGGACTGAATCAGAGTTGTCTGAAAGGAAGGAAGGCTAAAAGTGGAAACCAGGCTCACCCTGTAGAAGACTGGAGGAACTGAAGCTGCTGTGTGAACTCCCAGGTGTTTGCAGTAAGTGCGATCGGGACCTATGAACAGCTGCCTGGTATAGTAATTTCCTTTACTTATAAATGTGTTGAATGCTTGTGGAGAATAGCTATTCCGGTTCTCTTGTCACCATGTGGTGTAAGCTGAAAACTGAACCGAGTGTAAATCGGACTAAATCCGTCCACTAGTCAAAGCAGTTGGGCCTGGCCTGTAGAATCTCATCTCTCTGCCTTGTTTGTCTGGCAATCCAGAACAGCCGTCTGCATCACGTCCTCAGCTTGGGGTAGTGTGAATACAAATCCGGGCATTCCCCTGCGACCTGTTATCAATCACCAGTGTTTCATCTGATTTTCTTTATTTCATTTCCTCAAGGACTGAGCCATTTGGCTCCGGATTACAATTGGGTGTTGTGCATATCTTTTTTCCTACAGGGCCCTATCCATCTGCACCTGCCGGCCAACCCCGGGCAATGGACCTGGCTATCCAGAGTGTGACTCTTAAGACCCTGTATGAGCGCACAGTACTGTGATTTAATTCTGCCAATCAGCTTGATCTCCCCCTCCTGTGTTCCACTCCCCTTAAACAGACCAGATTTGATGTTATTGACTTTAAACTGTCTGAAGTGTCAGTACCTATATAGCAGGCATTGCATTAGTTTGTGTATGTTGATCAACCTTATTTTTACAGGGGGTCCTCAGAGACTAACTTCAGAATTGGTCTTGAGGGTAAGCGGTACCTTATGGTTGAACCATGTGTACATGTGGGGTATTGGTACTGTAATTCCTGTATATTGCATGGATCATTAGAGGGATTAGAAGGGGGTCTCAGTGTCCCAGAGGGCTGTGACCAAACACAACCAACCATTACAAACCCTGACCTCTGGGTGGAGGCACCCGCCCTAGAACCTAGGCCCCTCAACCTGTTGGTAGTCCAGCAGGCAGAGGTAGTAGCCCTTGGGATAGCGCCACCTGGGGGTTACACATATGCTTGAGTACTCCCTTATATGGGAAACAGTGTTTTAGTTTGCCACTGTAGTGGTGCATTGCACCATCCTGCATAGAGCTATACAGCCAACTTATAATGCCCCATGTCAAAAGTCAGATAAATTTGCTCTGCCTTAGTGAACTGCATTAAGCAGTCTGGATGTTGCATTCAGCAGTCTGGATGTTGCAGACATTATTTGCCACACTTGTCCAATAAATCAAACTGATGCTAACTAGGGCAAGCTGGAGCTGTACATCATTCATACAAAGCAATCCAAAGATAAGACATAGCTCGATCTCAGGTACTTTTTCCCAGCAAAATAAAGAGACAGAAAAGGCCATCCCTCAATAATTCCTATACACAAAACACATTAATAAATAAATAAATAAATAGGAAAAAGTTACTAGGGACTCAATCAGATTCTTGAAAAAAAAAAAAAGATAGATGGTTGGTCTTACCTTTTACATGTAGTTATCTTTATTTTGCAGCAGGCCTTACTGTCTCACCAGACACACTGCTATAACTAAAGTTATATGCGGACCGCATCCAAAGTCAGTTTTAAACAGTTTTTTTATATACAGTGCCCAGAAGGAGGGCTTTGTTTGACACAATGGCACTGCTTTTCAGTAATGCTCCTTATACTGCATGCAGAGGTTCAAGTCCTCCCACCACCAGGCAATTTGTTTCATTCCCCCAGGACCAGACTTACTTAAAACCTACTTAGTGCCCGCCCCCCCATATCACCATTCTTGTTTTTTTTATTCCCTGGTGGTCAGGGTTGGACACCAGACCTGTCAGGTTGTTGGGGGAGGAGTGGCCAGATTTATTTTTATTTTATTTTTATTCCCCCGACAGGCTGGTTTGGGCACCAGACCCATCCAATATGCAATAGGTGAAAGGGCCAGATGTTACCTTGGTGTCCTGGGCTACATTTTCTTTCTCTCTCTGTTAAACAAGTTATTTTTTCTTTCTTTTCATTACACACACACACACACACACACACACACACACACACACACACACACACACACACCCCTTCCCCATGCAAGTCTCTAGGTCTTTCTTTGTACCTGTCCAAGCCTTTCTGCCCACCACAGGAGTCCTCGAAGGGTCCAACCCATAGCCAGTCTCGACATCCCCACTGGACTCCACAACTATAACCCACAAATGGTTCCCTGTTGGTATAAACCCAGATTCCCCAAGCTGAAAATGGGAACATTTCAAATATGATGGTCTGGTAGCAAGAGTCGGCTTGTCTTACTGTTTAATTTATCTAGTCATTAATAAAATTCGGAATTACAACCCTTCGAGTCATAGACTCCTTTACAAAGATTCCACATCAAACAACGATAAGGACTTACATATTGTATTAAGCAGTACAGTGTTCCAGTAAGAGAAATTCAAGAAAACAAGGAATGGAATTATGCATACAACATTATAAATACAGTACAGTGAAATGGGAAGAGACACAATCCGCAAAATCACACAGACAGGGGAATACAGAACAACAGTCTTTGGGAGAGGAGGACCCAGTGTTATCCATATTATTTAGGTAATACATGCATACACATTTTTTTCAATATATAGCATACTATTTATGAGACATAATTACATACTACAGAGCCCCGACAAGAAGGGGGAGCAGGAGGAAGTGAGGATTAGGGGCAGTGACAGGCTGAAGATTCTAGCAGAAGAGCTTTGAGACTAGTCTTGAAGGGACCGATCCTTGGCTCCACGGAGACAGATGGGGGGAGGCAATTGAGTCACTGTGGTGGGGGGGGGCTCTGTATAAACAGGCTCTTTGACCAAGGGAAGTTCGACAGTAGGAGACTAGTAGGGAGATCCCAGTAGAACTACGGGAGGTTCTTTGCTGTTTTTGTTAATTTATCAAAGGCTTTTGATTCACTGAACCATGGGGTCCTCCTATCCAGAGCAGCCTCTATGGGTTTTGTGGGATCTAGTCTGCAATGGCTATATTCCCATCTGACAGAAAGAACTCAATCACTTGCCTTGGGTGATTGGACATCGGGTGTTGTGTCAGTTGGAAAGGGGGTCCTTCAGGGCTCAATTTTAGGACCAATATTGTTTTATATTTATGTAAATAGATTAAGTTTTTCAGATTCATCTATTTTTTATCATTTGTATGCTGATGATATGATCATTTATACTTCTGATTTTTTCAGTAAATGAGGTTCAAATAAAGCTTCAGAAAGCATTTGATGAGCTGCAGAGTTTGAGAGACAGTGATTTGGTTTTGAACTAAAAAAAAAAAAAAAAAAGGTCAATTTTATTTTCCCGTTCCCCTTTAATAATAATAATACTTTATTTTTAATGCGCCTTTCAAAAACCAAGGTGCAGAACAAGTTATAAAATCACATCAAAATGACATATAATAAAACCAGTAAAATAAATAATATCAAACATCATCATAAAATATTAAGATCAAACCAGGTCAGCATCATCCCCAAATGCCTTAATCCACAAAAAGTTTAATGCCGTTTAAACTTACAGTGGTACTCACTAATCTAACGGGGTAGAGAATTCCAGAGGGTCGGGGCCACGAACATAAAAGCCCAGGCACCGGAAGATTTTAAAACTACCTTCGGAATCTCCAGCAACCCCTCGTTGGCCAAGTGGAGTGGTCGCTCTGGGATGTAAGGAACCAGAAGCTCTTTCAGGTATTCAAGGCCCAAACCATGCAGGGCTTTGTAAGTCAGTAAGTCGACTTTAAAGGAGATCCGCCACTGAACCGGCAGCCAGTGCAGTTCCCGCAGCACCGGTGCAATATGGGAGGAACAAAGCATCCCAGTTAACAACCGGGCTGCGGAGTTCTGCACCAGCTGTAAGCGGCGGATATCAACCCTTGGAAGCCCAAAGTAAAGGGAATTGCAGTAGTCCAAGCGCGAGGTCACAAAGGCGTGGATCAATGTAGGTAGGTCCCCAGACGGAACAAGGTGCTTGATCCTAGCGATATTCCTAAGATGGTAAAAGGATAACTTAATGACGGCCGACAATGTGCACACAGTGTCAGCCGGTCATCAATAATTACCCCTAGGTCGCGCACCTGTTCAGAGATAGGGAGCTCAACATCCCCCAGAAATAAGCCTGAAGGATGGTTTGTCCCCCCACCCCCCCTATCCAGCGACCAGGATCCACGATCATCACCTCCGTCTGTCCAGAATTCAGCTTCAGCCAGCTAGACCTCATCCAACCTTGGATTTCACTGAGGCAGTTATTAAACACAGAGTGCGCTCCATTCTGGTCAGGTGCAAAAGACAGGTAGAGCTGGGTATCATCGGCATAACAATGAAACTGCAGCCCATACAGTCTTATAATGTCTCCGAGGGGAAGCATGTACACCGCAAACAACATGGGGGACAGCACTGAGCCCTGGGGCACCCCACAAGACAGAGAGATGGGGTCGGAGGAAAAACACTCCCAATACCACCCTCTGAGTTCTACCGGGTGAGGAAAGAAGTAAACCATCTGTGGACCAAACCTGAAAGCCCACAGCTGTGTCTCAGGTGCTCAAGCAGTACCCCATGGTCTACAGTCTCAAATGCTGATGACAGATCCAGTAGGACCAAAATGGACCAATTTTTCTGGTCTCTCACCATCAAGAGATCATTGAGCACCCGAACCAGCGCAGTCTCGGTGCTGTGCCTCTTTTGGAAACCGGATTGGAGAGGATCGTAGATGCTATGGATGGTCAGATGGTTGTCTAACTGAGTAGCCACTACTTTCTCAATTACCTTCCCAACAAAGGGAAGGTTTGAGATAGGCCTGTAGTTGGCAAGGGAGTCGGGGTCCAAAGATGCCTTCTTCAACACTGGTGTCACCACTGCCTCCTTCAGGGAGCAGGGACATTCACCAGAGTCTAAGGAGCACCAGAATATCCTCGCCAGAACCAGGATGATAATTTCCCCACAGCCCATAATCAACGCTGCAGGGCCCAGGTCTAAGCTACTGCATGTGGTGCGTATACCCTGGACATAATCCAGGAAGATTTGACATTGAAGATTTACACCCAAGAGAAAGTCCCAATCCTTCAAACCCAAACATACAAATGCTTGGGAATGTGGCTCGATGAGTCCTTAAATTGGGCAGCTTATGTAAATAGTGTGGTAACTAGTGTAGGAAGAAAATTGGGTGCTTTGTATTGTGTTAGACACTGTATGAGCACTGAAACTAGGGAGAAAGTGGTACGTTCAGTGGTTTTGCCCATTTTACATTACGGGGATTTTATTTATGCCAGTGCAAAGAAAACGGATTTGGATAGGATTGATGTATGTTATGGTAGATTAGCCAGACTTATCCTTGAAACTGAAAGGTTTACTCATAAATGTTTCCTATTTCATCGCCTCCAATGGCTGAGACCATCTGAATATAGACAGAAGCACTTGCTTGCTTTTATGTGTAGATGTTGGCTGGGAACCCTGCCCCCATATATTGATGTAGCGATCCCATGACAAATCAAATTATGCTCATTATGAGCTTCATATGCCCCAGAGTTTGTTGTACCAAGGTATAACCTAGAGATTGGTAGATATTCTTTTTTAGAGGCCCAATGGCATGGAATAAGATCCCAGCTGATATTAAATCTTGTAAGGGAAAAACTACCTTGGCGGAATATTAGGGCATGATTTAGACAGCAAGTTATTAATGATAGGAACTGTTGTCAATAGTGAAGAATATTTATTATTTTAGATAATTCAACCTGTGTTACCTGTATGTTTGTCTTTATTGCAAAATTTGTACAGGATACGGAATATTGTATGTATAGGACCTCACTGTAAATGAGCCTCGGCTCAATTGAGTACACCCTAGTTTATATAACTATAAGAATAAAACTTTTAAATTAAATGAAATGAAAATGAAAGGTTCTGACCAACGGGGTGGGTTGGATGAGGCTATGCAGACAGGCGAGGCTTGACCAAGGTGGATTTTCTTGGCCAGGAGGCAAGTATGGTATGTAAGACGGACGTCAAATGGCAACCATTTGGCTGACTTGTAGCGATCACAGGAGTGTGTCCATCCTTAGCAATCCGTGACAAGTCTGCATGCTTTGTTGAAGGTGACTTCGATACGTCGCAATGCAGTGGGGCCAGCAGTGCCATAGATGACTATGCTGCAATCTACCATGGAGAGGACAGAAGAGGCAACGGCCAGATGGCTAGCCATCTGGGAAGGCAGTGTTTTTTGACAGTACAGAAGCCAGAGTCTGGAGTTAATGGCAGAGGACAGTTGCTGGATATGTTCGTGGTAGGTGAGGGACATGTCAAGGGTGACACCTAGATATTTCAGTGACTCAACCAGCTCAAGTGAGGATCCTAGTGAGTTGATGATGGTCAGCGGGAAGTCACAATGAGGACTTTGATGGTGGGTAAAGATCATTTATTTTGTTTTCTTATAGTTTAGAACTAAGCGGTGGGAACTGTATTATGTCTCAGCTTCAGTGAAAAAAACCCTGCAGGGAATGCTGCAGAGAATCAGGGCTGAAGTGGCTCCATAAGATTACCGCGTTGTCCATGTAGTGCACAAATTTTCCAGGGCATGAGCTGGGGAGGGAGTTTAGGAAGAGGCTGAAGATGAGGGGTCCCTCGATGGAGCCTTGGGGTACTCCTGAACAGACCTGGAGGCTGTTTGATAGAGTGGAATTGATTTTCACCTGCTGGGATCTGTCTGAGAGGTAACCTTTGAACCAGGTTATTGTTTCCACTGAGAGCCCCAGGGAGGCTAGAAGCATAGCATGATTAATGGTACTGAATGCCTTTGTGAGGTTGATGTACACTGACCACACAAGGTGACCACATTCGAGGGCACCATGGATGTAGGAGAAGTATTCTAGGAGGGTAGTGGTGGTGCTGTGGCCCTGGTGGAAACCATGTTGTTCGGGGCCAAGTAGGTTAAGTTTAGATGGTCCATCAGCTGATCAGCCACTATTTTTGAGGGCCTTGGAGAGGGGAAGGAGAAGGGAGATGGGACAATAGTTACTGGCGGACAGACGGTCGCCACTTTTGAAAACAGGAGTGATGACAGGTCGTTTCCAGAGAGTGGAGAATTGTCCTAGGCTGAGGGATAGGTTCAATAGTTTGGTGAGGGGTTATAGGACCTCCTCAAGGGCTAGATGAAGGAGGTTCAGGTCACTGGAGTCACCACTGACATGGGGCTTGGCAAGGGCTTTGGAGAGGTTATCTCCTAGCCTCCCACAGTGAGATGATTTGGAGGTGAAAAAGGGGGATGTTTGAAGGTGGGTTGCAACAGAGGATGGGATCTAGTGGGGTGAAGAAGTCAGGGGGGAGGCCACAACTGAGATGAGAGAATGTGGAGTTTAGGGTGTCTGCAATGGACTAGGGGGTCCTGTGTTAGGTTACCATTAACAGAGAGCTGGGCAGGTGGGGGGGTGGCAGATTTCCCATTAACTTCCTTTATGTTTTGCAGAAGTGTCTTCCTGAGCCCCAGGTGGAGGAGAGTGCCTATTGATAATGGGTCACCTTGTCTTGGTGAATGGCCCAGGTATATTTGTTTCTGGCCTCACAATATCGCTGTCTATCCAGTGGGAGTTACGAGTCTAAGGCCTTATGCCCGAGATTATCACGGTGTTGCATTTGGTCAAGCAACTGTTGAGATATCCAGGGGGTGTTACAGTTTTTTTTAGTGATTTGTTTCGAGAAAGGGGCATTGAAGGCATTTATAAGCGGGAAAGGGTAGTATCCATTGATTGGATGCTATACATGGGGGACCAGTCAGCGTTAGGTAGGTTTTGAAGTGTTGAAGCATACCCTTTTTTTTTTTTAGGCGTCTATGGTAGGAGACAGTGGGGGAGCAGTAGGTGTTTTATTGGACCATAAGCAGGTTACTGAGCAATGGTCGCTAAGGGCATCTGGGAGTACTGAGACTTTAGTGATGTTGTTGGGGTGATTGGTGAGAATAAGGTCCAGCAACAAGGTGGTGTCCGATTTGTCATTTGGCCTGGTAGGAGACAGTATAACCTGAGTGAGGTCAAGCATAGCAGCAGAGTCCTTACAGGGAACGGAGGATGGGGACAGCCAGTTGACATTAAAGTCCCCCATGGCAAAAACTTCACTGTTGGAGGGGAGTTGAGAGATACAGGACATGACTGAAGGGAAGGCAGGTCTCAGATTATGCAGCAGGATGTAGACAGCCATGACATATAGTATTTTGCCAGGGTTGCCAAGGAGTATCTTGGCTGTGAGTGTTTGGGCGCCGTGCTCAGGGGATGGGGAGGTGAACTGGCAGCAACTGGAGGGTGTTCCTAATGTAGAGAGAGCAGCCACCACCTTGTCTACACAATCTGTCGGCACAGAAAAGTGAGTAGCCAGGCAGGGTCACGGCAGAGTCTGGGGTGTCATGGGACAGCCACGTCTTGGATAGGGTCAGTATGTCTGGGGAATGCTGGGCTAGCCACACTTGGAGTAAGGTGAACTTTTTTTGTAGGCTACATATGTTAATTGCAATGAGCCGGAGCCCATGCATCCTGTTGCTAGCAGGGGAGCATGGGAGGTCCAGCCCAGGATTAGGGTTTCCCCGATAGGAAGAGGAGTGCATGCCGAGGAAGGGCTGCCTTAGCAAGTTTGCATTTTTGGGGTGTGGGGCATCTGAAGAGGGGCGGTAGTGTGGTAGAACGGGGAAGAGCATGGATGGAACTACTGGGGGGGGGGGTGAGCCACTCCAGCTCAGTGAAGTTGGAGGTACCACAAGGTACATGGAGGGGGATGGGAATGATGGGAGCGAATGGATATTGTGGGAAGAGGACAGCTGGAGGATGGAGGAGGGGAGGGGAGGTAGGCCACAGATGAACAATAGTAGGCTCCAAAGGTGAGGCATAGGGATGGTCTAAGATACTTAATGCAAGGGAGAGAGAGATGGTCTTATCACTTCGGACAGCGGTAGGGTGCTGACGCCAGAATAGAAGGTGCTGGGATCAAATCTCAGGCAGGGAGGAAGCACATAGGTACTACAAGGGTGTGCTGCCCCTGCTGGTGATGACTGATAACTTGCTGATGGAAAAAAGTGTAAGGGGGAAGTCACATGACTAGTGGCATCACTAAAAAGGGCTGGCCTCAGGGAGGTGGCTGGAGCAGGTGGGGAGTCCACGCAAAGCGCCGGCGGGTAAACACCCTTCTAGAGTGTGCCAAGAGCTGGAGCCCTCAGAAACAACCAAACTGCAGGTAAGGCTTTCTTTACCTCTTCAGGTAGATCTAAACCGTCCTCTCCCAGGAAGCTGAGGGGTGCTGGCTAGGACACCTAGAGTGGCAAGGACACCTAGAGTAGCAGAGGGGAAGAACAAAAGAATCAGTTAGGGCTTCATTCCAGGACAGGAAGCTGGTCTCAGGCTAGACCACACTGTGCATGCACTGATTGCAGAGCTGAAACAGTGGAGAAGAAACCAAGATGGCAAACCACAGGTAAGCACAGATTCAGTTGCTAGCACAGCATGCAACACAAAGAAATAGCTCAGAGGATAAAGCACTCACTAGAACTTACACCAGATATTAACCCTTACCCACAGTCCAGCTAAGCTGCTAACTGTGAGACTCAAAGTACTAGCTAAAACCACTCTAAAAGTACCAATACATGAGAGCATGAAAGTACTGGCTGAAAATACTCAAAATGTACACAAGAATTAGAGCAACAAACACTGCCAGAATCTATCAGTCTGAGTCTGCAGTCAATTAATTACAAATCATTCTGACCTAACAAGTAAATCAGAGGAGAGAGAGGCAGGTAATCAGTCCACTGTAGAATCAGATTTTTGAGAAACACACACTCAGAAACAAGCAAGCTGCAGGAAAGGCTTTATTTACCTCTTCAGGCAGATCCAAATCGTCCTCTCCCAGGGAACTGTTGGCCATGTGTGGTGCCATGGAGGGGGAGACTTCATTTCTATGGGGGCCACTGGGGTAGTTTGTCCCACTAATGCCCTCTCTTATCTCTCCCCTATGGTGTGGTTCTGAGGAGTGACCCAGCATTACACCTATCTGAGCCATCAAAAGATTGTGTCAGCCCCGCCCTGCTTTCAGAACTCCCCTGCTGGATCCACTCCAAGTGTGCGACACCTTCACTGCTATTTAACGAAATAACCAGTCGGTAAAAATTGCTTAGGATACGGTAACATTTTATTGTGGGGGGCTTGCTGTTCTGACACATCTAACTAGAGCATTTTCAACATGTTTAACCTTTGCTATGCTGCAGACTGATTTAGCCCTCCAGAATTCCAGTGCATTTTAAATCTCTTGGCAGCCATGGGGTTAAAATGTAGTTTACTAAACTACCATCAACAGGCAGTTCTCTAACATTTATTGAATCTGAAAATGATTTTTCACATTTTGTGAGGGTATATTTTGTTGGCCTATATGTTACTATAGTCTGCATATGTTGCAGGGCCAAAGCATGTGACACTGCCTCTAACAGTCCTCTGCCAAGTGGGTGTCCTGCATGAGGATCATCTAGACTACTGGATATGTAATCTGGAAGGTGCAGACAGTCAGCCTGCCAGAGTCAAAGGATTAATCCAGCAAACAAATACTGAGTGTCCTCATTCAATGCAAGCACCCCCGCCACACACACCAGCAAGGGTATAAAATCCTATTCTTGAACATTCACTAATTCTTTTCACCCAGCTTCAAACAAAACTGCAACCTTCAACGTTAATGAAACCAACACACAAAGCTAATCACTATCCATCTATAAAACAGAAAGACGGAGGTTTGATTAAATGAGGCTTCATTTTCATCTCGATAATGCCTGCCCCTCCCCCAACCACCAACACGATTTACAGTGGCATGTTTATCATACAGAAGATTGGAAGTACTGAAACAGCCAACATATCCCTTAATAAACACCTTTTAACATCCCCCACTCCATCCTCCACCCCCATGACTACTGGCTTTGGGGCAATCTACCTCATTAAAGAAAAAAAAAATACAGGAAAATTTTACCATAGGCTAAACTGAGAACAGAAATCTATCAGAGAACTTCCAAAACTATAGGCAAGAGAGAGGTTCACCTACCTGGCTGGATTACTGCAATGCACTATATTGTCTGGGCCTGCCTAAACATTTACCCAGGACAGCCCAGCTAAGATGATACAGAGAGAATAATGCCTGTGCAGGTGTGTGTTATGAGGAATTTTCACACACCTGTTGTGTGAAAAATCCTCCCAATATAAAAATAACAGTCAGTGTAAGGTTTGTAACAACTGGTGCAACGTTTTGATTTGAGAATCATAAGCTGTATTTGTGTCAGGAATGAGCATGTGCCTCAGCAGCCACCGTAGTGAGCAGCTTTTGCTTCATGGAGAAGTGACGGGCTGTTTCATCAGGCTGGTAGCTCTTATAAAGAATGAATATTTAGTGCCAGAAAATGTCGTGGGCCGGCTGAAGAATGGGCAGGTGGGTGGCCCGAACGAGTGATTTCGGTTAGGTCTGGCTTGGTCAGTTAGGTCTCGAGTCAGTGTATTTTCTGTATTCACAGCAGTGACAGTGAGGTCAAAAATGCCGTAATAACCCAATATTGAGCTATTACGGCATTTGAAAAGCAGTCTGCAGCCAGTTAAGAGGTCACCAGTTATTATATATTGTTTCCAGTGGGGTCCTGCTTTTACCCCTTTCCACAGCTGGGTGAACTGGAGCACTAGAAAGTTAAGTGACTTGCCCCAGGTCACACAGTGAGTAGTCTGTCTCCAATAGGGTTTGAACCTGCAAGCGCCTGGTTCCCAAGCTGGTGCACTAACCACTAGACCATACTGCATACTACCCAAATGTGCAGCAGAATTGGTAAAGGATCTCCTACTTAAAAACAAAATGCATGAAACACAAGGGAGACATACTAAAACAAGTTGTAGAACAAAATGTTAGCACCTCTTGCAAAACTCAGCACCACTGGTGGAATTCCAGTTTCACGTCTCAGATACAAATAAAGTCCCCAAATCTGTATCGGCATACAGACGCACATCTCCATTTGATACAGTACGAAATGTCCACAGGGAATTCTTCGCTGCTTCACAGAGAGGCAACATGCATACATCAATAACAGCTAATAAACGTATTTTATGTTGAAAGGCCTCATCTATATTCAAGGAACACTGCAGAAAAACACATTAGATACTAACAGAACCTTAATTTAGACAAATTTTGAATACCATGTCTTGGGGGAAAAAAAAAAAATTAGGTGAACTTTATGCAAGAGCTGAACGAAAACATGGCAATGCAGTTCCAGAGTCAAAACCAACAGATTCTGAATTATATCATATAACCCCCAGCAGTACATGGAACAGGAGACTGACAATAAGCCACCTTAATTTCAAGTTAAAAAGGAAAAACAAAATCAAGACACTGATTTAGGGAAAATGAAACACGGGCAGATGGTTGGTTCAGTAAGCCAATTCATCATCACAAGCAGTGGTAGTAACTCAAGTCGATTTTTGTACCACTGGATGAGAACATGGAAGAGCATTCAGTATTCTAGAGGGTAAGATTAAGGGCCGATGAATATGTTGCTGTTTGAAACTTGTCAAAAATGCTCTTGCTTATTTAAAATCCACAGGTTTTGAGCAAATGAACGGTTTATTGGCTTGTATATGAAAGAATCTCACAGGTGACAAATAATGTCTGGTATTCGGACTACGACTGTCCGGTGGTGGTTAAGTACACACACAACAATGAAATTATTAAAGACCACAGATGACAAGCAAAGCTGTTCCAGTTTAAGACTGTGGTGCAGTTTAAGAAAATAACATTTCTTTCCTGTAGATTACATGGTGCCATTTTGATAGAAATGTGGTCTGTCAGACAGAGCACATTTTTCATCAGTTTAATGAGTGCCCTTTTTGTGCTAGTTTCTTTAAGAAAATGTAGGGGATGGTCCAGTGGCACGAAGGGCTCAGGTGCTGGGTGTCTCGTATGCTGCCATGCCAGCGACCCAGGTTCAGGAACAGAGCTGCGTTGCCCGGGAGATAGCCAAGGAGGGAGGACGAGCATCTGCAGGACAGATCTCCTCTTTGGGGGTGGGGGGGGGAGGAGACTGCATGTCCCATGGCTTGCCTTCCACCTAGAGGAATCTAGTTGGCAGCACCATGGGATGGCATGGAAAGGGACCCCACACCTGGGTGACGGGGAGCATCTCCACGAAAGCAGAGTATGCACGTGTCACTGCACATGTGTGGGTCTAGTAGGGGAGAAATAAATAAATACATAAAGGTCGATCACAGCATGACAGCCCAGTCTCTCACAGGCCCCACACTGATGACTGGGCATTTCCAATCCAGAGTCCTGTAGCAGGACCACCAGAGAAGGTAAGACCCAGAGAAGCTGGGGGACGGGAATGGGGAGACCGGTCCACCAGCTGGGGACCAGTCAGAGTGTGGAAGGAGGTAAACAGCTTTGTAGAAGGAAAAAAAAATGTAGGGGAAATGGACAACAGTAAGGGCATGCACGTCATTGAGAAATACCACAGTGGTCTTGTTTTTGTTTGTTCCCCCCACAACCTCCTGGTTACTTCACTCTTTCAGGTCCTTCTATGCCCACTTCCTATTGGACTCACTGTGCTACCCAGTGTCCACCATCAGGCATCCCAGGGGCCTCCACGGCTGGATGGCCAATTTTCTTCTTTAGGGAAGGGTTTTTTCCCCCCTAGTACCTGTATGGTTCTAGCGGTGTGTGTGAGTGTGTGTGTGTGTGTGTGACAGAGTCCCGTGGCATGGAGGCAGTCATCAGACTTCCAAACTAGGTGACTTTTTCCCCTTTTCTCCCAAAACCACACCTCCCTTTTGCTCAGCTAACCATCTCTGCATGTTTGTAGGCAGGGCTGTCTGACACTTTGGTCTCTCCATGACACTGAAGCCAACCCTGCCCGAGTCCAGAACTCTAGAAGGCTTGGTTGAGGAGTTAGGCTGAAGCCACAAACTCAGGTTTTCCACATGATAATGTAATGGGCTGCTGCTGCCACCGCTGGCCCGGGCAACTGGATTTAATCTGAGAATAGGTAACTCCCTAGTGAATCTTCACTCCCTCCCCTCCACTGATGCCCCTCCTACTTGCCCAGTGTAAGAGAGAGCCCATATATGTTAGGTAAGGTCCTCCCCTGGACTTCAGGGACAGGGGCAGGCACCCAACTTCACGCAACTGATTTTAGGCCCAAACGTGCCAAGTTTCAGGTGAGTTGTGTACTGCGACCCAGTATGTTCCAGGAAAATTTTTCTTGGCGGTTTCTTATGTTCCTAGAGAGGAACATACGAGTGCCCTATGTTCACAAGTTTAGATAGACAAAGGAATCCCAATCCCTGGCATGCTTTAATATTATTAAAATGTTTTCAATATTTTTAAATGAATGTTTTTATGGTTTAAATTCAATCTTTTGTATTGCTCATGAGAGTTTCCTGCTGTTAACAAAGCCTTTTTAGAACACAGCCAGCCAATCAGATTGCGCATTTTCTGCTTTTTGGCTACTGTTCCATAATTTATCATTTTGATTTTAACTGTCTACCTTATTTATCTATCTGTGCACAGTGAGCAACCTCTCTCTCTCTCTACTACTGACTTCTGGAGTTCAGCCCAGTCCATTTTTTAGACCCCTTCCCGTTATGGCATTTCATATCACTGCTGTGCTGCCAACCTTAAAATGTACTGCTCATTTGACCAAAATGATCATATATGCGTAGTGCTAATTAACTAGTTCTCCATTCACGTAAAACAGCCTTGCTCCTTGAGGGATACCAGTCCTCCGAAATTTTTCCCAGACCAGACCTCTGCTGGGTTCTGATGAAATCAGTCTGAGAACGGCTGTCCATAATCTTCATTTTCTTATTGACTCAGCACTTACTTTTGATCATTATGTCTGTGGTGCCATCAAACCCGCATTATCCCAGCTCTGGAATCTGTTCATAATTGCCTTTGTCTGGACTATCATACTCTGTCCATTGTGATTCATGCCTTTGTTTTATCTCAACTGGGCTATTAGGATTCAGTGCATGTGGGCTGCCTTGGAGCAAATATGTCTGGGTTACAAGTAGTTCAAAGTACTGCAGCATACTCGTTAACCCACTTCCAGAAGTTCCGCTGTAAATCCTGTGTTAACCATTTTTCATCGACACCACTCAGCCAACAAATTCATTTTAATATTTTATTTGTTCATGGCTGTCTCTTTAGTACAGCCCCAGCCTACATACAGGACTTACCACTGGGATAAGCGCCCCATAATACACTTTTATTCTGTGTGTGAATGGTGCTGGATTGACAGCACTGGAATCTGAAGTCCTCTACTCATTCACATGACAGGTACAGCACAGGAATGCACACTGCAAGCTTCCCCTCACTGCCCCACCAATGTGCCTCAACCCTGCCACGGAGGGACCACCACGTAGGTGAAAGGGTAGTTCAGACTCCATGTCTATTCAGTCACTGACCTCTCATGGGAGACTGCCAACAAGGATGCCAGTTAGTGCCAACTTTGTTGATGGTTTTTGTGATGTGGACACCTGCACACCAGGAACTAGACTGAGACCACCACAACTCACTTCATATAGGCTATTCATTGTACAGCCTCAGTTCACATACAGGAGCTTGCCTCTGGTGTACAAGCTCCAGCATACACTACTACACCACTGCAATGAGACTTTGGTCAAACCTCTCTAGCTGGGATGTCCACCTATGGAGGCAGGGCTGGTTCCAGCTATGTTCCCAAACTATGCAACTTTTAGCAGATCTCAAATCCATTTATAAATCCACTTTCAGAACTGTGTTTAAGCAGCAATGTTTGTTAGTCATCATGAAGTTTTTTTTGGCCATTTGTTATTCTAGCAAAAACAAATATACCAATGTTTCTTTTCACTTTCTTTCATTCCTGAAGATAGATGGTTTTGGAAGAGGAGTTTTTTTTTTTTGGTTTTTTTTTTTTGGTTTGTTTGTTTTTAAACATTATCCTCCTGACTTCAGGCCAGGTAGGGACCTCCTTCCACCTGCTGCCAATGCCCATATACCATCTGTCCAAGATCCTGCCAGCTACCCAACCGTGACACACGGCTGTGCTGCCCCCCTCAGTGTACCCCCAAGCTCCTTTGGCATTTCTACCCCCTCAGACATCTGGCCACCCACAGTGGAGGTGAAGACTGGTGGTATCCCTGCTGAATGGTGGCACGGATCCAGTGGTGGATGTGGTGGGCTGGCAGACACTTCATCTGTCCGAACCTGTGCCTCCATTTTTCTCATTCTTTTTTTGGCAATGAACATAGAAATACAATCTTTGATTTCAGGAATAAGATACATCTTAAGATACATTATAATAGGTAATACAAAGCCCTTCTTTCATTGTTACAGCACAGAGTGGGTAAAATGTAGCATCCAATATTATATTCCTAATCTAAACAGTACTGGCATTTGCAGCATGACCATAGACAACTATTCTTAAATAAATGTTCCAGAGTCCCTTCTTTTCAGATGGGTTTATGTCATTGACTTACCCCAGGAGTCCATGCCGGTGTCAAAAAAAAATACAGGTTACTCACCTGTAACAGGAGTTCTAGGAGTGGTATATGTTGTTCATCCACACTTATTGGCAGGTTCCTTGCCGTTTTAAATCTTGCCGGAAGGTCTTCAAACTGGCTCCTTCCATCCACCCAGGTGGTAAAACTCTCGGCTCCGCCCCATGATGCCAGATCTAGCCGCTGGAAACAGGTTGTTCAGCGAAGCCAGGGAGGTCAGGGGTTGGTGGATGAACAACATACACCACTCCTAGAACTCCTGTTACAGGTGAGTAACCTATATTTCTAGGGACATGGATATGTTGTTCAATCCACACTTATTGGCAGACTCCTAGCAGTTCTCCGGGGAGGAGGGAGGCAAGGTGTGCACCCCCTACTTAGGGAATAAGGACTGGAGAACTGAGGTCCCAAAACCAGCATCCCGGCGTGACTCTAGGTCAATGTGGTGAAGAGAAATGAGGGTGTGTGCTGACTTCCAGGTAGCAGCCCTGCAGGTTTCCTGGATAGGAACGTCCCTAGAAGCAGCCACTGAAGCAGCGGTATGGCAGGTAGAATGAGCTCTTATCCCTTTGGGAGGCTCCATGTCCGCCAACCTATAGCAGAGATCTATGCAGGAGGTGACCCACCTGCCTATCGTCCACTTGGCTGCAGGTCTACCAGGTGTGGCTTCAGTGTAGGTGACAAACAGCTGGTGAACCTCTTCCCAAACTCTAGCCATTCGCTCCTTGTAATAAGAGAGCACTCTTCTAGGGTCCAAAGTATGGAGCCTATATTCAACCTCCGAGGTGTGATTGGGGTAGAACACGGACAGAGTCAACACCTGGTTAAGGTGAAACTCAGACATCACCTTCGGAAGGAATTTCGGGTGGGGGCGCAGGACAACCTTGTCTCTCTGGAAGACCAGATAAGGAGACTCAATGGAAAGCGCCTGGAGCTCTCCCATCCTTCTGGCTGACGTAACAGCCACCAAGAAGGCGGTCTTCTACGACAGGTGAGATGTCACACCTGTGCATCGGTTCGAATGGCTTGCCCATGAGCTTAGCCAATACCAGCAGTAGATCCCACGGAAGTGGAGGTTCTCGCACCGTAGGGGATACGTGATCAAGGCCTTTGAAAAAGCACCCGACCACCTTCTCCTGCGCCACTGACTGCTTGCCAGATCACACCCGGTAAGCAGAGATGGCTGCCAGGTGCACCTTAAGGGTCGTCGACAGAAGCCCAAGCTGAGAAAGGGACCACAGGTAGTCCAGAATGCTAGCCAAGGAACAGGAAGAAGGGTCCAACCCTTTGTCCTGACACCAAATGGACAATCTCTTCTATTTGAAGGCACAGCATTTTCTGGTCGACTCCTTACGGGACGCCTCAACTACATTGAGGACCTCATTGGAAAGACACAAGGCCTGGCACTCTAGCCACTCAGGAACCAGGCCATCAGGTGCAGGGACTGAAGGTCCGGGTGGAGAACCTTACCCTTGTCAACTGAGAGCAGGTCTGGGTGGGCTGGAAGCCACCTCAGAAGCCTGGAGCTGAGGCTGAGGAGATCTGGGTACCAGTACTCGCGGGGCCAGTCTCGGGCTACCAGAATCACCTGTGTGCCTTGTCCCTCTTTACCTTGAGAAGCACCTTGTGGATCAAGGGAAATGGAGGGAAGGCATAGAAGAGGCCCGGGGTCCACAACCATGAGAAGGCATCCCCCTGCAGCGAGCCTTGCTGAGGGGGGCAGGCATGAAACAGCCACAGCTTCGCATTCTCCCTGGAGGCAAACAAGTCCACCTGAGGGTAGCCCCAGTGGGAGAACAGATCTTATACTACCTCCGGCAGGAGAGACCACTCATGAGAAGCAGCGTCTAGCTGGCTGAGGGCAACTGCCAGACTGCTGGAGGCTCCTGCCACAAGGATGGCTAGGAGATCCGCCTCCAGGCGGATCACAAGAGACCAAGTGCGGAGAGCTTCCTTGCACAGGGGCAAAGAGTGCGTCCCGCCCTGTTGGTTCAGATAGTACATGGTCATGGTGTTGTCCGTCTGGACCTGGACCACTTGACCCCGAAAAAAAAAAAAGGAGCGAAGGCGCTGAGGGCTAGTTGGACACTGCTCGAAGCTCTAGCAGGTTGATGTGGCATTGAGACTCCTCAGGGGACCAGAGGCCATGGGCTCTGAGCTCCCCCAGATGGGCACCCCAACCCATCAGAGAGGTGTCAGTCGTCAGAGTGACCGTCGGATCGGGGCGGACAAACGGGATACCCTCCTGCAGATGAGGTGGAATGAGCCACCATTGTAGTCCGTTTCACATCTCCTGGGTCACCGTCACTAGCTGGTTGAGAGGACCGGAGTGCTGTGACCACTGGCAGGCCAGCCCCCACTGTAGGGGATGCAAATGCCAGCGGGCCCAACGGACCATGCTGGTGCAGGCCGCCATGAGGCCCAGAAGGTGGCTGAAGTCCCTGGCAGGGCACAGTTGCCCAACCAGAAATTACTGGGCAAAGGAGGAAAGGACCTCAGCCCTGTCCGCCAAGAGCCAGGCTCTGGCTCGAAGAGAGTTGAGCTCTGCCCCGATGAACTGAATCACCTGCGATTGCACGAGTTCCGACTTGGCCTCGTTGATGAGGAGACCAATCTGAGAGCAGACCTGGAGGGCCAGATCTCTGGACCTCTCCACCTCCAATCTGGAGGGGGCTGCAATCAGCCAATCATCCAGGTTAGGGTACACCCCAACTCCTTGGTGCCAAAGGAATGCCGTCACCACTGCCATGCATTTGGTGAAGACCCTGGGAGCTGGAGAGAGGCCGAAGGGCAAGGCCTGGAACTCGTAAAGAGATCCCTCTGCTCGAAAGTGGAGGAACTGCTGGTGAGATGGACGGATTGGGACATGAAAGAACGCATCCTGAAGGTCCAGAGAACAGAACCACATGCCTGACTCCAAGGATGGAATGATCTGAGTCAGAGTGACCATCCTGAAGCTGCGAGACCTTAGGTACTTGTTCAGGTCATGTAGGTCGAGAATGGGGCACCAGCCCCCCATCCGTTTTGGGACCAGGAAGTACCTGGACACAAACCCTGGGTCTGGAGGGGGGTCCACCTCCTTGCTGATCACCTCCTTCTGGAGGAGCAAGGCAATGTAGGCAAGACTAGCAGACAGAGAGGCTGCAGAACCTGTAGCCCCCTGTGGGGTGACGGCTCAATGGGGGGGGGGGAAGACTGCTCGAATTCCAGAGGCAGACCCCAGCCTACCACTTCCAACACCCAGCAGTCCGTTGTGATAGTGGACCAGGCGGAAAGGAAGTGGCAGAGCCATCCCCCTGCGGAGGGAACCCGAGGAGGAGTGGCGAGGTTGGGGGTGACACCCCCTCAACCAGTCACTGGGCAGGCTTGGAGGAAGAGCTGGCTGAGGAACCTCCTGGGCCCTTCCCTCCAGGCTTCCTGCTGGAGGCAGCAGCAAGCTTGGCTATGGGGCGCCAAGTGTGAGCCTGCTGGCCCTGATGCTGGTGTTGCTGTGCCAGACGTGCCGCAGGGGCTGAAGGACGAAAGGGCTTATGCTACTGCTGGCGGCCTTTGTCCTTCTGGGCTGACGTGACCAAGTCCAAGGTGGCGTTGGACTTCATGATCCACTGGAGATGACCCTCCACCCCGGGCCTGCATAAGTCGGTACCCAGGAAGGGAAACATCTGCCAGCTTGTGCTGGGTATCTGCCGTGAAGGTGGAGATCCTCAGCCAAGCTCTGCGGTGCATGGCCACTGCGGCCGCTACTGACCGGGCACACGAATCAGCAATGTCCAACGAAGTTTGGAGCTGCTATTTAGCTACCACCCTTCCCTGATGCCACATCTGCTTGACCATCGTCTGAAGGTCAGCCAGGAGATGAGGAATCACCTCATCCAGGTAGCCCAAAAGGCCATGTGAAAAGTGTGTCATCAGAATGGCCAAGTTACCCTGATGAAGGCCTAGGGAGGAAGAAATGTATACCTTCCACCCTGAGTAGTCCAATTTCTTGAACTCCTTATTCTGTGGTTTGTCCACATCCCGAGCATTTCCAGAACGTCGGAAAATGCTATCGGTCACTAACCCCTCCGCAGAGGGGTGCTCTGAGAAACCGGAGAGTGAACTGGTAGGGGCCACATATTTTTGAGCCATACTGGCCGAAGGTGCAGGACAAGATGCTGGCCGCTGCCACAACTCCAGGGCAGGACCAACAATGGCTTTGGCAACAGGAAAGGCCTCCGTAAGGGAATCCCCTCGGTCCAGTATCTCCGTGAGGGGATACCTGGCCCGTTTTGAAACTGGTTCGAGCTTCATCCCAGTGGACTGAGATGAGTCAAAGCATTCCCAAAAATGAGAACGTGCTCTTGTCCACCGACTGCCCCTCTGCAGACTCCAGGTCGAGCGGCCTGGAGAACAAGGAGTAGTCGTCATCTGACTCCGAGGAGTCTGCGAACAGCTGCTGAGCACCTGAGCCACCCTCCACGTCCTGAAGTCGATTGGGAGTGAGGGTGACCGGCAATCTATGGGGCAAGCCCCGACTCTACAGAGAATCCTTGGTCGGGGCCCCAGTCTTCGGTTGTGGAGGCGGAGGTTCCACCACAATGGGTGGAGCAACCGGCACCGGTGGCAGTTCCTCGACTACTATGAGGGGTTGTTTCGGCCGCTCTGGTAACAGCCACTTAATGACCGGAGAAGGTGACTGAGTCAGCTTGTTACCGGACAGTAACAGCTGCTGCCACATTAAGTCCTCGTAGTGCCGACACAACTTGCACCTGAACCTATCCTCCGAAGAGGACGAAGAGGATGGGCAGCAACGCCGCTTTCCATGGTGCCAAGACTGAGACCGCTGACATCAGTGGGATTGGCTGGACCTGGAAGAGGACAGAGACCGAGACCTTCAGGGATTCCGAGGGTGGATCTGAGAGGGGATGGGGGAAACCCAATCCTCCCTCGGTACAGGGACCTTAACCAGGGACTCTAGCACAGGAGGCACAGGCAAGTCCTCGGTTTCCACTGGGGGAACCGGTGAAGTAGTGTGGTCGGCATCTCCAGTCGACAAACCGTCCGACTGATCGAGAAAAATCTCGATCGCGTCGATGGGTGTCTCTGCTGGCTGACCCGACGGGGACATCGTGAAGCCAGCGGCCTTAGCCGCAATGTAGACCAAAGTCTAAAGTCAACTGTCCGGTGAAGGGGATCTCTCCCGCTTCCACGGACATCGATGGTGGGACTTACCTTTTGAGTCCTTCTTCTTGGACCGACTGGAATGTCCCTATGGTCCTTCTCCCTTGGCGGAGAGGGACTGACAAAGCTCCTTAAAAGAAGCTGTATAGGAAGAGCTCAAGGAGAGAGGGGTAAATGCCGCGACTGAGGAGGAAGAAGAAGAAGCGGCCTGGGCCATGTCCTCCTCAAGGGGGATCATCTGCTCCAACTGTTCCGTGGAGCCCACTGCCGGACACCGACCAAAGGGGCACCCTTGGACTTGACTGGCAGGTACCGTTTCTCAGGGCGCCCCAAAAGTAGTCGAGCAGCACGGTCCTCCAAGACCGAAGCCGAGAAGGAGCTGCACAATTGGCAAGCCTGCGAATCATGGCCAAGCCCCAGGCAGTAGATGCACGTGGAGTGCGGATCGGTCTGGGACATCTTCTGCCCACAGGGGCACCGACGAAAGCTGGGAGTTGGTTTGTCCATCGCAGCCACGAGGGAAGTCGAAGACCATAGTCTTGTAAATTTTAGAATTAGTTTCTGGTTAACCGAAGAGTGTGGATCCAGGCCTAAAAAACATAGAGCGCTAAGGAGGGAACCTGAGCTTCCAAGCGGTAAGGAAGAGCTGGCATCACGGGTGGAGCTGAGAGTTTTACCACCTGGGTGGGTGGGTGGAAGAGCCAGCTTGAAGACCTTCCGCAAGATTTAAAGCAGCAAGGAACCTGCCAATAAGTGTGGATTGAACAACATATCCACGTCCCTAGAAACAGAACTATTCCCCTTCATGGAATTTTTTTTTTTTTTTTTTTTTATTTATGTCTTTGGTAACCAGGTAAGACTCACTAGGCATGGGTGCCTGTTTTCAGGGGTGACCTGGGAACACTGGGGAGGGTAAGTGACTTGCTCAGAGTCACACAGTATGCAAGTGAAGATTGTGGGAGTCGAACTCCGGTCTGCTGGATGCATCAAGCTCATTCACAGCTCGTTACTCTAACCTCTAGGCTATACTGCCAGCCCCAAAATAGTGGAGATGCCCCCTAAAATTACTATCAAACAGCCTGAAACATTAATCTAAATGTAATCTTCACCACTAGATGGTAGCAACAACCCCAAAATAGAACCTTAGCTCTAAAAAAACATGTTGCAGCAAACTTAGTATAGGTCACATTACCCTTAGAACTTAACACTTAACATTCCAATCTGCAACAGCTTTTAAACAATCTGGCCTTCTGTGATTAAACTCTCTCAACTGAGACTATAACTGTCATATATTTGTACCAACCAGTTACTAAAATCAAGTTAGTAGTAATAGAGTCCCAACTTTCAGGTTTCACTATCTTTCTCCTCCGTATCAGGGTGACCAGGTTTGGCCAAGTCTGCTCAGATCATATCCAACTTATGACCCACATCAGCTGGATCACTGTAAATATACATTTTCCCAGCGTAAATGAAATTCAGCCTCGCTGGCATTTGGAGAGAATGCTTAATTTCTAATTCTCGCAGGCCTGCCCGGACTGCATCAAATCCACAATGCCACATCCTTGTAGAATAGTTAAGGTCGGGGAAACAATGCAACACGGAGCCATCTGGAAGTGTAAGTGCTCCTGCTGATTTGGCCTTTTGTAAGACCTGATCTCGTACATGCACTCCAGTTGTAACCACCAATACAGTCCAAGGCAGTTCAGGGTTATTGGGTTTTCTACGTGGTGTGATGCTATAAGCACGAATGATCAACTGATAGTCACTGAACTGGAATAAATCTTGTAGAAGCAGGTGCATATAATCCACCAAATTCACTTCCTCTACTCCTTCGGGTAATCCCCAAAAATCAGAGGTTGGAAGCACGAGTGCCATTTTCAAGGTATTCTATTCTCAAACGGAGCAGCTTATTCCCCTTTAGCACGCCATTGGTCACAATCGCCGCTTTGGAATCTGTAGTGGTGAGAGTGGCAAGATTAGTCTCCAGAGCCGATACTTTAGTTTCTACTTGTGTTATTCTATTATTATAAGTATCAAGTTTTTTATCAATTTGTTGAACCGTTTGTAAAATGTCGTTCACTGTGGCCTCTAAGTCCCTGGGCCTCCCGCCCGGTTGCGTACCCTGCATAGCTTCACTGGTAGACGGCGCAGGGCCTTTCCCACAACCCACTTCTCTAGAAGTGTCCGTTTTAGTTCTCCCCATTGTGAGATCAGGCTGAAACATCTCCCCAAACTTTGTACGGACTGTAGCTTCCCAGTAAAGTAGCTAGTTTGGGTGATTTTCTTTTGTATTTGTATAGTTTTAAATTTTTATTGCTTCAATGGTCTGGGGCAAGTCGAGGAGTGTCTTCTCCTGTCAGCTGCTAGCCATGCTCCCACCTCCATTTTTCCCCCCTGTTCTTGAAGTCCTGCCCCCTTGCCGAGAGCATGCACACAGCGAGATAGGCTTTAGCCCTGAAAAAGCCTGATGCAGCTAATCTGAGATCATGCTCCCAAGGCCCCTCTTGTAAGCCGGGTATCCCCTGCACCACCATCCACTGTCACCCAGGTGGCGGTAAAGCAGTGGGATGTGGCACCCTCCCTCCCAAACAAGAGGGTCCTCTGGGAAGGTCCACCATCCTCCCCCCATCCGGCCCGCTGACGGCCCAGGCTTTCTCCTGAACCTGGCTTGGTGGTGTCACGAGCAGTAGCTCTACCACTGTGCTGGCGTGCCAGTCATGATTTTGTAGTTTTAAAAAGTTCCCACACCCATGCCATGCCTGCCAGGTACGGCGCTGTGCACATCTGAAACGTGTGCCAGCACCATCCTAATACATCCACAGTATGACTAATATGTACATTCAACAGGGAACATCAATGGAAGAGATTAGTGTTGCTCAGATAGTGCTTTTGTGGATCAGACTATCCTCCATCAGATAGTGCTGGTATCCGACCTAGGGAGCCATCAGATCCAGCCTCGGACAGTTGCATCAGAGGACAGCTGGATCTGATGGACAGATCCAGTCTTGGACAGTTGGATCTGATGGGTGGATCCAGCCTCAGACCACTGGATTTGATGAGTGGATCCAATGGGAGGCAGTATAGCGCAGTGGTTTAAGGCTCTGAGCTGCAAATCTGGAGACCAGAGTTTGAATCCCACAGCCCCCACTTGCATACTGTGACCCTGAGCAAGTCACTTAACTTCCCTGTGCTCCCAGGTTGCACCTGTAAACAAGCTTTCAGCTTAGTGCGTCTCACCTGGTTAAACAATTGGGGAAAAAAAAAAAAAAAACTCGGACAGTTGGATTTGATGGGTGGATCCATCGGATCCAGGTCAGATCCACAGATACCTCATACTTAGTGTTTCCTAGACGGTCATATCCTTGGTTGGATGTCTGCCATCCAAGACTATCTGATATCCAACCAAAATGATGGTATCCTACCTGGTAGGATACTATCCGAGCAACACTAGAAGAGATTTTTTAAAACATGCGAGTGGCAACTATCTTTAATGTCTTGAGCCATTAATTACAGAATTGGCTATAAAAGGCTGTCTTAAAATATCCAAGAAAATTAAAAATACATGGAGGATAAATCTAAGGCTGTCACAAAAAAAATGTTTTCCTTAAAAACTGTATGATGAGATTTTTGCCAGCTAACAAAACACTGCTGCTTTAAAGGAAGGCTGTCATAAACCCTATTTTCCTGCCAGCCACTACTCACCTGCCAACTTGCAGTGAGAGAGTTTAGTGTCTGTTGTAGGGCATGTCTTTCAGTTAAAATTTGTATTTTCATGTCCGGGAGTGAGAGGCGCCATGTCATGGTTTGTAGTGGCAAGAGCCGCAACCTGCATGCAAATTAGAATCCTCATCTTCCTGTTGTGTGCCGGAACGCTGCTTTGTGACGATCGCGGCATGTTTTAATCAAGCAAAAAGAAATGTTGTGCTTGGTAGTATTTTTTGAGCTCTACCTTTAGAAACAAACCCCGTCGAAAACAGAGCAGTATAACCTATTTAATTCTGTTACTGAAATTTGCAGCTCTGAGTTCGGGCATGCATGGTAGCACCTAGCTCTATATTCACACAAAAGCACTACAGAAATGTCCACCTATTTTGTCCTGTAAGAAGTAAACCTGTCTCTCCAACAATCTCCTGCATTACTTTACTAGTACTGAATATCATATTGCTAACTGATTGTTCACACACGTCACTCCTCTGTGTCAATGAACTTTAGACCATCAAGAGGGAGCGGAGAGGCTTTGGAAGGCATGTCCTTGCCTACTCTGCCCCTGTTGCATGCAATAAAACTTTCACAATGCTTTGTCACTTCTGGGGAAACATTAAGACACATTGTTTTAGTCACAGTTCAGGTTATGCTTCATAGAGAACTGTAACTTCAGCAAAGGATTCAACAGCGGGGAGCAGATAAACGGAAGATGACGTGGATCCTATATCCATTCAGTAAACCCAGAAATGAAGAATTAAAGGAAAAGGAAGGTAGTAAAGATGTAATATAAAATTGGAATTGTGTCTAAATTTTGTTTTTCAAAGTTTTCCCCAAAACTGATTAAAACCCCTTTAAGCTCCTGTCCTTGCAGACCTTAAATGGGGCAATGATTTTCCATGTCAACCAAACACTGGTAAAAAATGGAATTTGCTATTTTTATACACCACTTTATGATTAAAAAAAAAAAAAAAAAAAAAATTCAGCAAACCCCTCCATTTTGAGACAAATTTTTTGTTAAAAAAAAACAAACATGCTGATTTGCCCTCAATTCTACAGTGCAAAACTTTTTTTTTTTTTTTTTTTTTTTTTATATTTTGCCAAGTGGAACTGGTATTTTTGAAAATGGAACATCATTGTCTCTACTTAAAAAAAAAATGCACCTGTTCTGGCACCAGAGTAAGTCTTACCACCATTCAGTCCCAGCAAATACCCTCAATTTCACACTACATTTCAATTTCTGCTGCTACAATTGTTTATTGTACATGTTTAGATATTTGTCCTGTGTGGTTACATGTGACATTCTGCCACATGCTTGCTTGGTGTCCTCAGAGACTCCCATGAAAATAAGATACTGCATTTTACGGACCATTTCCTTAGGCTGAGAGCAAAATTTCTAATAAATGAATAAAAGACAGACCTGGTCAGTCACATGGTCGTATGACACATGCACACAGGAACTGTATACTACTGCAAGTAATACAGTTGGCACTGGTCTGAGGCGAGCAGCACTTCGCCACACAGAGTTACTGTATTTAAGTATTCCCACTGTGTTGTTAACAGCAGAAAATGGGTAGCTGCTTCCAAGAAGCAGAAAATTGTTAAGGAACTTCTGTTCTGTTTATGTCATTACCCTAAGGGGATTTTTTCCCCACTGCTATTTCTGCAGTTGATAAAATCATGCTTGTAGGAAGCAAGGAACTATGAATGTGCTTAGTAAAACCATACATGTATAAAATCATCATATTAGCCTAATGGGCGAGTCTTAGGTTTGCAGTACCATAGGGTATATAACTAAGTCCCCACCCAACCTCCCCAATTTGCACATTCGTACATGGAATTCAACTATAAAAGCGGGTCTGCTGATTAGCCCCATGCTAGATCAAGACAGGCAGGCAGCGTGCTTCTCTTCCTTTCCTGTCCCACTATATTGGAGCCCGCATATTTAAACTATTTGCACATGCAGCTTGGGTGCAACTGCAATTTTAAATATACTTTTTGGGGGAGGAAGATGTAGGGTAAACAGATCCTGGAATAACTCCTCTACTTCTGTATCATGTTCCCCACCCCCTCCCGGACCCTCTTGTGAAAAAAGTGTTGCACTGAAATGAGGCTGTGCTGGTACAAGAATATCTAAATAAAGCATCAGAATTCACAACCATGACCAAATCTTGTGATGTCCACAGAAAACAGGGGCTGGCATGCATCTCCCTAAAAATGTGGTTTTCCAAATCTGCACGAGCAACCAATGCAGGAGAGCTTGTGAATGGGCATAGGGAGCTGAAGCACACCCCTTCCTTTTAAAATTCTACTTTTATCTTTAAATTACTCCATTTTGGTCACTTTTCTGGACTAACATGACCTTTTGCGAGACCCAAGCCCCACCCCTGCATTTTAAGTCCAGAGCTTCTAATGTTCCTCCTCTTTAGTAAGTCAACTATAACAGGAAACAAGGGGTGGGTGGAAGAACTGGTGGAGATCATGTATGGTCAGTGGGGATACAGTAGACAGGGTTAAGTGGGCAGACTGGGTGGACCAAACAGTCCTTATCTGGTGACAAATTTTAAATTGTTATGCAACTACTGTGTTTTCACCAGCATCAGAGTGCTAATTAAATATGGCATCGGAGTTGTATACCTAAAAGATAATGGCATAGGGAATATTTTGAGCAGTCCACATTTTTGCCCCCTTCGGATTGCCACATACTACATGACATGACATTTTTGGTACAAACTGCAGACCACAAAATGATACAAGAGGCAGCAGCTCAAGAGGTCTAATTTCACTGTGTGTCATGTCGGCGAGAGTGGGCCACTGTGTCAGTCTTTCCCCCCAGATATACTTTATATCCCAGTGCCCCTGGTCTCTGTGGCATCCCTCCCCCACCAATTCCCTGACCCATCCTGGGGACTTACCGGTTCACCACCACTATAGTGGCCTGCCCTGTATGGTCGTGCAGTGCCTGCAGGGCATGCTGAGTAGGCCAGGGAGTTTTTCTGAAACATTTAACTTGGTTTCCTCCAGGGTGCAGATATGCAATGCCATGTGCCACATTTGCCAACATCCAGACCCTGCTTACCATCTTTGCTGTTGCTGCCATCTGGCTTTGCCAGGTGACAGTCAAGCATCAGGATCCAAAAGCCCCACACCCCAAGGGAGGAAAGCTGTTGTAGGACGTTCAATCCTCCCTCTCCCGGCCGGCACCCAAGTGACCCCGGTCTGTTCCCGAACCTGGGTCACCAGTGTGTGGCCGGTGATGTGACATCCAGTACCTAAACCTACCGTGCCACTGTGCTGGCTTACCAGTATCACCTTTTCTCCAGATCCACAGAAAATAACCAAGTTACATTTAGCTGACGTTACTGCATTCCAGTACAGCAGCCTAGTCACTCCCTTTCTGAATCAAAAACAGCACTGACTTTTTTTTTTTTTGCAATGTACAATGTACAAAATAAACTGCTGCTGTGTTAAGAGTTTTTAGAAGGGGGGGAAAAAAATGGCATTTTTCAGTAGTTCTACCTCAGATAGGGGAATCTATGACAAATCTACACGCGTTATGCAGCACTCCCTCATTTATTGCCCAATAGTGATATCACAATGAGCGTATTTGCACAACAAGAGTACTTTATTAAAGATTTAGATTCAGTTTTGTATTTATGCTGCAACATTTTCTGCTCCGTTTTGGAGTGTTTGGTGTGTCTGCCCTAATGCACAGCTGGAATGCAGCCATCGTTAAATGGTTTACAGTATCCCACTAAAAAATTGTCAGGACTGCATCTTTTTTAGCATCCCTGGAGCAGACAGGTAGGTATGTATGTACACACCAGTGCCAGTGCAGGGCCCAGGTGATGAACAATCCCAAACGTAATCAACATTTTTGAGCATAAAACACTTCCGAGCATACTGGATGACTCAGGATTTTTTTTTTTTTTTTTACTGCAGGACAAATAGCAACCCAAGAATGTGGCCATTCCCATTTCATTAGTCTTGCAACCCTCCCCATCCTTGAAAACCTTCCCAGAAAAACACCTGTAGCTGACATCAGTGGTGAACTCCGGTCACAGGAGTCAAAATCAGCTCATGACAGCTTTGTAATGCTATACTGGAAAGAGTCTAAGACTGTATTATTATATTATTGATTATGCTGCTCTGGAATTTTAATTATGTGATTTTACTTTGTTAGGTGCCTTGGTTTTGAAAGGCACCATAAAAATAGTTATTATTGTTCCATACAATCGACAGTGCCCTCCAGCTATTTCTCCAGTGCCAAGTATTAATTACTTGGCACCATGGTGAAAGAGTGGTACCAGTGTCATCAAAAGCAGAACTATTACAGAGCCAAACAGCATGCTGTTGAATTTCCTGCAGCCGAGTCCACCGCCAGCTTCATCCACGAGGGTTTCTGAGGAACCTTTTGGGCCAACATTGGGGGGGGGGATGATCAACAGAAAATGGGGAGTCAGAATTGCCTAGTCCAGGAAGAAGTGCTTAGAAATACCTCACCGCAGACCTTTGCCATCTACAATATATTACAGTCACCCAGTGCAGCAAATTTAGAGTCCTGAATAATCCACACATTTTCTTGAACAATCTGTGGTTAATGCTTAGAAACATGGAGCATCCACGAGTAGCAAAGCAGAACAGAGTCAGGGTGTGCAAATATTAACGAATGTTGAGTGAAGAAGAAAATACCAAACAACGATATTGTGTAACCTTCTCAGCAGTTTAAAAAATGTAATAATAAAATTTACTTTCAAATGCATATTCTCCGTTGCCTGGATTCTCTCTACATATTGTGTAAACATTTTTTTTTTGAAAACAGCCTTCCTTCATGTTCAAGCTTCAAAAACCATCACTCTAATCATAATTCTTTCATAATAATAATTCATAATTGATGTTTCCTCCAGTGGCCTATGATTACGCTACTCTGTTCATGACTTTTGTTAATGTAATATACAGATTGACTAGTATCTCCGTCTCGTAGTTCACTATATGCCCTGTTAATTGCTTTGTTTACCACTATTTGCACTATTATCTGCTTTTTTGTCGAACTATGAATGTATTACTGTATCACTCCGATGTGGAGCCTTTGTAAAGGAGTCTGACTCAAAAGGGTTTCAATTCCAATATGTTCAATAAATAAAGTAATTAACAATAATGAAACATGAACGTTAAATGGCCAATCAAAAACTATGATGTTATGGAAAGGGCGATTACAATTAATGATCATCCATCATCATGATTTTTCATGACTGCCCATGGACAAGATAACTAATAATTAATTTTTTTTTTTTTTAAATAATTTATATTTTGTTCTATACTTTTGGGATTCATCATGTCTTCTGTTTAAACATCTTTATTGGAATTATCAGTTAAGGTACATCTTCTACACAAACACACGGCTTTCAATTACACTTACTGTGACACTTCATTACTTATCAGTGTTTTAAAGGCTCAGACTGGTTTATATAGCTCCATTCGGTGGTTCCTTTCATGGTTGTGGCGAGTTCCTACAAGTATCTGGTTTGTGCTCAAAACTTTTCCTAATACTGACAAGGCAACATTATATTAAAATAAAAATCACTATTGTTTTGGTCCACAAATTGTTCTTTTAAAATGTGCAAATAACATTGCATATATAGTCTTCCTAAATTGATTAAAACTTTACTTTACATGATTATAATTACCTTGCTTTTGCTGATAATGGACATTCATATTTTCACAACAGTACCACAAAACTTAGTTACTGTAAGTATTACTTATGTAACTTACAGATCAAAAATCATTTTGATTTAAGCATACAAAAATAATCAACAATTATCAATCAGTGATTGGAAAGTTCATGTTGGATGATTAAATCATGATGTAGATGATGATTAGATAATCTCCATTGATGATCATATGGTAACATTCAGTGATTAACAATGATCAGTGACTGACCTTCAAAACATGATTGATAGTTTACCTATTTGCCTGGGGAATGCTGCTCTGTGGATTAAACTGTGGCAGTCGAAATGCACTGAATGACCCCACAGCCATAAAACTGTGATGTCTGCTGACCTCCTTGACCCCAGCTCCACTGGGTGTGATGACCTAATCACAGGCAGCTACACTGAAACAGTAGGTTTTAGGTAGCCCTGCAATCCTGTATATCTCAGCCTTTGCTGATTGTATTGTGAGGCCTTCTGGCACCATGCAATTCTACTTAAAATTGAGCCAGTCCAAATTAATTCATGGGTATTTGCATATGCTTTCCATTATGCTTTCCATTATTGGGGCATGTGCAATTTGTGTTCTCTTTAAAATGTGGCTGTATGGCCAATATCCTCTGGGATAACCCATGCCGCAGTGCATTTGCTCTGGGGTTCTTTTGTAATTCTCTTCTCTCTCTACTTCGGGCTGCCCATGACCCAACAAATAAGATCCCCAATAGGGTGGCTGGCTCCCTCTTCCTGAACTGAGATATAGATATAGCACACTGATGAGTCCAAATGAGGACGAAATATGTCTGTGTCTGCTGTTCTCAGCCTTTGCCGATTGTACTGTGAGGCCTTCTGGCACCATGCAATTCTGCTTAAACTTGAGCCAGTCCAAATTAATTCATGCACATTTGCATATGCTTTGCATTATTGGGGCATATGCAATTTGTGTTTGTTAAAATTTGGCTCTATGGCCAATATCCTCTGGGGTAACCTATGCTGTGCATTTGCTCTGGGGTTCTTTTGTAATCCTGTAGTACATGTCTAGTACAACACAGTAGTTTGGCTGCTGTGCACAGGGGGAAAAGTGATGTGCTTGGCTACCAGGAAGAGAGGGTGCCAACCACCCGGCATTCATTCACACCCTTGTTAGACGAGTTGTGAATGCAGATGCTCACTGCCCTCCATCTCACCCACCGTCCTGGCTTGCAGACAAGTGCAGCCATGTCAGCTGTGATTGTCGGGGTGAGAGACAGCAGGAATCAGCTGTAAATAAGGTGGAAAAAAACAAAAACTAGGAAGACAAAGCTTTTAAAAAAAGAAAAAAAAAGCTGTATTTTAATCTACCTATCTAGCTAGCCATTTACTTACATATTTTTTTAATTTTAAAATGTGTGACTCGGAAAGGCACACACTAAGCCAAGGCTCATTTGCAAGTGTGACCAGAGAAAAGGGAAAGGGGGTACAAAATATATACAGTAACACAGACACAAATCACAGTTACAATAAAGAACACACAAAGAACACTAATTACAGGAGTAAGTGTAAAATAAGCAATTAAGGTAGAAAACAAAATAAGGCATTTCAGCCACCCCTACACTGGGGTTGGAGGCAAACATAAGGGGAAGTCAAGTAGAGGGAAATAGGAGTGGGCAGGGAAGGAGTTTCAGCTGATACCGGAGGGAGCCAGGGGAGATAGTGGGGTGAAGGAAAGAGGGTGCATGGTTCCAAAGTGATTGGAGGCAACAGAAAAAGGCTGACTGCCCGCAGAGGAACGGGGATGAGGAACGGTGGAGATGCAAGGATCCCTAGAGTGGAGGGAGCAGAGTGACTTCAAGTAAGAGGGAAAGGATGCAAACCCGTATTTGAATATGAGTGAATCTGGCAATGTGAGGGTAGAGAGAGAATGGTTAATAAGGAATAAAGTGGGCAATGAGTAAGAGAGGGGGAGTTGTTCACAAGCATCAAAAAGTAGTTGCAGAGGGTGTTCAGTCTGGCCAGGGAGATTGAGGTAGCGGTACCATAGACCACGTCTGCATAGCAATAAGCGGGTAGTTAGTTACATAATAATTTTCCACATGATGGGTGAAAATCATTATCATGTGGTGAGGCAACAAGGTTCAAGCCACACAGTAAATTTTTAAACATCACATCCATACCCATATTCGAGGAAAGACTGTGACAAGGTGGAAGCAGCATAGCACAGTGCAACCAAGATGGTCCATGGATTAGGAGGCATAACACAAAAGGAGAGGCAACATGTACACCCTAGAAAAATGGAAGCAAACGGGTAACATGATCATGGCATACAAGTATTGTACCTGCATGGGATGAAGAGGGTGGACACCAAGGAACTTGGAGTTTGGATGTGGAACCTTTGTAAAAGGAGTCTCTGACTCAACAGGTATGTCAAATTCCGAGACTAATAAATAGAATAAAGTTTGGGTCAGAGTGTGTAACGAGAAGTTTACACACACCCAAGGGGTTAGATGCTACATAAACCCCAAGAGCAAAGCTCGAGGGGTTTATGACTAGTATCTAACCCCTCGGGTGTATGTAAACTTCGAGTTTACACACACCCCGATCCATATTTTATTTTATACAATTGTTGGGTTTTCCTTTTTTCGCCTCAGCAATTGTATAAAATAAAATGTTGCTGTGCAGCCGCGGTCCGGTTAAGTTGAAGTGCGTGGCCGCAGTTGGCAATTTCTTTACTGATTTAAATTATCTTGTGCACAGCCCTGAGAGTTAATTTTAAAACTTCTGGCAGGTTTTTGGTTTTTTTTTAGTACTTCCCGCCTAATCCAGGTGTCGGTTTGCTGTCCCTTAGCGGTTCGACGAGCAGACATGGTGGTGAAGCAAGGAAGTGTGGCGTATATGCGATGCACCATGAGGGAAACTTATGCGCTGTTTGCCATAACTAACACCCTTCATTACGGCAATTACGCCATGGTTTTCCTATGGGGAAAAAAGGAACCATTAATTATAAATAAAATAAACTACAGGGATAAAAAGAAACTCACTTAAACTTGCTGTCTATAAGCACATTTTGACAGGAAGAGTGGTGGACAAGTGGAATAAGCTGCCTGAGAAAGTGGTACCGGCCAAATCAGTAAACAGCTTTATGCAGGGATGGGACAGGCATTATGGGGTTAGTTAGAGAACGGAGGAGCAGAAACAAGCGCACGGTAGTTAGGTAGGGTGGGCAGACTGGATAGGCCGACAGACCCTGCTCTACCATCACTGTCATAGTGCATTCCACTACCATGTGGAGGACCTAGAATTGCCCCAAGACTCATATGCATCACATCAGGTGGCAGGGCTAGGGCGAGTGCCTGACATGGATGCTTCCTGCCTTAGGGAGGAAGTGGGTCCTCTTACTGATACTACAATACTATATCCTAGTGACCCGAGGTATCTCCCTAAGCCAGTTTGCAGTCCTGAAAAAAGTAGATGGGCATGCTGCTATGATTACTCTACAAAGACAGCCCCCAAGGGGAAGGGGGAGTCAGGAACACATGCAGTCAAGCTTGGTTCAGGAGAATAAAGTCCCTCATGCCCCCTCCACTTAAACTGCCCAGTCCAAGCATCCACCCCTCCAGCCATATGCACCCTATCCTGTCTGGGATGTGGTATAAATAGTACTCCAATGTTTGGGGGACTGGCCTCTGGAGATACTGCTGTGGAACTACACACAAGCTGTAGGTTGCATGACCTGGGGACAGCAAGAGGGGGGTGTAATTGTTAGGATGGGGGGGTTCTCAGACCAGAGACAGGTAGGCATGAGGTGATGGAAGGAGGTCCTGACCAGGCCAGGGTGGTGGTGGGGGAGATATTGGGGGATAATAAAGGAATGTAAAAATATAAACAGCAAAATTCATATATAAATAAATACAACTAATTTGAATGACTTGGGTTTGGAAAGAGGAACACATGCCATAGGACCATGATTAAATCCCCTATCATATGACCTTTCAGCATAGTACTGTATGGCATAAATCAATGATTTAAAGAGGAGAGGAAATCATTTCTAAATCGACAGTTGTTTATAAAGTTCTTAGTTTCAGAAATTGTCTTTTGCTCCCCAAAAGTATCTACATTTAAAGAGTCCCTGACATCATTAGGAAAACTAAAAAAAAAAAAAAAAAAAGTTAAGATTTATATCCAACTCCATCCCATTGTCTTCATTCATATATTGGCAGTAGTTGATTCTCCACTTTTTTCCATTACTGAAACAATTGCATGAAAACAATATCCCTATCCACTAGACTATATCTACTCTGGCTCCCTCTCTACACAAGACATCACAATCCCACTTTATGACATCATAATTATCTCTAAAGCAACATACTTTGCTGTAAAACAGAATCATGATGTCAGGTGTAGGCAGCCAGCCAGAGCTAAAAACAGCAGAGATACTGTATTCATGCAAGTACCCTTAGGAATATGGAAATAAAGGTGAGAATTGCAGAGTAAAATATAAGCCACAGTTATGCCCAAATAGTAAATTTTTTCAAAGTTGTCTCAATGGTGTCAGAAGCTCTTAACTGTACCTGAAAAAAGTTTTGCAAAAAAATGTATTTTTCATTGTTTTGATTTTATGGGCAGCATTCTGTTGCAGTTCTCTTCACGGAACCTGTGATCTGCGTTTTAACTATGTCATGGTTTGTGCACAGAACTCTGAGCAAGGTTCTGCTAGGTCAACAACTCATAATTAGTATTCTGTACACAAACCGTGATATTGTAAAAACTCCAAAGTACCAGTTCCACAAGAAGAACAGTGCAGCGTGTTGTCCATAAAAAGAAAATAATTGAAACAGTTTTTCACGAGTGTTTATTCAGGTAAAGTAAACTACGGACCATCTGGAGGTACGAATTTCATTGCTGTAAACAGGAACATTACTAATGCAGCTAATTAGCACCAAGTTCCTGGCCCCTTTAAGAAGTTGTTGAATACTGGTCAAAAAAGGGTACCATATGCTTAGTTATTGCAACAATGATTCAAATCACTTTTGCATGACCTTGTTAAACAATGTGTCATACAGAAAGCAACAACAACTCACATACTGTGTGTCAATTTCATAATGAAATGTATGTCAATCTGTTAATTATTTCTATTAGGTGGTGATGAGTGCAATTAACAGCATCTGCTAATGATGAGGACACTGCTGTCAACCATTAATTATTTCTATGATTAAAAACAGTGGTTGGTGACCGCGGTGGTGAATATCACACAGTTTTTTGTTGCCCCCCCCCCCTTTTTTTTTTTTTTTCTTTATTATTACTTGCCCAGCTCCTCGGCTTTTCAAAAGGAGCCTTGTTACCCCCTCCTATTCCATCCACCAGGTCCCATCACCAGGATCCCCTGGTTTCTTATTGCCTTCGTTTGGCGGTATACATTCCCCCCGATGCCACACACAGAGGGATCTAATCGACTGACGATGCAGTCGCTGCACCTGACAGCATCCTCCCCAACTTGGACAGCCATGTGCCCCTACTGCCAGTGCTTCCACAGGTAGAGGAGCTATGGGTGCTTTGTGCACCCAGTAACCCACCCCAGGAGGAGGAGGAGGAATCCGTTGGGATGCTCAATCCTCCGACCCCATCAACCCGGCGGCTGAGTCTGTTCCCGAACCCGGGTTGCCGGCGTTGCACGAAGTGTGGCGTCCAGCGCCTCAGCCCTCTTTTTAATGTGCAAGGTAGTTGCATTATAGCCCTGGGAAAGTTAATCAGGCTTCCATGTTGGGGACCCGGCTTTGCATCCTGAATCAGATTCCCATATCCAAGGCCAGTGGAGGCTGGAGGCAGTGTGCTCCATCTCCAAGGGGTGGGGGCCACTTGTCCCATTGTTCTGCGTGCCTCCAGTGGAAGGAGGGTGGAACAGCCATGATGCATTAGGTGGCCACGCAGCATCAGCCATCCACTGTGTGGGCCAGGTATCAGTGGAACATCTAAAATAGCATAAGTGGGAGCAAGAAGGAAGAAATGTACCCCAGGCACTATGGATGAATACCCCTTGCATATCACTGGGCTCGGAGCCTCCCTCTGCCTCCATGTCACAACCACACAAACAGGTAATCCCACCGTAAGAGGTGGGCCCTGCTATGGAGTGGGTGTCCACAGAGTGTGTGGAGCTCTGTGACAGAAATTGGATCACGTAAGGACCATTGCTCTGCTAGTAGCAGAGGCCAGAGCAAAGAAGGAGTTGGGCATCCTGGAAATGCAAAGAAATGTGAATTATGGAAAAAAAATTCACACAGTAATTATTTGCTTTTCAAAAAAAAAAAAAAAAAGAAAGAAACTAATCCCCTCCCCCCCAAAAAAAAAAAATATAGTAAGGTTGTGGTACATTATGGTAGGATTGCAACTCCAGCACAGAAACTGGAGGCTAGGGTTGAAAACACCAGCCCCCAGGCACTTGTGTTATAGATCAGGGTTTTAAATAATTGATTAGCAGTTTTTTTCTTGGGACAATGCTAACTGTACAGAAAGTATTTATAAAGGTTTTCTAGAAGTGCTATGTTTGTTAAACACAGTGAGGCAAGTGCTATACATTTTCACAATGTTTTGGCACTTTTATGAGCAAAACGCTAATCAATTTTTGGAGTTAAATAAAACCCTGTAGATGGTGCTACTAGCATGGGCAACTCTAGTGATAAGGTGAGCCAGGGCACATGCCCAGTTTAAAAAAAAATAAAATAAATAAGAATCTGCTGTGCCCAAGCAATGATAGACAGCTGGCAACTTAGTCTGTATTTAAGTTGCCTTATATGCCTACACAAAAGCCCTCTGTACCCGGTCTGTGCCCTACTCATCCTTAATACCCGAAGCTGCCACTGGTTGCTAGGATTAAAATGATTACACAAACACACTTTCAGTGTTGGTAGTGTTCTCCAAGCACAGTTTCCCTGGATTGTTAATTAATCTGCAATATGCAGATCTTCATTAAATCTTGTAGCGCCCGATGATGCAGTGCATGGCTACCATGCATGTTACTCGAGTTCAGCAGAGAGAACAGATCCCTACGTGTTGCATATTCTGGAGACAGAAGTGCAGCCAGCAGCAGCACTTTGCCTCGGGAAGCAGGCACTGTTGCACCTTATCCCCAAAAAACTCTGTAGTGGGCCAAGAAAGACTGGAGTGCAAGTGCCTCCACTGCTCTACAGGAAGACTGCGGATGAGAAGCTGATGCATCAGGAGATTATGAGGAGCTGGGTAATGGCAGAGCGCACACCAGCACTGTTAAGTGACCGTGTAGTGCTGAAGGCCCCAAAGAGAACATGTGAAAACAGAGAGGCTGAAAACAGAATTATTAATTAGTGTATAGTAGAGCATTGTTCTGTATGAATTCTATCCCTTTTAAAATGCTGTTGTGCCATAGTTCAAAGGTCACAGAATGTGATTGTACCCTTCTGTGGTACAACAGCATTCTGAAATCTCTAGAGACTGCACAAGTCAGTTTCATTCTGAAATCAAAAAGAACTACGGTACACACGTTTCTTGTAATACTATACACTATGAAAAAATACAGGATGAGCAACTTTAAGCACAACCAGTATGTTCTGCCACCCTGGGGTTCCTATACCCATGGCCCTCTCGAGCTTTGTACTTGAGGTCAGAAGGAATCAGAACCCCTCTGTGGCAAAACACACTGGTTGTGCATAGTTGCCCATCCAGTATTCTCTCTATATAGTTGCCACCTGCTACTTAGGCTCACTGCCCATATATGTGTGTCATGGACCCTCAGGGAATATCAGTGATATCCCCAAAGATGCAGGAAAGGAAAATATCTCTGATATTCCCCAGTGTGGCCATGGCATCTCTCTTTTTGTGTTGCCTTTTTGTTTGTGGATCATTTTTGTTTCAGAGTTTAAAAATGTGTTGGTTTAAGTTTTTCTGATGACTGCATAGAAAGCGGCTAATCTCACTTGCTGACCTGGACGTTGTACATCAACAAGTTAGCATGCTTTGGGTCATATAGTGAAGAAGAAGCAACCATCACAGAGGATGTAGCAGTTTGGAAGAGCAGAGGTTTGTGTGGTGCACGGTTGGGGGAAGGCAGCATGCACCACCCTAAAACCCCCCAAACCTCTAATAAATACAAAGACAACCATAGTAAAAACAACCTGCAAAAAGAGTTGTACCCTAAACTACACCCTCCCTCCAGCAACTCAAACATCAATGTCCCTCCACACCCAGTGCACCTCTTCCAGGTCCTCCATGCTGCTGCTGCTCCTCCTCCACCCCTGCTGCTGCTGCTGCTCCTCCTCCTCCTCCAACCCTGCTGCTGCTGCTCTTCCTCCTCTGCCCATGCTGTCACTGCTCCTCCACCCCTGCTGCTACTGTTCCTCCTCCTCCCCTGTTGCTGCTCCTGCTCCTCCTCCTCTGCTGTTGCTCCTCCTCTTCCTCTGCCCCTGCTGCTCCTCCTCCTCTGTCCTTACTGCTGGTGCTGCTCCTCTGCTGCTCTCCTACTACTGCACCTCTGCTCCTCCTCTCCCCCTACTGCTCCTCCTCTTCCCCTGCTGCTGCTCCTCTGCCCCCGCTGCATGTCCTAATGCTCTAGACTGCAAAATGCAAAAACGGCCCTTTCAGGCGAACACACTGCCAGCACCAGCTGCTCGTGCCATCCTGAAAATGAAAGGAAGTGTTGGCTCTACCATGCCCCCTTATATGGGCGTACCACTAACATGCGCATGCATGCACAGACGTGCCCACATCCCCACTGTACTACGGAGAAGCACTACACTAAATTTATGCACCCCACTACACTACAGAAAAGCACTGCAATAAGTAAAAAAACACTAAGTCACAAAGAAAAATATTAACAGATCTTGGAAATGGCTGCGGGGTTGGGAGGACCAATCCTATGAAATAAATATATTTTAGAAAGAGAGAGAGAGAGAGAGAGAGAGAGAGCATCTCACAGATAAGTCCTGGATCTTCATTAAATATCACCATCTCATGAATGAACAAGCTCATTAAGGCCACTCACCCTTCAGGCTCGAAGCTTTATGGCTTGTTCAACCCCTTGATGATGACATTCATATCCGACACTTCGCTCAGTAGATAAAGGGCAGTCTGTGCCAGTACCATCAGACAAGAAGCACCAACGGCAGTACAGTACAGCCCCCTTCCCCTTTCTGAATCCCAGCAAGGGTCACTGCAAAAACTGTAAGGAACTTTTAGGATTACAAAGGAAATGGAAAGAAATGATGTACGGCTTGTTTAATGCAAAAATTTATCAAAAGTGCATTGAAATTATTTCGTTTTCCTTCCAGTTTTGCTCCGTTTCTCCGCGTACCCCTCTCCGCTCCACCAAAGCCACCGTGTTAGCGATCCCCGTTCTTGGCTCAAGATTTCGCTCGGTGGAAGCCCTTAAGGGTGCATTAAAGTCTCATCTTTTACAGAAGGATCACTTAGTTATCTGCGATACTTTCCTGCGTTCTAGTATTATTACTGTTGTTATAGGTCTCCTTAAATTTCTCCCTGTATAGCCCCCTGAGCTCTTGGGAAAGGGTGCCTTTTAAATAAATTCTGCCTTGCTTTATACCCCCGTGCCCACCCCAATTCAGGGTTGCCATGGCTATACCCTTCCTCCAGATGTCAGGGCTGCATAAGGCTACTCCCACTCATCGGCTGTGTGACTAGCAAAAGGCATACAAACATCAGTTGGTCCCACCCTACTTCTGTGACAGCCAAATGCCTAACCTCTGCAGCTAGCTAGGGCCCCAGACAGCCTGGGTATTGCATTCCAAGGCTCAAATACAGATCCCGCTTTCTGAGGGGCCAGCACAATGTGCTGTCACCACACTGCTGAGGCTGCCCTAAAGAGAGAATATTGCTCAAGTTGGGAAGAGTAACCCCTAGTTTCAGCATGTGATCCAAAAATCACAGAAATTAACTACATGCCAAGAAACCAGCCAACATGCTTCCAGACAGAATGTCGATAACACCATAACACACTTAATCTAATACTTTTGCCTTTTCAAACCTAACATTCAGTTTCTTATCCTCCGAATGTCAACACTGGAGCATCAACATTTTCTAATAAAACGGTGAAGAGAAACCCTGTACTGTGAATTGTGGAGTCCAGTCGCATGACCATGTATTTATTTCACACAACCACACAGTAATCCAGATCTAGTATCATTTCCCAAAAAAACTTTTTAAAGGTTTTCTTTCCTAGTCTGCACTTCTAAATATAGTCACCAGTCTTATAAGCACAGTGACCCACTGCAAAGTTTGCACTGTGCTAAATGAACACACTTCCTGGGTGCTTGAAGGCAATTGTGTGTGCCTTGTGCCTTATGCCTCCCAATGTACCAAGAGCATGCCACACTGCAGCATAACACACTCTGCTGTGGGTTACTGCTTTACATAATTGTTTAGCAATTGCTGCAGTGTGGACCTCAGGATTCCGTGGTCATTTCTATAGAAACACGTGATGTTAATACATTTATAGCTGAGACAGCCTAACTGCTAGCAGCTTGAAAGCTGATACTATGGACCATAAAGTCTGCAAAATGATTACAAAAAAATCTTCCCAGTGGTTATAGAGTTCAGCATATGGTGCAAATCTAAAACAGAATGTAGGATTTAGATTTCGAGGGCAGGAACAGGTAAACCCTTCAAGTATGACTACACATGCACTTAAGATCTATTCTAAGCCTAAGCAGTCTCGTTTGCTAACAGTAGAAATAAATGCATTTATTTATTTGTTCGTAACCAGAGGTACACTTATCCCAGGGACCATTTTCAGGCACAACCCTTAAAATACTGCGTTCAGAGTACATTAAATTTCCATAAAAGCTTTCTCGGCACATGCTTAATAGTACAGATCAGGACAGGTATAAAAGCACGTTTTCTTTTTCTGCTTTTCTCAGAAATTAACTGATTTTAAAAACTTAAGTGTTTAATGAAGAAGGAGACCACTATTTAAAAAATAAATAAAATAACGAAATTCTTTAACAAAACTTTACAGCCTTACCGCAGCTCTACAAAGTAACTTTAGGTCACCTGAAAGTTGGTCCTCTAGCTAAAAAACCTGGTCCTCAGGGATTAAGAAACAAAGACCATGCTCCTCTCTAGCTTCCCACAGAAGAGAAAAGTTCCACCCTTTGTCATCTGAAATGGCCAAGGACAAAATCTTGAACAGGTGAAGACCTTCAGACATCCTGGAGTAACTCTGGATGACACCTTCCCTTCCGCACCCCATGTTGACAATCTGGTGGCTATAGTTAACAGACGACTTAGTGCCTTGTACCATAACAGGAACAATCTCAATGGGGATGCTAGTCGCTTTACTGTGGCCAGCTCCATTCTGTCACTATGGCCCTGTCCACATTTAAAATTTGTTAAACGGTTTTTAAACCATTGCAGCAGCAGCTGCCACATCCTGTTGACCCTAACACCTCCTGCTTTAACAAAGTGCTTCCACACAGTCTCTGACCAGTACAATACCAGGAACGTGGCCAGGAATACCCTAAAGCCTTTTTTTTTTTTTGGTACACTCAGCTGGGAAAGCGGTCATTTGCTGTTAGGGCCACTAATGAATCTCCTCAAGTTTAATCAGTTTAAGCGATCTTTGCAGTCTGCTGTTGCAGTCCAATGCAACTGTAACCATTAAAACCATTTTTGTTTTCAGTTTCCCGCTGTATATAACCTGTGACTTTTTACTTAATGATCTCCATAGATTTTTTTTTTTTTTTTTTTAACTGTATGTAATTGTTCTACCTTAAATGCTTGGAGCTTGATTCAACTGCATTTCCTCTGGAACTGCTCATTGTACTTGTACGCAGAACCTTTGTAAATTTTCACTTGTGCTCAAAGATGATCTACAAAAGTTTTCAATAATTAAAAAATGAATCAAAACAAAATACCATTAAAGGGACCCATTCATACCCAGTGGCTGTCCTAGTTTGAAAGCCCATTATAAGCTCTTTCAAACAAGCTACTGGGCTCATCTGTAGCTGGAGGCACTCCTGAGACACTGACGACTGAGTCTGTTCAACATTAATACTAAATTACAAACCTTTTTAAAACATTGTGATGTCATACAGGAACAAGCTGTGCCTAACTACACTGAGTCGAGCACAGCTTGTTCCTCGATGACATCATAATGTTCTACAAATGAGTGCAATGTAGTACTGTATTAATATTAGGCAGACTCAGTCATCTAGATCTCTAGTGTGCTTCCAGCTACAGGTGAGCCCAATACCTTATTTGAAAGAGCTTTCTACAGGCTTTAAAACTGTGTTGACCACTTACAAACAGAAGAGAGAAAGAAGTGCCCTAGCTGGGACTTGAATCCAGGCTGCCCAGAATACCGTTCCAGTTGTGCTATCAGCTGCACCACCAAGACAACTGGTCCATCCTGGAGCACATTACTCTTTCTCTAACGCACAACCTGGTGCCCCATAGGGTTCAAGTCCCAGCTGAGGCACTTAACTTCTTTCTTCTGTCTGTATGTGTTCCATAAATAAGCATACCGCATTCTTCTGACTGAGAATGTTATCTGTGCAGCATCAGGCTGTGCATCAGACAAAGAGTAATGTGCTCTGGGACGGCCCAGTTTCTAGTTCCCTTGGTTAAATCTACAGGCTGCTTCCGACATCTTGCAGTGCAATCTACTCAGAAATAAACTGTTAGCTTAATGCATCAAAAACTAAGGTTTTCTTCTCGCACCAAAAAATAAATGTCCTATGGATCCCTCGGATTTCTCTAGTTCCACAGTGATTGTTCACAAACTGGAATTAGCCACTGGATGCAAGTATGGCAACAGAGGCTGTGGACTGATAGTATGCTATCCTTTGCCAAACACACCGATATCCTTTGCAAAAAAAAATTGCGTTGACACAATGTTTTTATTTTAGAAAGAAGAGCTGCATTGCAGCAGATGCATGCAAAATGCTGATGCAAGCAATATCCTTTCCACTCTTGGACCAGAGAGATCCAATACACAAGTGGGTGTGCATCTCAGGCTGTCTTGCTAAATTACTCGTTAGATCACAGGGCACTTTGCTTTATAATGGTCCTGAGCCCTGAAATGCATCACTACACTCTTTATTCTGCATTTGGTTGGTCCCCCGAGTACAAGAAGGTTAAAAGTCTCTACATGTGCATCTGCAAAGCTCTGCTGAATAATTTACCAACATGTATCATGGAATTCTTTCAGAGACCTACATATCTGTATGGCCTAAAGAGCAACTCTAATCTATATAGAAACCCCAAGATACCATAACTTTTACAGTAAATCCACATTCAGTTGTCTTGCCCCTACATCTGCAGTAAGTTGCAGAGTACCCTCAACGTGCTTAAAATCAGTGGTTAAAAATCATTGTACAGATAGTTGCAGCTGCCAATAGGATTCATTCATAATCCTAGAGCATCATGACTTCCCCAAGCACTTTTACGCCTCCCACTGAAGAAACGGTCTACTTTGCAAGCACCGTGTGTCATGTAACTGCACAGAGTATTTATTACTGAACTGGACCTACCCACTGGTTCTGCTGAACTTGGACTATCTATACTTGGCTTGATATATCTTTTTGCAAATTTGCCATGTAATTAGCTAGTCCATCACCGTTTACTTTGAGTTGCCTTGTACCTGCCTTAATTATTTTCTGCAAAAATTGACCTGCAACTAGATATGCCATCTCTGTTCTGATTCTGTACTGAGTTTACTTCTGTGTCACTTGTCTGTCCTATCCAGGATCTCTTTGTAGATGAGCAATGCTCAATGGAGCTTTCTCCTGGTAAACAAATAAAAAATACAAAATACAAATACCCAAATGCTTATAGGCCATATTAGAAATATAAAATTTAAAAAACAATGTGTGTACAGGCAGAAAAAGACACATGGTCCATCTAATCTGCCCAGTTTTTATCCAGCTCCTCACCAGACGAGCACTGGCAAGGCCTTAATTGGTTGTATCATCCCCAAGTCAATTCTGCCTGAACTATTCCATTGCCCAGTTAGCCCCAACCCCTCCTTCAGTCATCCTCGCCTGTCACACGTGTCTATCTCACCCTTGCGTGAAAATTATAACTGAATATTGACCAGCACCCCGGCAGCTGGTTTCACTTTTCCACCACCCTTTTAGTGAAGAAGTATTTTCTTATATCCCTCTTAAATTCCCACTGCCAGCTTGTAACTGTGGCCCCTCGTGATGGACTCCTCACTAAGCTGAAACAGTTGCTGGCTATCCGCCCTGTTTATACTCTTCAGATACAGTACTTCAAGGTTTCAAGCACGCCCCTCCCCCCTCTCTTTCTTGCTTCTGGCTTTAGTGAGTACATATCGATGTCAGATGGTCTTTCTTCACAGTTCCTCTCCTGTTAGCCATAAATCATTTTGGTTGCTCCCACTGGACCATCTCTAGGTGGTCCTTGTCCTCTTCTAGATGAGGGTTCTGGAACTACACACAGTACTCCAGGTGTGGCCTCACCAAGCACCTGTACAGGGGTAGGATTACTTCCTTCCTTCTACTTGAAGAGACTCCACCATATGCATCCTTAATTGGCAGATATTGAGCCACCACTCCAATCTCCTCAGATCTTTTTTCAAGTTCCTTATACTCTCCTCGCTATCCACCCTGCTAGATATCTTTGACTCATCTGCAAATTATCACATCTTACACTCAAATGAACACTGAAAAGTAGATATACATCACATTTATTATGCTTGTAAAAGGAGTATAATTTCACACATTTTTAGGGTAAGAGAACTGTGAATTGAAGGAGAGCGGCTCTGATACCCTAAGGATGAAGGAGGTGGCACGCTTACAGGTGTAAGAGACACTCTGGTACCATAGAAAATGTATTATGATACAAATTATTGAAAAAAAAAGTTTAAAACAAAAAATATAAGAGACTGAGGCCCCATTTCAAATGTGGAACATTCCACTTTTTCATACGTTGCGAGTGAGGCCCACTTATGGTTATAAAAAGTCCTCACATGCAAGCAAATCCTTAGCACTGATTGGTTCAATTAGTGCAGATTTATAATTCTAATACTGAACTCCAGGAGGTAATGGGGTCTGGCAGGTGGTTAGATGGGGCAAATCGGACCAGATGCCCCATCACTCAATGCTCACCAATGTATCACCTCCACAAACCGGTATCTGCCTCTGTTTCAGAAATCAAAACAGGGCAGAGGACACTACAGAGCAGGACACTGCAGCACAGGAGCTAGCGCTACAAAACTCACCCAAAACAGGGGCCAAAACAAAAAAAAAAAAAAAAGGGCAATCCAGAACACTTATCATAGGAAACTCCATGATTCGGGAAGTTGATACCTACCTCTGGCCAGTGGGTAATGGTCAGATGTCACCCAGGTACATCAGCATGAAAAGACACTGACTGTATTGCTAAAATCATGCAGGAAACAGAAGAAAACATGGACCTCCGGATACACATAGGGACTAACGATCTCGCCGGTCGGTCAGCTGTTGTGGAGACCAAGGAACACCTGACCAGGCTGGGAGACAAACTGTCATCCATTTTGTCTGACATCTCCTTCTCGGAGAGCCTGCCAGTCTGGGAGAGGGGGGCAGATGGAAAGAAGGTCAGAGAAGGGGAGATAGGGGAGCTAAACATGTGGCTCAAGGGCTGGTGCCAGGAAAAAGGACACAAATTTGTAGGTAATTGGCAACAGTTTTGGAAGCGGAAGTTCTTTAAATTCAAGGGACTGCATCTGACCAAGGAGGGAGTCAGTGCAATGGGGCAGAAGTTTGACAACTTTGCAGAATATTTAAACTAGCAAATGGGGAGAGGGGTGCGGCACCAGATACATTGAACAGGAAGAACACCCCTCCCCCCTCAGCTAGTGATCAAACAGGAGTTCAGCATGTTTGTAGTTCATTTGCATCGCCAGGTAAGGAAAAAGATCTGGCTCCCCATACGATGCACTGGGGAAACACCAGACCTCACCCAACAACTAACGCATCAAAAAACTGGCCAATGGAAAATCATGTACCCAAATGACCGCAGTCTGGGAAACAAGATCCCAGACTTGCACGCAACAATGACAGTGGCTAAACTGGACATAGTAGCCATTAGCAAGACATGGTTCACCAGTAACCACACTTGGGAGACTTAAGTACCCAGCTATGTATTGTTCAGAAGAGACTGAGGTGCAAAAAAAGGGGGGGGGCATTTTATGTCAATGAAAATATCAAAGCTACAGAAATTCAGAATACCCATAAGAAGCCAGAAGAACTGTGGGTCACCATGAAAACAGGAAATGGGACAGCCATACGAACTAGGGTTGTCTACAGGCCTCCAGACCAGGGGGAGGATATAGACACATTACCGTTAGAAGATATACAAAACATGACAGCTAAAAGGGGAGGTTCAGATAATGAGAGACTTCAACATGCCACATACAGATTGGTCAATACCAGCAGGAACATCCACCAGAACTAGACACGTAGTGGATTCCCTGCAGGGGAAGGGCCTCAAACAACTGGGACAACAACCCACAAAAGACAGGGCTATCCTAGATCTAGTACTGACTAATGGGGAAAGGATCACAGATCTCCAAGTAGAAGGTCACCTGGGAGCCAGTGATCATCACATGGTGTGGTTCAATTTGGCCATTAGAACTGAATCATCCCATTCCAAGGCAAAAATATGGGACTTCAGAGGAGCAGACTTTGATAAGATGGCCAACAGAGTTAAGCTAGCCCTGGCAAGAATAAATGCAGGTGAGGGGGTACAGGCAAAGTGGGCAAGCATTAAGCATGCAATACTTGAAGCAACATCCCATTGTGTTAGGTAGAAAAACAAGAGCAAAAGAAGGAGGAAACCACTTTGGTTCTTAAAAACAGTAGCAAAAAAAGATCAGAGCCAAAAGGTTGGTCTTTAGGTAATATAAGGGAACGCAGTGGGACGAAGATAGGGAGGCATACCAAACTTCCCTAAGGGAAGCAGGGAAGGCAGTAAGGCGGGCAAAGGCCCAAACTGAGGAAACACTAGCACGAACAGTAAAAGAAGGGGACAAGACTTTCTATAGATTCATTAGTGAAAGGAGAAAGTCCAGAGGGAGTATTGCCAAAATCAAAGGGGATAAGGGGGAGTGTGTGGAGGAGGACCACAGAAAAGCATCTATCCTAAATAGATACTTTTGCTCAGTATTTACTGAGGAGAAGGTAGGGCAGGGCACACAGCTCAGCACCATGGATATTGGAAGGGAGGTGGGGGAAAGAGAGAAAAGGCATGCACAAGTCCCTTTACAAAAGGAGAGGTCCTACAAGAGCTCAGTAAGCTCAGGGTGGACAAGGCAATAGGCCCGGAGGGCATACATTCCAGAGTGCTAAAGGTGGAACTAGCAGAGCCATTAGCAGAACTGTTTAGCAAGTCTCTGAGCACAGGAGATGTCCCAGAAGACTGGAGAAGGGCTCATGTGATCCCACTCCACAAGAGCGGTAGCAGGGAGGAGGCAGGGATCTACAGACCAGTGAGTCTTACCTCAGTAGTGGGCAAGATTATGGAGGTACTCCTTAAGGAAAGGATAGTGCAACACCTGGAATCCATAGGAGCACAGGATCCAAGACAGCATGGGTTTACAACAGGAAGGTCCTGTCAAACTAATCTCAGATTTCTTTGACTGGGTAACCAGGTAACCAGAGTGGTGGACCAAGGGGGTGCAGTTGATGTTACCTACCTTGACTTCAGCAAAGCTTTTGATACTGTTCCACACAGAAGATTGATTAATAAGCTGGGTAGGCTCGTGGTGGGTCAGAAGTTGGCCAACTGGGTGGCAAACTGGTTGGCGGGCAGAAAACAGAGAGTGGTGGTAAATGGTATACAGTCAGAAGAGATGCAAGTCACAAGTGGGGTACCTCAGGAATCAGTCCTAGGGCCAGTCCTCTTCAGTATCTTCACCAGTGACCTTGCATTTGGACTGGCGGGCAAGGTTTGTCTGTTTGCAGAAGACACCAAGATATGCAACAGAGTAGATGATCCAGATGGGGTGGACAGAATGAGAAGAGATCTGGAAAAACTGGCAAAATGGTCAGAAGAGTGGCAACTGGGGTTTAATGCAAAGAAGATGCGGAGATGGAGACCCCATCTCCACAAGGACACAGACAGGACAGAGGCAGTCCAGAGGAGGGCAACTAAAATGGTGCAGGGTCTGCAAGAGAAGCCATACGAGGAGAGACTAAAGAAGCTTAATATGTATACCCTTGAGGAAAGAAGGGAGAGGGGGGACATGATAGAAACTTTTAAGTACCTCAGTGGAATCAACAAAGTCCAAGAGGGTAGCATCTTTCTGAAAAAGAGACGTGCAAGAACAAGGGGACACAATTTAAAGATAGAGGGGGGGCGGTTCAGGGGCAATGTGAGGAAATATTTTTTCACAGAGAGGGTAGTGGATGCATGGAACAGCCTTCCTGAGAAGGTTGTGGGGTCTAAAACTGTGGGAGAATTCAAGAATGCATGGGACAGACATAAGGCAATTCTTGTGGGGGTAGGAAGAAATAGGCTGTTGGTTAACTAGGATCTGCAGCCTATCCTGTAGGTAGGAAATGGGCAGACTAGGTGGGCCAAGCGGTCCTTATCTGCCGCAAAGTCTATGTTTCTATGTTATGTAGTGCAAGATCATGCACATAGGGAAGAGAAACCTGAAGCCACCTATAGGTTGGGAGGAGTTGCTGGCAAATCACAAGGGAAGAAAGATACTTGGGCATCTTCATCACAGATGACCTGAAATCATCCAAGTAGACGACTAAAGCAGTAGGTAAGGCTAGAGGGATGTTGGGGTGTATTAGGGGTATCTCAAGTCTTAAGAGGGAGATAGGTATAAGGGACTGCAATATAGATGAGTATGAATAGATAGGCCATTGACAGAGTAAAGGCCTGTGGCACATTCATAAGGCAGAAAAAGTGGGCAGACTGGATGGGCCTTGCAGTCCTTATCTGCTGTCAACTTCTATGTTTTTCTATGTACCACCATAGCAGGTATCCCATGATACACCTTGGGTGGTCGAATACACGAATCTTTGCCTCATGACTTACCATGTACCTGGGGCAAAACAAATACTGTTGTTGTTAACCCTGAGACATTCTTGAAACAATATGACAACTCAGTGAGGCTTAGCCTATAGTGATGCCATAATGGTGCAGACAACCTTTCAATAAATAAATACATACATACATACATACATACATACACACACACTTATTATGAATGAGAGAGTTGGAGTATGACAGACTGGGTACATTGTGAACCCCAGCTTCAGATCTGCTGACTTTTAGGGGAATTCTACTGTACGTGAATCTCGTGATAAATTTTCATTGTTGTTTTGTAATAAACACAGATAGATCCGTAACAAAACCAAAAAAAAAAAAAAGTGACTCGAGATCCACATATTTTTTCTGCATTAAAAAAGCTATTTTGTTTTTCTTAAGTTGACTGGCTTGTATTAGGACCTCCCCATTCCAAGTACAAAGTATGCATTGGGGCCTATAATAAATACATATAGATAGACAAATAAATAGATCTAAGAAAATTTAACAGTAATACATGATAGGATGCATTGTATTATGGTTATGGGACATGCCTCAGGTGCGTTGTGAGGCACAAGGCAGTAGGCCGAGTGCCTCATTCACCCAAAATGTAAAGATATCCCAGGATATCCCGCCTCCCCGACCCAGAACTGTATTATTGATATTGCACTGTACAAAAAAAATTAGATTTAGGTTTTTAATTGATTTTGTAATATTTTTTAATAGCCAGTAGGTGGTGCTGTAGCACTGTTTAGAAAAGTGGGGGCTCAATGAGAGATGTCTAGTACTGTGTGGGTCCCAGGAGAGATGAGTGAGGGAAGGTGAAGCGCAGTCACATAAGGATGAGCACAGGTGTTGTGGAGAAGCGTTGCCCCACGTAGAGACAGATGAAGATTGTGTTTTGTGGGTTTTCAGTCATGGTTGAATTCTGAGCAAGTAACAAAAACAAAGAAACATAGACAATGACGGCAGAAAAAGACCAATGGTCCACCCAGTCTGCCCACATTCCTTATTTAGGCCAGGGATCTACTGTCCTTCCACATACTAGACTTCCCCATTCTCCTTAAAGTCTCTGCTGGCCCAAGCAACCACTATACCCTACATTCTGTCCCAACTTTGATTGAAACCACCAACAGTTTTAGCATCCACCACTTCAGCTGGTAGACTGTTCCATGGCTCCACCACCCTTTCTGTTAAATAATACTTCCTCATGTCCCTCCTAAACCTCCCTCCTGTCAGTTTCCATTCATGTCCATGTGACCACAAACTAGTATTCATGCTAAATAGTTCCCCACAGTTCACCTTGTTAATTCCTTTTAGGAACATGAAGGTCTTGATCTTCCCTCTTGCTTCTGGTCTCCAGCAAGTACATGTTCAGTTGTTCCACATAGGACCTGCACCTGCTGGCCCAGAATATTTTTTTTTTTTTTTTTTTTTTAATCTTATGCTGCACCATCTCCAGCTTATCCTTATCATTCCTGAGGTACGAATTCCAGAACTGGGCACCATACTCCAGGTGTGGCCTCACTAAGGATCTATGTAGGGGTAATGAATCCATGCCATTTACTTTCCTGGAGACCACTGCCCTCCAAGTAATCCACAAGGTCCTCTGATCACTGACTTCATCACCATCCCTGCAACAAAGGTAAGGCTGACAGGTCTGTAATTCCTCGCTTGTTCCTTGCCCTACCCCCTTACAGAGCAGAATTACATCTGCCACCCTCTAATCCTTCCTAACTATCCCCACCCTTAGAGGGCTGGGGAACAGACCTACCGTGGGGTTCAGCCAGTACTGCTGCCAGCTCCCCGAGTAACCTTGGATGCAGCCTATCTGGTCCTGGGGCCATACCTATCATTAGGCCTGCTAGCCCTTTCTGAACCCTTAACCTTGTAAATATTGGCCGCCTCATCTCTAGGACCCCTTGATGGCCACTCTGGTGCCATTTTCTGGCAAGTGGCCCCCATCTTCCTTAGTAAAAACTGAGCAAAGGTAATTAAGGACAGTGGTCTGCCTGTCCTCCACTATCACCCTACCCCCTCAGCTGGTCTTACAATTCCTCCTCCTTTCTGTCTTGTTTTACTAATGTATTAGAAGAAGAACTGTCCACCCCCACCTTTGACCCCCTCTGCAATGGGCAACTCTGTGTCTGCTTTTAAGTCCCTAACCACACTCTCTGCCTCCTCCCTATTTTTCCAATTAGTATTCTGCTTTCCCTACTTTACTTTATACTTGTAGATGGCTTTTTTCTTGGTCCTCACCACTTCCATGACTCTCGGTGAGAACCATAAAGATCTCTTGAACCTGTTCTTTTTGGTTACCATTCTCATGCTCAACTTAGATGCCTCAAGAATGGATCACTTTGTTGTCTCCATCTCTCTTCCACCCCCCACACCCCCATGTTGTCCACCCTAACTCTTCCTTGACCAGCTCACTCAGCCTGTTGAACTCAGCCCTTCTAAAATCAAGGACTTCAGCTCTCCCATGGGGCTTTCTGGACCCAAGGGCCAGTTTGAACAAAATGAAGTTATGGTCGCAGTTCCCCAATGGCTCCCCTACTCTCGCAGCTTCTACCACCTCCGAGTTGGTGAGCTCCACATCAAGAATTGCAGTCTGTCTGGTGGGCTCCTTAACTATCTGTCCAGTGGGTTCCTTAACTAGCTGTACCAGTAGACAGTCCTGGAAGGCGTCCAGCAAGGCCAGACTTCTGGTGCTCTTGGCCACTGGAGCATCCCAGGTGATGCCACTCCTCTTTCAAGTTTTCCACTGAACTTTCTAACCCTCTTTTCCCCTTGCCCCAGAGGTCTACAGATCACCCATCACCCTAAGTGCAGTTTCTTCCCAGAGGCTGCTATGAGCTGCACCCACAGTGACTGTCTCCCCATTACTACCCCTGATGCATCCATCCCCTGCTACCTCAATGCCATTCCTGACACATGGGCTACTCCTTTCCCTCTACCTGTTCCTCTATCCCTCCTGAACACGGAGAACCCAGGGACCGTCTGGTCCTAGTCTTTATTTTCCGAAGTCTACATTTCTATGATGGCCACAAAGTCCATCTCAGTGTCTGCCATCAACACTTAGAACTTGCTAATTTTGTTACACAGGTTCCTAGCATTAAGGCATACCCCCTTCCATCTGCCCCATGAACCTACTTTGCTTCTGCCCTTGTGCTTTCCTTGTCTTCTTCATCCTCTTGTTTCTCTTGGTTTTTGCACATTTTGTATTCCCCCTCTCTAATATCCCTTCATGTAGTCCAGTTAGGGACACAACTCTCTTTGTACCCATTGTGCTGCTACAAGCCCCAAGAAGTGAGGGAGTACTAGCTAGGATCCCCTACCTCTCACTTGACATCATGTTTCCTCTAGTCCCAGTTCCCCCCAAGTCAGCTTAAATGTCTGATATAGACATCAAACTTCTGCCCCAGCGCACAGGCCCCCCTCTCGCCAGATGAAGCCTGTCACCCTTGAAGAGTTTCCTGTCCCAGAAGTCCACCAGCCCTCCACAAAGTGGCATCCCTTTTACTTCACACAACACCTTAAGCCTCTTATTAAATTCCTTTATTATATCACACCTTAAAGAAACAAACATGGAATCTGATGGCAGATAAGGACCACTTGACCCATCCAATCTGCCTATTTCTCCCTACCTACACTATTACTACAGACCGTGCCCAATCTAGAGCACCTTCCTCCTCCCCCATTCCTTTCCACTATGATTCCTTTGTGCTTATCCCATGCATCCTTGAACCCCACCACTGTTTTTGCCCCGCCACCTCCACTGGAAGGCTGTTCCAGGAATCCACCGCACTTTCTGTGACAAAGTACTACTTCACCTCTCCTGACTCTACTCCTCTCCAGCTTCACAGCATGTTCCCTTATTCTTGAGCACCTCTTCTGAAAAATACTTCCCTTCTGTACCTTATTTACCCCACTTCCCCCCCGGTGAGGTATTTAAAGGTCTTGGGAGTATGGCTTGGAGTACCTTGGAGTACAACTTGACCCCAAACTAGACTTCTCGGTACACCTTGACTCCGTTCATAATAAACTCCGCCCAAAACTAGGCATGCTGTACAGGCACAAGAACGGTCTCTCAATACCCATCAGAAAGAAATATTATCCAAACTAATCATCCTCTCCTTTGAGTACACTGATGTCTACGGTTCAGCCCCACAATCCACCCTTGCAAAGCCTGACCCACTGTTCAACTCCTTCTGCCGCTTCACCACCAATCTCCCCTATCGCACACACCACTGCCTCCTTTACCAAACCATCTCCCCCCCCCTTTGCAAATTGCCAACTTGCACACTGCATATCCTTCACTGCCAAGTTCTGGTTCAATACTCTCCCCTCCTACCTATTCTCCCTCTTAGCCCCAGCCCTGGCTACACACTGCATTCCCATGACCAATGCTCTTTCTCATTAACTTCTCCGCACTCCCTTGCCGGGAAACAAGCCTTCACCTACCGACTCCCCGCCTTGTGGAGTTCACTACCCTTCGCTGTCCCCAGTTTGCCTACGGCGGTGTCTATCAAAAACTACTTCAGGAGTCTCCCCTCCCCACCTAACCCCTCGTCCCTTGCTCCCCCCCGCTCCCATCCCCCGTACTCTCCCTCCGACTGCACCAATGTAGCTCTTACTGTTGCATACAAGTATTTTTAGCTGCAATCCAACCATTACCCCCTTGCTGCATGCCTCTTGTTAGTCACATGACTGTTCAAACTGATGCACCACTGCTTCGCTGACTTGCTATAGCCCTATGTACTGTACCTGTACCAATGTCAAATTGTTGCATATCTCACTTCCTCCGATTACTGGATGGTTTCACACAAGCACTATTTTTCATTCTGATGTCCTTTACTCTAGCAGCCTTGTATCAAATCCTAACTGTTGTGCACTTTTTTTGTATCAATTACATCTGTACCTATCTTAAACTGTCGTATGGTGGAACACTGTTGAGCATGGAAATCCATGCTCAGAGCAGCATTGTTGTGCTTGACTCAGTGCATCACAATCTTGTTCTGCTGCACCGAGTATGCCATTGGTGCAGCACAAGATCAAATGCATTTGCGCATGCACGATGTTGGGCCACGACAGTGACAATGGGTGGGAAACAGAGGAAACAAGCAGTGCTTGAGTAAACCACTCCAAGAAGGTACTTTCCATACTGCTAAAAATTTGTATAGACACACAATGCACTATAAAAGATTGTCTATGGTGAGTCATTCACAGACAAGGATATTCTCCGATCTCGAGGTCTCCATGGCAACAGAGCGACCGCTCGAACTCCATCTCGAGAATCTGCGCTGCCAAGGAGACCTCTTGATCGAGAATATCCTTGTTGTGACTGACTCCCTATAGACAATCTTCGATGTACTTTTCTTGTGTCAATTGTAAACTGTACCCTTGCCCCAGGTCGTACCTGGAATTGAGCCGTGGCTCAATGTGCCTTTCCCGGTTATCAACTTTTAAATAAAATAAAAAAGGTCCATCATATCCTACTCTGGCGTGTACATATGGAAGTCCTTTAGTCTCTCTTCATAGGGCTTTTGATGCAGACCTTGCACCATTTTAGTTGCCCTCCTCTGGGCCACCTCCGCACTGTCCATGTCTTCTAGAGATGTGGTCTCCAGAACTGGACACAATACTTTAGGTGGGATCTTACCAGCAATCTATACAGAAGCAACACCACCTCCCTCTTTCTGCTGCTGATACCCCTTCCTATGCATCCCAGCATCCCACTAGCCCGCCCTACTGTCTTGTTACATCGCCTGGCCACCTTTAGGTCATCCAATATAATTAACCCCCAGGTCTCTTTCCTACTTGGTGGTCATCAATACCACTCCACTAATTTTGTACTCTGCTTAAGTCTGCCTGTGCCCAAAGCACTTTTTCTCATTGAAACCCAGCTGCCATAGCTTTGACCACTCCTACAGTTCTCTCAGGTCTCTGCTCATCCTTTCCACCCCCTCTAGATTTTGGTGTCATCCACATAGAGCCAGACTTTCCCTTCCAGTTCCTCTGTAATATCACCTATAAAAATATTAAAGAGGACTGGTCCTAGCACTGATCCCAGAGGCATCCCCACTGGTCACCCTCCCCCTTCCTTGAAGTAAACTCCATTTACCACCACCCTCTGTCACCTGTCCCCTAACCAATTTCTTAACCAGTTTATCACCTTTAGACCCACTTCTAAACTACCCAACTTGCTTACTAGTCTCCTACGTGGAACGGTGTTGAAATCCTCACTAAAAATCTAGGTAGGCCACATCCACCACTCCATCCTGTATCTAAATCCTTTGTCGCCCAGTCAAAGAAACCTATCAGATTCATTTGACGATCCCCCCCCCCAATCAAACCATACTGGCTCTGTGGTCTTGTAACCCACTGGATTCAAGATACTCCACAATCCTTTCCTTCAGCAGTGATTCCATTAACTTTCCCACCACCGATATCAGGCTGACTGGCCTATAATTGCCAGCCTGCTCCCTGCTACCACTTTAGTGAAGTGGGATTACATCCCTTCCCTTACGTCGCCAGTCTCACTGCTCTGCCTTCACTAGCAAATACTGGTTTGGCTCCCTTCACTCCTTTATATATCTTCTCTCCTCTCCCCCCTGCACCCCTCCTTACTCCCTACACTCAAGGGACATCTGCACCTTCTCTACTCATCCCCGCTCACGCTCCAGTCAACTGCTTTCCCCACTGCCCTCTCTCTGGAACCTGCCCCCTCTACTTCATCTACCCCCTCCCTACCACTGTATCACTAAAATGCCTACTGAGGCTCACCTCCCCCATGTACCTGTCACCCCTCCCCATCTCCTCTGCTCCCAATCTCCCATCTTAGCAGTGACTCCTATTTTCCTGGCGTCCCCATACTTCCTGCCCCTCAGCCCTATCTCACAGGAAGGCTCATCTCGCCCTACCTCAGCTTCTAGAGCCTGTGCTGCCTACTCTTGTACAGTGCAAGCAACCTGTGTATATTCACCGTTTTAAATTTAACTGAGCTTTCGGACTTGTAACTGCCGATATTGCACTTCTGTTTCTTACTGCCTGCTTGCCTACTCCTCCTTCCCCTGGGTCGCATCAGGAAATGAGCCTTGGCTCAGTGTGCCTTTCCTGGTTACCAAACTTTTAATTTATTAAATTAAATGAATAATCCGCCCTCCTCCAGTCCTCCGGAACCACCCCCGGTTCCAGAGAGCTCAAGACTGTCAGGAGGTGCTGCCAGTATTTCCCTGAGCTCCCTCAATACCTTTAGATGTCCCCCATTGCTCTGTCCACCTTCAGATTAGCAAGTCCCTGCAGGATTCTCACCTTAAAGTAAGGACTAGTGTCCACCTCCCAGCCTTCAAAGTTTTTGATACTTTTTTGTGGCCCCTCCCTTTCTCTTTCCTCTGTGAACACTGAACTAAAAGTATTTGTTCAGGATGTCTGCCTTTTCCTGGTCCCCCTGTGCACAGTGCCCCCCTTGCCTTTTTAGACCATACAGTCCCACTCCCAGTCTTCCTCTTTTCACTTGCATACCTTAAAAAAATAAATAAATAAAATTAAAAAAAAGTCGACCCCGTTCGTTATCTCGTGGGCTAATCTCTTCAGTTTGCACCTTTGCACTTCTTACTGCTTTCCTCCGTTCCCCCCTTCCCGATACAATTTTCTGTCCTCCTCCCTCTGCATCTCCTTATATCTTCAGAAAGCTACCCTTTTAGACTTTATCTTTTCAGCCAACTCTTTCAAGAACCACAGAGGTATCTTTTTCCTCCTGCTTTTGCTCACTTGTTTGACACAGAGGTTTGTTGCCTTTACTGTGCTCCCTTTTATCTTCGCCCACTGTTCCTCCACTCCCACCACCCCCAAGGTCATTATGGACCCCGAGGCATTCACCCATCTTGATAAAATCTTCCCTCCTGACATCCAGGACTCTCGCCCTCATGTAGATGAATTCCACAGCCATTCTTATATTGAACCACACCGTACGGTGATCACTGGTTCCCAAGTGACCTCCCACCTTGACATTACACAACACTGTCCCTGTTAGTGAGTACCAGGTCCAGTACTGCCCCAAAATGAGTGGGTTCACTAACTAGTTGCCTGCAGAGAGTCTGGGATGTCCCTACCTTTAGCTTAAGCCAGTGCTGGGAGGCACCAATCTACATCTGGCAAGTTAAAGTCCCCCACCTGCAGCACCTCCTCCTTTTCTGCTATCTTGCCAAAGGCTTCCACCACCACTAACTTATCCAATTGCTCCCCCTGTGCTGGAGGTCTATAGAGCTCTCCAGTGCAAACAGCGGTGCCATTCCCCCCTTCCCCATCTCCAGGGTAACCCATGATACCTCTGCCTAAACCTTTATTCCCTGAATCTGTCACTTTTTATACTCTCCCTCATGTAAAGCATTACAACCCCTCCTTTTCTTCCCACTCGGTGCTTCCTGAACAAAGTATGGCCTGGTATGGCCATGTCCCGGTCATGGTTTTCAGTGCACCATGACTCGATAATGGCCACACTATCCAGGTCGGCCTCTGCCATGATGGCTTCTAGGTCTGGAATCTTATTTCCTAGACTGCTAGCATTCGCATGCATGGCTTTCCAGATTGTGTTTCCACTCTACTTGTTGCCCCCCTTTTTTCCTTTTTGCCCTCCCTTCCTCTTCCCCCCTCTTTGTAATGCTCCTGTTCCTTTCCCCCTTTACCTTTACCACCCTTCTTCCTTTATTAATTGACAACCTGGGGAAGTCCTCCCTCTCCTTGGGTTCTCTTTACTCTACTTCAGCCTATGGGAGAGGCAGTTTCCGATTCCTCAATTCCTTCTGCCACCCCCCTCGGCTAGTTTAAATGTTCATCAAAATAACATTTAAACCATCCACTCAGGACTGTGGTTCTCCTCCAGGATGGCTGCAGGCCATCACACCTGTAGAGGCCCTTATTCTCCCAGGTGGGTTCCCAGTCCCCAATGTAGCTGAACCCTTCCTCTCTGCACCATTCTTTCAGCCATGAGTTGAAGCTCCTGGTATGACATCCCACTCCTGTCCCCTGTCATAGACTTGCAGCAGCTCAGCAAAGGCCACAGCTTCCTAAACTCCCCCCACACTATCCCAGCCCTGTACCTTGCCAAGTCATTAGTCCCCAAGTGGACAATGACATCCAGCTCTCCCTCCCGTCCTGCTGCCCCAGCAATTCTCAGGATCCGCTGCCCATCCCTCCAGGCTGTTGCACCAGGTAGGCACCTAACCTGCCTGCCTTCCCCTCTTTCCTGTTACCAAATCTATCCCCCTCACAATCAAGTCCCCCACCAGAAGTTGCTTCCTCCTTCTCTGGGGTCCTCTACTACCTTTCTTGGGGTCTCCACTCTAAGACCCCCATATCCTCTCCGGTCACTACCACGGATGCCTCCTCCTGGCAGTCCCCTCCCCCACCAGAGCAACGTACAAATTATGCAGTGATACTTGGTTGGGGGCATATGCCTCTGTCACAGCACCCCCACCCTGCCAGAGCCCACAACAGTCCAGTCTTTCCTCCTCCCCCGGTACCTTCTGAGGCAACGGTGGCATACTTGGTGGCCCCTTTGTGGAGGAAGAGGTCCCCCAAATCCTAGCCAAACTGGCCTGGAATCTAGTGATCTCCTTCAACAGAGTGGTTATCCTAGCCTGCTTACCCTTCCTGTCCCACACAGTAACAATCAGGTTAGCAGCAGCAGTCAACGAATTTGCAGTATTGCATTTCGTCAGCAGGCGAGGCTACATAATGTCACCGAAGCAACAGTCGTTTGATGAAGTTTCTCTAATAGCAAGTAGGGCAGGCTGTGCTGTATTAATGGGAGATGTGAGTTCGTGAAAGAGCAACAAAGTGAGCTCATGGCAGCCATATTATTAATGGGCAAAGCATGGGCAGACTGGAGAACTGCTTTTATGTCGGTTCAAAATCCTGTTGGCTGAGACGTGTGTGTGTGCTGGGACACAGACAGACAGACACACACACACCCCTCAGTCAATCGGGTTGATTTTCTCCAGTTATTGTATAACCCAGCTTCCCCCTGCTGCACATGTACAAAAGAACTCTAATCAAACATTTCACATAGCAACACTCAAGACATACTATAAAACCAAACTGCACATCTGATATCAAGTATGAGTAACTGGGTTATCACTGCTCACCAGTCCTGTGACATAAGCAGAGAGTCATTGCTTAGCTGGGTATACAAAAATAGGTAATACAGCACGCATACCTCTCAACTGTCCCCGATTTTCAGGGGTGTCCCTGATTTTGCCTCAGAATTTTACTTTGGCCCTCCTAAAAATTGTGTTTCCATGACCAAACAGTGGGGGTTGTAAGCACAAAATAATGTCAAACATTAAAGTTAGACTTGTTCTTCCATAGAAAATGCATTTTACACTAAGCCCCTTAATTCTACCAGCTTTTTGAGTGGATATCACCAATTTTGAAAATGTGTCCCTGATTTTCGTCCTCTGTCCCTCATTGTTTTAAGCCTTGTCCCTGATTTATGAGGCAGGAGGTTAAGAGGCATGTACAGCAGCCTAGTACCTTTTCTTGTACCAACAGGTAAGTTTCAGAACACCATCTTTGGAGTTTACACACGGGATCCTTCTTCAATCACCTGAAGAAAGGGTCCTGTGTATTAAAACTTACATGATAGGCTGGAATGTACAGGTGCGTGTTTTTAACTATCTGTACAAGAACCAACGTGGCTACAAAACAGTCATATATTGCATAGCTTTAAAGAGGTACTAAGAGCATTGCACTGTCCATTAATCTTTACAGCGCCTAAATCAGGCCCGAGTCAATTATTCAAAACGCTATGGGAGGTGCCCTGATTGGCAGTATCAGACGATAGTGCCCCAATGTCCCGCAGCATTGTGTTTGTTCTCTGAATGTATCATAGTTCTGTAATCAAACCGATGTTACAAAGTAGCTTCCAAAACCATCAACATAAAGGAGTGAGCCCAATAAAAGAAGAGAGGAAGGAGGCAGAGCTTTGGGCTGAATAATCTGCAGACATCTCTAGATTTCATTGCTTTCCCTGGGAAGGCAGCCACACGTTAATTACTTAACCCTTTATTCGCCACACCCGCACTAAAGGACACATTTCTATGTAAAGACACGGGAAAAAAAAGGGACAGGCGGTAGACAGTGCACCGTGGCTCGGGGTCAGTACACAGCTTCCTTTTGAGGGGGTAAACCCCCTGTAAGGTTCTGATACAAAGTAGACACAGTTATATCACCGCCCCTTTTGTTTTAATTTCGGCATTTTTTATGTGCTGTTCTGCTCTTTGCGATTAGTTTTTCATTACCTCTATTTTCTCCACGCTCCTGGCGCATCCCACCACCTTCATGCCGTGCTGCACTAAAGCCCGGGCGATGGCAGCGCCGATCCCGACCGAGGCTCCAGTCACCAGCGCTACCCTGTCCTTCCAGCGCTCCATGGCTTCTCACTTAGTCTCTCCCTTTCACGCACGCAGAAACAACGGCAAGACCGCTCCAACAAAGCAAATTCAAACGTGTGTGTGCGAGGAGCAAACGTGTACTGGCAAGCTAGGAAGCGCTCGCACGGTGTAGTCCTTGAGTCACCTCCCTCTCAATGCCGTGATTCGCCTCCTTTCCACAAAGATAAGGAGGCAGCGCTTAGTGCAAGCCCAACCTCTGCCCCCAGGATTAAATATTAAATGCCAGCTGAAAGCTGATTTTCTGATTCACGTCCCTTCCCTGCGGTAAAGTTACATCTCCCTTGGCCTCACCGTTGCCTTTCTGTTTTATGCTGCAGTACACTACAGTGCTTTTATCTACCATATGAACAAGCCATGTCAGTCCCCTCCACTTTCACTGAGCCAAAATGGTGATTTGAATATTGTTCAAACATAGAAAATGATTATCTCCTGAAACCCACACCACTCACACACACAAAGACATACAATAATGCTTTGAGTCACACCTCTGCTTCTTCATTTTACCTGAACTATATAGTGTCCCTCCAGGCTGACCAGGTATCCTTCCAAGGCAAGTGCCTACTGCTTTCAGTTGGACAGTCCACAATATGACCAAAGACCACAAGAACAAAACTTGTGACTCAGCCTCCACTTCTAAATCATAACCTTTTATACTCCATTTCCATGGCCATCTTGCCACACCATTTTGTGATTGTCTGCTTGATAATAGGTGTTCCTACTATCTACCGTAATGCTTTACTTTTTCAATTACATCTTTTTTTCTTACGCTGTCCATTCCTTATTTTAATATCCTTGTTAGGTTACAGCCAGCCTCTGCCTCAGAGCAACCGGTCGGGTTGCTGCCATAAACTTTTCACTGAGGCAGAGGCTGTCTGTAACCCAAAAGGACAGAAGTAAGTTTACAGCAAATACTGATTTAGGGATGACTGAGCTTGTAGCTCTGGTGTATCCCTCCACCACTGGCCTTGTCCAAGAGTGGTTGGGATGTTCGCTCCAGCACTGTGCAAGGAAGTCAATATCTCCTTAATGGAGTGCAAGTTTTCAGCAGCCTTGAGGAAGGCCGTGAGGCTGCTGCTCAGATAATCATCTCCTTGATATTGATAGCCTTAACATTTATCGGCCAGTCTCCAATCTTCATTTTGGGGACAGTGATAGAGAAGATTCTAAGGATGTAACTGTAGACACAGTTTGACAAGTTCAACATCACTGACATGTTGCAGTCTGGCTTTAGGCAAGGTCATAGTGCTCAGATCCTACTTGTTAAGGTTGTAAATTATCTGCTCCTAGCAATGGACTCCACTCTATTGTCCATGCTGATTTACTTAGATCATTTAGTAGCATTTGACAAGTTGATCACATGGTGCTGCTGGATCACCTAAGGACCAATGACTGGATTTCGGGAATGGTCCTCCTTGACTGGTTCTGGTACTACCACATGGGTCAGTCTGTCAACAGTGATAGGAGTTTTCTCCTTGTCATGGGTTTGCTATGTCCAACTTGCACCAATTTACAAGCTCTTTACATGCACGACTTCTCAAACAAACCTGCTGTAATCGTAGATAATTGATCCGTACTTCATCTGTTCTGTGTTACGTATTAAGTATGGTCCAATTTTTTTCCATTGAGATTTTACTTCGGACTGGTAACTCAACGGTGCAGGGATGTACCCTGCTATCAGAGATATACTGTGGTCAAGTCATCATTTAGATGGCTATTGGGTTTTCTGCCTCTTTAATTTCCTCCCTCCACCTCTGGTGAGAACAAGTGCCTGTAACAGCCACACACAGCCACAGTATCCCCCATGCAGCAGGAGCAAGCTCCCTGGCCTGGCCACTGAGTTTGCTGTGGTGGCAGAGTCCACCGCCATCCCTTCCTGACGAAGATGCATTGCCGAGTGGCAGCTGTCTCAGTCATGGCCTGCCTCCTGATGCAACTTCCCAGGTTCACTTCCGAATCTGGGTCATCAGCATGGCAGCACAATACACTGGTGCTGTGCCATTGGAACGGCATTGTATGGTCCTATTTTAATTGCTCTGTACTTAATCAGTGCTGACACGGAACCCTTGAAAAAGGGCAGCTGTTGCTCAAAGGTACTTCCTAACAACAATAAACTCCTGCCAGGCTCACTCTTGGTGCCCTTGTTCTTCAGTTTGTACATTATATTGGGCCCTTGGGTAAGGTTATCAGAAGTCTTTTGGATTAGCCCACTGTGGACATAATGAAGGAAACCATACCAATTAGTTCACAAGAAGTGGGAACCTTTGGAAGAAAAGAAGGAACTGTCCATAAAACTACCTTATCTTTATGCATAATGAGACATGGCTACTTGCAAGAGAGGACCTGAAGCTCACCAGTGCATCTGGCAGAGCAGCAAGCTATCAAGAATCAAACTTTGTAGGTGAGGATGTATTTGGATATGGAGAATAACGGTTCAAATGATGGTCTGCAGAAAGATGAAAGAACAATATTTAGGTGCCATGGGGGAACTAGAGAGCAGTAAAAAGGTCTAGAATGGCTAACTGCTTGAAAGAAGTGAGTGTCAGTGTGAGTACCTAGGCAGAACTCATCCAAAGGAACCAGCATTGCCCCTAGAGCTGAGACATGACCCCACAGGGTGCTGAGTGTTAAGCCCTTGTCCACTCCTGATTGCAAGAAATCCAAGATCTGTTGGATGGTGGATTTAGCAGGCTTGAAGCCCTGTTCCTTAGCCCAGAAGATGACAAAGTTCCAGGTTCTCTTGCATGCTGAGGAGGTCAAAAACATTCTAGAAGACATGAAGCTGTCCACAACCTTGGCAGAGAAACTTTGTTTCAGAAGCCTTCTCAGGCTGCTAACTAAAGTGACCCTGGGTTCAGATGTAGAACAGGTCCCTGACCTAGAAGATCCCTGCTTCAAGCAGCCATAATGGCTCTTGAATTGAGAAATCTATCAGACACAAGAACCATGGCCTTCTTGATCACTCTGGCGCTTTCAGAAGAAAGCTTCCTCTTTTTCATTGCTGAATTTTTGAAGAACCCTTGGGGTCAGAGGAATTGGAGGAAACAGGTAGGCCCTTTTCAAGTCCCACTGTTTAGAGAGGACATCCACTGATTCTGCTAGTGAACATCAAAACTGACTGAAGAATCTGGGAACCTGAGCATTTTCCCTGGATGAAGAGATTAATCTGAGGGATCCTGAACTGACCACACAGAAGACCGAACACTTCCATGTTTAGAGACCACTCCTTCAATGGAGGATCTGCTGGCTGAGCCAATCTGGCTGAATGGTTAGACCCCCCACTAGATGAATAGCTCTGTGGGAATGGCTGAAAGAGCAACTCTGCACTTCAGCATGTACTTTTATAAATAAGATGTTTCAGCTATTACAATTTACTAGAGAATACATTTCTTCCTTTTCAGTGTTAATTTCCATGGTTTGCAGCAAATCTTGGTAGTCTGTCCAAAAAGTCTGCATAGAAAACATGTGCCTCTCCGCTATTAACCTCACAATGCATTTTTTTATGACATCATAGTGCTCACAATGACAGCGGACTGTGATGTCACAAACAGTAATTGTGTGGTTACCAGGGGAGAGTCAGATACACTTTGAAAGACTAAGTGAAATAAGTGCTGCATTATCTACAATATTTGGTAGACCAACAGAAAGGAAAGTAATAAAAAAATAACTAGAAAACAATAAAGTAATACCATGACTGGTGTAAATCTAGTGTTTTAAGATTTTTATCATAGTATAGAGTCGCTCTTTAATCTGCCTGACAAGCTGTGCTAACTTCCCAGAACTTTACACTGTTCTTTTTTTAAAACTTGACATTTTTATTAGTTTTCAATAATAAACGAAACAGGTAGGAATACAGGAGCACATAATATTTGCACAAAGGAGGTAAACAATCCTACGTAGATACTGAGATGCAGAACTATGACAGTGAGTTGATCTGCTAAGCTATAGACCGTACATGTGATAGTGTGCTACAAAAAAAGCAGTATTATAGTGTATAGTAGGGCATTGCTTTGTATAGAATTCCATCCGATTCAAAATGCTGTTGTACCACAGTTCAGAGGTCATAGAATGTGATTCTACCCTTCAGTGGTACAACTGCATTCTGAAACCTCTAGAGACTGCAAAAAATCAGTTTTATTCTGAAAGCAAAAGAACCACTGTGTGCACATTTCACATAATACTATACACTATAAAAAAATACAGGATGAGCAACTTTATGCACAACCATTGTGTTCTGCCACCTCATGGTTCTGACTCTCACAGAACTCTCGAGCTTCGCTCTCAAGGTCAGAAGGAATCAGAACCCCTCTGTGGCAGAATACATTGGTTGTGCATAGTTGCCCATCCAGTGTTCTTTATACGTCTGGTAAGCAAGTTAGTCTTCCGGCTTGTGAGGGTGGCTAGCACAGTAAGCTGAAGAAGTGAAGAATAGAGAAAGAGAAGAGAAGAATGATAAAGCAAGTGAGTGGGGGGGATGGTTCATGGTACAACATCGGGATAGTTTAGTGCTTGGTACATGATCCATCTTCTCTGTTTTTGAAAATGGGGAGTGCATTGTGAAGTGAGTATGTTATTGTAAGTAATACATTTTCAGGATGATCTTCCTGCAGCCCTCCAATGTAGGGACTTTTAGTTGTGAGCCAGTATTGTGTAATAGCCTTTTTATCTGCCAGTATTACAGGCAGGTGCAGTTTCAATGTCTGGCCATGGAAAGAGCCTCGGGGGGTGGTGGGTGGCCTGAAGGATTAGAGAAGTAGTGATTGCCCCCGGTCTAGTAAACATGTCCTCTAGCTCTCTGGTTACATCCTGCCAATAGGGAGCAGTAGGGGACAGTGATAACAAATATGTGTGTGTGATTAGCCAGGGAAACCCCACAGTCCCTCCAGGAGGAAGCCCTGCGTGGGCCTGCATACAGTATTTAGCTACAATATCTAGTGTTTGGAAAAATCTATACCTGCACTTCCAGTCAAATTCATGCCAGGTGGTAGCAGAGGTCACCCTGCAAGTGGGGAGTGAGTATTTGTGCCATATCTCCAGTGGATATTGCACTTGGAGTTCATTGTGCCACCTCTATAAAATATGTTCTGTGGATTCTGTTTGGGCTTTAACCAGTTGACTAATAAAGTGATCGGTGGAATTGCCTTCCAGGTGCAGTCACAGGAACTGCACCAGTAGGGGCAGCCTCTATGGGACGCAAGAAAATGAACTACCCTGACACTGGATATATGTGCGAAGTTCTAAATACCAGTAATGATCTATTTGAGGGAGCTGGTAAGTTGTTTGTATTTTTTTTTTTGTAGACTTTGTTTCGCTCCTTACACTGGCTTCCAAGGCATCTCTCCAGTGAACCCATGGGGTTTCATGCCTCCACCACCTGCCTGAACCCTTCCCCAACCTGGAAATCAGGTATGCTGGGACCCCCCCCCTCTCCACCAGGCCCATGAGAGAGACAAGGGACCGTGGAGAGCCGAGTTGGGCTCACCCGGCATTGAGTGTGTGGGCATGGCCATAGAGGCTTCACATTTGTCTCCCCAGGGCCAGGGATTTTCCTTTGTTCCTCCCCTCCCCTTCCCCGATGCAGGACAGCGTGAGACGTGCATGATCCCATCCATGCCTCAGGACAGTTGCCTGTCATCCTCCCCATTACATGATCCCCAGCTGCTGTGCCCCTAGTCTACACTAGGAGCCACTAGCCCTGTTTGACAGCTACTACCTCCCTACCAGGAGAGGATAGCTGTCAAACAGATGCTCAGTCCTTCTCCTCCCTGACTCCGCGTTCACTCCTGAACCCAGGTTGCCAGCGTGGAGCGAGGTGTGGTGTCCAGTGCCTCAACCCTCAGTGCCACTAGGCTGGTCTAGTTGTTTGTACTGTTGCAAAAGGAAGGACTCCCATTGGGTCAATAAGCTGATAAAAAAAAAGGGCCCAACCAACTTCATTGCCACATGGTTAAGTCCATGCAATTTGGGGGATAGGTCTGATCATAGGCTAGTGCCAGTAATTGAAACAGTTGTTCTGGTGCTATAAGCCTAAAGGTTAGGATAGACCACTGTTTGAAAATTTCTGAGGTAAATAGAGTACATTTTGAAGGGGGTTTATATTGAGGTGGATGGCTAAATAGATAGTAATCTAGGTTGAAAAGATCATTTAAGGTGCATTCTATGTGCTTCCGATATGGTTGCTGTGTCCCTCAGCAAGATATACAGTGTACGTATGAAAGCAGCCTGGGCATACCATTTTAAATTGGGGAAGTTCCCCCCCTCTGCGGTCGTGTGGCATGTATAGCAGGGAGAAGCACATTTGAGGTGGTGCCCCTTGCCATATAAAGCGAGAGAAAATTCTGTTCCATGATGTAAAATAAAAGGGAGATGGCATCGGTGGCAGTGTTTGAAAATAACAGAGGAACCAAGTAATGAAATTATGTTGAATGACCTTTATTCTGTGGAAGAAGCCCATAAGTAGTTGGGACCACTTGGGCAGGTCCATAGTGATTTGCTGAGTTAAGGGTTCAAAATTAAGAAGCTTCAAGTATGCAAGATTTGTAGTGAGTTTGATCCCAAGGTAACAGATGGCACCCTTATTCCAGTGGAATGGATATCTGCCCTTTAAAGCCATTGAGGGGGAGAAGTTACATAAGAGAACCTCTGCTTTCTGTGTATTTAATTTGTAGACCCCAATTTCCTGAAGTGGCTGAGCATATCCCAAACTGAGGGGATGGATTCTTTGGGTGAGGTTAAGGTCAGAAGCAGGTCATATGCAAACAAAGAGAGTTTAAAGTCTCACCCTCCCTCTGGTATCCCCGACTCGTGGGGTCTGCTCAGATAGTTATCATTAATGGTTATACGTAGACAGCAAACAATAATGGGGATAAGGAGTGATCTTGATGTGTCCCTCAGCTCAGAGGGGAAAGGGGCTTGTGAGGGTGCCAGGAGTGGCATAGAGTCCTTGCATCATCTGGATCACCTGGTCCAGGATTCCAAAGCCCGATAGGGCAAACCAGAGGAAGGCCCAGTCCACCCTGTCAAATGCCTTCTCCGCACCCAGGCTCAACAGGGTCAAGGGGATCTGCCGAGCCACGGCATGTTCTATCAGCAGACAGTTGCAGCAAACATTATTGTGACCTTGACACCGCCTAATGAACCCCACTTGGTCTTTATCAATCATGTCTGAGAGCAGGGACTCAAGCCCATACTGCCATGAAGAGTTTATAGTCACAAATTTAAATCAATATCGGGAGGTTTGAGGTTGGGTAATGGGGCTCCTTGTCCAGTTTAAGAATGGCAGAAATAACTGCATAGTTTCAGAAAGGTGAGAACTTTAGTGTTCTGACATTTCAAGTTCCAATGCAGGGTGCCCATTTGAGTTGTTACGATCTGACCTTTCACATGCCCAGATGACTTACAGTTTGGATTGGACACTGCCACAATGGTTATACTAGCCTAGTCTTCAGGGTCTTTAACATAAGTCCTCTATTGTCATTTCTAAACTTTTTTCAGTTGCATGCAATTATTTAAATTTCACCAGGCTGCAGTGCAACTCAAAGTGGATCCCCCCATTTTTATCTGGGCCTGAGACATGTGTTGTCCATATAAAGATAAAGAAGACCTGCAGTAGACATAGACGGATCCACAGCAGTTCCATATTGCTAGAAAGTAAAGAAAAAACATGAAGACATGCTAACAGTGGGGTTACAAAATGATAGCTGTTATCACAAGTTTGCTGCTTTGTAATATGGTCTACTTGGAAGAAAGTCTGTTTTATAAAGAGCCTTTCATGCACACTGTTTTCTGAAGTGCTTTACAATCCATGAATATCAGGCCAAATTTAAAGAGCGTCTGTTGTGCTCATAAAAAATATACCCTGTAAATCTTGTACAAACCTTACTCCAGTGTAAGGCAAGTCCTACCGGTACCATAATATGTTTTACAGAAAAAGGAGAGGAAGGGACTGAATTTGGGCTCTGCGGAGTCCACAACACCTTGACATTATTTATTTATTTTATTTATTGAATTTTGGTAACTGGGTAAGTCCACTAAGACAATCATAGTCCCTTTTTCAGGGGCAACCTGGAAATGCTACAAAGTGATGTACAATACAGATTCCAAACATTAAAAGACAAGGAGGCACAAGGCATGTTAAGAAACAAAATGTCACACAAAAACAGTATAAGATAATAGCTATAAACATGGTTGCTAGATACAGTTAATTAAATACCAAGCTAAGACATACACAGGCTAGACTGAATGTATTCAATGGACAGGAACAAGAGACAAAGTACAGAGGAGGCTAAGTATAGAGGATGCTGTCAGGAGGTCTAAACCTCACTTTCAGGTTCTTGGCAATATTGAGAATGCTAGTAATCACAGACATGTTGCATAAGAGTAATAAACTTGTTTATTACTACCAAAAAGGATAAAATCACAGTTGCCCTAAGCAGTTCTTACCAATATGAAACGGGAGCTAGTGCTAAGCGTTCCCTATACCTCGAGGTTTCTTTGTGTCTCTTGGGATCTCCGAGGTACAAGACTAGTGTATCACATGATATACCTATGACAATTACTATGGTTACTGTAAGATAGAAACATTTCTAGTTACAGAGATGAGCCCTATTGGCTAAATTAGAGGAGGCTCCACAGTCCAAGATAACATTATACAATTTTGTAGTAGTCATCAGTCTGTGAACAAAAGAGTTCTTATACAGAGTCTTACATAACTCAGTGTAGTAGTACAAATCACCAAAAGGTGGCAATGCCGACTTACATATCATAATTATTCCAAGGACACAGGTGCCTTGGCATCTTACAAGTAAGAAATACACAGAAAATACATAGGAGAATATATGTATTAACAAGCAAAGTGTATTACAACAATATGCATACATATCCTGACATCTACTCTTGTACGGTAGATGACCTTAGCCCTATATGTTAGTATAACATATGCTTAAGCACTAGTTGTCTACGGTGTACCTCTGAGGGTACCAATTAGGGTGCAGGGACCTCGTGTAACATTCCCCCCTTGTTGCCTCCAAGGGCAACACAGGCAAATCTAGGGAAAGGCCAGACAGCAGTGGTTGTTTACAAACCCAACGCGCAAACTTTGTAAAGGAACTCGAGTTGCTCACGGTGTTGGCGCAGTGTGCGCCGTAGGCAGCAGAGCATAATAATCAAAATGAAGATTAAAAATACTTGTATAATAACAAAACCTTTAAAAGTACGTCATTCATGTCACCATCATTAATCAATGAGAGGATAGCTTCATTGGCCTTGGTCATATTATTGCTGATGTGGATGAGGTGTGTGTCTTTCCTGTCTAAAAGTGATTTTAATGTAAGTGTGAGTGGGTCTATTTATACATTAAAATATGGTAAGTATTCAGACAGTGTGAGCAGATAATCGGGGTTACCATCAATGATGTCTGCATCCATGAGGGGACGGGGTTTATGACGGTATGTCCAATCTCAGTCTTTTGGTGGGTGACAAAACAAAAATTGGGGTTATCAATAACACATGTCACAGATCCATAAGTATAGCTTTTAAAGTTAGTTACCACACAATACTCCCCATCAGAATTATACTGAGAGCGAAGAGTAGGGAGTCTCCACTTTTGCAACTGGACAGGGCAGGTGTAGGCCGTCTTCGAAATTCATGTTGACAGGCGATGAACCTCCTCACAATATGATTGGTAGTGCTTATGCAGAGCCAAAGTCAAATCCAAGAAATCTGTGCCATTCTTGGTGATGTCATCATCCATGGTAAAAGTCCAGTCAATGCTATCTGTAGAATAACCACAAACAGGTTGAATAACATCAAATACATCACATCGGCACAAGTAAATGTATTGCTTCTTCGCACAGCAGTCCGTGTGCGGAGCCACCCAGGGGTCCAGGAAAGGATGGAAAACCAGTAGAGGCGGTAGATCCAGGCATTCTCTGTAGATGTCTTCATCCAAATGCCCAATGGAGTGTACCAGTGCAAGCTTGTCGAACAAGGCTACAGTGGGATCAAAACGTGGTAAAGAAACAGTAAAAGAAACAAACATAGTATCTCTTATGGAACATTTCTTAGTAGCGAAACAAGGACCAGTGTTAGGGTGTCGGGTCACAAACCCCAAGTTCCTAGCTGTGGAGAGAGGAATGGTTAAATTTTGTTGCATACACATAGCAATACAGCCAGGGGTTTTACATCGTGGACAATACCATTTGGAAATGCGTCTGTCATGTATGATATCAGGGATCCTTCCAGATTCTAGATCACGGAAGAGATTGTTGATGGTAGTGATGATATATGAGCCATAGGCAGAGCAAAGGATTTCTCTAGCAATGTATTGTTTATCTGTTTCTTTGTTGTTTTGTTGTATGAGTGCGTTAATCTTGTCTTTTGAATCAGTGAATGCCTTAGCAATGTCATGCATGTTGTATACAGTGTATCTTTCTTCCTGACTAAGGCCATCCACACCATGCAATAAGTTATTTATTTTATTTATTTATTTATTTAGATTTTGGTAACCGGGTGAGCCCACTGAGACCAGAGATCCCTTTTTCAGGGGCGACCTGGAATTAGTTACAGTGAGTACATACATTGGTGACATTGAACAGTAGTCTTAGATGATACAGTTATAATTACAGTGAATACATACATAGGAATTTATATTAGGTGTTATTAGGTGATACATAATAAGGAGTGGGATACATAGGTGCCACAGTAGAGTAGCTTTAGCTGAATAGTTATTTAGTTACAGAGGGTACATACATAGGTATTAATATATAGAGGTTTAGGGTTGTACATGTTAGGGATAGGTATTGAACGTTTGGCACAGAGACAGGAGGTATCACAAGGCTCACGGGTATTAAGACAGATACGCAGTGCCTTTAGCATTTTTTCATAAGGAGTTTCATGGGGAAAACGGATGAGGTTAACCTGGAGGTAGCGGAGGAGTAGGCCCGATCAGGGGCTAACGGTTGCATCCACAGAGACTAAGCTCCAGGAGATATGCTTTGAGGCCTGATTTAAACCCTGGGAGAGAAGGCTTGTCGACTAGACTTGCTGGGAGGTCATTCCATAAGTGGGGAGCAGCATAGTGGAAGGAGCACTTGCCTTGGTTGGTGCGAACACAGGGGATGGCAAGGGGACACCTGGCTGACGATCGAAGGGTTCGGTGCTGGACTTTTGGGGTGAATGGGGTAGTATATTGTTAACCAGGCCAGTGGACAACTTGGCAGAATGAAATTTGATAGCAGCAATGTCTGCTTTATTCCAAATAGACATAGTCGTACCCAAAAAGGCATGTGACAGTACCTGTTGCACCTGTGACATCAAAACTGTCAACTTCACATGTCTTACGTTTATGAGTTTGATCAGGGTTTTCTCCTGAAGTTGCCTCTATGTTCAGTAGAATGGACCCTGGCAATAGGGTCTTGAGTACGAATCTGAAATGCAGCTAAACTATCAAGCAATAATGAACTATAAAATGCCGATGTATTAGTATTGTGACACATACCAAATTCTTTCATATTCCAGTAAGTAAGATTAAACAAAACAGGTATATGCATAAACTGTAAGTTATTAATCAATGAACCTGGGATGGCAGTGGCTGTTAGACCACTACGGGGACCAGGGGGTGTGCTTTGGGCATTCCAAAAGCTGTTTATCAGTGGGTGGTAACACAGAGAGGTACATGGCTGCAGAAGCCATGTGGTGTACAGCACAAAATGTTCGAGCAGAATCCTTAGACAAAGAATTACAGTATGAAGGATCAATTAAGGCAGTAATGTTGTACAAACCAGAATGTCTTAATGCAGTTTGTAATAAGGACAGAGAACCATTTCGGGATAATTTAGCATTGGGCCAACCCTGGAAAATTCCTTTGGACAGTTTGGCCACAGAAACATAGAAACATAGACTTTGACGGCAGATAAGGACCGCTTGGCCCATCTAGTCTGCCCATTTCCCTACCTACAGGATAGGCCGTAGATCCTAGTTAACCAACAGCCTATTTCTTCCTACCCCCCACAAGAATTGCCTTATGTCTGTCCCATGCATTCTTGAATTCTCCCACAGTTTTAGACCCCACAACCTCCTCATGCCCCTGAACCGTCCTCCCTCTATCTTTAAATTGTGTCCCCTTGTTCTTGCAAGTCTCTTTTTCTGAAAGATGCTACCCTCTTGGACTTTGTTGATTCCACTGAGGTACTTAAAAGTTTCTATCATGTCCCCCCTCTCCCTTCTTTCCTCAAGGGTATACATATTAAGCTCCCTTAGTCTCTCCTCATACGGCTTCTCCTGCAGACCCTGCACCATTTTAGTTGCCCTCCTCTGGACTACCTCTATCCTGTCTATGTCCTTGCAGAGATGGGGTCTCCAGAACTGGACACAGTACTCCAGATGGGGTCTCACCAACTGTCTGTACAGAGGGATAACAACTTCCTGTTTTCTGCTGCTGATGCCTCTCCCTATACATCCCAGTATACCCCCAGCCCTCCCTACTGCCTTCTCACATTGCTTGCTAACCTTAAGGTCATCTGATATGATTACCCCCAGGTCCCTTTCATTTTTTGTTGTTGTTACTACCTCCCACCCATTGTGTATTCTTCCCCTGGGTTCTTGTTTCCCAGGTGCATTATTTTGCACTTCTTTGCATTGAATCCTAGCTGCCATACTTCTGACCATTCCTCCAGCCTTGCCAAGTCCCTTTTCATCCTTTCCACGCCTCCTTGTGTATCAACCCTGTTGCAGATCTTTGTGTCATCTGCAAAGGCATATTTTCCTTCCAGTCCCTCTGCAATGTCACTGATGAAGACATTAAAAGGACTGGACCAATACTGAACCCTGCGGTACCCCACTAGTAACCTCTCTTTCTTCAGAGTGGACTCCATTTACAATTACCTTCTGTGTCCTGTTGTGCAGCCAATGTTTTACCCAGGCTACCACTCTGGGCCCCACTCCCAGGCTGGTTAATTTGACTACTAATCTTTTGTGTGGGACTGTGTCAAATGCCTTGCTAAAGTGTAGGTAGGCCATGTCCACAGCCCCTTCCTGGTCTACTACTTTGGTCACCCAGTCAAAGAGATCTATTAGATTCGTCTGACATGACCTTCCTGCTGTGAATCCATGCTGCCTTGGGTCCTGTGCTCCACTGGCCTCTAGGTACTCAACTATTCTTTCCTTCAGAAGTGACTCCATCACTTTCCCTACCACAGAGGTCAGACTGACGGGTCTGTAGTTTCCTGCCTCTGTCTTGGTCCCACTTTTGTGAAGGGGAATCACATCCGCCTTCCTCCAGTCCTCGGGTACCACACCATCCTCCCATGATTTATTAAAAAGAGTAGCCAGTGGTTTCACTAGTTCCTCTCTTAATTGTTTTAGAATTCTGGGTGAATTCCATCAGGACCCATTGCTTTGTCCACCTTCAGTTTTAGGAGTTCTTGCAGAACCTTTCTTCTGTGAAAGGACTGGGATCTGATCCCTATCAAGAGTGCTTCTGTTAATTGGATTAGGCACTTCCCTCCTCTTTGTGAATACTGAGCAGAAATATTCATTCAGTATCCCTGCTTTTTCACTGTCCCCCTCTGCCCACCCACCATTCATTCTATTCAGCCTCACTATCCCTCCCTTTGTCTTTCTACGCTCGCTGATGTACCTATAAAAGGTTTTATCCCCCTTCTTCACTGAGTTGGCTATCTTTTCCTCAGTTTGGGCCTTTGCTATTCTGACTTCCCTCCCTGCTTCCTTCTGCCTTAACTGGTACAGCTCTCTGTCCTGCTCCTTCTGTGTTTCCTTATACTCCGAATGCTATCTTTTTCTTCCTGACTTTCACAGCCACCTCTTTTGAGAACCATAGTGGCTTTTTCTTTCGTTTTGATTTGTTTATTTGCTTCACACAAAGGCTTGTTGCCTCTGTGGTGGCAGTTTGATGATTCCCCATTGTTGCTCCACACCTCCTTCTAGCCTGTTTGCTAGTGCTTTTCTGAGGCACTCTCCCATCTTTCCAAAGTCAGCTCTCCTAAAGTCCAGTGCCCTCACTTTGTATGGCTTGACTCTGTAGCTGAGTTTAACGTGAACCACACTGTTTGATGGTCACTTGTCCCAGATGGCAACCCACTTCAGATCTGAGATCCTCTCACTGTCCCCGCTTGAGAGTATGAGGTCTAAGATTGCTCCTCATGAGTGGGTTCTGAAACTAGCTGTCTAATGCCTGCCACCTGTAGGGCATCAAGAATGGCCCTGCTTCTTGGATGTGGCTGCAGCAAATGTGCTCCAGTTAACATCTGGCATATTCAGGTCTCCCATCAATAGTATCTCCCCTTTCTCTGCCATTCTAAAATGCTTCTATCATATCCTTGTCCATTCCCTCCCCTGACATGGGGTCTGTACACAACCCCTGCGCGGATTGTGGTGTCTCTTTCCAGTCTCCAAGGTGACCCACAGTGCCTCCTCTCCTCCCTGTTTACTCTTTTGTTCAGTTGCTTTTATCCCTTCCTTACATAGAGAGCTACTCCTCCCCCTCTTCTCCCCTGCCTGTCTGTCCTGTAGGTTATGTACCCTGGTATGTTAACATCCCAGTCATGGTTCTCTGTGTACCATGTTTCTGTGACTGCTACGATATCCAGGCATCCCTCTTCCATCAAGGCCACCAGCTCAGGGAGCTTGTTGCCCAGACTACAGGCATTGGTACTCATTACCCTCCATTTCCTGATGGCCTTACTCCCTTTTGCCCCATCCCTGTCCTTCTTGCCTTTGTCACTTTCTCCATTTACCCCTGCTCTTCTCCCTATCGACACCTCTATGTTGGGGTTTGCCGCACTTACTACCGTGATTATTTGGGGGGCTAGGATTTTTCTGCTCCTTTCCAGTGCCTCCCTCCTTGGCTAGTTTAAAAGCTTGCCAATGAAGCATTTAAACCTATCACCTAGGATCCTGGTTCCCCTCCCGGACAGATGCAGCCCATCATGCCAGTATAGGCTTGCATCACTCCAGGTGGATCCCCAGTCCCCAATGAAGCCAATCTCTGAGCTCCACACCAGTTTTCAACCACTGATTGAATCCCATGGTGGAACACCCTAGCCTCTCCTATGCCATAGATGGGCAGCACCTCCGAGAAGGTTACCGCGTGCTACTTGACTAAGGCCCTCCCAATTCCACAAACTCTTCCTGTACTTTCTAATCCTCTTAGCTAGGTCATTTGTCCCTAGGTGGACAATGACATCCAGCTCCCTCCCTGTGCAGCTGCTCCCGCAATCCTGAGGATTGCCCCTGTCCCTCAAGCCATGGCGCCAGGCAGAACTTACCTCCCTCTCCCTTCCTTCCCCAGTTCTACCTTCCTAACAATGGAGTCCCCACCAGGAGTTGTTTCCTCCTGCAGGGTCCTGCCACCTCCTGTGGGTCTCCTCTGTGGAGGTTCCCAGCATCCTCCTTGGTCTCCACTCATGGTGCCCCATAGAGGAACCACACTTTGCCAGAATGGCATAGGAATTGTGGGAGAGGTCAACTGGAGGGATGCACCTCTGTTCCACCACCTCACCCTCCCTGAGCCCACTGTGGTCCAACCACCCTTCTTTCTGGCAACCTCTGAGGCAATGGCAGTGGCACTGGTGGTCCCTGGATGGAAGAGGAGGTCCAAAAATCCTGGTCAACTCCAGCCTGAGATGAGAAACCTCCTCTCAGCCCAGAGAGGTGCCTGCAGACGGACAACACCGCGATCCTCCAGAACGCCTCCCGAAGACTGCTGCTCCACAGCCACTGCACTGCACCACTTCAATCATGTCTTATTTCTGGCTTCTAACTGTTTTCAATCCTTACTTTTCCTCTGTTTTTTCTCTCTCTCCTTACTTTCTGCCTGTGCCCCTTTAAGCTCCTGATTGTCCTGTTCTGAGACAAGAATATCCTATATTTCTCAGTGGGCCACTTACTTGCTCAGAGGCAGACCTCCAGCAGCTAGAGGGGGCCGGAGAGCTACTCCTGCCCTTCTAGGATGGTGGGTCTTTGGTGGTTATGTGATCACTCACTTCCTACTCCCAAACAGGAAGTTCATGTTGTCAGTCAAATCCTGTGCCTATAAAAATAGAACTAGCTTTGGTTGGGGAGGTGGAGGGGAGGGAAGGAGGGCAATATAGTCCCAGCAGAGAAGTCCAGTCACACAGCAGTCCTTTCTCCTGGTGTCTTCTGCCAAGATATTACAGGGAGAATTTGTCCTTGCAATGTGGTTTGCCATTCAATTTGTAGGGTAGATTTATCAGGAGTAACAGCCGAGGCAGTGAGGTAAGCATCGGAACCTTCCTGGACAGTAATCAGACTATCGAGTATATTGATGAATACTCCCTCTGAAGGAGATGCTGGATGATCAAGGTGTGGTAGGAGGTTTGGTACCGTGCCTTGGATGCAGGGGATAACTCCTGAGATGAGGAGATAATGGAACAAGATAGCCATCTTGTCAGTGTATCTGAAAAGCAAAATCAAACATTAGTAAGTTAGTACTATTCCACCCAATGGGGTGAGGAAAAGTAGTTAGGCTCCTTTATACAGTTTCAGCTGGTTTGCATGTAACCATTTGTCAGTCAACTTATTGTTATGCAGGAGTCTAACCTGATAGACTGCCGGACTGAGCTTGTTGACAATAGGGTATGGGCCTTCTCACTTATTGGAGAAGAAATGGGTGGGATGTGCAAATCGGAGTACCATTACCTGATCTCCAATCTGCCAATCCACTTCTTGTGCGTGTTTGTCAAACTGTATTTTGGATTGTTGCTGGGCCTTGCCTATGCAGTTGGCAGCATACAAGTGTGTGTGTATAAGGTCTTTTCTGAGTTTTTCCACATATTGGTCTACAGACACACGGTCTGCATTGGGGGTGTGGGGGTCAAACAACAGGTGTTCAGGTAACCTCATCTGTCTTCTAGTCATCACCTCAAAGGGTGTGAGCTGGGTGGTGGCTGAGAGTGTACCCCTAATTGCCATAAGGAGTAACGGCAGTAGGGAATCCCAGGTTTTGGGATTGTCCTCAATGAATTTGGAAAGCATTTGCTTAATCCGTCTGTTGGCGCTTTCTACTTGACCTGAGGATTGGGGGTGATAAGGTATGTGGAACTTCTGTTGAACTCCAAGGAGTTCGAGGGATTCTTTCATCAACTCACCTGTGAAACTAGTTCCTTTGTCAGAGTCTACCTTGAGAGGTAGGCCCCACCTGGAGAAAATCTGTTCCACCAAGATTTTGGCAGTGGTCTTAGCAGTGCATGTCTTGGTGGGGAAAGCTTCAACCCACTTAGAGAAGAGATCAGTTACTACAAGACCATACTTGTTATTTCTGCTGGTGTTGGTCAGGGGACCAATAAAGTCAATCTGTATGGCATGCCAAGGGCCAGAGTGTCGTTGTGGTAAGAGTTTGGCATTTCACTTGGTAGGGATGGGGTTGTTTTGCGTTCAAATGAGACAATTGTCTATGTACTGTTTAACATCTCTGGTGACACCAGGCCACCAGGCAGTGGTCTTAAGCCTTTGGAGGGTGTTTTCCACTCCCTGGTGTCCACCAATGGGTGTGTCATGCACTTGGTGCAAGAATTCAGACCTGTGGTGTCTGGGGACCACCCACAACTTGGTGGTGGAATCATCTGGTTGGTACCAGTTGAGCTTGTCATCTGGTGACAAGTGTAACTTACCTTCATGCCTCCGATAGGGGTTGTGTGTGGGAAGTTTCTCTTCGGTATTCTTGTCAAGGAATCTGAAGACTTCTTTGAGTTCAGTATCAACATGTTGGGCTGCTGAGAGGTCCGTGGGGGCAAAAGGGTTCAAGTTTCTTCCTGAGTGCTTCAATCTGTACGGCTGCATTGGCCTCTGGATGGTCCATCATCCAGGTGTCCCCACCTCGGGCCCCTTCCTTGGCAAGGGTGTCTGCTTTGTCATTGAAGGCATGATAAGGGTCATGGAGAGAATGAGCTTTGACTTTATATACATAGAGTTTGTGTGCAAATTTTTGTGCCAGTGAATGCATGTACATTACCAATTCCATGTACTTCACTGGGCTGCCATCAGAGGACAGGAAGGAGTTCTTCTGCCAGAAAGGAAGAAATTCTGTAAGAGAACAACAAACCCAGTTAGAGTCTGTAAAAATGATAGCATCCTCGGTCCCATGCTGGATGAACTCGAGGGCACAGGCCACCGCTGCTATCTCTGCATACTGTGATGATGCTACACTGCAGCGCTTAGATACTTTAACAGTGTTCCCATAAGGGTAAAGCACTAGAATGCCCATCCCTGCGATTTGTTCTCCCAGATAGTAGGATGCTGAACCATCAGTAAAGACGCGACACAAAGAGGTGTTGTCAAGTATTTGTGACGTGGCAGGGAGGAAAGGGCCTGGATCTGGAAGATCAGGTGACTGTAGTGTATAGTCATGGGATTCTCCTTGGAAAAGGAGTCCATGAGCCAGCATAGATGGAATTTTTGTTGGGTGTACCTGTATGTCTCTATCCTGGAGAAGAAGTGACCAGTGTGTCAGTCTGGTGTTGAAGACTGACCCATCCTTCACTCTGTCTGAGAGCAGAAAGGTAGTTGGGGTATGGTTGGTACTGATGATCAGTGGAGAGTACCCAATGATATACAGGAAGTGCTTGACAGCCCAGTAGGTGGCCAGAAGGTTCCTTTCACAAAGGCTGTACTTCTGTTCCACTGGGGTCAAGAGCTGTGATGCATATGCAATGGGTCTCAGGTGCCGTGAACCTTCTGGGCCAGTACTGCTGACATTGCAATGTCAGAGGTGGCACATTCCAGATGGAATGGTAGTGCTGGATTGGGGTTGACCAGAGCTGGGGCGGAGGGCCAGGGCCTGCTCCAGTGACGTCACATCCTGGGTGTGTATAGGGCCCCAAGTCCATGGGATGTCCTTTTTGAGTAGCTCATACAGAGGAGCAGCTTTCTGAGCAAAATCACAAATAAAATCTCTCGAATAATTCACCATACCTGGAAACCTTCGAAGAGTTGCCACGCTGGTAGGCAATGGCAAGTCTTGCAATCCCTGCATCTTCTTCCAGGTAGGGCTTCGACCTTGGTCAGTTATTTTCAGACCCAGAAAGAGTACTTCTTTCTGACATAGTTGTGCTTTTGCTGGATTGCATTTCAGGCCTGCTCTCTGGATGAGAGCCAGTAATTCGCCCAAGAGATCCAGATGTTGTTCCTGAGTGGTTGTTGCCAGCAACAGGTCATCCACATATTGCAAGAGACATTGGGGAGTAGATAAACTCTTGAGGGCATCCATCATGTGCAGATGGAACAGGGACGGGCTATTATGGAATCCTTGTGGCAAGCAAGTCCACGTGTACTGTCTTCCTTCAAAGGTGAAGGCAAACTTATATTGACTCTTAAGGGCCAATGGTAATGACCAAAAACCATTGGAATTATCCAGGACACTGAACCATTTCAGGTCCGGGGTCAAGAGTCGTAGCACATCGGGTGCTAATGCCACAGCTGGGGAACAACTGGGGGTGACCTGATTCAGTTTCCTGTAGTCAATAGTAAGTCTCCAGGTGCCTGTGGGTTTTTTCATGGGCCACACTGGGGAGTTAGCAGTGGAAATGCAAATTCTGATTACTCCTTGCTTCAGGAGTGACTTGATTGTTTCTCTAAGAGAAGGCAGGGCCTCAGTTGGAAAAGGGTACTGTCTTTGCCTCTCATGTGCTGGGCCTGGCACTTCGATGACAGTGTGCATTCTGCCACAGTCATGTTTGTTAATTGCAAACACCTCCAGATGTCATTGCAAAATGGGGAGAAGCTTTGGAAAAAGCTCATGATCTTTGAACAAATCTACGACATTACACTCCTTGTCATTGGCAAAGATAGTTGCCACAACGTGTGAATCAGGGATCAAAATGGTATGGTATTGATCCTGAATCTGTATCAGTAACATGTTAGCTAGATCCACCACACAGCTGTGTAGTGCAAGGAAATCAATTCCTATGATACTAGGATGATCATGCATTACCATCAGTTGAAAAGTGTGTGAGGCCTTTAGATGGCCTAGCTCTACTGGTAGGGGTAGAGAACGGTATGCAGATAGCCTAGTACCATCAACTCCTGACATGTTGGTCCTCCATCCAGTGGACCAATGGGATATGTCTGGATGTTCATCATGTAATACAGATATAGCTGCATCTGTATCTAACAAGACTACTAGTAGGCGGCCCCCGACCTCGGCCTCAGTGCAGGGTCTTCCGTTTATATCCAAGACCAGCTTGTTTACAATCTGGACTGGGGCCTGTAATTGTCAATCTGTACTACTGGAAGCATGGAGAGGTTGGGCCTGACTCCTGTGAATCACTTCACCATGCTGCACTGAGCTATATAGGGAGGAGCTTCTGGGTTCAGGCCTGTATGGGCCTGAAGGCCTGCACTCCCAGTATCCCCATGACCTGTTGGGGTCTGGGTCACCGGTTGTACAGCCGCAAGGGCCTGTGCGGGAACAGCGTCTGCTACAGAGCGCACTTGTCCCAGGAGCTCTCGGAATTTCCAATTCTCTTCAGCTATTTCCCTATATGAAGGGCCTGTTCTTTGTTATTGTGGTTTACTTTTACCCTTATGCTTTTTATTCTTATGCCAATTCCGGTTTCCACCCCATTGTTGTTGCTGTTGTGGTTGTTCTGGTGTTAGGTCTGTTGGGGGTGTTGGTTGTCAGCTGGAGGGGCCTGTTGGTGTTGGGCCTGTTGGTATTGGGTCTGCCCTTCCACAGTGTAGTGCGTCGTGGCCTCTGAAGCAGGCTCCACGGTGGCTACCTTCTTGGAACCAGTGCCCAGATCACGGATATAAAGTTGGTAAACTCTCTCGGTTTTCCCAAGGATGGTAGCAAACCTATCTGTATTGGGGTAGGTGGTTGGCTCTACCTTTTCTCGTACTGCAGGAATCATGTTCCAAAGGAACAGGGTCTTATACTCAATAAGATCTACATCCACAGCTTCTTGTGCCAGGTGCTTTCCTGCTTGGTAGGCCATCCAAAGTCTCTGGTGATAAGTCGCTGGACTTTCCTTTGCATTCTGTTTTACAGGGTATGCAAGCATCACTCCTACTACACCTGGGCTGTGAGCAGAAATTAGCTCAGCTGCAACCTCATCAAAGATGGCGTTCCCATCCTGGCGGATGGCATCGGGGAGTTTGTCCCACAAACTAGGATCAATGGTCTGGCGTAGTATTTGGACCTGATATTCTGCAGCAAGGCTAAGCAACTCACATTTAGAACACACCTTTTCTAAGTGACAGCTGAGGTTGTCGGACGGGTTCATCCAACCGATACTGTCAGCTATTTGCTGAAAAGAGTAGGCCATTTGTAGAGGATTACTGGGTCGATCAGGCAGAGGTAAATTGTCTCAGGCGCCGTCTAGTGCGGCCCGATCTGCAGCCTCGGCCGCAGTATGAACAATACCATCCTGAGTGCCAGCCTCCTGCAGAAGCTGCCTAATCTGGTTTTAATAGCCCATTACTTCTCTCCAGGAAGAGGTACATTGCCTATTGCAGTTTCAATCATCGTTTCTATCTCTTGCCTATCTTCCACATTAATAACGGCTATCGGTGGTGCCGTCGGGATCAGGCCTGGGCCTGCTCCCCCCATTATGGGGGCCGCCATGTTGACATCTCCCATGATGGGCATCATGACGTCAATGACGTATGACATGGTGAGGGTGTAGTGGGGACCCGCCATGTTGTGGATGGCTTGGTGGGGTTTCTGAGCCATAGTAGGGGTGTGTCTGGGCATTGTACTGAGAGATGTTGTCAGCTGATACTTCCCCTTCAGATGACGTGTGTAAGGCAGGGGCTACGCCTTCCATCGCCTTAACATGTCCAGCCAGAACCTCCCGCTGATGTTGCAGTTTTGCCATCTTGGTTTTACATTCAGAATGACTCACAGTTGCAACATCCATATCAACCTCATCTTACATTTGCTTCTGCAACACTCTATATGCGGCGCTCGGTTTGCAATTGTCCCTAGTAGCCACTTCTAAGTCATTATGTACCTGGTTCATCTCGTCCTGTAGCTCTCCCATCTCCTCACTCAACTGTGCATTTGCAGCACTTAGCAAATCATTCATATGCAATGCCTGTCCCTTATCCTGTCTCAAACTTTTACACTCCTGCTTCAACATACAAAGTTCCTGTTCTCTAGCTTGAGCTGAATGATGCAAAAGTGAATCTTTTTCATTCCGCAGAGTTTGGAGTTTAGACTCCAAGTTCTGCTGCAGTCTACTCTAACACATTCCGTTTCCTACAAACCCATCTGTTGCTTGAGAGAGATGAAATTTGCAGATCTAGGGTTCGAAACCTCGCTTCAGAGGCTTCCAAAGCAGCATAGAGAGCCGCGACCATCAACTCTTTAGCCTGTTGCTTATTGGTTGATTGTCTCGTCTCTGTGTACTGGGTTGAAATCCCCAGTATAGGGTTTTCAAATTGACTTGCGTCCCGCGTGAAGTTAGCACATCCTCCATGGGAGGCAAGGAAGTTCGAGACATCAAGTCTCAGTTCTGCACAGATATTTGATACGGTGGCCATTGTGTGGGAGGGAACAAAAAAATCAAACTGTGAAAAAGACGCCGTGCTATGTATCGATCCACAGCAGGAGCACTTTATACACAGTCGGGCTACTGTAAAAGTTGTAGGCTTACAATTCAAAACTGTAATGGAGTGAGTTGAGTCGGCGTCGACCACACCCAAAAGGATGACAGCCAGACTTTGTAAGTGACTACAGACTGGTTTTAAAACAGGAGAGGTGATACAGGAATGTACACCTACTGTCCCCATGGGAAAGGGAAAAGTTATAGCAACAAGTGAAAACTTACAAACACCAAATTTCGCCTGCACGCGGTCGCCAATTGTCAGGAGGTCTAAACCTCACTTTCAGGTTCTTGGCAATATTGAGAATGCAAGTAATCACAGACACATTGCATAAGAGTAATAAACTTGTTTATTACTACCAAAAAGGATAAAATCACAGTTGCCCTAAGCAGTTCTTACCAATACGAACTGGGAGCTAGTGCTAAGCGTTCCCTATACCTCGAGGTTTCTTTGTGTCTCTTGGGATCTCCGAGGTACAAGACTAGTGTATCACATTATATACCTGTGATAATTACTATGGTTACTATAAGATAGAAACATTTCTAGTTACAGAGATGAGCCTTATTGGCTAAATTAGAGGAGGCTCCACGTCCAAGATAACATTATACAATTTTGTAGTAGTCATCAGTTTGTGAACAAAAGAGTTCTTATACAGAGTCTTACATAACTCAGTGTAGTAGTACAAATCACCAAAAGGTGGCAATGCTGACTTACATATCATAATTATTCAAGGACACAGGTGCCTTGGCATCTTATAAGAAATACACAGAAAATACATAGAAGAATATATGTATTAGCAAGCAAAGTGTATTACAACAATATGCGCACATATCCTGACATCTACTCTTGTACAGTAGATGTCCTTAGCCCTATATGTTAGTATAACATATGCTTAAGTACTAGCTGTCTACGGTGTACCTCTGAGGGTACCAGTTAGGGTGCAGGGACCTCATGTAACAATGCGGAGGGGGAGTTGAGGATGGTTAAAGCAGCAGTCAGTGGAAACAGGAGCAGGATGCTGAGGAGGAGAGAGTGGAATAAAGCTTAATTTGGAACTCAGGAAGAGAGTAGCAGGATAGTACAGAAGGAGGGAGGGAGTTCCAGTCTGATACCACGGCATATGAGAATGCCTTGTTGGCAGAAGCGAGACAGAGATCGGGCTTGACAAGGAGGGGGAAGAGAGGCCGATCTAAGGGCACAAGGAGGTTGTCTGAAGTGGACAGTGTCACTGAGGCAGGGAGGAGTACATTTGTGGACCAACCTGTGCAAGAAACAAAGTGCCAAATACCGCAGCTTAGATTCATATGGTAGCCAGTCTAGGGAAGTGAGGATGTCACAGTAGTGGTGACGGGCATTGACTCCCAGTGCGAATCTACCCACCCTATGATAGACCTGAGCTGGGAGGGAGAGGGTGGAGGTACTGGTAAATAGAAGTAAAGGAGTGCCATAGGTTAGGACTGGGAGAAGGGATGAGGAGGCGATCGTAAAGCATGAGGCAGAGGTAAGGAAGGAACGAATGCGATAAAGAAGTCCTAACTTTCGATTCAAGGTTCTAACCAGGATGGAGATGTGATCATTAAAGGAGAGTGAGATATTCAGAGTGATACCCAGATAGTTAAAGCTGTGAACAGATTTCAGGGCATCACCGTTGGAGGAAGTAATACTGAGGAGGGGAAGGGGAGTACTAGGGCAGGAGGGAAGGTGAGAAAAAAGTATGCTTTTTTTTTTTCGTATTGAGTTCAAGCTGATTAAGTAAGAACCAATTTTCCAGAGACAGGAAGTCAGCAGCAAGATTACTATTTATCTGTTTACTGTCAGGCGAGAAGCAATAAATAATAGCACCGTCCGCATAGAGGCATACAGACGCACCACCACAGTTGCTGGGTAAATTAATAAATAGGGAATAAGATTGGGTGCAGGATTGAGCCCTGTGGCACCCTGTGTGATATAGGCCTAAGGCTAAAGAGAGAATCAGCCCTCTTAACCCTCTGAGAGCGGCATGATAGATAGATGTGGATCCATTCAAGTGCTGTGGGATCAAGACCGAGAATATGCAGCTGCCGAAGCAGGAGACCATGGTTCACCAGATCAAACACTTTAGTAAGGTCAACAAAGATGGCACCCATGTAAGAACTGTGATCCAGAGCTTGGAGAATGTCTGAGGTTACTTTTATCAAGGCTGTGAGGATATTGTAATTCTGTCTGGATCCACAGTGGTAGAGGGATAGTAGATTGTGGTGTTCCAGATAATTTTGAAGTTGGTTATGGACTATGCATTTCTGGATTTAAGCCAGGGGGCAGAGGATAGATATGGGCTGATAATTCTTGGCTACGGTATTGGGCACTCCCTTATGCACCGGCACAACTACCACTACTTTCCACTTCTCGGGGACTGAGCAGGATAGGAAGGACTAGTTAAAGAGGTCACAGACTGGGCAAGCAAGGGCTGGAGCGCCTAGCTTGAGGAACTTGGGTTCTAGGGTGTCGTAGCCAGGTGAACTCTTGGCTTTTTGGTTAGCAAGAAGCCTCTGAACCTCCTTGTGGGAGGAAAGCTTCAGGTGAAAAGAGGGCCTGGCCTCCTTATAGCCAGAGGTGGAAGGGGTTGTGGGGGTGAGGCCAAATTGTGAAAGAGCGAGGTGTACCTATCAAAGTCAGTGAAAAACTCATTGAAGCTAGTTGCAGTTGAGAGGGGGTCCATGTGGGAGGTGCTTTGGGCAGTGAGGGAGCTCAGGAGTTCAGCAGCCTTTCTGTTGAATAAGGAGTTGACCTGTCTCGAGAAGGATTTGGGGTTACCTAGGTGTTCAGTTTGGTTTGTTTTAGAATGATGTCACTTGGCTTTATTTAGGGAGTGTGTGCACTATTTCTAAGTTGCCTATACAGCTGCCAGTCCGAGGGGAGGCCACTTTTCTTGTAGGAACACCGGTCATGGTTACGGGAGGACATAAGCATCCTGATGTCCTTATTAAGCCATGGGGCCTTGACAACTTTGGACCTGCATTTTTTTCAAGTGAGCATGATTATCAATGAGTTTGGTAAGTGTGGAGATGAAATAATCCAGACCTTGGTTTATGTCAGGGAGAGTTTTAATAGAGTTCCCGTCTGCACTGTTGATAGTTGATGAAGTCATCAGTGTCCAATTTGGACATATCTCGAACAAGGGAGATCCTGGGAGGAGGGTTGGGGCAGTTATTCTTCCAAATACAGTAGGTGGGAGAGTGATCGCTTATGCAATCAGACAGTACACCCACTGCTTTAATCTTTAGTGGGCAGTTGGTGACCACCTAATGTAGCAGAGAGTGTTTACTCGCATTGGTATTGATGTGCGTAGGGTCCTGGATGAGCTATGACAGGTTAAGGTCTGCGAGGGAGGAGCACAGTTTGTTAGTGGCAGGGTTAAGCCAGTCTGTATTAAAGTCACTACAAAGTATAAGGCTGTGACGAGGAAGATTGCCAAGGGAGGTTAGTAGGGAAGGGAGGCTAGCAGAAGCATTAGAGGGTGGCAGGTAAACACCCCCAATGACTATTTTTTTTGATGTCACCCAGGGTCAGCAAGCAGTATAAGGATTCCACACCTGGAGAACTAGGCGCAGGCTCAGGTAGTTCAATGACATTCAAGTCAGAACGAGTGTAGATGAGAATTCCGCCACACCTTGCCTGTCTTTCCAGAAGCAGTTAAAGCCCAGTAGAGCCACTTCATGTTGTTTTACTGCAGGCTTAAGCCATGATTCAGTGATGCAAAGGATGTTGGGTACCATTTGAGAAATCCAGGCTTCTAGTTCGACCATTTTAGGGTGAAGGCTACGTATATTATATTACGTATATTATATTGTATTACGTGGATATTCATCTCCATTGATTTCCATAGTAGCCCTGTCATAATGGAATACTTAACCAATGAGAGAGCAGCTTCAACAATGCTTGATGACACAATAGAGGCCACATGCTGCATTCAAACCAAGATAGTTGAATTTAGCAGGTGGTACAGTCTTCATATAATAGGCTCATTTAATAATTCAGGTCACCTAGCATTTGGATAATCCTTGGTCCATACCTAGGTGAGTAACTTCATGAGATTGTGTTACGTTGTCAGAAGACTCTGAACAACCCAAAGATGCCCCTTTGCAAAATGGGTAGGGATGGGCCAGCCCGGTGGCACTGAGGGTTGAGGCACTGGACACCACATCTCGCATCGTATTGGCAATCTGGGTACTAGAACAAACTCGGCTCTTCGGGGTGCCAGCACGGGGGGAGAGGCAGAACAGGATTGAGCACCTATGGCAGCTCCCCTCTCCTCTCCTCTCCTCTCCTCTCCTCTCCTGGGGAGGTTGTCAACCCCCCCATAGTTCCACTGCCACCAGGTGGAGGTCCAGTGGCAGTGCAGGCGGGAGGGGGTGGCAAGTCGGGAGGGTGTCTCGGAACGCGGTGCACACATGCCTCCACACTCATGTGTCTGGGACTGGGGCAGGGGAAAACAGGAAAAAACACATAAAATACGTACTGAAAATAAAATGGGTAGGGAAATAGCTGCATCCTGATTGGTAAATAGCTATGCATTGTGAGACCACTACCAATGGTTATAAAAGTGCAAGCAAACACAGCAGCCTTGAGCCACTGGTTCTGCTAGAAAAGCATAGCTCCCCAGACCCTCTGCACTCAGAGCCCTCCTGGGCTACTGGACCTGCTGCCACTCATCTGTTCCAGTGGACTGCAGACACCGCGCCTTTCTGAGAACCATCCCTGGGGTGAGAGCCATGGGTCCCACCTGTTTCCTGGGCTAGACCGCGCTTGCCCCTGAAAGCCGCTAGATCGAATGCCTACCCCTGCAAAAGCAGGAAACCTAAGCTGCCAAACAAGCCTTCCTCCATGGATTGCAGCCTTGAGCCACCCCACTGGTTCGGCTAGAAAAGCGTAGCTCCCCAGACCCTCTGTGCTCAGAGCCCTCCTGGGCTACTGGACCTGCAACCGCTTACCCGCTCCAGCGGACCAGAGACACCATGCCTTTCTGAGGACCATCCCTGGGGTGAGAGCCACAGATCCTGCCTGTTTCCCAAGCTGGACTGTGCTCACCCCTGAAAGCCGATGGACCGAATGCTTTCCCCGAAGAAGCCAGAAACCTAAGCCGTGAACAAGCCTTCCTCCATGGATTGCAGCCTTGAGCCACCCCGCTGGTTCGGCTAGAAAAGCATAGCTCCCCAGACCCTATGCACTCAGAGCCCTCCTGGGATACTAGACCTGCTGCTGCTCATCTGTTCTAGTGGACCGGAGACACTGCGCCTTTCTGAGGAACATCCTTGGGGCAAGAGCCATGGGTCCCACCTGTTTCCCAGGTCGGACCGTGCTCACAGCTGAAAGTCGCTAGACTGAACATCTGCCCTGCAGAAGCCAGAAACCTAAGCCGCCAAACAAGCCTTCCTCTACAGACTGCAGCCTTGAGCCACCCCACTGGTTCAGCAAAAAAAGTGCAGCTCCCCAGACCCTCTGCACTCAGAGCCCTCCTGGGCTACTGGACCTGCCACTGCTCGTCCACTCCAGCAGACCGGAGACACCATGCCTTTCTGAGGACTATCCCTGGGGTGAGAGCCACAGGTCCTGCCTGTTTCACAGGCCAGACTGCGCTCACCCCCGAACACCTGCCCCCACAGAAGCTGGAAATCTAAGCTGTCGAACAAGGCTTCCTCCATAGACTGCAGCCTTGAGCCACCCCACTGGTTAGGCTAGAAAAGTGTAGCTCCCCAGACCCTCTGCACTCAGAGCCCTCCTGGGCTACTGGATTTGCCACTGCTCATCCACTCCAGTGGACCGGAGACACCACGCCTTTCTAAGGACCATCCCTGGGGCAAGAACCATGGGTCCCGTCTGTTTCCTGGGCCGGACCGCGCTCACCCCTGAATGCCGCTAGATTGAATGCCTGCCCCCATAGAAGCAGGAAACCTAAGCTGCCGAACAAGCCTTCCTCCACGGATTGCAGCCTTGAGCCACCCCGCTGGTTTGGCTAGAAAAGCATAGCTCCCCATGTACGTTCTGCGCCAACAGTGCCTCCCAGCCAACAAAGTATTTTGAACTTTTGGCGTCTGACTGCTAATTGGTCTAAGCTGCCAGGGACTCCCTGGGATTGGCTGGAGCTTTGTGCTTCAGCTCCCTGCATATGTTTCTTAATCATTGTAGGCACCTTTGCCCCTTGCAAAAGCCGTAAAATTTTTAGAATTATTTAAGTCTATTTTTAAATTGAATACTGCCTAGCTTTATCTCTCTAGATAGCACCAATTATACCGCTCAGTCCTAGGCAGTTTTAGAGTTGAATTGCTTACAGCCTACCTAAACTAAGATTTTAAACTAAGACTCTTAAAGAAAAATGAGTGACTACAGCACTCTTACTGCTTTGTAAAACTAAGATTTAGTGTTAAGTCCTCCTCTCGCTCATTCTCTTCTACCTATCTGTGCCATCTGACTCTCCTCCTATTCTCCTGAGTTACGTCGTTCCCTGACACCTTCGCCCTTGCTTTTGTCTCTCCTGTAAACTCTCCCCTAGTTCATCTGTACTTAATCTCCCCTCCTCTCTCCCCAGACCCTCCATGCTCAGAGCCCTTCTGCTGCTGAACAAGCCTTCCTCCACGGATTGCAGCCTTGAGCCACCCCGCTGGTTCAGCTAGAAAAGCGTAGCTCCCCAGACCCTCTGCGCTCAGAGCCCTCTTGGGCTACTGGACCTTCCGCTGCTCATCCGCTCCAGTGGGCCAGAGACACCGCGCCTTTCTGAGGACTATCCCTGGGGCGAGAGCCATGGGTCCTGCCTGTTTCCCAGGCCAGATTGCACTCACCGAACACCTGCCCCCGCAGAAGCCAGAAACCTAAGCCACCGAACAAGCTTTCCTCCATGGATTGCAGCCTTGAGCCACCCCACTGGTTCGGCTAGAAGAGCATAGATCCTGCCGGCTCTTCACACCAGCTCCCCACCCTTCCCCCACCTCATCCACCCTGGGTGGACCTTTTCTTATATAGACAAGTCTCATGGTCAGATGACTAAGTGCTCGATTTTCCATTGGTCCCTTATCATCCATGACCATCGGGGGCTCCTAATTGCTCTCCAGCCAATGTTCAAACCAATTGCATCTACCTTGTGCTACACTTGCTTGAACCCCACCTTAGGCTATAAGCTCTCGATATACCGCTTTCAAAAATCTTTCTGTGTTACCATATTGGACTACTCCACGAACTGTTACGCTGTCCTGGGGCACACTAACTCTGTGCTATAGGGACTTGGTCATCATGGGTAGCCAAACACACCCTGTCCTCATATACTTAGTGGCCCTGCTGCTCTACCTAGCTGTAAACAGATCCGATAAGGAAAACATGGGTCAACATACCTCCACATCATCTTTAGACGATTACCAGTTCTCTAATCTCCTTCAACTTAAGGATACGCTGATGGACCTAACTCCACTTCTAATAAAAAAAGGCTTAATCTACCTAACTGCCGATAATACTAAAAAAATGCCTTGGAAATCGATTTTTCCTCACCCCTTTTTTCCACTGGAAGCTATGGTACCTGCTGCTCCTGGCCATCCTCCTATCTAGCGACACAGAATTAAACCCTGGACTGTTCCATAATCTCTCACATTCAGATCCACTACTAAGCAGCACAAAAATATCTCCTTATCACACACCACAATATGATAAGCCTTGAGCACAACCTGGCTGAGCTTGAGGCCTGGACATCCCTGTACAAACCTGACTTATTGTGCCTATCCAAAACATGGCTCAAACCCACTGTCCCTGACTCGCGATTCTCTATCCCCTTATACAACCTCCTCAGGAAGGACAGACTACACTCCAAAAGAGGTGGTGGTGTGGCTATCTATTTTAAGGATCACCTGCACCTCACCATACTGGCTGCTGATCCCATAATACACCGCGAATCGATGCATGCCCTCCTTATTTTTGGGGCCAAAAAACTGCATATCATATGTGCCTATAACCCTCCAAACAGTGGCTACCCCGGCTTGGATGAGCTGCTTAACCAGACGTCATTACTCTCAAGCAAAAACTAAGTGATCATCATAGGCAATATGAACATGAACTGGCTAGGAAACAACCAGGCCACTTCGCTATCAAAAACTCAGGTCATAACCTGCACCAGATAATCACCCAGCCAACCAGGACTGCCTCTCGCTCTAATATAAGCTCACTTATAGACTGGGCACTAACAGGACCGAGCATATCCACGCTGCAGGCACTCTTGAAGATGCTATTGCTGACCACTCCCCTATCTACTGCATTTGGGGGTCTTCTGCCTCCCCCAGAAAAACCACGTTTCGTCACCTTCTGAAACTACGCCAACCTGGATCCCCAAAAATTCCTAGATGACGTGGCCAACATAAACTGGTATGGTCTCTACAATACTCATGATGTGCAGACTGCCCTTGACATTTTCATCGCTGAATTCCTCGCCATACAGGATCACCAATCCCCTCTCATAACCCGCCAGACAAAGGGGAAACATACAACATGGCTGAAAAAGGACCTACTTGCCAAACTAAAAGGGAGAGACAGGAGCTGGAACAATTTCAAGTACTCTGGTCAGCAGTGGCGGCTCTACACCAGGGCCTGCCAGGGCACGTGCCCCGGTAAAGAAATGCTGTGCCCCAGTTGGTGCCCCATATGCTGCAGAGCTTCCCCCATAGTAGCAATATATCAGTGCCCTTGCTGCCATTGGTTGTGCCCCAGCTGTGCCCTGGTAACCATTTGTGGCTAGAGCCGCTACTGCTGGTCAGCAAGAAGACTATGGCACCTACAGGAGACTAAGTAATACTTACAAAAAGGAAATAAGGACCGCAAAGAGCTCCTACTGCAAACCCTTACTGAATAATGCTTCAGGAGACCCCAAAAAGTTCTGGTCACACATTAAAACATTCCTGGGATCCTCTCACTCCTCCACTCCAAATGACATGGTATTAAATGGTATCCACTACAACAACCCCCAGACAACTGCAAACGTCTTCAGCAAAGAATTCTCAGACCTAACCAGCTACACTTCCTCCTTCCCTCCCCCACTTAGTGTGGGTCTCTCGGATTGTTCCTGTAAGGCCTCTATTACCCCCTCCTTTCACTTCAAGGCTGTCACTAGAAGGAAGGTAACAAAACTTCTTAGATCGATATCAGATAGCACTGCCACAGGCTCTGATAGCCACACACCCAAACTTCTAAAACTAGCAGCTCCACTCATTGCCACTCCGCTGGCCAGAATTTTTACCCTCTCCCTATACCAAAGTAGCATCCCTGACATCTGGAAGATAGTGAGGGTGACACCTGTGTTTAAGAAAGGTGACCAAAAGGACCCATCCAATTACAGACCCATAGCCATTCCTATCAGCAAAATTCTTGAAAAACTAGTAGCCACACAAACCATCAAATTCCTTCTTAGAAACAACCTCTTATCTAATGCCCAGCATGGCTTTTGCAAAGGACATAGTATAACCACTGCCTTACTCAAATTCACAACTGATACCATCTCTGCTATGGACACAGGTCTACTAACTGGGGCTGTCTTCATAGATAAGACAAAAGCTTTTGACCTGGTGGACCACTCCCTTCCCCTCCACACCCTAAAAACCATAGGATTTGCATCGAATGTAGTCAGCTGGTTCTGTAGTTACCTATCTAACAGAATCCAAGTTGTGAAGATCGACTCAACCTACTCGGATCAAGCTACTGTTAATATTGGTGTACCCCAAGGCTCCATTCTGGGGCCACTACTATTCTCGATATTTATAAATAATATTTTCTCCAACCTCTCCTCCACTCCAGTCCTGCTCTATGCCAACGACATAGTCTTGTACACCAGTGCTAAGCATATAAATGACATCAATCTACAACTATCCTCAGATTTCCAACACACTCAGACTTGGCTATCGTGCAACAAACTCACTCTAAACGAAGTTAAAACCCAATCTATGCTATATGGATCCATTGCTAGGCTCAAATCAAGCCAACATAACTTTTGATTCTCCTTCCTTAATGGCTCACACACTGGCACTGTGACCTCTTTTAAATATCTAGGGGTAACCTTGGACCAATCCCTAAGCTTTGACCAACACATACAGATAACCTGCAAATCTGTTAACTCCAAACTTGGCATTGCATACCGGACCAGCTATGCCCTAACACCATCAGCTAGACTGGCCATTGCCCAGGGTATTCTCCTGCCTACCCTGACCTATGGGGTGACTACATATGCTGCTTCCTCAAAATTGCACCTCCATAAATGAGATGTAACCTACAACAATATATGTAGGTACGTCTCATCGTCTCCTAGGCTGAAACACCATTGACTCCTTTACTCAGGTTAAATTGGCTATCTCCCAGTGCCACCAAATCTCACTCCCTCTGCTCCACTATTGACAGCATTATAAGAACTCAGACCCCCCCCCAACACTACCTGAGATGCTCACCCATCAGTCCTCCAGCTATGGCCTGTGCTTGTTTGATAAATCTCTCCTTAGTGTGCCAAAATGTAAATTGACCAAGGGTGCCAGTGCTTTTGCCCTCCATGCCCCCCTACAGTGGAACTCCCTACCACTCGATGTCTGCCTAGCACCCTTGCACCATGCCTTTAAAAAAGCGCTCTGCCGTTATCTCATCTTACCAGTCAGTGCTCTTGTTTCAAGCCCCCATAGTATATGGCTTGCCTCCTGTTGCTCTTACCTGCCTACTCTCGATTGCCTTCCCCTTGCACTTTTATATTACCTGTCCCTTGTCACTCTGACCTGTTCTTCTTGGCTGTTTTCCCCTCATGGGGTTTACTTGCTACTTGTCCCTGCATCCTTGACCTGACTTCTGACCATCGCCATATGGATTTTCTGTCTGACTATACTACCTCCCATTTGCCTTCTGCTAGAGGTATAGGATCTCCTCACAATATATGATTTTGTTAGCTATGTTATCCTACCTGTTTTCTAGCTCTGCACCTTTACTGGTGACTAAAATTAAAATATCATTCTGTACCCTACCCTAAACTCTGTACTTTACTCATATTGTTTGCACATGGGCCGAGATATTCAGAGCACTTGTGCATGGCGTAACTGAGTTGTGCCGGCGCAAGTCCAAAGATGCGCCACTGAGTGATAGTCAAAGGGAGCCACGGTGCAGTGCAAATCCCATTGCGCCAATGTGCAACCATAATGTATGCAGCGCAAGTGCAGGGGGTGTTCCCATGAATAAGTGGTGTACTGGCATATTCAACCATAGAGCAAGGCACAAGTCTGGAGCAAACCCCAAGTTGCGCCAGGCAGACTTGAGCCAATAAATATAGGTACAAACACACAGACAGCAGATGCACAACAGTGTGCACAGAAAGAGAGGGAGTGTGAGAGAGAGAGAGAGAGAGAGAGAGACAGACAGAGAGAGAGAGAGAGAGAGAGAGAGGAGAGAGACACACACACACACACACACACACACACACACACACACACACAGATCAACAGACGGACTGACAGAGTGAGAGGCACCCAGGGAGACACCCAGTGACTGAGTGATGGAGAGTGGCCCATTCATAATGGACGCGGTAATGAGGCATATGAAGAGGCAAGAGGAACAGCAGCATGGCCGATAAAGGGCCCAGCAGCAATATTTCTGACACAGGTGGTACCATGCCAGGATAACGTATGAGAACTTCAGTGACACAGAGATAGTGGGCCAGTAGTGCCTGAAAAGGGCAGTTCTGAGACAGCTCTGTGAGCTGTGCAATGACGAGATGCAGGCACCCACCAGACGTAGCCATGTCATGGCAGTGGAGACTAAGGTGACCGCTATGATGTGCCTGCTTGCCATGGGCACCTTCCAAAGACCAATGGGTGATACCACGGGCATCACCCAGTTGGCCACTCCCCGTCTCCTCACCCAGTTCCTCAACATTCTGCTGCCACATGCTTCCGAGTACATACATTTCCCCAGCACACAGGCAGAGCGTACAGCAAACATGCAGGAGTTTGCATGACCAAGCTCCACAGGGGGATGGGACAGAACAAGAGAAAATCCCCGGCGTGCCTGATAGGCAATGGCAGGTCCAGTGGTCGGTCCCCATGTCCAATGCCGGGCCTCCCACCTCCATGGGGGGGGCACTCCCTCCACTCCCTGGTTGCCCCACTAGATTGTAGATAGAGCACCAGAGGAGTCGGTGGTCCTGCCCCATGGGGACTCAGAGCCAGGGGGTCGGGTGGCCAGGTGGTGTGGAAGGGGAGGTGGAATCGGGGGGATTCAGGTGGACGGATAAGACCATACCGAGTGCCCTACTTATTTTTATACAGATAAAAACACACATTTCAGCTGAAGCTTATTTTCAAGTGCATTCCTGTGTTACAATATTACATTTCCTCATGTTATATACAACTGACAATGCATGATCCACATAGAATAAAGTATGGGGTGGTGTGTGTAACGAGAAGTTTACGCACACCCGAGGGGTTAGATGCTACATAAACCACGAGAGCGCAGCTCAAGGGGTTTATGAAAAGCATCTAACCCTGAGGGTGTGTGTAAACTTCAAGTTTAAACACACCACCCCATATTTTATTTTATATAATTGCTGAGCTTCCCTTTTTTCGCCTCAGCAATTATATAAAATAAAAACCTTTGCTGTGCCACGTTATCTGGTTAAGTTACAGCGCTCTGTCCAAAGTCGCATTTCTTACTTAAAAGTTTTTGTGGTTCTTCTTGTGGCCAGCTGAAAAAAGTTGCTCTGGTACCAGATTTTATTTTAAAAACTTACCGCCGAGTCCAAGTGGCAGTTCCCCAAGCGGTTCAGTGTGTTGCTTAGCGGGTCAGCAAGAATGGGACAGCAGTCAGGAAGTGAGGCATGCGCAGAGTGTGGGAAACTGGTCGTTTGCCAGGAGTGCCACTGATGAAAAGAACTATACAGCGGATCAGACAGGTTGAGCGTTGCTGTCCTGTCACTCCTGCTTCTGTGCAGGAACTGGAGATCCCATTAGAATTTAAAAAACTTGTTCTGGAGAAACATCCCTCCTATATGATAGTGGCAAGGAAAAGGATCGCTTCCTTGTGTTTGCCACGGAAGGTACTCTTAAAATGTTCCAGGAGTACAGCCAATGGATGTTAGATGGCACTTTTAAATCATGCCCCTTGTTATTTCAACAGCTGTACACAATTCATTGTATTAAATCCAGAGAGGTTGTAACAACATTGGATGTGCTTATGTCGACAAGAAGTTCAGCAGCATACTCTAGGCTATATGAATTACTACAAGAAATGTGGCCCAACTTGAACCCAGAGCCTGCTTTAATGGACTTTGAAAGGGCTGCATGGCTTGCATTTAGTGCCTGTTTTCCAAATGCCGAGATACATGGCTGTTTTTTCCATTTTGCTCAGGCCATTTGGCGGAGGATACAGAAGCTCCCATTGATGCTAGAGAAGTACACAGAAGATCCAGATTTTGCCCTAAATCTACGCATGTTGTCGTCATTGGCTTTTGTCCCTACAGACAACGTGGTTACAACATTTGAAGAGTTGAAGAGGTGGGAGTTTTTCAGTGTTAGTGCTAAACTTATAACGCCCCTAATTAAGTACTTTGAAAGTACATGGATCGGACAACGAAGGGGCAGGACTGGTAGACGAAGTGCATTATTCCCCCCACACCAGTGGAATTGTTACATGGCAACAACACAGGGAATGGCTCGTACAAATAATGCTGTGGAGGGGTGGCATTGGAGGTTTAATAACCGTCTAGGTGCTTGTCACCCAACTATTTGGAGTTTCATTCTGTGCCTGAAAGAAGAACAACAGCTTACTGAGATGAAGCTGGAACAAATGGTTTCAGGAGCCAGTACAAGTTCCAGAAAAAAAAAGTACAAAAACATGAATGAAAGAGTTGTTTCAATTGTGAAAGAATATTCACTTAGAAGCAGATATGAATACCTGCGAGGGCTGGCATACAATTTTCAGTTTCAGGTATAAGCGAGCTGTGTAAAAGCAAGTACTGGGAAAGGAGGCCCTATTACAATTATTGCACTATCGGTGGAGGATTCAACAAAGTAAACCAAGTCACCCAGACTTGTTTTTGTTTAAACTCTAGATGTCGCTGTTTGGACGCGTTGGTGTTGTTAGGGGCTTTTAATGTGTTTATTGCTGTTGTTCGTAGCAAGTTAGTAGTAGTTAATGATGTGGATTTTATTGGTAAAAGGATCGCAAGCTGTGGTTTTATTGCTTGAAGGATGGCAAGAGAATCACAAGCGGTGGCACTATTTCAGTCGGTTTTATTACTTGAAGGATGGCAAGAGGATCACAAGCGGTGGCACTATTTCAGTCGGTTTTATTGCTTGAAGGATGGCAAGAGGATCACAAGTGGTGGCGCTATTTCAGTCGGTTTTATTGCTTGAAGGATGTGGCGGTGGCGCTTATTTCAGTCGGTTTATTGCTGAAGGATGGCAAGCGGTGGCGTTATTTCAGTCGGTTTTATTGCTTGAAGGATGGCAAGCGGTGGCGCTATTTCAGTCGGTTTTATTGCTTGAAGGATGGCTAGCGGTGGCGCTATTTCAGTCGGTTTTATTGCTTGAAGGATGGCAAGCGGTGGCGCTATTTCAGTCGCTTATATAGTTATGAAGATGGCAAGCAGTGGCATTATTTCAGCATGTTAGCTATTATTACTGTAGCTGAATTTGAGAGTCACGGATTTGCCAGCGCTGTTGTTGCGGTCACTTTTTTTTTATTCGCTCATATCACGGGTTACCTGTTTGCCATAATAAACACTCCTTTATTATGGCAAATTATGCCACAGTTTCCCTCTGGGAAAAAAGGGAGACCATTAATTATATAACGTTTCTGCGCATCTACCAGCTACAAGCAATTGCACATTTGTGCCACTTCCTGTCAAATTGCTGATTTAAACTGTCCCAGAGAGGTTTTATTTCTTGTTTCCGGAGCTGAGTTTATACCATGGTCTTGATGCAGTAAAGGACATTAGCATCTGTCCAAAATTAGTTTTTATTCTTGGTACACACAATTCTTTATGACTAGATGTCACAAATTGCAAGGTTTAGAATGATTCTGTTCCACTTGTAGTAGATGATGCAGTGTGTAGCTGTTTACAGTGTGAATAATTTTATGTGTCATCATCATCACCCATTTCCTCACTCTTCTGACTCCAAATAATTCCCACTCCAACTCCTTATGTAGTTGGCAGTGGTGCATATAGAGACTACTGGATGGGCAACTATGCACAACCAGTGTGTTCTGCCATGGGGGTTCTGATTCCCTCTGACCTCAAGAGCAAAGCTTGAGAGGTCCGCAGTAATTAGAACCCCAAGCTGGCAGAACTCACTGGTTATGCATAAAGTTGCTCATCCTATATTTTTAATAGTGTAAAGTATTTTGTGAAATGTGTGCATTGTGGTTTTTTATGTTTGCTTGCATACATGTGAAAGAAACATAGTGCCACCATGCAAATTTTCGTAGGTGTGCCACTCAGCTTCCAATGCCCTGCTCCGTTTTTAGGCGCTGTCTCACCACACCAATACATGTCGGAGCTATCTATGACAACAGTTCAGATGCAGTGGTATACAGTTGAAAGTGAAAAAACCACTGCAATCAGCAGTGGTAATGTGTATGCAAATTGCCTGCACATCACACTGCATCTGAACTGTCATAGACAGTTCTTCCCCACCCACACTGAACACCTACTAGCATGCTTGGAGTCCACCCCAACGTGCTCATGCACTCCCCCCACCCGCACACCGTATGGCCAACAGGGGTGCTCAATCCCCCATCAGCTGTGCTGTTCTCCCAAAACAGATTTCCAGGTGCCATTCTGGGAGCCCACCCCAGCGTGGCAAAAGTCCGTATGGCGACGGGGTGCCCAATCCCTCATCAGCTGCACTGAATCCCCCCCCCCAGCAAAAGGAACCTGACTGCCTGTTGCCATGCTGGGAGCCCACCCCAGCATGGCAAATGTCTGTATGGCTGACGGGGGTGCACAATCCCCCGTCGGCTCCACTACCTCCCCAAAAAAATAAACTTCCAGCTGCCACGCTGGGAGCCCACCCCAGCGTGGCAAAAGTCCCGCGTCATCTTCTATTAAAAAAAAAAAGACACCTGTAAAAAACATAAACGGTCCCTCGGTGACTGTCTTGCCCCCCTCCCACAACCCATGCCCATCCTCTGCAAACCTACCTCCCGACACACACCCCACCATATACTTACCTCCAGAGCCCAGCACGACGATCATGGACTGGGAACACGTCTGCACTCTTCAAAGCCGACCGCAAACTGAAGAAATGACGGTAAGCTGTATAATAGTATAAATGTTTTTTTTCAACTTTGGTGCATATCTTGGCCATTTTGGCAAATTTTTTCACCAAATTTTCAAAATGGGGTTCTTGGGGTTCCACCTCACGAACTCAGTCACTGTCATTTTGTTATTTGGTCCCAAAAGGTAATTTCGCAGTCACTGCGTGGAACCACCTTTCGGGACTGAGTAATGAAACAACAGTGTCACAATTCATGAGGTAGGCTCCCCAAAACCCTATGTTGAAAATTTGGTGAAAAAATTCCCCAAAATTACTGTTTTACAAGCGTGCGTTGCGCAGTTCCTACACACGCTTGTAACTTCGCAAATTTTTTATATTTTCACTCCAGATTTTCAACATTGCCATTTTACTACACCTCCTTATGAGGAGTATAGCTGTCATTTTTCACATCTTGCCCAAAATGTGTTTTCACGCATGTAGCGCACAATGGTGCAGTCGGTGTGCAAAATCAATGTTCGGGACAGATTAAGAAAATCACAGTGACAATGTTCATGAGCAGAGGTCTTTAAATGGCTATGTTGAAAATTTGGTGACAAAAGTCCATAAAATGATTGTGTTACGTGCATGCATTGCGCAGTTTCCAAGCACCCTCGTAAGTTCACGAATTTGTAATATTTTCAGTCCAGATTTTCTACAGTGGCATTTTTCCACACCTCCTTATGAACAGTACAGCTGTCATTTTTCACACCCTGGCCAAAATGTGTTTTTGCACTTCCTGCGAAGAAATGCGTGGTAGCTGTGGGAAATCAGTGTTCGGTACAGATTACGAAAATCACAGTGACACTGTTCATGAGCGGAGGTCTGAAAATGCCTATGTTGACAATCTGCTGTAAACATTCCCCAAACTAATTACAGTTTCTATGCACACTCGTGACGTTACCAGTTTTTTTTTTATATTTTCACTCCAGATTTTCAACATTGTCATTTTTACACCTCCTCATGAACAGTAAAGCTGTCATTTTTCACATCCTGTTCGAAATGTGTTTTCGCACCTGTGGTGCCAAATGGCGTAGTCGCTGTGCAAAATCAACTTTTGGCTAACAAACTGACATTGCCACTGTTCATGAGGTGGGGGTCACAAAAACCCCATGTTGAAAAATTGGAGTGAAAATACCAATGAATGCCTGGGGCCTTAGGGTTTCCAGCCATAACGCTCCACCCTGTAGAGACTGACAGGCATCAGGGGTGTGACTTGGGATTGTCGCCTGTAATGCTCATACCATTCCACCCCCCCCACACCCCGCAGCCAGTGACAGGCATTGAGGTGTGCCTTGGACTCTTCGGCCCCAAAGTTCACCCCATTCTCCTATACTGCACCCATCTCACCATATTTCCTTATGGAATGGGGTGAGCATAAGGCCCAAAGACCCCAAGGCACACCGTGACACTTGTCAGTGTCTTTAGGGTTGGGTGTGGTGAAATGGCGTGGCCATTATGCCTGACGCCTCAAAGGCACACCCCAATGCCTGTCAGTCTCTGCGGGGTGGTGGTGGGGTTGGCTTCAGTTCAGTACTTCATTGCCATTCCTATTATGCAGCTCTCTAACTCCTACACTACCAATGCCAATGCCAGCAAGCAAACATTCGGCATTGACAAATGCTTGTTTTCTCTTTCGCAATGAAACTGACTTGTGCCTGGTTAATAAACTGCAAGCAAATTAGAAGGTTGGAAAGTATTATGGCTTACTTGGACTCTAGGTTAGAGAAGTTTCTTATCAGATGGTACCCATAGAAACATAGACTTTGACAGCAGATAAGGACTGCTTGGCCCACCTAGTCTGCCCATTTCCCTACCTATTGGATAAGCACAGATTCTAGTTAACCAACAGCCTACTTCCTCCTACCCTCCACTATAAATGCATTATGGCTGTCCCATACATTCTTGAATTCCCCCACTGTTTTTGACTCCACAGCCTCCTCAGAAAGGCGGCTTCACTCGTCCACCATTTTCTCCATGAAAAAATATTTCCTCACATTGCCCCTGAGCTGTCCCCCCACTATATTGAAATTGTGCCCCCTTGTTCTTGCACATTTCCTTTTCTGAAAGATGCTCCCCTCTTGGACTTTGTTGATTTCCTTGAGGTACTTGAAAGTTGCTGTCATGTCCATCCTCTCCCTCCTTTCCTCAAGGGTATACATATTAAGCTCTCTTGGTCTCTCTTCATATGGCTTCTGTTGCAGACCCTGCACCATTTTAGTTGCCCTGCTCTGGACCGCCTCCATCCTGTCTGTGTCCTTGTGGAGATGGGGTCTCCAGAACTGCACGCAATACTCCAGATGGAGTCTCACCAACTGGCTGTACAGAGGGATAACAACTTCCTGTTTTCTACTGGTGATGCCTCACCCTATGCATCCCAGTATCTCCCCAGCTCTCCTTACTGCCTTCTCACATTGCTTGTCTTCCTTAAGGTCATCTGATATGACTACCCCCAGGTCCCTTTCCATTTTTGTTGTTGTTAGTACCTCCCCCCCACCCCACTGTGTACTCTTCACCTGGATTTTTGTTTCCCAGGTGCATTACTTTATTTCTTTGCATTGATTCTAAGCTGCCATACTTTGACCATTCCTCCAACCTTGCCAAGTCCCTTCTCATCCTTTACATCCTCCCCCCCCGTGTATCAACTCTGCTGCAGATCTTTGTGTCATCTGCAAAGAGGCATACTTTTCCTTCCAGACCCTCTGCAATGTCTCCTATAAAGACATTAAAGAGGACCGGTCCCAGTACTGAACCCTGTGGTACCCCACTAGTAACCCCCCCTTCTGAGTGAATTCCATTTAATATTACCCTCTGTGTCCTGTTGTGCAGCCAATTTGTTACCCAGGCTACCACCCTGGGACCCACTCCCAGGCTGGCTTACTTGTTTATTAATCTTTTATGTGGGACTGTGTCAAATGCCTTGCTAAAGTCTAGGTAGGCCACATCCACAGCCCCTCCCTGATCTACTGCTTTGGTCACTCAGTCAAAGAAATCTATTAGATTCATCTGACATGATCTTCCCGCTGTGAATACATGCTGCCTCGGGTCCTGTGCCCCGCTGGCCTCTAGTTAGTCAACAGTTATTTCCTTCAGAAGTGATGCCATCATTTTCCTTATCACTGAGGTCAAACTAACAGGTCTGTAGTTTCCTGCCTCTGCCTTGCTACCACTTTTGTGAAGGGGAATCACATCTGCCCTCCTCCAATCCTCAGGTACCTCCCCATCCTCCCATGATTTGTTAAAAAGGGTAGTCAGTGGTGTCACTAGGTCTCCCCTTAGTTCTTTTAGAGTTCTGGGGTGAATTCTGTCAGGCCCCATTGCTTTGTCCACCTTAAGTTCTAGGAGTTCTTTCAAGATTCTTTCTTCTGTGAATAGACTGGTGTTGACCCCCCTGACCAGAGTGCTTCTATTGTTTGGTTTAGGTACCTCCTCTTCTTCTTCTTTTGTGAATACTGAGCAAAAGTATTCATTCAGTATCTCTACCTTTTCACTGTCACCCTCTGTCCGCCTTCCCTCCCCTTTATTAAGCTTCAGTATCCCTCCCTTGGTCTTCCTTCGCTCTCTGATGTACCTATAAAAGGTTTTATCCCCCTTCTTAACTGAGTTGGCTATCTTTTCCTCGGTTTGGGCCTTCGCTATTCTGACTGCCTTTCATGCTTCCTTCTGCTTTAACTGATACAGTTCTCCGTCCTGCTCCTTCTGTGATTCCTTATACTTAGTGAATGCTATCTTTTTCTCCCTAACCTTCCCCATCACCTCTTTTGAGAACCATGGTGTTTTTTTACTCTGTTTTGTTTTCTTTATTTGCTTCACATAAAGGCTTGTTGCCTCTGTGATGGCAGTTCTGATTTTTCTCAGTTATTGTTCCAGCCCTCCTTTCTGGCCATTTGCTAGTGCATTCCTTAGGTACTCACCCATTTCTCCAAAGTCAGCCCTTCTAAAGTCCAGTATCCTGCCAGCCCAGTGGTGCTGAAGGCTGAGGTGCTGGATGCCACACCTTGCACTATGCTGATGACCCGGGTTCAGGAACACGCCTGGGCCGTTGGAGGTTGGCTGGGGAGGGAAAGGATTGAACATCCTACGGACTTCTCTCCTTTCCTGGGGGAGGGTTTGAATTTCCATTGCTCTGCAGTGGCCCCCAATGGCAATCGGAGGCACTGCAGGAGCAGTGAAATCAGGGGCTGAGGTACAGCAGACGTCGGTACGTAGTGCCTGAATGTCACTACACATCTGTACCTCTGGGGATGAAAATAGAAGGATAATGGCAGTCGGCTGAGCAGCTTGATGGCAGGGCCTCTTACCCAGTGGGTCTGTCATGGAATCGAACTCCGGTATTAGATCCCGGCTTGCGAGAGGGAGTGAGGACCCCTCCACAAGTGCAGTTTGCTAGCCGGATACGAGTGAGCCTGCGGGCTAGAAAAGGTGAGAGGACAGCAGCTGGATGTATGGTAGGCTGAGCTATGAGGAGTAGAAATAAAGGTATGAAACATTTTTTTTTTTATAAATAGTCAGCCTGGTGGTGCTGGGGGTTGAGACGCTGGATGCCACACCTTGCGCCACACCGAAAACCAGGTTCGGGAATGAGCCGGGTCATGGGGGTTCAGTGGGGAGGGAGAGGATTGAGCATCTGGAGCACAGCTCTCGTCTCCCGGGAGAGAGGGGGGACACAGGATCGGCACTTGTCTTGCCTCTGGCAGAAGTGAGAGGTGCAACAAGTGAAGTGCACACAGAGAGGATTGGGCAGTGGTGGACATCAGTGGTGATGCCTTGACATCAGGGTGCATGCCACTTCCCCAGAACATGGGAAAAAGACGCTGAAGTGCCAAGGGGAAGGAGCGCCAAACACAGACCGTAATGGCTCCTGCCTGTCTGACCACCAGAGGGACCCAACAAAACTAGGATTACTCAGGGTGTATGGGCCCCACCTCGTACCTGCCTGAGGGTACAGCCATGGCTCCATGGGGGCCCACTGGGGATCCAGGTAAGGCAGTGAAGTGGGGCTGGTGCATGAACGTCTCCCAACAGAGTGGGGCTCTGGCGTGTGAGGGAGAATAAAGAGTGATTTAAAAAAAATAAAATCAAGTATCCTCGTTTTTGTGTGGCTTGACTCCATGGTTGTGTTTATCGTGAACCACACTGCGTGGTGGTCGCTTGTTCCCAGATGGCTACCTACTTCTAAATCTGCGAACCTCTCTCCATTTGAGAGTACTAGGTTCAAGATTGCTCTCTCCCGCGTGGGTTCCAACACTAGCTGTCTGAGGCATGCCCCCTGTAGGGCATCGAGAATGACTCTGCTCTTGGATATGGCTGCAGTAAAGGTGCTCCAGTTAACATCTGGCATATTCAGGTCCCCCATTTATTTATTCATATTTATTGAAATGTTTCACCAGGAGGGCACACTGAACAACAAGTTGCTCATCTCATGGTGTGACCTGGGGGAAGGGGGTTACATAGGGTTGTGAAGGATGATCAGTTACAATAGCATGTGGGCAGTACAAACAATACAACATTGTAAGATTGTGCAACAGTTGGAACACAAGGTATTGTATAATAAACAGTAGTGGAACATTAGGTAAATTACAATACATGTCCAAAATAATACAAAAGAACATATAAATGTACAAAACAGTAATAATACGATAGAACCATTTATAGTGCATGAGTGTACCTGGAGCAGGCTCAAGGTAGTACGCAAGTGCTGTTGGAGTAAAAAGGATGGGGTAGGTTGTGCAAACTGGTGACCCAGAAGGGCAGGTGGAGAAGAGAGGGGGAGAGGCAAGAACTGACTATGAGGAGAAGGGGTACCATTTCCTGATTCCCCCTTCAGGATGTTGACAGCCCTGCCGGGGGGAACGGGTCATGGTAGGAAGGCAGAAATTGGGGATAGGTATTAAGGAGAGTTAAAGCAGGAACAGCTGAGGGAAAGGTAATTTTGTAGGGCAGAGGTAAGGGAGTCGTTGGAGGAGGAGTGTCATATTTAAGAAGGGAGGGAATTCCACATTTTAGGGAAACGATGGGCGAAACCAGTCTGACCGATGAGGGTGGAGTGGCGAGGGGCCGTCAAGGTGCGGGCATCATTTCATCTGAGAGAGTGGGTGGGGGGAGGTGGAGTGGAGAGAGAGGATGAGAAATAGGAGGGGAGCCCCCCGAACCAGAATTTGGAGGTTAGTTTGGCACAGTGAGAGACCTATCTGTGAGATAGTGGAAGGACGGTTAGAGAGCAATAGAGTTCGCAGTGGTGGGAGCAGGAAGGGGAGTCGATAGCAAAGTGGCAGAAGGAGTTAAAGAGAGTGTCCAACTTGGTCAGGGAAGATTTGGGAGCAGCACCATAGACTATGTCACAGTAGTCAAAGATGGGGAGTATCATCTTCTGGGCAAGTTTGTGCCTCACAGTCAGTGGGATGCAACTACGATTCCTGTACAAAGCACCAAGCTTGGGGTGCAGTTTCTTCAGGATAGCATCGATATGCACAGAGAAGTTGAGGTGCTGGTCCAGCCAAACCCCCAGATATCTAAATGAGGAGGTGTTCTCCAAGATGGTCCTATCAAGGGTGTGGAAGGTGGGTAAGGCCAGGAGCCTAGAGAGTCTCTGCCTGGTGCCGAAGGTCATTGAGACTGTCTTCTTGGCATTTAGAAAAAGCTAGTGAGAAGCAAACCAGAGCTGAACTTTTTTTTTTTTAAGTCTTTGGTAACCGGATAAGGCCCACTAAGCACAAGTGCCTGTTTGCAAGGGTGACCTGGGAGCACTGGGCAGTTAAGTGACTTGCTCAGAGTCACACAGCAAGCACGTGGAGGTTGTGAGAATCAAACTCAGGTCTGGTCTGCTGGATGCATCAAGCTTGTTAACACCTCATTCCTCTAACCTCTAGGCTATAATGCCAGCCCAACTTGGTTGAAGTCATACTGTAAGATGGTTTCCAAAGCAGCAGAATTTTTGCTGGAGCTGTATAAAACAGTATCGTCAGCATACATGTGCATAGAAGAGGATGAGCAGGCTGTAGGAAGATCATTAAGGACAATGGAGAAGAGTAGGGGACCAAGCACTGAGCCCTGAGGGACACCAGTGTTGATGGGGAGTGGAGGGGAGATGGACTCAAGGATTCTCACCGATTGGGTCCTGCCAATGAGGTAGGATTTAAACCAGTTGGTGGTTGACACAGCAAGGCCAGCTGAGGAGAGTGAATCAAGAAGCAGGGGATGGGAAACAGTGTTGAAAGCTTTGGCTAGATTGACAAAGATGGCCGAGGTGATCGGGCATCAATCGTCTATCCCTGAAAGGATGGACTCAGTAAGCCTGAGGAGGGAGGTGGTTGCTGAGTGCTTCTTCCGATAACCAGATTGGAAGGGGGTGAAGAAGGAGGAATCAGAGAGGAAGGGTGATAGTTGAGAGAGAGAGAACTAAATGTTATTGAAGTTTGACAAAGGTAGGAAGGAGGGAAATGGGGTGATAGTTGTCAGGAGTGGATGTGTCACCACCCTTGGGGAGAGGAAGGACTACAGGATGTTTCCAGGATGACGGTACTCGGGCAGAAATAAAGGACAGGTTAAGGATTAAGGAGATAGGATAAGCAATTGCTGGAGCAGAAAGGTCGAGAAGTTTAGGATCGAGCTCATCTGGTGAGGAGCCCTTAGAGGGGTTGAGGGATAGGAGAGCACTAAGAGCTTTGTCAGAGGAGATAATATAAAAGTAAAAGGGGGGGAGGAGTAGGCACTGGCTGAGGTGAAGGGCTGCAGTTAGCAGGTGGCACTGGCAACATGGAGAGGGAATTTAGAAGAGACGTGGTGCAAGAGGTGTAGTAAGCATTAAATTCATTGGCCACGGAGCCAGGTTCGGACACTAGGGAGTTATTTATTTTGAGAATTGGATGGGGAGGGTGAGAGAGGGGAGAGAATAGGGCATGAACTACCCTCCAGAATTTAGATGGAGAGTTAATGTTAGTCAGCAATGAGGAATTGAAATAATCAGACTTAGCCAGTCTAGTAGCTTTAGTACATGAATTGCGTAGCGTTCTGTACTTGGCATAGTCGTTTGGATGTTTAGTAGATTTGTGTTTTCTCCAGGCCTGTCCATGCTCCCTGAAGCAGGCCAGTAGTTTGGGGGTGATTCAGGGGAGGTGAAGCCCATGGACTCTGGTCCTTCTGAAAGAGCAAAGGCATTCCAGGTGGCAATGAATTTATCCTTAAAATAGTCAAGCGCTTGGTCAACAGAAATGGCAGTGGAGAGGGAGGCCCAGTCAGTGGAAGTGAATGCAGAGCTGAGTGGGGTAAGGTCTAAGGATTTAAAGGACTGGAGCTATATGATTTTAGGGGGAGGTTTGGGGTGATGAACCTTACATTCAATGAAAATGGGGTTGTGGTCACTAAGGGCATCGGGGAGGAGACCAGATTTAATGATGTGGTGCGGGTGGGTTGTGAGTGCCCAGTCAAGCAGGGTGTGGTTTTGTGTTTTGGGATTAGGGCGTGTGTGCTCATGTATAAGCTGAGTGTGGTTTAGAGCAGTGACGTCATTGCGTAGCTGGTTTAACTTGGGAGACAACCGATTTAGATTCACATCACCCATTATGAAAAGTTCACCAGATAGTGAGAGGGAGGTGATGCTGGCTAAGAGTTCAGTCATAACTGAGGGTTGAATGCTTGGGTGGCAATAGAAGCCAGCCACAAAGATTGGGATTGAGAAAGGAAGGGTAATGTAGGTGACAAGGGCTTCATAGGTAGCTGGGATGGAGGCAGATAGGGTGGTAGCAAACTGCAGTGAGGACAGGATATACATGGCCACTCCCCCCTCCGCGACCTGATCTATCTTGTCTGGAGATGGAATACCCAGGGATAGCAATGGCACTATCAGGGATGCTTTTTTGAGCCATTTCTTGGTAATAATTAGGATGTCGGTGTGTGAAATCACAAGAGTTTGTCGGAAGTTGATTTTAGGTAGTAGGCTGCAGATGTTCAGGTGAAGGAGCTTCAATCCCTTAGGGAGGGTTGTAGTGGAAGTGGGGCTTGGAGACATGTTATTTGGGTAAGGAGCCTGGGTAGGAGAAGAAATAGGGCCAGGGTTGGAGTGGATGTTCCCTGATGAAAGAAGGAAGAGGGCAAGGATAAAATTGTGAAGTTTAGGGCTTTTGTAATTGGAGTAGGAAATACTGGAGGGAGGGGAAGAGGGAGGGAGGGGTGGAGAGAAAGAGATAAAGAAACAAAGAAAAGCAAAGTGACTAGGAAGGGAAAACAGAGAGGCTGGAAGGTAACAGGGAAAGTGGGGTCTGTTTACAAGGGGAGCTGTGGGGGTGATTGACAGAATGAAGGAGGCAACTGGAAGGGAAGGGGAGAGACAGAGAGACGTGGCAGTAGGTGTAGAGGGGGAGACTGGGATAAGGGTAAGAACCAGGAAGGGTGTGAGTAGGAGGGAGATGGAAACCATTCTGGGTAGGGTAGCAGAGGCTTTGTACAGACTTACAGATTCAGATCACACCACTGAATGTTAGGATGTTGATAATTTGCTTTACATATGAATGACCCAGAACTAGAAGTGTTAGGGTAGAGTAGTGGGAAGAGGATTGCAACCTACACATGTTGTTGCCATCTAGTGGCTTTATACTATAATTTGCAAATGGAAAAGTAGACAAAACAAAAGCAACAAATCATTGACAAGCTAGTGCAGGTTACGCAAATGCTGCTCTACACTGAACTGCTCATAGAAGTGTGCAACTGAGTGAACTGGCAAGCAAAAAGACCAGGACTTCACTACACAGCTGCTAAAGGAAGAAACGTCAAAGGTCATTGTTTCCCTGCAGTCTTACGCCCTAGTCCAATGATTTCAGCACTGGCTGCAGCATTGGGCAGGAAACCAATGTCAGCACTCCGGGCCGTCTGGGACCTTTCAGTTCCCACTATCAATATCTCCCCTTTTTCTGCCATTCTAAGAATGCCTTCAATCATTTCCTTGTCCAGTTCTTCCCCCTGAGATGGGGGTCCTGTATACAACCCCTGTGCAGATTGTGGTGCCACTCCCTGTCTCCAAGGTGACCCACAGTGCCTCCTCTCCTCTTCATTTCCTTTTAGTTCTGTTGCTTTGATCCCTTCCCTTATGTAGATAGCTACTCCTTCTCCCCCCCCTTTTACTCTCCTTGTCCCTTCTGTAGATTGTGTACCCTGGTATGTTGACATCCCAGTCATGGTTCTCCATGTACCATGTTTTTGTGACTGCCACAATATCCAGGTGTCCCTCTTATATCAGGCCACTAGCTCAGGAAGCTTGTAACGCAGACTATGGACATTGGTACTCATTGCCCTCCATGTAATGTTGGCATTACCCTTTTTTGCCCCATCCCTGCCCTTACTGCTTTCGTGTTTTTTCCATTTACCCCTGTCCTGCCCCCTGTCAAACTCTATACCGTGGTGCTTACCTTACTACCTTATTTTGTGGGGGGAGGCTTGGAATTTTCTGCTTCCTATCAGCACCTCCCCCTCTTGGCTAGTTTAAAAGCTTGTCAGTGAAGCATTTAAACCAATCACCTAGGAGCTTGGTTCCCTTCCTGGACAGATGCAGACCATCGCGCCAGTATAGACCTACATCTCTGCAGGTGGACCCCCAGTCTCCAATGAAGCCCAAACCCTGTGCTCCACACCAGTCTTTCAACCATTCATTGAACTGCATGGTGCGGAGTACCTTAGCCTCACCCATGCCATAGATAGGCAGCACTTCTAAGAAGGTTACCGTGTGTGCTACCTGTCTAAGGCCCCTCCCCAACTTCACAAACTTCTGTGCTGCACTGATCCCATGCACAGCTAGGTTATTTGTCCCAAGGTGGACAATGATGTCTAGTTCCCTCTCCTGTGATGCTGCTCCTACAATACTGAGGATTCGCTTCCCGTCCCTCCAAGCCATGGCACCAGGCAGGCACCTTACCTCCCTCTCCCCTCGCTTCCCCAGTTCTACCCCCTAACAACTGATCCCCCCACCAGGAGCTGTTTCCTTCCCCTGTGGTGTCCCTTGCCATCATCCCGTGGGTCTCCCTTGTGGAGGTTCTCAGCATCCTCCTTGGTCTCCACTGTGGATGCCATCATAGAGGAACCATGTTCTGCCAGAATGGCATATGAGTTGTGGAAAGGTACAACTGGAGGGATGTGCCTCTGTTCCACCACCTGCACCCTCCCAGAGCCCATTGTGCTCCAACCACTCCTCATTCTTGGCAACCTCTGAGGTAGTGGTGGTGGCACTGGTGCTCTTTGGGTGGGGGAGGCTTCCCTACTGCTTGCCAGTTCAGCCTGGAGATGGGCAACCTCCTCCCTCAGAGATAACAGTTGCTTGCAAATAGGGCAGCAACACAGCTTCCAGAATGTCTCCCGGAAAACTGCCATCCCACAGCCAGTGCATTGCACCACTCCCCTCATGTCCATCTCCCTTCCTGCTTATACTGTATACACTATTTTTTTGTATGTGTGCTTACCCTATATGCACTGTGTTGGGTTGTTAAGGATATGACAGAGTTGTGCCCCCTGCCCTCTTGAAGAACTGATGTCAAAAACTCAGGTATAAAGAAAATGACACGTCTGGGGTGGGCGGGGTGAGAGGAAGGGGCTGGGTGTCTCCCAGCCACCAGTGACCTTCAGAAACAATCAACTACACCTCTGCCCCACCACCCTGGTGAGTGCTGCCCTTCCTTTCAGTAATACAACCAGCACAACAGTTTAACAGATCACTCCACTTACACAAACCACTCCTCTGAACCCAGGAATAAAAATTAAATCAATCCTCAGCCAACAGTACAATCCTAAAAGTTGCAAAAATATCCTTACAAATACTAGGTCTTTACACTAGCAAGCAATCCACAGTAAAAAGCAAATTCTGTGGTATTTCACTCCCTCTGGATATAAAATTAACAATCCTCAAATGGAATCCTGCAAGCCTCTTCTTAATTCAAATAAGCAAAAATGAAAGTATCAATCGAAAAGTGTGGCAAACCGTCCTCACAGATCCCTTTCACCCTTTCACTTCTGTTGTACAGGAGGTTGACGGTATCTCTGTATTAGATCAGTTGGCAGCCTGGGAGGATAGATGGCTCAATGCTGTGGACCTGCTAAGGGTTTTTTACATTTTGAGTTTGTTATACTTTTATGTTGAGCCACAGTTTGTTTATCATTCTATCAGATATATGAAGCTATGGGAAGGAGGCGTCACCATTTTCTGTCTTTCTTTTTCTTGTTATTTTTTGGTAGGTTTTATGCTTTTTTTTTTACTTGCCTGGCTTCCTCGGCTTCAGAGGAGGCCTCGTTCCCTCTCCTACTCCATCCCCCAGGTCCTGCCACCAGGATCTCCCTGGTTTCATATTGCTCATTAGGGCCGGGGGTGTATTCATTTTCCCCCCATTTTTCTCCCTGTCCCCCTAAGGGTGCCAGCGCAGAGGATGTTCATCTAGATGAATGACATGCAGATGCACACCATCGTCAAGCACCCGACAGCATCCTCCCTCCCCCCGCTCTGGAGAACTGTGTGCCCCTACTGCCTGTGCTTTCACAGGCAGAGGAGCTACAGGTGCTTGAGCAACCCAGTAACCCACCCCTGGAGGAAGAGGAGAGCATCTGTTGGGACACTGAATCCTCTGACCCCCATCCGACCCCTAATGGCCCAGGTCCGTTCCCGAACCCGGGTCGCCAGCATAGTGAATGTGAAGGTTCCTATTATTAATGGTATACAGTTTTTCTTGGCATTTCAGACCTACTGGTTATATGTTAATCACCCGGTTTATTTCTCCATTGTTTTTCCGATGTTCTTCCTTTATTATTAGCTATCAGATTGTTGTGGCTTTGATCATTTTTGGCTGTGTTCCCCTGATAATTTTGCATCCTGGGTCATATTATTGCCTATTGTTGACTGTACCCTTGAAAAACATTTAATAAAAACAAAAAGAAAAGAAACTGACTTGTGCAGTCTCTAGAGGTTCTAGAATGCTATTCTGCTACAGAAGGGTACAGTCACATTCCATGGCCTTTGAACTGTGGTACAACAGCATTTTGAAAAGGATGGATTTCTATATAGAACAGTGCTCTGATATACGTTATACTTAATTTATGTTTCAAAACAAATCAGTGCAATCTATTTATTATAGGTTCTATCTAACTTCATCTAGTCAGTTTTCCTTGAGCTGATGTACACTGTACAACCATATTCCAGCATGGATAAGACCACTACTGTACTATCTTTTTTCTTTTATTTTGCTCAGCCAGTTCTTCTCCTCAATGCTCCTAGTTTTTTCTTTTAAATTTACCTTTTTAACAACTGCTGAAACGCGCTTTTAAAAACATAACCCTTGTTCTACTACCATTCTTAATAACTTACATGTTACTAAAAGGAAACTATCTGTACTCTATAGCTCTGCATACTGCACTCTTGAAATCATAGTAAGGAGGTACAAACATGGACAGAGTACCCTGTCTAGAGACTCTGTGGGGCCCCCCTCAAAAGACACAGATTGAGCCGGCCCAGTAGCGCGGAGGGTTGAGGTGCAGGACGTCACACCTCATGCCATGCCGGCGACCCGGTTTTGGGAGCAAGCTCGGGTGCTGGGGGTCGGCAGGGAGGGATAGGATGGAGCACCTGCTGGGCTGCTCTCCTGTCCTGGGGGAGGGTGAAGGTTGGCTCGGAGCTCTGGTGACCCCCAGTGGAGATGGGGACATTGCAGAGCGCTGAGTAGCATGCACATCAACATGGCCCAACGCTGGCAAGGTTGCCGTGCACCTTAATCGGGAGCGTGCACCACGTATGGGAGGGAGGAAGGGGACTAAGGGGCATAAAGGGAAAATCCCTCCCTGGCCGGATAGGCAACAGCTTCCTCCAGCGCCACCACCACACATCCAATGCCGGACTCCCGTCACTGCCTCCCTGATCTCTCTGAGGGTGTTATTCCCCTGCGGCCCCAGAGAGGTCACAGCTACCTTGAAGATGACAGGAGGGACGGCGGATGGTAGAGCGGTTAGGCCAGTGGGGATAGCCCAAGAGAGTTCCGGATCAGGGAGTAAGAAAGAGAATAATAAAAAAAAAAAAGACACAGATTGTTTTGCCAGGTCTGGGGCTTTGCCAGACCTAACCCACTTTAAGTCCTGAGCAGACAGGATACAAAGATGTGTTATAAAACCTGGAAAAGAAAACTGAAAAAAAAAGTATTATCTAGGGAGGGATTAACCCATGACAGGGTATGGGTTTACTGAGCATTAATCCACGCCTGGGGGAGGCTGGAATCATGAGGTGAAGCCTTGTGATTTTGGCCACCTAGGCTTGGATTAATGCTTAGTAAACCCATACCCTGGAGTGAGTTAATCCTCTTATAACATGGGCAATGTTTTGTTTGAGTTTTACCTAAAAAAACAGTGAAATAAAGCCATGTGACCATGCAACTGAGGGTATATCAGACATTAATCCATGGTCAGGTGACCTGTTTGGACCAATCAGAAGACAGTATTTTAGGAACCCATGTTATAATAATTGTTAATGTCACAAATCTACTCTGGGATCAGGCCCTCTGCTCCTACAGTGCCCAACCTTGAAGTGCGATTCATGAACAGGGGACAAACAGGGACACTCTTCTGTTTGTTTTCGATCAGAGCAAACTACCAGTCTCAAGTCCTGGGGTCAATTATGAACACTTTTTAGTTAGTACGTCCAGATAACAGGTCCAAATATCACACTCTTTTCGGGGAAAGCAGCACAATACTTGACCCAGCGGGCATACAACCAACCTGGTTCACAACCTCCTCCCGACTCAAGTGAAACGCTGGTATTTTCTTAACTTGCTGGATCTTTACACAGATCCTTGTTAGCATGGCTGCATATGGTGACACTCTAAGCATTTTAACAGTTATGTCAGAATTATCAATACTGTCTTCCCATTCACACTCAAAATGAGCATGTTCCCAAGCAGGTTTAAGGAAAAACAAGGTTTACTAAAATTAAAAACAGTAAATAAATACGGAACATATATGCATTAAGGTTACGATCAGAAAAGAAATGGACAATTAAAAAACAAAGTACCATGCCGGCCCGGTGGTGCTGAGGGTTGAGGTGCTGGACACCACACCTTGCATTATGCCAGCGACCTGGGTTCAGGAATGGACTCAGGTTGCCAGGGGTCGGTGGGGAGAAGGAGGATTGAGCATCCCTACAGATGCTCTCCTCCTTCTGGGGTGGGATACCAGGGGTGCTTCAAGCACCCGACACCCCTGAAGCTGGAGGAAGCATGGGCTTTCGGGGCACCAGCGGCTCTGCTCCGCAGAGTTGGGGAGGGGGTGCTGTTAGCAGCTTGGCAGTCGGCATGCATCAGCACATCATCAGCATGGACATACGTCCTTCGCACTGGCATCCCAGGGGGATGGGAAAAAAACAGGGGAAAATGGAAAAAAAAAACCCTGGCCTTATGTGCACAATGAAACGGGATGGGATGCCTTGGTGGATTGCTTTGGTGGACAGAATAGGAGGAGGTACGAGGCCTCCTCTGAAGCCATGGGAGCCAGGAAAATGACAAAAAAAAAAGCTCCTTGTAACTGATTTAGCTAATTCTACCTAGGTTTTCAGTTGACAAATTATTTGAGCGGTTACCTATATTGGCAGAAGTGTCCCTTATAAGTCCAGAAACAAAGATAACTCTTAGAAGTCCAGAAAAGAGTGTCAGTCCTTTCAGCCAAGCTTCACCAATATCAGGGAGGCCAGAATGTCCCTTCCTCCTTGTGATGTCACAGCTCTGAGCTGCTAGTGTGAGGTCACACTCACTCCTGCATACTTAATTTGTAACATACAGCTGCATAGGCAAACAGGTCAGATTACTGCTTCATTGGAATCTTCAAATACAGCAATATTTTTAATTATAACAAGACAGTCTGTCTTCCTCAGAGCATGGTTTATGACAGCCTTTGATGTTGCAGAAATATCCTGTAAGGTTAATTCACATATGCTTTCCAAAAATAATCTTCCTCCTGTTATCCTATAAATTGTAACCTTTTATAGCAGTCTTCCTAAGTTCAGAGCAGTTGTTTTTTTATAACCTGGTTGTATAACCGTTACACAGGTTTTGGCAGGTAGGTGTCAAAACAGAAAAGGAAGCTCTAGCCAGCTTATCCTCTAGGCCAGCGAGAGGGCAGACCATTTTTTTTCCTTCTCTTTTAAAAATTCAATGTCCTATGAGGCTCTGCTGCCTGGCCTGTTTCCTAAGCAGGGCTGCCATACAAAACTGAGTTATAACAAAATTATATACACATAACTGGCAAACAGCTATTTCCACGACACCTGTCCCTCCTAGACTGATTCTGTGGGAGTCCATTCCTAGGCATGGGATGAGTTTCACAAATTCAGTTCACTCTCTGTTGGGATAGCCCATCTGCATTGGCATTTGCTGCCCCTGCCCTGTGAGTGACAGTCATGTCATAACCCTGTAAGGCAAGGCTCCATCTTAGAAGCCTACTGTTCATTTTACCTATTTGTGACAGCCAAACCAGGGGGGTATGATCCATCTGTACCTCAAAGTGCCTCCCATTCAGGGATGGCTCCAATTTCTTCAGTGCCCGCACCAGTGCAAGGCACTCCTTCTCGACTGTAGAATATGCCTGTTCCCTGGGAAGTAATGTCTTACTGAGATACACTATTGGGCGATCTTTCTCTTGGTTAGAATTCTAAGTACTGCCCCAATACCCACGTCTGAGGCATCTGTCTGGACTACAAATGGTTTACTGTAGTCTGGACTGGCTAACACAGGAGCACCACACAATGCTTCTTTTAGCCATGTAAAGGCTCGTTCACAGGCTGGCTCCCATTTTACCTTTTTAGGCATTCTTTTCTTTAGCAGGCCAGATAGGGGAGCTGCCAGGGCACTGTAGTTTGGTACAAACTTTTAAAAGTACCCTGTGGTCCCTAGAAAACTCCAGACTGACTTCTGTGTTTCAGGTCTGGGCCATGCCTCTATTGCCTCAATCTTTACTTGATTAGGACGGAGTTGTCCCCGTCCTACTACATGCCCTAGCTATGCCACCTCCGCCATGGCCACTTGGCACATTCCAGCTTTGATAGTGAGCCCGGCCCTCTGTATCCTGCTGCCCAACACTTCCTTAAGGTGGGGCAGATGTTCCTTGAAGATGGCAATATAATCCAGATACACCACGGTGCATTCTTCAGTACCATGTAACACCTGGTTCACCAACCTTTGGAAGGTGGCAGGAGTGTTCTTCATTCCGAAAGGCATCACCTTGAACTTGAAAAACCCTATCAGAGTGATGAAGGCCAACCTTTCCATAGCTCTGGCAGTTAACTCCACTTGCCAATACCCTTTCATCAGGTCAGTGGTGGTAAGGTAGGACACCCCTCCCAACTTGTCCAGTAGGTCATCCGTCCATGGCATTGGGTGGGCGTCTGACTTCATGACTGCGTTGAGTCCACGATAGTCCACACAAAAAAAAGTGGAGCCAACCGGATCGGGAACGAGGACTATTGGTGAGGCCCAGGGGCTGTGGGATTTCTGGATTGCCCCTAAATTCAGCATTTCCTCCACCTCCCTCCTAATGTCCTTTAGGATGACCTCAGACACCTGGTATGCTGTCCGCCATATGGGCGCTTACGCCCCTGTGTCTACATCATGTGTCACCAAGTAGGTTAGTCCAGACTTGGCATTAAACAATGGGGCAAAGTCTGCTAAAACCTCCCTTACTTCCTGGGTCTGTTCTGGGTTCAACTGGGATGACAGATTGATTGCCTCCACAGAGGACTCCCACTTACTATCCTCCAGCAAGTCCAGAAAGGAGTTTTTCTCATCGGTCCCCTCCCCAGGACTACACACTGCAAATACCATGTCAGCCCTATTTGCATATGGCTTCATCATGTTGACATTGTACATCTTTTGGCTATGTCTCTTGTCAGGCAGTTCCACAAAGTAATTTACATCATTCACCTGTTTGACTGCTCTGTATGGTCCTGCCCACTCGGCCTGCAGATTATCCTTCCCGACTGGGATTAGGACAATGGCTTCCTGACCTATGGTGTACGAGTGAGCTCTGGCTCTGCGGTTGTACCAGACCTTTTGCTTCTGTTGGGTGGCTGACAGGTTGCTCTGGGCTGTTCCCATTAGTTCCCTCAGCTTTTCCCTAAACTTCAGGACATATTCCACTATGGGAGTTCCCTGGGTGGCATGCTTGCCTTCCCAGTCTTCCCCGACCAAGTCTGGGGGCCCACACACCCTGTGTCCATATAAGAGTTCAAAGGGGGAGAACTCTGTCGACTGTTGGGGCACTTCCCTGTATTTGAACAACAGTGGGGAAGGTATTTCTCCCAGTCCCTCCCATGCTGTTCAGCAAACGCTTGAAGCATCAATTTTAGGGTACCATTAAACCTTTCCATAAGCCCATTGGCTTGCAGGCAATAAGGTGTTGTGCATCACTGCACCCCCCCCCACTCTTCTCCTGCAAACACTTCATCAGGTCCAACATGAAGGAACCTCCTTGATCGGGGATAACCTCCTGCAGAAACCTGACCCGGATGAAAATCCCTAGCAAGGTATCTGCCACTTTGTCTGTTCTCAGTGAGGATAGGATGACTGCCTCTGGGTACCGGGTGGCAAAATCCACCACTGTTAAGATAAACCTCTTCCCAGAGGAGCTGGGGGTATTCAAAGGTCCCACAATATCCATTTCTACCCTCTGGAATGGCTCCTCCACAATGAGCAAGGGAATTAGGGCAGCTTTGCTTTTACTGCCTGCTTTCCCTATTTCTTGGCACCGATGACAAGACCTGCAATATTCCTTCACCCGCTGGGTGAAGTTTGGCCAATAGAAATTCTGGGTAAATCGCTGCATAGTGCATGTGATTCCCAGAGGTCCAGAGATGGGATATCAAGAGCGATCTTGAGCAGCCTGGGGAATGACAAGCTACCTGCCCATCACCCCTCTCTCTCTGTCCTTGCATCCAGCATATACAACAGTCCATTATCTCAACACACTGTGTGTCTCCGGTCACCTCTCAGTGTCCCGTCAGATTCTGCACAAGCCTTTAACGTCTTTAACTAGGGTCTATCCTCTGAGCAGCTGCAAAATCTTTACATTTCCCAAGGCATGGGACATGTCCCCTTCAATCTCTAAACTGGGGTCCATAGCTCTGGCATCAGGGCATTCAGGGTCACTGCCATCCCTAACCATCTGACAACTAGCTACCCCTTCCTCCTTAGAGTAACATTCTGTAGCTGTTTTGTTAACTGCTACCTAGGGAAGTTCTAGCTCCCTTTCACTACTCTCTGTTGCAGGAGACACAGGCTGGAGAACCAGCCTCCCTGTGTTTTCCATAGGGGCTTCTATGGGGTCCAGGGAACTACAATCTGCCTTTGCTGCCTGACTGCGGGTAACCACGCACACTGCCCCCTTTTGTAGATTATTTCCTATAATCACATCGAGGGCGAGGTTGTCAGCTTCAGCAACTTTCTGCAACCTCTCTCTTGTCTCACCTCAGTCCAGGAGAACATTTGCTAGGGGCAGAATTTTTTCCTCCCCAGTAAATCCCCTTAAAGTTGTAAACTGATTAGGTATAAGCTGTCCAGACTCAACCAAATCCCCTTTTACCAAAGTCCCGTAACCCATGGGAGTGCACCCCATTTACATTTACAGTAACCGGGTGACTGTGCTCCCTCATGTTTCAGGCATGCTTTTGGGGATACACAGTGTACCCACCTCTGTTCGAGCACCACTTTGTGCACTCTGTGCCTTTTTAGGACACTGTCTTGAAAGATGCTCAGGTTGTTTGCAAAACCAACAATCATCATTTCTTTTATCAGGCAAATTCTTTCTTTTTACCTTGGGGCTGCCCACTTTCTGGGTAGGCAGTGAGGGTTTTAGCTGCCCTGAAGGTGTGCTTTTTCCTTTCTGTGCCGCCACACCCACCCCACTCCCTTTCAGAGCAGACCTGTTACTGGCATAGCGGTCCGAGAGGTCCACAGCCTCCTGTACTGTTTTTGGATCTCAGTCCTCCAGCCAGGTTTTCAGTTCTGCTGGGCAAGCCCAAAAGAATTGCTTCAAAAGTACCACATCTTCAATTTTCTCTACAGGGTCTGCTTTGACTCCTCCACCAACATTTCAAAAACTGACGTTGTTTTGTGACTAGTTCCTCATAGCTCATGTCGGGGCTTCTCCTGAGCTTACGGAACTTATTTCTGTACACTTCAGATGTCAGTTCATACTTTTTAAGCAATGCAGCTTTAAGTTTGTCATAATCATTACTGTTCTGATTGTCCATTTGACCTAATGTGTCACAAGCTTTCCCAGTAAGCAGTGGGGATAGCTGGAAGCTCCAGAACTCTCAGGGAATTTTTGCCTGAATGCATACCTTTTCAAATGAATTAAAAAAATGCATCCATATTCTCCCCCGCTTTAAATTCAGCTATCAGTTTAGAATTTTACTTGTACCCTAGTCTTGGAGTTACAGGCTCACCCATGCCACTTACCTGCTCTGGTGTTGGATGCTGGAGTTTTAGCTTCTTCAGTTCAAACTCCCTCTGGTGCTCTCTCTCTCTCCTCTTGCTTGGCCTCTTGCTGTCACTTGGCCTCTCTCCAAAGCTGGTTTTCTTTTTCCTGCTTCTCCAGCTCCATTTGGAATTTCCTCTGTTCGACTTCCAACTCCATTCTCCTCAGTGCTAACTGCAGCCTGATCCCTTCTGGCTCCAACATGGTGGTGACCTTCCCCTGCTGCTGTGGTCCTGGGTTCCCTCTGGTCCTGCTGTCCTCCTCCCTGGGACTGGACACTGTGCTGGACCCTGGCCCCTCCATGCCCAAGGTCTGGTCCCTTTCAGTCACTGACTGTGACTTGAGGTCCTGGGCAGTTGTTTGTGCATCGGCTGTCACAAGAGCCTCCACAAGATGTTGTTTGGTTCGCCCTTCATACCGGACTCCTCTTTCCTGGCACAACTAACTCAGGTATTCCACTGTGTATTCACTGTAGGTGGAAGCAGTCTTCTTCCCTAATCTATGGCTACACTAGCTTGGCACCCAAAAAAAAAATAAAACAGGTAGGGAACTTTAGACTGTAACCAAAATTATATATATCTCTTAAAATCTCTGCCTTGTTTGTGTGTGAACTGTTACAGTTTATCAGTCCAGCACACTGGACTGTTAATGCCCATGCCACCAAATAATTGCACAGTAAGCAAACAAATCTTTCAGATTCCACTGCTGTGTACCAGATCTATCACAAATCTACTCCAGGGGGTCAGGTCCTCTGCTCCCACAGTGCCCAACCTTGAAGTGCAATTCATGAACAGGGGACAAACAGGGACACCCTCCTGTTTGTTTTGAGTCTCAGCAAACTACCAGTCTCGAGTTCTGGGGTCAATTATGAACCCTTTTTAGCTAGCATGCCCAGGTAACAGGTCCAAAAATCACATTCTCTTTGGGGGAAAGCAGAGCAATACTTGACCCAGCGGGCATACAACCAACCTGGTTCACAACCCCCTGCCGACTCAATTGAGATGCTGGTATTTTCTTAGTTTGCTGGATTTTTACACAGATCCTTGTTAGCGTGTCTGCATATGGTGACACGCTAAGCAATTTAACAGTCATGTCAGAATTATCAATACTGTCCCACCATTCACACTCAAAATGAGTAAGTTCCTAGACAGGTTTAAGGAAAAACAAGGTTTACTAAAAATTAAAAATAGTAAATAAATACAGAACATATACACATTAAGGTTACAATCAGAAAAGAAATGGACAATTACAAAACAAAGCGCCTTGTAACTGATTTAGCTAATTCTACCTAGGTTTTCAGTTGGCAAATGATTTGGGCTGTTACCTTTATTGGCAGAAGTGTCCCTTAGAAGTTCAGAAACAAAGATAGCTCTTAGAAGTGCAGAAAAGAGTATCAGTCCTTTCAGCCAAGCTTCACCAATATCAGGGTCACCAATATCAGGGAGGCCAGAATGTCCCTCCCTCATTGTGATGTCACAGCTCTGAGCTGCTAGTGTAAGGTCACACTCATTCCTGCATACTTCATTTGTAACATACAGCTGCACAGGCAAACAGGTCAGATTGCTACTTCTTTGGAATCTGCAAATACAGCAATATTTTTAATTATAATGAGACAGTCAGTCTTCCTCAGAGTATGGTTTACGACACCCTTTGATACTGCAGAAATATCCTGTAAGGTTAATTCACATATGCTTTCCAAAAACAATCTTCCTCCTGTTATCCTATAAAATATAACCTTTTATGGCAGTCTTCCTATGTTCAAAGTAGCTTTTTTTATTACCTGGTTGTATAACCGTTACACAGGTTTTGGCAGGTAGGTGTCAAAAAAGGAAAGGAAGCTCTAGCCAGCTTATCCTCTAGGTCAGTGAGAGGGCGGACCATTTTTGTTTTCTTCCCTTTTAAAAATCCAGTGTCCCATGAGGCTCTGCTCCTTGGCCTCTTTCCTAAGCAGGACTGCCATACAAAACATAGATTTATAACAAAATTATATACACATAACTGGCAGATGGCTATTCCCATTACAGTTAATACCTTGATTCACAGTTCTCATAGCCTAAAATGCACGTGAGACCACTCTTACAACCATAACAGTGATCTTGGTGATGGTATAACATACAGCAGAGGTAGGCCCAAGTGTTGTATATATATATCCCTCTTTTTGGGGGGATGGGGTCAGAAGTCTCCAGTTCTTGTACTTTACTTCCCACCCATAAACAAGTTACATGAACACAAGTGAGAGTCCATCATGTACCCAGCGACCAAGGAGGAGCCATTTGGAGAGGGATATACATTACTTCCCACATGTACTCTTCTCACCTCTGTTCCCAAAACAATTATACGTACAGCACCCAATTTTCAAATGGGCAGCGTCACTGCAACGGAGGTGTGGCAGAGGGGTTTGCTAGAAGTGGTGACTTGTGGAAAACCATGCAGTAAGCATGATTTTTAAAGCCACTTGCCAACCCCCCCCCCCACAGCAAGTCTCTTGTGGTGATGCAGCACAGTTACACCAGCTACCCCCTTGCATACATGGGACTTGCGCAACAGCTTTGGTGCAAGCTGCCATAAAAGAGTGAACTGTCGCAACTTGCATCCCGGGTATGAAACTGGGTGCAAGTTATGTAAATACTTCAGGACGCAGCTGCGGCAAATGTTGTAGGGACATAGGGCTTGGTCACATGCCCTGCATCCCCCATTTGAAAATTGGTCCCACAGTATGACTGTACAGTAGTTTCCCCAGAAAAATGAAAGGAGAAATAGGTGTCTCTATCTGTTAACCAATACCTCCAGAAAGGGATTCCATATCTCTAAAAACAGCTATATTTTATCATCTGACATATAATACGTAAATTCTAATTTGACTGCATCTCATAACAAATGAATCCAGTGAACATAAGTTGGAGTTCCCATGATCTTCCAGTTAAGCAAAATAAGTTTACTGGCATTTATCAACATTAGGTCAATTAATTTTGCTTTTATTAGTGATAAAAATAAAAGTTCCTATAAGTTATTCCTAATAATCTAATGCCAGGGTCAAAAGGAAAAGAATGATTTAATATTTTAAACAGTAATCTCTCTGTCTCATTCCAAAATGTTTGTTGTTCATCACAGGTAACAGACATGAGTTAAGATTCCCTTTTTTTATATCTTGCACATCTGTCCAACAGAGCTGGAATAAATTTATTCAATTTACCTGGTGTGGGATGGGTTTTATGCATTATATTAAATTGCATTTAGCATAATTAAACATTTTTTGAGATTGATATTGGTATCTGTAATATTTGTCTCCATTTATTTATTTAGTTTTTGTTGACGAGGTAAGCACACTAGGCAATCAACACCTATTTTCAGGTATGACCCAGGAGATTACATAAAAGATTCCATACAAGGCGATACATACAGTAGAATACAATATTATACAATAGGCTATAAGGGGAGGAAGTATGGCATTGCATCACTGATGGGGAATACATGCAAGGCAAGGGAATTTATCAAATTCATCAATATTGTACATGGTATATACAATATGAAAAGAGTTGTGCAAAGTAGAATAACACAATGATACTTTGTAGTACAATGAGCAAGGGAAAGACAGAAATATATTAATTTACATCATGTCCTAGGAAGGGAAAATTTAGGGGCAGTATCCACCCACATAGAACTATATAAAGGATGTATAAGCACCATGCTAATAGATCAACACTGATTACACATAAACATACAGTATATGAGTGCCATATTACAGAGATTGCTTAGTACCTCTTCAAAAAGATTTACATCCAATTCCTTATGCCTGGCATTTTATGATTTTGGCCATGTATTTACCTTTCTTTCCATAATGAAAGTATTAATCCTAATAATAGCTATTTTAGTTTGTGATTCTTGTCAACACTATATTATTTTTATTGGAGATGCATTTTGTAGTGTTTCACTGCCCACTCTTTTAATCAGAAAGCTTCTGATCTGTAAATACGTTAGGTAGTGTCCATTTGGTAGGCCAGATTTTTGTTTCATCATATCAAATGTCATTTATTTGTTATTTTCAAATAATTGTCCTAAGAATATTATCCCCTTCTGGTTCCACAGTCTCATATTCGCATTTGTTTTCAAAGCTGGAATGTCATCACTTTAACACGCATGAAATAAGAGACAGTGCTTGAGTAATCCACAATCTTATGCAAATCCCTCCATATTTCTACAGTACAATTTGTTGTAGGAAGTACATTATCTGTTCTTTTTCTAAATTTATAGTTAATGTAAAGTGTAGATTTTAAAGGCCATTTATCAGACATTGATTGCTCTGTCCTAACCCACTGTGGCAGGATTTCGGTTTCATTAAACCAAAATAAAATTGGTTCAATTTGGGAAGCAATGTAATACCAATATACCTGTAGATTTGGGACTTGGAGATCTGTGTGCTTTTGAGATCCATATAATTTTTCTAAACTTACTCTAGAATGTTTTCCTTTCCATAAAAAAAAAATTCTCAGAGTTCTTTCCTGATCTTTGAAAAAGCAAGCTGGGGCTTTGATAGGGAGGCCCTGAAACAAAAACAAACATTTAGGTAGAACAGTCATCTTTATCACATTAGCCCTCCCTATCAGAGTCAAAGGCAAAAAAAGACCACCTATTTAAATCCTCCTTAATTTTTGCAAGCAACAGAGTTAGGTTCAATTGGAACAGCTCTGTGAAGTTCAGTGAAATATTGGCCTCTAAGTATTTATTACTTTTTGTACATTCTCCTGGTTCCATAAATTGTGGAGGACAGTAAAAGGGATCTCTGCTCAGAAACATTGCCTCTGACTTGCTTAAATTTATCTTATACCCAGGTAACTTATGAAATGTTTCTAACATTCCCATTAGTGCCTGCAACCCTTCTGAGATATTATTCAATAAAATAATGGTATCATCTGCATATTGTAGTATTTTATATTCTTCCTTACCTACAGTAATACCCATAATACTCTCACTCATCCATACAGCTTGTGTTAAAGGCTCCATATAAATCACTAAGGAATAGGTGAAAGCAGGAAACCCTGTCTTGTACCACACTTCAATTCAGTCAGATTCAAAAGGACTGAATTAGACTTCATCCATTCCCCTAGGGTGTTGTATGTCATGTTTACCAATTTTTTGTACAGTGGACCTATTCCTGCCTTTGTCAGGATCTCCATCAAAAGTTTCCAAGAGACCCTATCAAAGGCTTTTTCAGCATCCAACACAATCAAAACTGCATCTCTGTTATTTGCAGCAAGTATCAAATTTAGTGCTTTCCTAATATCATGGTGGAGCCTTTGTCCCTTGATGAAGCCTATCTGATTGTCATGCACTAGGATCTTTATCACCTTTGCTAATCTATTCGCTAACATTTTTGCAGAGATTTTCTAATCTTTATTTAATAACGATATTGGATGATATGACTTCCATTCTTCTGGATTTTTGTTAGGTTTTAAGATGAGTTATCCAGGCTTCATCAAAGGACAAAGGAAACCTCCCCACTCTATGGAATTGATTAAATAAAAACAACAAAATAGGAGCTAGCTCTGAGCTGAACTCTTTGTAAAACTCTCCTATTATCCTGTCCAGTCCTGGGGATTTCAGGTTTTTTAATGTCTTTATAGCCTCAATAAATGTAAATTATGTACCTACCATAATTCTTAATCTTCTTGGATGAAGTCTCCACCACTCATTCACACTAGTGAGACTATGCCAGAGGCGCTAGGACCAATCAGGAGCCAAAAATCTTCAGGAGGCCAGTGCCAAGGTAGGACCATACATGCGTGGCACCATGAGACTGGCTCATGCCATATAGGCTATCTCGACATCAACCCTCCAACCGCCTCAGTACCTTTTTGACCGAGGAGGTGCAGCATAAACTAACCTAGTAAAACGAACCTATTCGGGCATAAGAAAGTCCATATGACCCATGTAAGAAGGGTCAATACAACAGTGTCTTCACAACGCAGCCAATGAGGGAGTGAAGACCAAAAACAAGATAAGTGAGCTCGGGGGATGGTGGGTGGGCGTGTGAATGAGTGGTAGAGACTTCATCCAAGGAGATCGAGAATTACGGTAGGTATGTAATTTACATATCTTCCTGGACATAAAGTCTCCACCACTCATTCACGCTAGTGGGAGAGTACCAAGACAAAAATAATCCCCCGAGAAGGGTGGCAGGAGAGAAAGGAGCTCACTCAGGACAGAAGTCCATTAAGGATTGTCCTACCAAAGGACAGATACTGTCTGGGATGGACATCCAAGGCATAGTGCTTCACAAAGGTGTGCACAGAGTTCCAAGTAGCTGCATTGCAGATGTCTGCAATGGTCATGTTCCGTATTTCTGCCAGAAATACCGTGACAGCTCTGGTAGAGTGGGAGTACACCCTGCCTTCCAGCTTGACCTGCGCCATCGAATAGCAATGGCAGAAATATGCTACCAGCCATGCCAAAATACACCTGATGGCAACAGGCTGACCCAGCCAGACAATGCTGAAAGAGACAGAGTTGCTTGGATTTACAGATCTCTTTTGTTCTGTCAATGTAAAACCACAAATCTCTTTTTACATCTAGAGAATGTAGGGTATGTGCCCATTCATTCTGAAAGTTTGTAAAGTAGGTCGGAAGGGCCAAGAGCTGGTTGAGGTGGAATTCTGAGACTACTTTTGGAAGAAATTTAGGGTGAGTTCTGAAAACCACCTTGTCCTTGTGAAATACTGTAAACAGAGGTTCTGTGACTAGGGCATGTATTTTGGACACTCTACGAGCGGAAGTAATGGCTACAAGGAAGGCAACCTTCCAGGTCAGGACTTCAACTCGCAGGTTGCTAGAGGCTCAAAAGGTTTACAAGTGAGCATGTCTAGCACAAGGCTGATATCCCAAGTGGCTACCAGTCTCCTGACTGGTGGCCTAGTGTGGAGGATAACCTTAAGGAACGTCTTAACCAAGGGTAGCTGAGCCACTGACATATTGTGGATAGGGTCATGGTAAGCCAAAATTGTACAAAGGTGCACCTTCACCGTCGAGTATTGTAGCCCTGCATTTCACAGGTATAGCAGGTACTCTAATACTTTGTTTGGTGAGCAAGAAAAGAGGTCCAGGGAGGACTTTGCACACCAGATGGAGAATTGTTTCCACTTTGCTGTATAAGTTTTCCTAGTGGCCGGTTTGCACACTGCTAGGAGAATGTTTGAGACTCTATGGGAGACATTGAATCTACCTACTTCTATCACCTCAGGCACCAGACATGGGGATGAAGGGACCTCAGGTTGGGATGGACCACTGGGCCCTGGGTCAGAAGGTCTATTTGATGTGGTAGTTGTCTCAGTGGAACTTCCGATAATCTGTTGATTAATGGAAACCAAATCTGATGAGGCCAGTACGGGGCGATGAGAATCATTCTCCTTCCCCACGCCCCATGCCTCCAGCTTGAGCAGCACCCTCTGAATTAAGGGAAGAGGAGGAAATACATATAGAAAGCATCTTATACACCACAGTCTGAATGCATCCTGACAGAAAATGCCAGGTTCTGGATTTCTGAAGCAGAATAGAGGAAGTTTTGCGCTGAGTGGGAACATAAAAAGGTCCAAGTCTGGAGTGCCCCACTTTTCAAAGAGTGAATGCATGTCTGAGTTGAGAGACCACTCGTGTGGATCCGCCTCCGTTCTGCTGAGGCAATCTGCCAGGTTGTTCTGGATTCCTAGTAGGCAGACCACCTGGATCAGGGCTTTGAGCTGGAGGCCCAATTCCTACACTCTCATTGCTTCCCTACACAGAGGGTAAGAGTGTGCTCCACCCTGCTTGTTGATGTAATACATCACTGCCTTGTTGTCCATCTGAAGGAGAATTACTTTGTGACAGAGAATATCCTTAAGGGCTCAGACAGCATACAGGACAGCTCTCATTTCCAGGGCATTTATTTGTAGTTGAGACTCATCCTGACTCCACAGACCCTGGGTGTGGAGATCCTGACAGTGAGCTCCCCAGCCGATCAGAGATGCATTAGTGGTGATGGTGATCTGTGTCTCTAGTGGGGCAAAGGAAAAGCCTTGAAGGAGGTTGTCCTCCTGAATCCACTAGGTGAGTGACCTCATTAGGGGTTCTGTCATCTTGATGCGAACAGACTATGGATGTGTGGTTGTGGACCACTGAGTACTGAGTATCCACTGTGTGGTTTTCATGTGCAGGCGAGACAAAGGCACCGTGAACACCAATGATGCGATGAGACCCAGCATCCACTGCATTGAGAGCTCAAACCGAGTTGTTCTCCTTGATGAAGCGAGCCATCTGAAGAATATAATTTCTCTTGTCTTCTGGAAGGAAGGCTCTTGCCCTGGAGGTGTCCAGGAGAGCTCCTATAAAGAGGAGTTGTTGGGAGGGCTGTAGCTGTGATTTTTCCAGATTCAACAGAACTCCCATGGATGTGAGAAACTTGGAAGCTGTGGTCACCACTTCCTGTGTCCCTTGTCTAGAGTAGCTTGCTAGGAGCCAGTCATCCAGATATGGGAATACTTGAATTCTGAGTTTTCTGAGATGCGTTGCAAGTACTGCAAAGCACTTTGTAAAGACTTGAGGCGCCAAGGACAGCCAAAAGGGCAGGACTCTGAATTGGTAGTGCTGGCCCAGAGCCACAAAGCGGAGATACTTATGTTGGCTTGGGTGCACCAGGATATGTTGGTAGGCATCCTTCATGTCTAGGCAAGCTGGCCAGTCATTTTGATGAATCAGGGGTAGGAGCATACCGAGCGACATCATCTTGAATTTCTCTTTGAAGAGGAATTTGTTTAACTTCCTTAGGTCTGGAATAGGGCGCATACCACCTGTTTTCTTTGGAACTAGGAAGTAGTGGGAGTAGAATCCTGTGTCCTGTTCTGCTTGCGGAACCACTTCTACTTCCCAGCTGTTCAGAAGGCCCTGAATCTCGGAAGCAAGAAGGTCTGACTGAGTGATAGACTATTTGGGCTGTCGTTTGGGGGGATGATCTGGAGGGGTATTCAAAAAATTTAGAGAATGACCCTCGCAAATTATCTTGAGGACCCATTTGTCCATGGTGACTGACTTCCACTGGTTCTAAAACTGAGTCAGGTGGCCCCCTACTGCCGAAGAGTCCCCCTCAAGCAGCTGAGGTGGGACATGGGCCAAGTCTTCAGAGGGTGGCACTAGGCGCCTTTGGGCCCTGTGCCTTCTACTGCATTTTCTTTTGTGGCTGGGGGGCTTGGTTCTTGTTGAAGGCCCCTTGATCTTTGCCATGAAAGGACTGACAGTTATGAAACTGCCTGCGATGTCTGCCCCACTGAGGGGCAGCAGGGGCTGGCCTGGCCATCTTAATAGCAGTCCTAAATTTCTCTGTGGCCTCTAGGGCCTGGTCCACTTGTGGGCCAAAGAGATAAACTCCATCGAATGGAAAATTCATGACTCTCTGTTGAGCATCATTTGTGAACCCCAAAGTCTGTAACCATGAGTGATGCCAGGTGCATATACCAGTTGCTGCTGCTCTCGAAGCAGTGGCAAAGGCATCCATAACAGTTTTAAGTTGCTGATTATTGGACTCAATGCCTCTAGTAATGGTTTGGAAAAGCTCTGAACTAATGTCCAATTCTGGAAGAGCCTCCACAGTGGCTTTTTTTTTCCATATATATATTTTTCTTTTAGTTTTTTTACTCCCTTTCCCTCTGGGGCCATGGCATACACATGTGTCTACGCATGTGCACACACACACCAGGATCCGGTGACCCCTTCTGCCCCTCCCCTGACTTTCTGTCACCACCCGTGCCATCTATGCACCCACTCGACCTCCACCCAGTGGTAGCAGGACTACGGATGGGTGGGCATCCACTCCTTGGAGGGGAGAGCCATGGTTCAATCCTGCTCCAGCCCTTCCCTCCTGAGCTGGCACCCTGGCAACCTGTGGTTGTTCCTGAACCCCGGTCACCGGCATAGCACAAGGTAAGGCACCAGCGCCTCAGCCCTCTACACTACCGGACTGGCCCTCCACAGTGGCTTTTAGTGTGTGGCACAGGGTATACTCATATTGAGAGAAATAACCCTGATAGCTAGCAATACGCATGCCTAGGGTAGCAGCGGCGAACATTCGCTTCCCTAAAGTGTGAATCTTATGGGATTCTTTATTTACTGGATGAGCTATAGATTCCTGAGGGAGAACAGCTTTCTCATTTTCTACCAAGACCACTATGGTGTCCACAAAGGCTTGAGAGGCCAGGATCGGTCTATCCTTGGGGGGAGCGTATTTCCTGTCTATGGACTTAGCCACAGATGAAATGAGCACTGGACTGTCCCACATCATCTGTGAAAAAGTCTCGAAAGAGGGCTGTACTGGAAGTGTCAATTCCACGGGAATTTCAGGGACATTCAGATATTGTAGGCGCAGCAACTTCCCAGGATCTACCTCAGAAGTCTAGGGAGAAAGGGTGGCATTCATATTCTTCAGGAAAGACTTAAAGGATAGGTCCCCAACCAAAGGCTCTGCTGAAGTAGAAGGCTTACTTTCCACTCCAAAGGATGATTCTTCATCGAAATCATCCCCTAATTGCAGATCAGGATCAGGCTCTATATTATCTTCTACTAACCCAGAAGGGATAGTATAGAAAGGAAAAGGAGGAAAGAGAACAGGAGGGGGTGCTACCCGAATTGGAGTCGAAAATCCTGGCACCTGAAGTGGCGCCGGCATCGAAAATGTTGCTGGCTGCAGCGCCGCCAAGGCTGGAGCCATGGGTAGCACTGTAACTGGAGCCAGGCGAGCGCCTGGAGACACCAACCCCAACACCGAGGCACCCAAGGCTGGGGACCTCAAAACATGAGTAGGAAAAGGTAGCACCTGTGCTGGCCCCTGCGGCACAACCATGTAAGGGGAAAAAGCATGAGATTGTGACGTCGGCAGCACCAAAGGTGTTGCACAACTAGGTTGACCCAACTGCCTCACCCATGGGTCTGAGGTCCCCAGACCCGAAGGCCCCGGGGCCAGCTCCACAGGCACAGGAAGTCTGAACAACCGCCGAACCCACTGCTCCATCAGAGCAGCCCAATGATGAAACTGCTCACTGGAGGACCTCCCTGGGAGCGGGGAAGGTCTCTGTAGTTGAGGATCATGGCTGCCAGTAACTGAGGCTGCAGGTGACCTCAATGGAGCCAGGGTCGGTCTCCTGTCCCCCGTTATGACAATCTCCATGCAGAAATACCAGAGGGTGACCTTGAGTGGTACCACTTCTTCTTCGACTGTTGGGACGAAGAAGAACTTGAAGCCAAGCAGTGCCAGGTCGCCAACCTCGACTGGGAACAGGCATGCTTCTTTTTGTGCTTTTGGGAGGACCACCCTTCCTCCCGAGCACTGAACTACCCATAGTCAGACCACTCCCTTATGTAAAGGGTGGTGGATCAGACCCAGTCCTGCTGCTGAAACAGTTTTCAAGCAAAGTCTCCATACCATCACTAGCCCCATTCATGGTAGACTCCATCGAAGGCAGGCTAAAGAAGACTTCTCTGTTCTTCGTTGGAAATTTTTTTTTTTTAAATAAATAAATAAAACTAATCAAATACTGAATGACTATGCTGCTGTCATATAGACGTGAAGATTTGACTCCCGGCGGGTGAGCAATGTTTTCACTGAAGCGCATTCAAGGGTGGGAAAAAAGGAAATGAGGTGGTTGGAGGGTCAACGCCGAGATAGCTTATACGGCACAAGCCAGTCTTGCGGTGCCGTGCATGCATGGTCCTACCTCGGCATCAGCCCTCCTGAAGATTTTTGGCTCCCGCTCAGTCCTAGTGCCTCCAGCATAGTCCCACTAGTGTGAATGAGTGGTGGAGACTTTATGTCCAGGAAGATCTACACTCATCTGAATATCCTTATCTAGCTCATCTCTTTGTGCATCTGAGATTTTTGACAGCAGCAAAGGTTCTAGAAATAATTTAATTTCTTCCTCCCTTGAATTAGTATCTGGGGTGTATAATGCTAAATAAAATGTTTCAACTGTTTTACTAATTTGAAGATGCAAAGAGCATAACACGCCCTCCTTATTTTTAATCTGATTTATTGTCCCCATTGATTTTATGCCCTATGCTGCAACTGCAAAAGTTTATCAGGTTTCTCCCCCATGAAATAATATTTAGACTTTGATTTGAATAATGCTGGTTGAACTTGTTTTGCTGTTATTTCATTATATTTGTTTTGTGTATATACAGATAACCATACATGTGTATGATTTAAGGTTCCAATTGTCAGAAGGATGACTTACAAATTTTAGTTTTTGGAGAGAACAATAGGGATTATAAATACTTTATTAAAGAGATTCACTAATCTAAAGATAAATTCCCCAGCCCCTGAAATATAGGTGCCTTACCACCACAGGAGTGTAGAATTGTGAACCTTGCCAACGATAATCCACTTAGCACAAAACTGTATCCCTCGTAAAATTATTGTAACAAGGTCCCACGGACTTCCCTGTTATAAGTGCCACCCTTGCTCCGCGCTCCATTATAATCAATGGGCAGCATCTTTTCTATCAGTTTTATACATTATTTTGGCCACTTGGTAATGAAACGTGAGCACCAGTCAAAATCCCCTTGTTAGTCGACCGGTGCCCACATTTCGTTACCAAGTGGCCATAATAATATATAAAATTGACAGAAAAGATGTCATCCATTGATTACAATGGAGCGTGCCCCCACGCTCTCACCGGCATCTTGTCATAATGTTGGTGAGCATGGGGGCGAAGCGAGGGTGGCACTTATTACAGGGAAGTCCGTGGGACCCTGTTCCAACAATTTTATGAGGGATACAGTTTTTTGCTAAGTGGATTATAGTTGGCAAGGTTCACAATTCTACACTCCTGTGGTGGTAAGGCACCTATATTTCAGCTGCAGTGCTTTTGATTAGTGAATATCTTTAAGGACAAAAAAGTTAGAAGTAGTAAAGGATTTTTGTTATTTAGGAATAACAGTTACACAGGAAGGTTCCTGGAGAAAACATATATCTGAAATGAAAAAAAAAGGTTAAAAATGTTCCAGTAATAAAGTCATTTTTACATAAATATGGAGAAAAATCTGTGAAAGGTAACCTAATGGTTATTAATGCTAAAATAAAGAGCCAATTACTATTATGAGCAGAAGTCTGGGGGACTCACCCAAAAACAAATATAGAACCCCACCTAAATAAATTTTACAAACACTTGTTAGGATTGCCTAAGGGAACACCTTCAGCATTGGTTAGAGCAGAACTAGGCCAACTACCGATAGAAAGAAAATTTATTTTATTTATTTATTTGTGTCTAGGATTACAAAGTACCTTTGAGCCAAGGCTCTTTTACAAAAGTTCCTCGTCATGCTGGTTACAGGGTAACAGACACTAAAACAGTTACAGGTACATGGTTTTAGACAGTAACTTTGCTTAAAATCAGACTGAGCGATGAGTAACTCAAGAAACAATAGGAGGAAGAGGGCAAGAAGGGGAAGGGGCTGAGGGTAGGGGAAGGCATAGGTGTAGAAGGTCAGGGTGAGGCAGCCAAGGGGCCTTGCCAGGACAGACACAGGGCAAGTGCATTAGAAGTTGCATTGGACAGGTAAGTGCAAGAAGAGAGGGCAGAAACTGACACCTGTAAGGTCAGAAGCAGCTTAGGGAATGAAGATGTTATGGGGTGCAAGCACAGGTGGAGGTAAAATAAAACAGAGATTGGTGAAATATTGGCTTAAGGCTTACTCTATGAGTGAATCCAGATTACCTAGGATGTGCATTGATGAAACAATAAATTACATGAAACAAAATATGTCTTTCCCAGTATTTCAACTGTGGAAAGTGTCATCAAACCTTATAGTCTTCTGCACTGTAGTAGTGATATATTTAGAGTCCCATTTGTCCAAATTGCCAATGAGGTTACAATATATTTATTATCAAAAAGAGATGGAATTTTGCAAGCAATATAAAATTTGCAAGTGGATGGCTAAAAACAAAAGGGAACATAAGCTGGAACCATATTTAACAATAATTAGAACCCCTTGCCTTAGGAAAATAATAATTCGATTTAGGTTTGAATGTAACTCCAGTAACTGGCAAAGTGAAATGTATAACAAGGAAAATAAAACAGAAAGAAGGGAAGGTTACTATAAGTGTGGGATGAAAAGAATGATTTAGTCCATTTAGTAATCTTATGTTCCTTATACGAAAAAAATAGGAAACATCTGCTTGGAGAACACCTTAAGTATCTTGAATATGAACCATATCATCTGGCTATGTATCTCTTAAAAACAAGAGTGAACAAGTGTTATACCATATGGCCTCCCTCCTTAAAATAATTAATGGGAAGAAATACCATATCATCACAGAAAATAAGGACCGATATTGACATAATGATTTTAGTTTAATATATAGGTTCATAGGTTCATAGAAGTGTACGAGCAATGAAGGCATACGTAAGGATGCCCATTGTATGCTCGCCACCCATATGTCCTATGGGTGGAAATCAAATGTTTTGTTTCCCATATATTTATCCAATCTTTGCTTAAAGGTATTTAAATTATCACTATTAATGACACTTACAGGTAAGTTATTCCACAAACCCACAACTCTCTGTGTGAAAAATAGACTCCTTCTAGTGGATATACATTTTTCTCCAATGAGTTTATAACCATATATTCAGATATTAGTTTTGTTGAGAATTGAAATTACAGTATAATACTGAATCATTATAACTTGATTATGGTAAAAATGTATGTTGTTTATACTGGACACCATGATAAGGCCTAAGTCTGCTAAGCGTTAATGATATTAGAACTTTAAAATAAGAGAAATGTGCAATATTAGCCTTACCATGTTAAATGCCGTCTTTTTATGAATGTATTAAGAGTGCAATGTGTGTGTAAATTGTGAAAGCTGCTGCTAGCTTTTGGAAGACAGACATCTTGCTTTTAGAGCAGAAAGCAGCTGACTATAAAAGCTACCATTTTTCTTACTAATTTAACACTTCTATCTCGGCAGGAGTCAGTGCCTGTTGGGATTAAGCAAACAGATACTTTATTAGAAGTAGGGGGGTCTCATTTAGGGTTAAAAAAAAGAAAGTGTGTGTTTCTGTTTTGGGGAAGGGTACTGTATCAACTTAGTTTGCTAAATCAGTAGATGGGGAGAGAAGTTAATTGGGGGTGTGGCTTAGGCAGTAGAAAAGCAGGTGACTTCAATTACAAATTCCCGCTGCTAGCTGTTGGAAGACAGAACTCTTGCTTTTAGAGCAGAAAGCAGCTGACTAAGAAAGCTACAATTATTTTTACTAATTTAACACATCTATCTCAGCAGGAGTCAGTGCCTGTTGGGATTAAGCAAAACAGATACTTTATTAGAAGTAGAGGGGGTCTCATTTAGGGTAGAAAAAAAGAAAGTCAATGTGTATTTCTGTGTTGGGGAGGGGTACTGTATCAACTTAGTTTGCTAAATCAGTAGGAGGGGAGAGAAGTTAATTGGGGGGTGGCTTAGGCAGTAGAAAAGCAGGTGACTCCAATTACAACTTCCTGCTGCTAGCTTTTGGAAGACAGAAATCTTGCTTTTAGAGCAGAAAGCAGCTGATTAAAAAAGCTACAGTTTTTCTTACTAATTGCCCTCCATCTCACCCCTCCACCCTCCAATTCTTAGCCAGTTCTACTTTTCTAGCCACTGGATTTGACAGACAACAGGAACTTCCTGTTTGGCAGTAGGAAGGAAAGGATCATAGAGAAACATTAGTTTTGTCAACCCTGAAGGAAAAAAGTAGTTCTTTCTCCCCCCAGCTGCTGAAGGTCTGACTTTGAGCAAGGAAGAAGGAGACTACTGAAGAATACAGGAAGTTGCTGTCCCAGAAGAGGAAGGGTGAGAGTTGTAAGGAGAGGAGAGAGTAAGCATACAGAGCAACAGGAGAGGGGACAAAAAATAAGACACGATGGGAGTGGTGCAGTGCAATGGCTGTGGGGTGGCAGTGTTCCGGGAGACATTCTGGAGGCTGCAATGCTGCCCTATTTGCAGGCACCTGTCTGGTCTGAGGGAGGAAGTTGCCCATCTCCAGGCTGACCTGGCTAGGATTCGTGAAACCTCCTACCCCACCCAGGGACCACCAGGGCCACCACCACTACCTCAGAGGTTGCCAAGAAAGAGGAGAGGCTGGACCAAGGTGGGCTCAGTGAGGGAGAGGGTGGTGGAACAGAGATGCATCCCTCCAGCTATACATCTCCACAATTCATGTGCTGTTCTGATGGATAGTGGTTCCTCTATGGAGGCATCTGCAGTGGAGACCAAGGAGGATGCTGGGAACCTCCACAAAGGAGACCCAAAGGAGGGTGGCTCGGGACCCCACAGGGGAAGGAAATAACTCCTGGTGGGGGACTCAATCATTAGGGGGGTAGAAGTGGGGTAAGAAGGAGAAAGGGAGGTAAGGTGCCTGACTGGTGCCACAGCTTGGAGGGACTGGAAGCGAATCCTCAGAATCATGGGAGCAGTTGCATGAGGGAGGGAGCTGGATGTCATTATCCACCTAGGGACAAATGACCTGGCTTGGAGTGGGATCAGAGCAGTGCAAGAGGAGTTTGTAGAGTTTGGAAGGCGCCTTAGACAAGTAGCACATACGGTAACCTTCTCAGAGGTGCTGCTGGTCTATGGCAATGGTGATGCTATGGTACTCCACCCCGTGGAATTCAATGAATGGTTGAAACACTGGTGTGGAGCTCATGGTTTTGGCTTCATTGGGGACTGGGGAGTCACCTGGAGGGATGCAGACCTATACTGGCATGATGGTCTGCATCTGTCCAGGGGGGAACCACAATCCTAGATAATAGATTTAAATGCTTCATTAGCAAGCATTTAAACTAGCCAAGGGGGAGGCACTGAAAAGGAACAGGGAAATCCCAGACTCCCTCCACAAAACACAGTAATTAGTGAGGTAAACACCAAGGTAGAGAAGTCATTAGGGAGCAGGACAGAGGTAAATGCAAAAAAAAGGCAAAGGCAGTAAGGACAGGGATGGGGATAAAAGGGGTAAGGCCATCAAAAAATGGAGGCTGATGAGTACCAATGCCCATAGTCTGTGTAACAAGCTCCCTGAACTAGTGGCCTTGATGGAAGAAGGATGCCCAGATATTGTGGCAGTCACAGAAACATGGTACACAGAGAACCATGACTGGGATGTCAACATACCAGGATCCACAATCTGTAGGAGGGACAGGGAGGGTAAAAGAGGAGGAGGAGTAGCACTCTATGTAAGGGAAGGGATTAAAGCAACAGAACTAAAGAATAAACAGGGAGCAGATGAGGCACTCTGGGTCACCCTGGAGACAGGAAATGGCACCACAATCCGCATGGGGTTGCATACAGACCCCCATCTAAGGGGGAGGGAATGGACAAGGAAATGACAGAAGGCATCCTTAGAATGGCAGAAAAAGGGGAGATAGTGTTGATGGGGACCTGAATATGCCAGATGTTAACTAGAGCACCTTTACTGCAGGCACATCCAAGAGCAGGGTCATTCTTGATGCCCTACAAGGGGCATGCCTCAGACAGCTAGTATTGGAACCCACTCAGGAGGGAGCAGTCTTAGACCTGGTACTCTCAAATGGGGACAGAGAAAGAATCTCGGATTTAGAAGTGGGTAGCCATCTGGGAACAAGCGACCACCAAACAGTGTGGTTCACGATAAACACAGCCATTGAGTCAAGCCATACAAAAGCAAGAGTACTGGACTTTAGGAGGGCTGACTTTGGGAAAATGAGAGAGTGCCTCAGAAAAGCACTAGCAAACAAGCAAGAAGGAGGGGTTGGGGAACAATGTGAGTAATCAAAACAGCCGACACAGAGGCAACAATCTTTTGTGTGAAGCAAATCAACAAAATACAATGAAGGAAAAAATGCTATGGTTCTCAAAAGAGGTGGCAGGGAAGGCTAATGAGAAAAGGATAGCATTCAGGAAATATAAGGAAACACAGAAGGAGCAGGACAGAGAACTTTATCAGTTAAAGCAGAAAGAGGCAGGGAAGGCAGTCAGAATAGCAAAGGCCCAAATTGAGGAAATGCTAGCCAACTCTGTTAAGAAGGGGGATAAGACCTTTTATAGGTACATTAGGGAGCAAAGAAAGACCAAGGGAGGGAATGTGGGCAGAGGGTGACAGTGAAAAAGCAGAGATACTGAACAAATATTTCTGTTCAGTATTCACAAAGGAAGAGGAGGGGGAAGTACCTAAACCAAACAAGAGAAACACTCTGGATATGGGGGTTGATACCAGTCCATTCACAGAAGAAAGGGTTCTGAAAGAACTAGTAAAACTGAAGGTGGACAAAGCAATGGGCTTGATGGGATTCACCCAAGAATTCTAAAAGAACTAAGGGTAGAAGTAGTGACACCACTGACTACTCTCTTTAACAAATCATGGGAGGATGGGGTGGTACCTGAGGACTGGAGGAGGGTGGATGTGATTCTGCTTCACAAAAGTGGGAATAGGGCAGAGGCAGGAAACTACATACCAGTTAGTTTGACCTCAGTGGTAGGGAAAATGATGGAATCACTTCTAAAGGAAAGAACTGTTGAGTACCTAGAGGCCAGTGGAGCACAGGACCGAAGGCAGCATGGATTCACAGTGGGAAGGTTGTGTCAGATGAATCTAATAGATTTCTTTGACTGGGTGATCAAAGTAGTAGACCAGGGAAGGGCTGTGGACATGGCCTACCTAGATTTTAGCAAGGCATTTGATACAGTCCCACACAAAAGTTTAATATACAAGTTAGCCAACCTTGCAGTGGGTCCCAAGGTGATAGCCAGGATAAAAAAAATTGGTTGGACAGCAGGACGCAAAGGGTAGTAGTAAACAGAGTCTACAGTGAAGAAAGGAGGGTTACTAGTGGGGTACCGCAGGGTTCATAGGACCGGTCCTTTTTAATTTCTTTATAAGTGACATTGCAGAGGAACTGGAAGGAAAAGTATGTCTCTTTGCAGATGACACAAAGATCTGCAACAGGGTTGATACACGAGATGGAATGGAAAGGATGAGAAGGGACTTGGCAAGGTTGGAGGAATGGTCAGATGTATGGCAGCTTAGATTCAATGCAAAGAAGTGCAAGGTAATGCACCTGGGGAAACAAAAACCCAGGAAAAGAGTACACACTGGGGGGTGAGATACTGACAACAACAAAAATGGAAAGGGACCTGAGGGTAATTATATCAGATGACCTAAAGGTGGGCAAGTAACGTGAGAAGGCAGTAAGGAAGGCTGAGGCGATACTGGGATGCATAGGGAGAGGCATCAACAGTAGAAAACAGGAAGTTGTTATCCCTCTGTACAGACAGTTGGTGAGACCCCATCTGGAGTACAGTGTGCAGTTCTGGAGACCCCATCTCCGCGCAAAGAGAGACAGAGTGGAGGCTGTCCAGAGGACAGCAACCAAAATGGTTCAGGGTCTTCACCAGAAGACATACGAAGAGAGACTAAAGGAGCTTAATATGTATACCCTTGAGGAAAGAAGAGAGAGGGCGGACATGATAGAAACTTTCAAGTATCTCAAGGAAATCAACAGTCCAAGAGGGTAGAGTCTTTCAGAAAAAGAGATGTACAAGAACAAGGGGCACAATTTGAGGATAGAGGGGGGACGGCTAAAAGGTAATGTGAGGAAGTATTTTTTCATGGAGAGGGTTGTGGATGCATGGACCAGCCTTCCTGAGGAGGTCATGGAGCCAAGAACAGTGGAGGAATTCAAGAATTCATGGGACAGACATAAGGCAGTCCTAGTGGGGGGTAGGAGGAAGTAGGCTGTTGGTTAACTAGGATCTGCAGCTTATCCATCAGGTAGGAAAATGAGCAGACTAGGTGGGCCAAGCGGTCCTTATCTGCTGTCAAATTCTATGTTTCTAAAGTCCAAGGTAAAATTTGTAATATTTTTTATTTATTACAGTGTACTGTTTGTAATTACTTTTATAAGTCGAACAATAAACTTAAACCTTAACCTGTATTTGATTTGCACATCAAGCATAATATACGGTATAAATCAGGTTCATCCCCTGACTGAAATAATCAGACTGCACATGTGCCAGTTGGGATTCTTTTGCCAAAAATTAATTATATTTTTTAATACCATTATAGTATGTCTGGGTTACTGCCCAAGTACTGCTTTAAAAGCATCTCCAAAATACCAAAAACTGGTTTCTTATGGTTTATTATACATAGAATCCTTAATTGTTTTTCTGATTAGTGCATGATAGTTACTGTCCCTAAGCAGGGACAAATCCATCCTCCAAACACTATCCTTTATCTCCATTCCCCATTTTCAACTAAACACATAAACTGTGCATGATCAGAAATACATATGTTTCCATAATCCAGCACTATTTTGTGTAATACAGACTTTGAAACAAAGCACATGTCAATTCTTGAGAATGTTCTATGAGCATCTGAAAAAAAAAAGAACACTGTTCTCTGTTTGGAAAATAATATCTAAAAGTGTCTACTAAGTTAAATTCTACCAGTAGGACCTGAATAGTTTAACAGCTTTGTTTTGTTTTTTGGGTTTTTTTTTTAACCTATTGACTTACCCAATATGAAAGAGAGAGTCAAATTGATATCCCCTGAAACAAATACAGAGAGGAAAAATTAGCCTTATTCAGGAAAAGGTTTGTAAAAAATACTGGATCATCATGTACAATTCTTGTTTTATTTTTATAATAATATATCTGCCACCTAGACGTATATGTTTATCTACCACTTTTCCTGAAAAATTCCTTTTAAATATAATAGACAGACCTCTAGAATCAGTTTTAAACGAAGTATATATCTTGATCCACCAACTCAATTTAAAAAATACTTAATGTCCTGTTCCTGAAAGTGAGTTTCGTATAGAAACATATATTCCACTTGATATCTTTTAATATAGGTTGCTATTTTTCTCATCTTTACTCTGTCCCTTGCTCCCTTCAAATTCCAGGTCATACATTTAATAGAACTAGACAATACATCCAAGAAAAATAACAGAATTAACAGGTGAACAGGAAAATGTGCAAGCCACAGCCCTTTCAACCCCCTTGATCAGCTTAATAATCACAAACAAGACTTTCACGTAAACTTCATACGCAGCTATCATAATATTGGACTCAACCAAATGATAAACCTTTTGAACCAACTTATTTTTTAATAGTTCCCACTCCACCCCTTGCTCCTCCCCCAGTTCTCCCATCTTCCTCCCCTTCCCTCCCTCAGATGAAACCATTCCATTCTATGTAACAGCAATACTAGGTAACAATACCACCCCAACCACCACCCCCCATGATACAAGATGAACCTGGGGACACCACTGTCCCTTATACCCCAGGGTCTGGAACCAGCTAATCCCTCCCTGATGCGTGACTTGTATTACAAAAACTAAAAGTTGCTCCAAACTCCAGCAAATCTTTTTTGTTTTGAGAGACAAAAAAATTGTATTTAATTTTGTCTATTTGCTCCTTTTTGCTACTAATACTTATTTAAAAACATATTTATCTGTACCTAACTTTTCCTGTTCCCCAGTTCTCCTCTCTTTTACCCCTCACCATCATTCTTACTTGTACCCATCTTGCCTTGATCATCTCTGCCACTCGAACTACCCCAGAATATTCTCCCTTCGAACTTTCACTCTCATTTGCCTATTCCCTTGACCCTTTTTGTGTGTAGGGTTAGTTTCAGAAAAGTTGGTCCCCACTTTAATAGCTTACCTTATTTCACATTATGCTTTATAAGGGGGTATAAAAATTCTCACTTGTCCTGGGAAGTTGACTCTGACCATTGCTGGTGGGATCACTGAAAAGCAAATATTGTGATTTTTTTTTAGTTTGTTTCTCCTCGGGTCCCCACCAGTCAGCATCTATCTTTCAGCTACCCATCCAGCCCCATACCCCATCAGGCAGCTAACCCCTTCATTCCCCACGGTTTTACCCTCCATGGTAGGTGGTGAGGAGCCCCCCCCCCTTGCTTAAACTCACCTCGACTAAGATCCAGATTCTGGAGGAGCGCCATTCAGAGTCGGGGCCTGCTGCAATTGGCTGCTATCATCCAGCGTAACCTGGGACCTCAGTTTCCTTGTTCTGTTTCCCCCCTGGGAAGAACGTGCAATGTCGGCAATGGCTGTGTCATGTGTGCTTCTGCCCATGGCATGCCTGCTGACTGCTCCACCCCCCCACTGGTGACAGGCTCATAGTGTGCTGGCACCCAGCCTCTGCTAGGTATCAGGGAAATGCCGAGCCTGTTCTACCCTGCTCCCCCAGGAGGAGGCGCTGATCCTGGATGCTCAATCCTCCCTCCCGGCTGACCCCCAGTGACTCCGCTTCGCACCATGAGCTACGCCGGTGTGGCAGGAGGTAAGGCACAGATGCCTTAGCCCTCCACGCCACTGGGTTGGCATGCAAATATTGTGATTTATTTAAAAAAATGTTGGCTTTTTTAAATCATTTCCTTTTAGCTACCACATTCTGGGAAACGTCCAGAAAGACCTGAATAGTCATCCCTCCGTAAACAAAGGCTTTATTCATTTTTGCCTTCCTAAAGGTAGCTTCTCAATCTGAGAAATGGTGGAGTTTTACAGAAACAAATTTAGACAGCTTTCCAAGATAATTTTATTTTTGAAATTCAATATATTTTATTGAAATTTTCCAAACATAAAACAACATGACATGGGAATGGAGGAGGGATCCCATTCTTGTGCAATCAACAGTGTTCTTCTAAACCCTCTTATTATACTAGTAAAGTGTTCACCGCAATCCTCCCAACACCCAGAACCTTCCCCGACCTCCCGAGAACCTTGTAGGTTCCAGTGCATTAAGGAGTGCTATTAGTTAATTTAGGGAAGACAACAGTAAACTGTCAGGTTGAAACTATAATTAACTAATTTCCTGAAAAATGTTTGATAATCTATCCCAGTCCTAGGAGCTGCAGACACCATCGGTAGAAGGTCAGGTGAAAAGAATATTGAATTACTGATTTCATGAGACTGAAAGAGGCAAATATTCAGTGCATGAAGTTTATGCCATTTTTTACTATAGGTTGATAATTTGCCTCTTAGACTTGCAATCATTTTCTCCAGGCGTAAGTTATCCAGTAATTCATTCAACCATTCTGTGTATGGGATAAACATATGAACATACGAATGTGCCAGCAGAAACAGACCACCCAGTCTATCTAAGTCTGCTTGAGTGTGCAGATAACACCCCTAGTTTGCAGCTTCCCCACCCCATCCCTTTGTCATTCCACTGCCTCTCCCACCCTCACTCTCCCCTGTTCCCTGTCCCATGTCCTTTTAAAGCTGTTCACAGATTTACAAGATACCACCCATTCTGGTTGTACGTTCCATTTTGCTACCACCTTCTCTGTGAAATAGTGTCTCCTCATTTCTCTCCTAAATCCCCCCCCCTCTATTCTTAGCCCATGCCCCCTGGTGTCCCTCCCCCTTCTTAGCTTAAAGACCCCCTCTGCCCTATCCTTATTGATCCCCCTCAGATGCTTGAATGTCTCTATCATGTCCCTCCTGTCCCTTCCATCCTCCAGGGTGTACATATTCAGATCTCCCAGCCTGCTCTCATAGTCTCTCCCCTCCATTCCACATATCATCTTTGTTGCCCTCCTCTGCACCCCCTCCAGTAGCCTGATATCACACTTTAGGTATGGCCTCCAAAACTGCACACAATACTTTAAGTGCGGCCTTACCAGCGACCTGTAAAGGGGCAAGATCACCCCTCTTTGCCTGGACAAAAAAACCCTCGCTATGCACCCCAGCATTTTGTTCACTTTTGCAGCTGCTCTTCTGCACTGGGTAGTATTGTTCATGGTCCTTGTTATCATTATCCTTAGGTCCTTCTCAGTGATCCCCAGTTTACCCCCCAAGACAGTATTCTCTCCTTGGGTTCTTTGCCATGAAGTGCATAACCTTACATTTCTTTGCATTGAACCACAGCTGCCACCTCTCTGACCACTTCTCTAGCTTGCTTAGGTCCTCCTGCAGCTGCTTCGATCCCTCCCCTTCCCTCCATCCACCACTGCTCTGATTTTGGTGTCATCAGCGAACAGACTTACCTTGCTCACCACCCCATGTGCAATGTCTGATATGAAGAGCCCAAATAATACTGGCCCCAGCACAGAGCGCTGTGGCACCCCACTTGTCACCAGCCTTGGAGTTGAGAGCTCCCCACTCACCACCATCCATTGCAGCCTCCCACTCAGCCAGCTTGTAATCTAGTTTTACATTTTTGCCCCACCCCTACACCAGTTAGCTTCCCCCCAAGCTGCCCATGAGGCACTAAATCAAAGGCCTTGCTGAAGTCCAAGTAAAGAACATCCACCGCATGACCCTTATCCAGCTCACCTGTCACCCAATCATAATATTGTATCAGGTTGGTTTGACAAGATTTCCCTGAAACAAACCCATGCTGCCTCACATCATGGAGGCCAATGTCCTCCAGGTATGACACCAGTCTTTCCTTTAGTATCGTTTCCCTGAGTTTGCACACTATGGAGGTGAGACTTACCGATGATAATTACCCGGTTCATCCCTTGGTCCGTTCTTGTGTAATGGTACTACATGTGCCATCCTCCAGTCCAGTGGCACACATTCTGACTCCAGTGAGATGCTGTACAGATCTGCCAGCGGCTCCACCAACACCTCTGCCATCTCCCTCAGCACCCTGGGGTGGGTACCATCCAGCCCTGGCACCTTGTCTACCTTCAGTGCCCTCAGTCCCTCTAGGACTCTACTTGCATCAATTCTTTCATCTGTCGCCACCTCTCCCCGTCCCCACCTCCCAGCCCATGGTGGTAGCGGTCCCCTTTTCTTCTGTGAACACTGAGCAAAGTATTCATTCAGTGCTTCTGTCTGCTCCTCCCTTTTCTGTCCACTCCCCACCCCTTTTTATCCTCACTATTGTCTCCTTGCACTTCCTTTTCTCCCTGATGTATCTGAAAAAGTCTCCTCCCCCCGTTAATTCTCTGCACTAATGTCAGCTCCCTCTGGGCCTTGAATTCTCTCTCAAAAGTCTGATCTTTCCAGTGATACAAAATTATTCAATTAACCGAGAGAGAAATAAGGGACATGTACTGCCGCCATTCTTTTACTCTGATTTGGGAGTAGTCTCCCACTATGCAGACCCCTGGGGTAAATAGGCCCTCAGTGCCAGCGTTCCATGATAATTTGGGTTTAATGGGCCTTTGTGAGCCTTGTCTAGCTCCCTTATTCTTGGGATATTTTCTACCCAGGATCTGTGTAAATAAATGCTCAAAGTACATTATTTTAAGGGGACTTATGGCCCTTCCGTAACCTCAGCTAAGTTAAGGTTGCCACTCTTTGCTCTAACTTCTAGTTCCTCCATTTTATTTTGTAAAATCTCCAATTCACTTTTTAATACTTTAACAGCCTACCCCTCCCCATGGCCATGTTGCTATCATATGCTTCATTTAATTGTTAGAGGTGGTTAAGCATCAAACTTAACAGAGAGATCTGTTAATTTATCATTCATTTTTTCAAATGAATTTTCAATGTTAGCAAAACCCTGTCTCATCTCCTTTAGCAGTGTTTCTTGTTGCTCTATTATGGAATCCATTTTAGATTCTGCCTTCCTACCTTTCACACTAGCCATTATATTGCTTCCTTCAATAACAAGGGGAGCTTCAAATCAAATTAATTTTACTTCCCTTTCCCAGAGTTGGGGGGGGTGTTATTACAATGAAATGGCAAAGCAAACTGGGTTTTCTTCTATGTGTGCTTGTCTTAGTTTTGTCCTCCTATTACCGAAAGAAAAAATTACCATAGTAATCTTGTTTCTTCTAGGGGATACTCCAATATTCATGACTCTTATGCAGTATGCTTTTAAGCCAGATCTGCCTGGAGAGGGAACATTATGCTAATGATGGAATCATTGGCTCGTGCCACTTTTTCAGATATTGGCACCTATCAACTGCCTACATTCTAACCCTCAGATTTCATGGATGCCTGACAAAACAGGGCCCGAGAGGAATTTAATAATTAACTGTAATTCACTAAAAAATACCACCAACAGCTTAATCTGGTTCAAGGTCAGTTGGCATGCATCTGTATCCCCCTCCCCCGGGTCGTACCTGAAAATAGGCAAGATTTGTCTAGTGCACTTACCCGGTCAACAAAAAACAAATAAAAATATAAAATAAATAATAAAACACCCAAAGGGAAAAATTTTACCAAAACACCCCCCAATGTCATAATCACCTGAAGAGGGTAAAACCAATGAGAACACAGTTCCAAATACAAAAGCCAGAGTGTGACACACACACTTCTGGTAATGCAGCATGGAGTGCAGAGGCCACTGGTTCTAGCAGGGGAGGCAGGTTGGGAGAGTTATGAATATTGGAATATCCCTTGGAAGAAACAAAATAACTATGGTAAGTAATCTTTTTGTCTCACCCCAGGAATACTCCAATATTCCTAACTCTTATGCAGACTAAGAAGCAGTACCTTTGGAGCTGAGCACAGAGCCTACTTTGGGAATAGACTCTGCAGGACAGATGTGCCAAACCTGGCATCACCTCTAGCCTGTGTGCCCAGGCTATAATGCTTAGTGAAGGTGTACACTGTTTTCCAGGTAGCTGCTTTAAAGATGTCCACCAAGGGAATATCCCTGGAAGCTGCTATAGTAGCAGCTGTGCCCCTTGTGGGATGGGTTCTCAACCCTGCTGGGGCCTCCTTCCCAGCTTTTGAATAGCAAAACTGAATACACTGGACTATCCGGCCAGAAATGGACCCCTTATATGCTGGATTTCCTTTTCCCACACCCCATAAGTCAGGAACAGTTGTTTCCTGTCCTGTCTATGGGCCTTGGTGACTGACATGTAGTAGCTAGGAGCTCTCTTGACATAAGACTGTGCAGTCTACGCTCCCCAGAGCTCGAATGTTCAGTAAAGAAGACAGGTAAGGTGATGGACTAGTTCAGGTGAAAGTCTGAAACCACCTTTGGAAGAAATGTTCTGTTAGTTCGCAGGACCACCTTGTCCCTGTGGAATGAAATTTAGTCCTCTTCAATGCAGACAGCCTGGAGCTCACTGATCCTTCTAGCAGAAGTGTTTGCCACTAGGAAAACTGTTTTCCATGTGACATATTTCAAGGCAGCTGAAGACAAGAGTTCAAAAGGAGAACCCATGAGTTTGGCAATACATACATTTAGATCCCAGGCTGGCGCCGGGTCTCTATGAGGGGAGTGCAAGTGAGCTAGACCCATAAAAAAACCTTTTGAAGACAGGGTTTGATGCCACAGAAGCATTCTTCCCAGCTGAAGTGTAAGCAGATGCTGAAGCTAAATGAACCTTCAAAGTAGTGGGCTGCAGGCCTAGTGAATGTAAATAAGTAAGGTAGTCCAGCACAGCAGGCTCTCCTGCTTGGAGTTGGCACCACATTCCTGGTGGAGCACCAGATGGAAAACCTTTTCAGTTTAGAGGCGTAGGTTTTCTTGGTGAATGGTTTCCTGTTCCCCCTTAAAATATCCAAAACACTTTCAGAGCGATGCAAGCCTGCATACTTTAGGTTCTCAAGAGCCATGCTTTGAGTCTGAGTGACTTATGGTTTGGGTGCAGGAGTCTTCCCCGGCTGGAGGTCAGCAGGTTGTGCCTCGGAAAGGCGTACTGGTTCGGCTACAGGCATGGAGAGCAGTAGAAAGTACCATGGCTGCCTGGCCCAGTCTGGAACTATCAAGATCATTGAAGCTGGCTGGGTCCTGTGCTTGAGTAGCACTCTGTACACCAGAGGGAATGGAGGGAATGCATACAGGTGCTTCCCTGACCAGTCCAGAACCAGAGCATCCAGGGGTATTGATCCCCGCACTGGGGGTCTGCAACAATACTGTGGCAGGTGGTGACTCTCGTGGGATGCAAAAAGATCTATCTTTGGGGTGCCCCACCTCCTGAAAATCACTTCCACCATCTGTCTGTTCAAGGTCCATTCGTGATGGGCCTGTTTTATTTGACTCAGGGCATCTGCCAGGGTATTGTTCTTGCCTGGCAGATGAATGGCCTGAAAAGAAACTCCTTGAGAGTAGACCAGAGTCCAAATTCTCATAGCTTCTGTGCAAAGAGGATCCGACCTTGTTCCTCCCTGCTTGTTTATGTAGTACATGGTGGTGGTATTGTCTGTTCTGACCTGTACCACCTTTCCCCGAACTAGTGGTGAGAAGGCTTGGAGTGCCAGGAACACCATCCTGAGCTCCAGAAGGTTCATGTGCTGGAGAGATTCGGCACTGGACCAAGTGCCATGGAGTACTGTGATCCCCTAGGTGGACACCCCACCCTAGTAGTGATGCATCTGTTGTGAGAATCACTGACATAGGCTCCTTTTGAAGGGGAAACCCTTTCTTTGAGTCTGGCTTCCTCTTTCCACCACTGAAGAGCCAGGAGTAACGTTTCTGTTACTAGGACCAGCTTTGAGAGAGCATCCTTTCTTTGACACCAATGAGCTCTTAAGTGGAATTTGATGTCTCGCATCTGGAACCTGGAACCTAGAACTGTGCCAGTGGCGGCTGCCAAGTGGCCCAGTAACTGTAGAAACTGTCTTGCAGTTCTTGGTTTGTTTAAGCTGAAGGAGCCTACCATCTGCAGGAAACATTTTACCCTGTCCAGAGGTAGGTAAGCTCTGCCCTCCTAGGTATTTAGTTCTGCTTCTATGAACTACAGCACTTGTGCAGGGAAAATGACTGACTTTTTGAGATTTGCCAGGAATTCCAGGGACTCCAAGAGTCCTCAGGTTAGCTGCAGATGTTCCTGTACCTGTTATGGGGATTTTCCACTACCAACCAGTCATCCAGATAGGGGAACACTGTGACACCTTGCCTTTGCAGGTGTGCCACGACCACTGCCGGGTACTTTGTGAACACTCTTGGAGCAGAAGTGAAACCAAAAGGCAGGGCTGAAAACTGGTAATGACCTGAAAGGAGTCTGAACCTGAGGTACTTTGTGTGAGACTCCCTTATGGGGATGTGGCAATAAGCATCTTTTAGGTCCAGGGATGCCAACCAATCTCCTTTTTGGAGAGCTGGCAGGATCAGTGACAAGGTTACCATTTTGAACCTTGGCTTTAGTAAGTGCCTGTTTAGCACCCTTAGGTCTAGTATAGGCAGCCACTCCACATTTTTCTTTGTTGTGAGGCAGTATCTTGAGTAAAGCCCCTTTCCCTTTTTCTGTGGAGGCACAGGTTCCATTGCTGTTGCCAACAATAGGTTTCAAACCTCCTTTTCCAACAGCTTTCTTTCGTCATTGGAAGCTGGTTTGAACACTCTGGTTCTTAGAGAGGGAAGGTATTTGAAGCTTAGGGACAAACCCTGACTCACTACTTCCAGGACCCACTTGTCTGTGGTGATCTGTTTCCAAGCCTGGAAATAGTGAGTCAGTCTGCCCCCTACTGGAAGTGGGGAGGTGGTCTGGGAGAACAAGTCAAGGGTCTTGCTTTGCCTGGGGCTGAGAGTGGAAACCATGCCTGGAACCCCTTCTGCCCCTGAAGTACCCTGCTGAGGGTACTGTTGCACTTTGGGTAAGGTCATGGCCTGATAAAAAGGCCTGGAATGAAACTGTCTGCCCCTGCCTCCCCTTCCATAAGGTCTAGTAGACAGGAAAGTCTTCTTCTTGGCCAAGTTGCTTCTACAAGTGGCCTTGTACTCATCCACTTTTTTCACATAGGCTTCTGTGTGTTCCAAAGAGGGAATTACCCTCAACTGGGAAATCTAGAGCCTTATTCTGGATGTCTTGCGTAAGGTTTGTGGCTCTTAGCCAGACAAACCTTCTCTGGGCAATTGTATTGGCCATCTACCAGGCAGCAGTGTCAGTGTCTGCTGCCATCTGAAATTGACATTTGACAGCTTCTAAACCAAATTTGGCAGTCTCAGCAAGGTTTGCTGAAAGACTGGAAGGAGCCTTATCAGCCATAGCCATGACAGACTGCCATAGGGTTTTTGGCACTGGGCTGCATAAGCTTGGAAATTACCCTGTCTTACAGCCAAAGAAGCTGATAAGTAGCCCTTTTTGGCCATACTGTCTATCTTTCTAGAATCCTTCTCTGGTGGATGAGAAGCAAGAGGTACTTTTGCCTTGTCGCAGGCTGCAGCTTATACCACCCTCTGGTGGTCAGGGTGGGAGAATAAAAATTCAGCCCCTTCCCTATCTAGCTGGCATTTCTTGTCCAACCTTTTATCCAATGGAGGGACAGACCCAGGTGTCTGGAGGAGCTTTATTACATCCCTTTTAAAAAAAAAATTATTTATGGGGGGGGCGTGGCCTAACTAGCGAGCAGAATGGCAGCTTAATTTTGGAGCTGCTGCATGCAGGAGATTAAATCCGTAATTACCCGCACCTAAGGAGGACAGAAGCCATGAAAAATACCTACGGAAAACACAACTAAGCTCTGGGTGTGTAATTATATTATTTTAGCAATGAAACAGCTGTGAATTAGTGAGGGGAGCCCTTTCAATACTTGTGGCCTGCAACATGGTGGAGGCGCCGGGCCCAACGCTCGACCTAGCACACTTTAATTCCCTATTCAAGAAGTTACTACATTGTATGGATGAGGTGACCGAAGCGTTGCATCACACTACGCAGGCCATTCAAAGCTTAACTGGGCGTATAGTTAAAATTGAACAACTGTCGCTGACATAGGATTCAGCAATCGAAGAGAAAGAGGGACACAGAGGGACCAACAGAGCAAAATAAATGTACTTCTGGCCAAAGTCTACGATTTAGAAAATCGTAGTAGAAGGAATAATTTGTGTGTGATAGGTTTCCCAGAAGGTGTGGAAAAATGAGATACTGTTAAGTTTCTCCAACAAGCCCTTTCTGAAATTCTGGGCTTACAGGCAAATTTCCGTCTGGAAATAGAGCATGCGCACAGAACAACCATTCCAACGCTGGTTAAAGGAGGCAAGCCTAGGGCTATTCTATTTAAATTACTATCTTACAATACACGGCAGGCATTGCTACAATGGGCCAGGGACGTGGGTCGCTTAAGTTGGCAGGGGCACTGAATCTCAATATATCAGGGCTTCTCTAGGGAGTTATCAAATAAAAGACGAGAGTATACTTCATTGCACCACAAGATGCAAAAAATGGGTATTCATAGAAACATAGAAACATAGACTTTGATGGCAGATAAGGACCACTTGGCCCACCAAGTCTGCCCATTTTCCTACCTACTGGATAAGCTGCAGATTCTAGTTAACCAACAGCCTACTTCCTGCCACCCCCCACTACAATTGCCTTATGTCTGTCCCATGCATGTTTGAATTCCCCCACTGTTTTAGACCCAACAACCTCCCCAGGAAGGTGGTTCCATGCATCCACCACTCTCTCCGTGAAAAAATTTCCTCACATTACCCCTGAGCCGTCCCACCTCTATCTTTAAATTGTGCCCCCTTGTTCTTACACATCTCTTTTTCTGAAAGATGCTACCCTCCTGGACTTTGTTGATTCCCTTGAGGTACTTGAACGTTTCTATCATGTCCCCCTGTCCCTCCTTTCATCAAGGGTATACATATTAAGCTCTCTCAGTCTCTCTTCATATGGTTTCTGATGCAGACCCTGCACCATTTTAGTTGCCCTCCTCTGGACTGCTTCCATCCTGTTTATGTCCTTGCGTAGATAAGGTCTCCAAAACTGCACACAGTACTCCAGATGGGGTCTCACCAACTGTCTGTACAGAGGGATAACCACTTCCCTTTTTCTACTTGTGATGCCCCTTCCTATGCATCCCAGTATCCCCCTGGCTCTCCTTACTGACTTCTCACATTGCTCATCAACCTTTAGATCATCTGATATGACTACCCCCAGGTCCCTTTCCATTTTTGTTGTTGTTAGTACCTCCCCTGCTATTGAGTACTCTTCTTCTGGGTTTTTGTTTCCCAGGTGCATTACTTTGCACTTCTTTGCATTGAATCTAAGTTGCCATATGTCTGACCATTCCTCCAACCTTGCCAAGTCCCTTCTCATCCTTTCTATTCCCCTGTATCAACTCTGTTACAGATCTTTGTGTCATCTGCAAAGAGGCATACCCTTCCCTCCAGACCCTCTGCAATGTCACCTATAAAGATGTTAAAGAGGACTGGACCCAGTACTGAGCCCTGAGGTACTCCACTAGTGACCCCCTTTCTTCAGAATGTGTTCCATTCACTATTACCTTCTGTGTCCTGTTGTGCAGCCAGTTTGCTACCCAGGCTACCACCCTGGGACCCACTCCCAGGCTGGCTAACTTGATTATTAATCTTTTGTGCGGGACTGTGTCAAATGCCTTGCTAAAGTCTAGGTAGGCCATATCCACAGCCCCTCCCTGGTCTATTACTTTGGTCACCCAGTCAAAGAAATCTATTAGATTCGTCTGACATGACCTTCCTGCTGTACATCCACGCTGCTTTGGGTTCTGTGCCCCGCTGGCCTCTAGGTACTCGACAATTCTTTCTTTCAGAAGTGATTCCATCATTTTCTCTACCACTGAGGTCAAACTTACAGGTCTGTAGTTTCCTGCTTCTGCCTTGCTCCCACTTTTGTGAAGGGGAATCACATCTGCCCTCCTCCAGTCCCCAGGTACCACCCCATCCTCCCATGATTTGTTAAAAAGTGTGGTCAGTGGTGTCACTAGGTCCTCCCTTAGTTCTTTTAGGATTCTGGGGTGAATCTCGTCAGGCCCCATTGCTTTGTCCACCTTGAGTTTTAGGAGTTCTTTCAGGACTCTTTCTTCTGTAAATGGACTGGTGTCAACCCCCCTACCCAGAGTGCATCTATTGTCTGGTTTAGGTAACTCCTCCTCATCTTCTTTTGTGAATACTGAGCAAAAGTATTCATTCAGTATCTCTGCCTTTTCACTGTCTCCCTCTGCCCACCTCCCCTCTCCCTTATTAATCTTCACTTATTCATCCCTTAACCTTTCTATGCTCCCTAATGTACCTATAAAAGGTTTTATCCCCCTTCTTAACTGAATTGGCTATTTTTTCCTCAGTTTGGGCTTTTGCTATTCTGACTGCCTTCCCCACTTCTTTCTGCTTTAATTGATACAGTTCCCTGTCGTGCTTCTTCTGTGATTCCTCATTAAGGTATCCATCTACAATGCGCATAATGCATAATGGGACTCCGCTCTTATTTGAGACACCAGTAGCACTGGAAGAATTTTTGAAAAGGCATCCAGGCAATTCTCCCAATCCTCCCACTCGCCCAGACCCTCCTGAGCTAGAAGAAATGGTGACAGACCCTGACTGCAGCACAAGGCCTCTATGGCCTCCCTCATCGCAGTAGAAAAAGAACGTCGAGAGACAGCCACAGACGCAGAGCGCATCCCCACATTAGAGTCGGCAGATCGGAAAACACAGCGTAACGAGAGTCCGGCTCTGGTGAGATATATGACCTGGAATCCATACGAGGCATTTAGATCCCCGTCACCTCCTTCCAGAGATCCTCTAGATGAAGAAAATCTCGTGGTGGAAGCGAGGAGATTTTAAAGTGTAGAGACAGCAGGGACCTACAGGAGGAACAGTACTCCCCAGGCGCAGCACCCGAAGACTGTGAAGGCGGCCAGGCCACAGAAGCGGCGTCAACGAGTGCTCAGAGACCCGGAATTGGCGAAGCAGCATCCAGAGCCATTTTAGATAAGCAGTAACTATGTACCTATGCTATGTGAGGCAGGGGATACACTTTGCCGTGATACTGTCTGGGGCTGAGGCGATTTGATTTAGCTTTGTGCCTATGAGATCACGAGACATTGGGACATATGCCCCTTCAGGGCACACTGATCTCTAGGCCGGAGCCAGTAGCTCGCACACAGTTTTAACTGGAGAGGGGTGCTGGGGCAGAGGGTAAGAGATAAAATGTTGAAACTAATGAAGGAAGCTCCTTGGGCTCTGGCAAATATAGGTGGGACACACATCATAGCTTTGGAAGGTGGATATGATTCAGAATTTGTGCTACGCTCGATCCTGTCCATTCTGGACTGAGAATGTTCAATCGGAAGGGGCTGTCTAGGAACATGGTTTAGGTTGGGGGCCCTGGTTATTAATGTTATGAAGGGCTGGCAGCCCTGGTGGGGCTGACTGTATAACAAACGGAGCCTAAGGGATGGTTAGTCGTAGAAATAAGTGCTCCCCCCTTTCTTTATAAGTGGCACTTCGTTTCCTGGGGGCACGGGAAGGGTTTTAATCGCATAGGGCTTATAGCCTAAGCTCCCCCTTACACTGATAACTCCAGAACCAGTTTTTGTATTTATGAAATGGTCACTATGTTGCAAAATGCATCAAATGGTGCAGGTTGGTTGAGGTATGTTTATGCACGCAGTCTCCGCCATAATCTTTGGTAAACAGAAGATAGCTAGTTGGGTAATGTCCTGACCGTCACATCCTCAGGAACTATTCTGCAGATATGGCCTTTCCAAGGGCAGCAAGGGATCTTATATGCAGGAAGGCTCCAACGGAGCACGGAAGTGCAGTGTGTAAATATGTTTCATTGTTGGTTGTTGTGTGTATTTGTGTTTTGGATTATAGGGTGGCATACGTTTAAAGTGCAACTAAGTGAAACCTGGTTGTCAAGAAATGATAGGGAAAAGATCATAAGCAAAGGTAGACTGGTTATACATGGCAGGGTGGTCCTAGAAGGCCTACTATATCTGAAGCAAACATTTGGGAAGGGCCAGGGGTATTTAACTTAGAATGGTGCCTTCTCTTCGTCACCGGTGGTTTGGATTTATTTTATGTCCAAGTATCCCTCGAGGGTTATGATTATGGCTGAAATAACTTGTATCACTTGGAATATGAGGGGATTGAACACGCCGGTGAAGAGGAAGAAGGTACTGTCATATTTGAAAAACACTAAGGCCCAGGTGGCTTTTCTGCAGGAGACGAAACTAGATGGAAAGGGCCATGGGCTCCTTAGAAGGGACTGGGTGGGAATAGAGGTCCATGCTTCAGCTGCAATGAAAAAGCGTGGTGTAGCTGTCTTAATACATAAGCAGTTACACTGGTCTCTCATCACAACTAGGGCCGACCCACAGGGCAGATGGATGATGTGTATTTTTCAGACCCCTACAGGGCCTATTTTATTGGGGAATATCTACGGGCCAAATGAGGATGATGCAGCCTTTTTTCATCAGACCTCTCAGGTTCTCCTGTATATGAATAAAAACAGCATGCCCACCATTTTTGGAGGGGATTTTAATTTAGTGCTTAACCCCATGATAGATAAAACCATGAAAAAAAGAGATATGGCTCACAGGAAGGGAAGGAGAGCCCTGCTGAATTGGATGAGTGACCAAGGACTGACAGATGTATGGCGGGTACTGAACCCTAGGGGGAGGGATTACTCTTTTTATTCACCAGTACACAGTAATCTCGGATAATGCTCCAGTTCGATTGACTATTATATGGGGCCCTCCCAACTCCACTTCTTGGAGATTAGATCCCCTGCTAACAAAGGATACAGAGTTTTTAGAATGGGCTAAAGTGGAGGCACAGAGGTTTTTTCAGGATAACCCAGCACAGGACACCACAGCCGGGGTCAGATGGGAGGCATTTAAAGCTACCATGAGAGGCAGGATCATTGCTTATGCAGGGGCCAGGAAGAGAGGCAGGGAGCAAAAATTGAAAGACCTGGAAGAGGAGCTTAAAGAAGCACAGTGGCAGCATAAGGAGCAAAGAGGGAAAGCTGGGCATGACTCTCTTCGCAGGAAGATAGTTGGTCTTGAAATGGAGATAAACTCTCTTTTATCAAGGAAGGCTGAACTCTCCATTTTGAGACTGAAACACAAATATTGGGAAGGGGGAGAAAAAGGGGGGAAGGTATTAGCTTATATGTTAAAGAAACAGCAAATGGACCGCTACATAGCTGGGTTGAGAGATACCACAGGAATGATGCGCACTAAAAGTGAGGAATTAAATGCGGTTATGGCAGAATACTATCAATCCTTATATGCTTCATCCAGACAGGCAGACCCCCAAGCAATTCAGGCTTTTTTGCATACACTACATCTTCCCACTTTAACCCCATGGCAGGCTGAAGAACTAGATGCCCCATTAACCATAGATGAAATAAAAAAGGCCTTGCTGTCTCTTAAACCAGGAAAGTCTGGGATGGTTATTCAGTGGAGTTCTGGCAGGCCTTAACTGACATTATCGCTCCAGCTCTTCAACAAACTTAGGTTGAAGCCAAACTGCAAGGGATTTTACCTCCCACACTAAGAGAGGCGGTTATCACAGTGCTGCCCAAGAAAGGGAAAGACCCCACATCCCCAGGTAGCTACCGCCCAATCTCACTCCTTAACGTGGACAGTAAAATATTTACTAAGGCTTTAGCACTAAGATTAGGCCCCTTGTTACCGCAGTTAATACACTCTTCCGAAGTTGGTTTTGTCCCTGGTAGGTTTAGCGCAGACCATCTTAGGACTTTGATTAATTTAACCCACATCGCCTCTCAATTATATACCCCGGCAGCTGTGATAGCTATAGATTTCGAAAAGGCTTTCGACTCTTTGGAGTGGGATTACCTCCATGAGGTGTTGGTAAAATTGGGAATAGGCCCTCGCTTTTGCATGTGGGTAACAGCTGTACATACTTCCCCATCGGCCAGATTATTGACTAATTCGACTCTTTCCCCATGAGCTGGCCCGTGGCACTAGACAAGGATGCCCACTGTCCCCCCATCTATTTGTGTTGGCTGTGGAACCCTTAGCAGCCACTCTTCGAGGTAACAAGTCTATTAAGGGGATACCTGTTGGAAGCAAGGAATATACCACCCTTCTCTATGCAGATGACCTTCTGGGCCTTGCAGCAGATGTAGCTGAGGCACTACCCTCTATACTTAAAGCAGCAGTGCAACGAAAATGTGTTAAAATTTGACCCCACCTATTGTTCTTCCTAATTGATGCCAAATCTCTTCTAGTTTATTTTGGTGCCAACATTTTCAGTTTTCATCATCATTTAAGAATTTTATGAACATTTTAAAATAATTGTTTCTCAAGAAAAAAAGATGGCTGCCAGATTTTTGCATAGAAATAATATTGAGGACCTGAGGAGGGTAAGAGTCCAGACAAAAATGCAAATGTACAGTACACAGCATAGGAGGCACCCAAAAAACCCAAATCAACAGTTCTGCCAATATTTTTCATAACCATAGCAGAACATTTGCTTTTTGGAATAACTTTTTTCATTGCACTGCTGCTTTAAGACTTTGCACCACTTCAGAGGACTGTCAGGCCTTCAGCTTAACTCCACCAAAATGGAAGTCCTCCCTCTTAACTTTAGGTGCCAACCGACAGTACTGGGTAATACTGGTCTGAAATGGGCGGGGGAGAATATCACATATCTAGGTATTCGATTCTCTGCTGAGCTCTCTAAATTATGGGAATACAATCTCCATCCTCTCCTAGTGGACCTACAAGAGGATATGTCCAGATGGACTAAACTTCATTTAACCTTAGCAGGTAAAATAGCTGCGATCAAGATGATCTTGGCCCCCAAAAATGTTTTATCTCCTGGCACATATCCCCCCTTTCTTTACCACAGAGCTGGATCCAGAAGATAGATAAGGCAATAGGTAGTTTTTTATGGGATGGGAAACCCCCCAGGTATAGTAGGAACAAACATAGGGCACATTGGAGTTTAGGTGGGTGGTGTCTTCCTTGGTTCGAAGGTTATAAATGAGCCTTTCACTTGGCACAATCCCTATGCTGGCTGGGTATAGGAACTACTCCCCAACCTCAATGGGTGGACATAGAGCAGGTTGTAAGTCAAAAGATTTCCTTGTCACATCTGGTCTACAACAACCCCCCGCCAAACCTTAAAAAACACCCCACGATAGGAGCCTCCTTACAATGTTGGACAAAAGTAAGGAGGAAGATGAAGTTGGACTTAACACCTATCAAATTAACCCCGCTATGGGGGAACGATAACTTGTGTGTAGATAAAAGGTCTGTGGTACTGGAAAGGGTGGGAAGACAAGGGTATCGCCAAGTTGGAGGATATACCTGCCCCATCCTCTATGGTAATAGACTCGTTTGCCAACCTGCAGGCCAGATAGTAAATTCCCGCCTCTGACTTTTGGAAATATCTACAAATACGTAGTACATCTCAGAAGTATATGACCCAGGTAGCAAAAAGGGGCACCCAGACTACACCCTTGGTTAACAAAATAAGGGGATTGGCTAGCGTATATAATGGTTCCTCCGGGACACATTACCCAGTCAAACCAAAAAGTCTAAGCAGAGGTGGGAAGGGGCTTTGCAACTTGAGACTACAGATCTGCAGTGGAAAGACTGTTGGAAAGGGGCCCAAAAATATTTTACAGATGCAAGGAGCAGATTAATACAAAATAAAATTCTCCATTCATGGTACTGTACACCGGTAGTACTACATAAAGCTGGGGTAATAAACTTCAATTTATGCTGGAGATGTAACCCTCAACCTGGAGACCTGTTTCATATTCTCTGGTCCTGTCCACTGATATAACCAATATGGGATAATATATGTGAGATAGGGGCTAAAGTTCTGAAGAAGTATATTCCCTGTCCCCCCCCCCAACTTCTCCTGAGTATGAAGTCAGAAGCTCCCCACCTAAAAGAGCTAGAATACCGTTGGCTGGCCCTGTGGGCCTTGCAGGCGAAGCAGCTTCTTGTATGTAGATGGAGAACTGCAGTGATACCAAGTGTTCAAGAGCTTTTCGCTTCCATGGTTCACATTGCCAGTATGGACAAACATTCCCACCTGATAAATAACTCCTTAGTAATCTATGAAAAATGTTGGACCCCCTTCACCAGATATGCCACCCCCAAAACTGGAGTGGGTTGAAAATTGTATAACCAGGATTTCTACTAGGTAATAGGACTATGTAAATTGATCTATCACACTCGTCTATCCAGGAATGTATGTATACATTGTATTGCACTGCCTCCCTAATTATATATAAGTGTACTTAATAATATATAGAATAGTGGTTCTTTGTGTTTGTTTTCTCTTTAGCTAGGGTGTCAGAAGCCTAGACAGCACCCGAAGCCACAAAGAGTCCCACGTGGTAGGAATGTGGAGCATGGAAGCCTTGCCTCTCCATCACCTTAAAGTTAAGAGTCGTATGTATCGGGATAAGTACATGTTAAATGGTAGTATTTATCCTTCACATGCTCTGATGTCGAGTTGTATATGTAACCAACAACTCTATAACAGTTCTCCTGTTTAGAATAAGTGTTTTCAATATTGTAAGAAAAGAAAATGACAATAAAAAATTAAGCAGCAAAAAAAACCAAAAAACTTATTTATGGGAAGCAGTAATTTTTTGATGGGCGTTAATCCCATCATTTCCAGGTACTCTGCCTCCTCCTCCTCATTGTCTATCATCTCAGTGGTAGAAATATCCAGAGCATCCACCATTTTTCCAACAAAAGAAAAATGGGATGAATATTCCTCTGATGCCCTGGGAGGTGAGCCAAACTCTTGTTCAGGAGAGACTTCAGGCTCTGTAGGTTTCCCCTCATCCTCTTCTTCATATTCCCCATAATCTTCCCTGGCCTCATGCAGGGAGGACTGGGTTGACTCAGCAGGGGTCTGAACTGTAGACTGCTGTCCAGCAGGCAGCAGCCCCGTAAGGCCTACAAGACCGTAAATGCTTGTGCAATCTCCAGTGGAGTAGGCATGTTTACAGCCACACCAGAAGTCCCCAGAGGCTGATCAGCAGGGGGTTCTGTGTGCTTTGATTTCTGTGACTTTTTCAAAGGAACCGGAGAGCTAGCCGGTTCAGCAGGCATCTTTGTGATGGCCTTTGCACCCGCATCAGGGGCAGAAGTTGTGTTTTCTGTGGTTTCACCCACAACCACTGAGGGTGTCAGCTGGTCAGAGCCTGAGTGACCCTTAGGTGGATGCAGTTTCTTTTTACGCCTTTCCAAACGTTTTTCATGCATTTTTTCTGCAAAGATCTTGCAGATTTCATAATTAGTTTTCAAATGATCATAGCCAAGGCAGACAACACAAGCAGTGTGTTTATCTGCCTTGGCAAAAACTTCACCACACTCCGTACAGTTTTTGAAACTAGGTTCACCGGTCTCTTTCTTGGGTTTTTCAGAAATTTTGCAAAAAGAAACCCAAAAACCGCAAATGCGAATAAATTTAAATTTTTTAAAGTAAAACTATAGGTTGCGGTCAGTTCAGGAACCGATCGGAACCAGGAACCGAAGAGAAAAGGAACAGGGATTAGCGGTTCAGTAACCGATATTAGTGGTTACAGAAAAAAAATTTAAATAGACAATTTACTTAAAATAAAAGAGTTTCAGTAAGGAAACACCGCTAAGGACTAAGAAATCCTCGGTTCCCTTAAGGTTATCCCATACCGGGAGAAAAAGAGAAAAGTAAGCAAATAAACTAAAATAAAGCTAATGGTTAACTACAAACAAGAGATAAGGGCAGCAAATGAATATAAAATAATACTTAAATCTTATTTTATAAGTTTCACAGCGAGATGATGAGGAGAGGATCTCTGAGCGTCTAGTCTTGACAGGCGGAGAGACAAATCTGAGGGTTAGAATGTAGGCAGTTGATAGGTGGCAGCATTTGAAAAAGTGGCACGAGCCAATGATTCCATCATTAGCATACCGTTCCATCTCCGGTCAGATCTGGCTTAAAGGCATACTGCATAATAGTTAGGAATATTGGGAGTATTCCTGGGGTGAGAAAACAAGGTTTCTCTTATATCCTGTACTGATCTAGATACATAGATACATAGACAGTGTCGGGAGATAAGGGTCTATGGCCCACCCAGTCTGCCCAATTGAGCTTGCAAGTTCAGTTTATGTTTTCCTTGAAGTCTGTTGCCCCTTACCCCTGACCTCCAGAATTCCTTTATGTCTATCCCATGCATTCTTAAATCCGGTGATTGTTTCAGCCCCCACCACTTCCTCTGGCAGGGTGTTCCACTTGTCCACCACCCATTCTGTGAAGAAATTCTTCCTCACGTTTCCTCTGAATCGTCCTCCCTCCAACTAAAATATTTGGACATCAAGTGAGGAAGACCCAAAAGGCCCCACTTCTTGTTAAATATTGTAACACACTCCAAGTCCATGTTGATTAATTGTTAAACTTATCTGCATGTTGATTAATTAATACATGTATCTCTCCTCATATCTTCTTTTTTCCCATAGGTTCATATCTCTGTTCAGACTCTTGTGACCTTGCTTGTAACTAATCAGAAGCAAGCTATCTTCAGGTTTCAGCTTAATGGCCAGTCCACCAGTGCAGCGGTTGTATTTCCACTTGTGACACCAGCAACCTGGGTTTGGGAACAGACCCGGGTCGCTGGAGGGCCGGCCAGGGGGAGTAGGATCGAGCATCCCATGGACCACTCTCCTTCTCTGGGGGGAGGGGGAGGGTCGCGCTCGGTGCTCAATGGACCTCTGGCAGAAGCAGGGGGTTCGCGCTACCGGCGCCAATGTCAGAGGGGCGGGGCGGACACTGGATGTCATTGCATGTCCCTGCCCCTGCAAACAGCAAGGAAAAACTCTTCACAGCTGCCCATGCCAATGAAGCCTGCCTCTAGCTTTGATTAGCCTCCGGGACCTGCTCTTCCCAGATAGTCAGTAGTTATTTGGAACTCCGGTGCTGCATCCTCACCCTGGGGGGGGTAAGCCAGGGGTGCTGGGAGAGGGCAACAAGAGCCCAGAGGTGGAAGCTCGGGGGTGCTGTGACCAGGCTGATGTCCGGCGGCCAGCTGTGGGGGCAAAAATAGGGTAAAATAAAAAAATAAATTAATTAAAAAAAAGGTTTCAGCTTGACAGAAATGACGCTCTGGCTCAGTAAGGCAGCTCAGAAACTGGGCATGACAAGATAGAGAAACAGAGAGGGGAAAATGATACCACACTTGAGTGAGCAAGAGAGCACTGGGGGAAAAATATAGAATAATCATTTTCTTACAGTAAGATAACTTGATTGTTGCTTCTCCAGTGTTTTCTTCTTCAAATCCTATACCAGTGTTACAGCAGTAGCCCTTCTGCAGTGCCTTAGTGCGTTAATTAGATCTCAGAATACATCCAGTTCGCAAGCATCAAACAAAACAATGGTAAACATAACAACTGTTAATTTTATATTTTTGCAGAACAGAAAAAAAAATATTCAGTATCTTACAGTTAGTAACTGCGCTTTTTAGTCTTCATTTCCTTTCTAGGCATTCTTCAATACAGTATCTGTTTCACAATTATTTTGGATCCTTGTACTCACATGAGATCTCCAGGTGATTCAGCTTACCTAGCCATGGACCTGCCAACCAGACTGCAAGCTCCAAGCAACACATGCCCAATCAGAAAAAAAGGGAAATTTCCTCTGAGTCTGTTATGTTAACAGTTTATCGGCATGTAAATATGTAGCACCCCCATCTCAATCGCAATAGACCACTTCCCGAGAACTATAGCCAGATAAATTAAACAAAACGGGCTTATTTTAAGCATACTAACTGCTGTGCCATGGAGCCATAGTGTAAGATGGCTGTAATCATCTCTCACACAGTGTGCCCTTGAACATGCTGAGATTTTGCATGAGGGAAATACAGGACCACAAGGAATAATGCCAGTATTTTCTAAGAAAGACCTGTACAAAGTACAAAACTGAGATCAGCCACTTGGCACATTTCTTTAGCTTGCTTTTTATTTTGCCTCTCACTTTTATAGCTTTAAATGATGGCATTTACACTACTTGTAAGATCCACCAGGATAGAGTATTCCTACCCTGCTAACATGGAATCTGCCATCGTGGACCCTGTCTCTGTCCTCCCCCAGGTGTTGTATATGTATTATAAATATACCAATAGATTGGAAACTATGTATTATGAGGGTATAATAACATCGAGAGGTTCTAGTGACATAATAACCTCAAGAGCAAAGTTCAAGAGACTGTTATGTTACCAGAACCTCGAGATGGAATTATACCGAAGTGAAACAGTTTCTCTGTTATTTTTTGTAATATATGGATCTGATTGGCTTTTACAGAAGAAAAGAAAAAATGTAACTACATAGAGACAGCTGACAGGATGTAACGTATGCAATGAGAGTTTCTGACAAGAGTGTCTTTTTACCTCAGAAAGTTGATGCGATCCATTACGAGTATTTGCTATGATCGCTGTTTTATCTCAGGTGCTGGACTTTTTTTTTTTACTGTACATAGTGGTTACAGTAAAAGTCATCCCATGCGCTGCACAAGGATTTCTAATCATGTGCTGAAGATTCTATCTGATAATACTACTGCTGCGATCTCTGAATGATGGTATTGCAAGAACCCAACAGTATTACAGGAAACATGACATCACAACTAGGCTATGACAACTTTCTTTTTGGTATGGATTTTCTATCGATTATAAGGTATATCCATGTATTGCAAATTATCAAATCACTCAGCCATTTAGAACAGTTTATTTCTAAACACTAGGTACACCGATGAATGGAAATACTGTTGACACAGCCACTCTTAAGAGTGGCTCACATGCATTTCTATGGAAACAACCATGAACCGAAGGTAAATGGGCCAGGTGCCCTAAGAATGTGAGACCACTTTAACAACTGTAAGAGTTGCCACAACAGCCTTATTAATATACAAATGTTCATTGTGACCAATAATATATTAAACGTAGCAACAAAATTCCCCCAAATGTACCCGTTTCCATGACACCTGCACATAAGACACTCTACAGAACAAGCACGTCACACATGCATGGGAAAGGACCCCTCACATTAGACAAGAGTGGTCCCTTGACCTATAAGAACCATAAAAGGGAGTCTAATACCAATATTTTTTTTTTTGCAGCTACTGCTTTTTATGTCCTTTAGTCTCCAGTTGGCTCCTTTCTGCTTGGTCTGGCCCAGCTTCATCACCAAGACATCCCTGGGGTCTTACTTTCATCTCCAGTTTACTCCCCCCAAAGCTAAACCCCCTCTGGCTGGAGTGGTGGAGACTCCCCCCAGCAGTCTCTACTGAATGGATCTGGTGCTTTTGGAAGAGGTACCTGAGAGGCCAGGTGTGGGGCCTGCGGGCTGCTGGTGTCATCCAGCTGACTGGGGTATTTCTACTTTTTTTCCATCTTGTGACCCCCTAGGATGTTGGCAATAGGGATGCACAAGCACACGCAAGCATGGATGTTGCTGCACTAGCTGATGTCCTCCCACCCCCAACTGCACTGCCACCTGTGGTCACTCAGGTGGCAGTACAGCAGCAGAGCTGGCTGCCCTCCCTCCCTGGAGGAGGAGGAGGAGAGCATCTCTTGGGATGCTGGCTCTTCCTCCCCCTGGCTGGTCCTCAGAGACCCGAGCTTGTTACCGCGAACCCAGGCCTATGATGTCATGAGCATTAGTGTTACCGCTGCACTGATGGGCCAGCCTCATTCTAATACTTTTAACATATTTTAGTTCCACATTCAGTTGGCATAATCCAGTTCCCAACCAGGGATTTTTCTAATTTTCTACAAGTGAAACATTTTGATTTGAACTTCAAGTTCCACCTTTTGAAATTAGAACTTTTTTTTTGAAACTTTGTTTCCCTCTCTCCAGCCCCCCAAATGCTGCATCTTCGGAAGGCACTCATGGTGTGTGCCCCACTTCCTTCCCCTACCTGGAGCCTTGCTGGACCCCCATGTAGCCGTGGTTCTTACCCCCAGGCAGGGACAAGGTGGGGCCCGTACACCCCAAACTTCTTGTCTGTGTCGGGTCCAGCTTCGGGGCAGGTAGACAGAAGTTTCTGGGGTCTGCACCGGGTGCTCCATCTACCCGGTGCCTGGTGAGCCATTTTTCCATTTTTCTAGCGAGCGTGTCGTGCACCCCAAGATCAAGGCGTCACCACCAACGTCAGCCATACTCGTTTCCCCAGCAACGTGGCTGGACAATTGCCATCCCTCAGGCCTCTGTCTGGGGTCAGCCAAGTGGCGAGCTACATCCCCCCTCCCTCGAGAAGGCGAGCATTCCATGGGTCACTCAGCCTCCTACCCCCTGGCCAGCCCTCCGACTCCCCGGGCCCGTTCCCAAACCTGGGTCATTGGCATCGCAAGCGGTAGTGCTACTGCTGTGCTGGCAGGCTTACTTAAAAATAGAACTCTTCAATATGATTTATAAGCTTACATTTGCAGTTCCTATGATTTTAAGAGTTTGTTCTCAAGTGCTTTGGCTGTCAGCTTTGCTTAGCACTTATCTCACCCAGAGAACTCCAGAATGCGGCCTTATAACCATAAGACATGATAGCTAGGGGCTGGCAGTATAGCCTGGAGTTTAGAGTAGCAAACTGTGAATGGGCTTGGTACATCCATTTTATCTGAGGTTTGACTCCCACAACCTCCACTTGTACACTACTGTGTGACCCTGAGCAAGTCACTAAAGCACGTCAAGTCAGTAAATTAATAAACTAAATAAACTAATAAGGATCCGAGCTGCAAATTTGGTGACATCCAGCAGACCATGGGTTTGAATCACACAGCTTCCACTTGCATACTGTGTGACCCTGAGCAAGTCACTTAACTTCCCTGTGCTCCCAGATCACACCTGTAAAAAAGCTTTCAGCTTAGTGTGCTACTCCTGGTTAAACAACTAAAATAAAAAATAAATAAATAAATAAAAATAAACTACATGTAAACATATAAAAGTAAGTTTGTAAAAGGCCATGTACTTGGCTGCCCTCTAGTGGTGACAACCCAAAATAAGAGATACAGTCCTTCATTCTGTTCTCCAGATCAGCAAATGCATTGTCCTTGAGCTCCATGGTAAGAGCTGAGGCCTATGAGACTCAGGGTGCAAGGTTCAACACCTGATTATGATTTAGCTTTGTTCTGAAATACAGTTACAGGATAGGTCCACCCACCACATAGACAGCACATAACACACTGTTCAAATCTCATCAGCACCACTTACTCGCTGCTCCAGAAGCAAATGGTTTGATACCTTTTATTGGACCAGCATAGATGTTACAAAAGAAAACAATGTCTAAGCTTTCAGACCAACCAAGTCCTTCCTTAGAGACTTATGACTTACTCACTATGTGAGCTTAAAGGGGCATGGTCAACTCACTTAGGCCTCAAAGAGTTTCGAGTTTTAAAAAAATTTTATGATTGGGCATATTAACATAGAAACATAGAATTTGACAGCCGATAAGGACTGCTTGGCCCACCTAGTCTGCCCATTTCCCTACTTAATGGATAAGCTGCAGATGCTGGTTAACCAACAGCTTACTTTCTCCTACCCCCCACTAGAATTGCCTTATGTCTGTCCCATGCATTCTTAAATTCCCCCACTGTTTTTGACTCTACGACCTCCTCAGAAAGGCTGTTCCATGCATCTACAACCCTCTCCATGAAAAAATACTTCCTCACATTACGTCTGAGCTGTCCCCCCTCTATCTTCAAATTTCGGCCCCTTGTTTTTGCATATCTCTTTTTCTGAAAGATGCTACCCATTTGTTGATTCCCTTGCGGTATTTGAAAGTTTCTATCATGTCCCCCCTCTCCCTCCTTTCTTCGAGGCTCTATATCTTAAGCTCCTTTAGTATTTCTTCATATGTCTTCTGGTGCAGACCCTGCACCATTTTGATTGCCCTCCTCTGGACAGCCTCCACCCTGTCTATGTCTTTGCAGAGATGGAGTCTCCAGAACTGTACACAGTATTCCAGATGTGGTCTTACCAACTGTCTGTACAGAGGGCCAACAACTTCCTGTTTTCTATTGGTGATGCCTCTCCCTATGCATCCCAGTATCTCCTCAGCCCTCCTTACTGCCTTCTCAGATTGCTGGCCCACCTTTAGGTCATCTGATATGACTACCCCAGGTCCTTTTCCATTTTTGTTGTTGTCAGTATCTCACCCCCCATTGTGTACTCTTCCTCTGGGTTTTTGTTTCCCAAGTGCATTACTCTGCACTTCTGTGCACTAAATCTAAGCTGCCACACATTTGACCATTCCTCCAACCTTGCCAAGTCCCTTTTCATCCTTTCCACCCCACCTTGTGTATCAACCCTGTTACAGATCTTTGTGTCATCTGCAAGGAGACATACTTTTTCTTCCAGTCCCTCTGCAATGTCACTTATAAAGACATTAAAAAGGACCGGCCCCAGTACTGAACCCTGTGGTACCTCACTAGTAACCCCCCTTTCTTCATTGTGGACTCCATTTGCTATTACCCTTTGTGTCTTGTTGTCCAGATGGTGTTTCACCCAGGCTACCACCCTGGGACCCACTCCCAGTCTGGCTAATTTGTTTATTAATCTTTTGTGAGGGACTGTGTCAAATACCTTGCTAAATTCTAGGTAGGCCATGTCCACAGCCCCTCCCTGGTCTACTACTTTGGTCACCTAGTCAAGTAAATTAATTAGATTTGTCTGGCATGACCTTCCCGCTGTGAATCCATGCTGCCTTGGGTCCTGTACCCCACTGGCATCTAGGTACTCAACAATTCTTTCCTTCAGAAGTGATTCCATAATTTTTCCTACCACTGAGGTCAAACTGACAGGTCTGTAGTTTCCTGCCTCTGTCTTGCTCCCACTTTTGTGAAGAGGAATCACATCCACCCTCCTCCAGTCCTCAGGTACCACACCATCCTCCCATGATTTATTAAAAAGGGTAGTCAGTGGTATTACTAGTTCTTCCCTTAGTTCTTTTAGAATTCTGGGGTGAATCCCATCAGGCCCCATTGCTTTATCCATCTTCAGTTTAAGAGTTCTTTCAGAACCCTTTCTTCTGTAAAAGGACTATCAACCCTCCTATCCAGAGTGCTTCTATTGACTGGATTAGGCATCTCCCCCTTCTTTTCCGCTGTGAATACTGAGCAGAAGTATTCGTTCAGTATCCCTGCTTTTTCACTGTCACTCTCTGCCCAAATGCCTTCCTCTTTATTCAGTCTCAGTATCCCTGCCTTAGTCTTTCTTTGCTCCCTAATGTACTTATAAAAAGTTGTATCCCCTTTCTTAACTGAGTTGGCTATCTTTTCCTCGGTTTGGACCTTTGCTATTCTGACTGCCTTCCCCGCTTCCTTCTGCTTTAACTGGTACAGTTCTCTGTCCTGCTCCTTCTGTGTTTCTTTATACTTCTTGAATGCTGTCTTTTTCTCCCTAACCTTTCTCACCACTTCTTTTGAGAACCATAGAGTTTTTTTCTTTCGTTTTGATTTATTTGCTTCACACAAAGGCTTGCTTCTGTGATGGCGGTTTTGATGTTTCCCCATTGCTCCTCCAACCCACCTTCTTGCCTGTTTGCTAGTGCTTTTCTGAGGCACTCTCCCATTTTGACAAAATCAGCCTTCCCGAAGTCCAATACCTTCACTTTTGTATGGCTTGACTCTACAGCTAAGTTTATCGTGAACCACACTGTTTGGTGGTCGCTTGTTCCAGATGGCTACCCACTTCAAGATCAGAGATCCTCTCTCTATCTCCATTTGAGAGTACTAGGTCTAAGATTGCTCCCTCCTGAGTGGGTTCCAAAACTGAGGCATGCCTCCTGTAGGGCATTGAGAAAGGCCCTGCTCTTGGATGTGGCTACAGCACAGACTGTGGACGTAGCTGGCAGTTTGAGTCAGTATCCTTTTTTCTTTAAAAAATGAAAAACACACTACCCACCATACTGGTGTTACCACACAAACATGTTTGTTTACAGTCCTTGATCAACTCCCACTGCATCTTTCCTGAACTTGGGAACTAGGACCCTCCCCCCGGCGAAGACTAGCCACTCATTTGTTTTGTTTTTTGCCATTCAAAGGTTCTGGATTTCAAAATATTTATAATCATCAAAATGAAATTATGTTATATACATACATATCATATTGAAAATTTAGAAATGGATACCAAGCTTGGTTAAAGAATTCTGATTTACCAATTAACATATGTGAGATTCTTTCATTGTTTGCTGCCAAGCTTAGATTTTTATTCTCTCTCTTTCTTTTTTTAATAATTACTTAGGGACCCCCTTTATAAGCATAATAAGACACTCTGAGGGGTTGCTTATGGCCTGATAAGAACACACCCCAGATGCCAAAGGCACACAGCGCAAGTGCCTCATGCCTCAAAACACACTTGAGGCATGCTCTTATTAGGCCATAACCCACACCTCATTGTGTCTTATTGCTTGCATATATATATATAATATATAATATATATATATATGTACACACATATACATAGATACATATCTATATATACACATGATATACACTTATACATGTGTAAATGTATATATATATATATATATATATACACACACATATCTACCTATGCATATACACATATATATATATATATACACACATATGTATACACACATATACGTAAATACATATATACATATATATATATATATATATACACACACACATATATACATATATATATATATATATATATATATATATATATATATTAGAGAAAAAACTCCGTTTAATGCATTAGTTAGGGTTGTTCCACAGCGACAAAGTGAGGAAATTCGCTATTAGGGTTGAAAAACCCCTTGGACCCCTGCCACCCCCCAACCAACATTGGGGTGTGCATTGGTGCTCGTCAGCCCTAACTCTCCACCCCATCACATGTGTAAAGCAGCAGAAGTATAGGAGAATGGGGTGAGAGTTAGGACTGATGACACTAATGCACACCCCAATGCCAGTTGGGGGGGTGGGCAGGGGGTCCAAGGGGGGTTTTCAACCCTAACAGCGAATTTCCTCACTTTTGTCGCTGTGGAACAACCCTAACTAATGCATTAAACGGAGTTTTTTGCCTCTAATTTCCCTTCTTTTTGAGAATGATAACGAGAAATAGTGAATGTAATGCAGTGGCGGGAGCGCAGGGCCCTCTGGGCCCCGTGCTCCAACCATGTAATGCAGCGGCCGGAGTGCGGGGCCCGCCACGTGATGTCTTGAGGCATAGTAACAGGAACAGCAATGCAAACAGAAGTGCTAACAGTGGCGCATATGGTAACGCATAAGCGCAAATGAGAACAGAAAGGTAACGACACGGTATGCAGGACGGGAACGGTTCATGCATGTGATGGTCCATAGTAACATGGTGCCTCGTAAACGGAAATTTCAATGGGCATGGTGACGCAAACTGAAACAGAAAGAGAAACAGTACTGTAGACACAAATGGCAAAAAACAGAAACGAACCGAAAATGAAACGCTAAGGATAACGACACGGTGGCGCAAACGCCAACGGTAAGTGAAACGGTACGGAACCGCAAGCAGAAAGGGCAACAGTAACAGTAATGTAGGTGCACAGGCTGGTTTTCCCCAAAACCTGCATAGAGAAAGACAGTGAGTACAAATAATATATGCATAATAATGAGTATCGGAGCAGAAAATGAGAACTTGGAATACTAAATAGGTTATAGCTCAGGAACCGTACGACGTAGAAAAAAAATTTAAAAGTCATATTATTTGCAACTGTCCTGGCTAATTTTGTTCTTAGCCCCATGGGGGCTAAGAAGTTTTCCGACGAAAAGTCCGTATCTCGCACCGTTTCCAAGATACGGGCCCTGAAAGGCGCGGCGAACACCATAATGTTATCCTATGGGAAAAAAAGAGAAGTTTGGAGTGCCATAACTTTGCCTCCCTGTAATATTTTTTCACCAAACCACTGAAAGGCACATCTGTGGGCTGTTGGCTGTCTTCCCTCCAAATTTCAGGAAAAAAGACCAAACCGTTATTTTGCAGCAGGGATCCAAAGGATTTCTGTAATGCGTCGGGTGCCGTAATGTTATCCTATGGGAAAAACCGTCAACTTTGGAGTGCCGTAACTTTGCCGCTGTATAATATTTTTTCAATACAACACTGAAAGGCACATCTGTGAGATGTCGGCTCCGTTCCCTCCAAATTTCAGCCCAAAACTCCCAACGGTTCTTTTGCAGCGCAGTGCCAAAGAATCGCTGTCACTTTCCCACAGATAGAAAACTACTGTCGCAATATGCGAAAGCTTTCGCAAAAAAGTTCGACACGTTCATGCGCACGAAAGTAATTTGCGAAAGTACTTTTTCCAGAAATTTGAAAAACATATATCTGGGGTGTTTTACCACAAAATAAAGACATGGCAAGCATCCTCAGGGTCCAACTAGGTGAATACAAAAAGAATTAGGTTGCTAGAGGGTCCCAAATTTAAATGCCAACCATTTTTCTGATCACCAACTGAAAACAAAATGGCTGATCTGTGAAAGTAACAGGCCCATTTGCGAAAGTAAAAATGCATTTGCGACACTGTCGAACTTTTTCTTAACTTTTCCCATTGACTTATAATGGGAAATTGTTTTTTGAATAACTTTTGAACCGTTTAATATTTTTTCACCAAATCTTTGAAAGGCACATTGGGGACCCTGGCCGCACATTTCCTGAAGATTTTGGGCTGGTCGTGAAAACCGTGGGACCTGTACGCGCGACTGTAGAATTCCAGAAAAAGCGTAAATGCGCACGCAAATCACACTTAATAACTCTGCAGCTGTGTATCCAACTGGTAAGAAACTTGGCAGATGCCAAGGCCTATGGTTCTTGATCGTGTATTCCAAATTTCAGCCAAATCTGTCATACGGTTGCAAAGTTATTAAGATGCAAAGTTTTGGGGTTTAATATAGAAATGGCTCTCAACTTTAATTATGGTAGTACTACCGTATACCATAATATACATACACACACGTATATATATATATATATATATATATATATATATATATATATACACACACACATATATATGTATAGATACACACATATATATATATATATATATATATATGCATATATTCCGGGTTCGTTGTCTGATCCGCCTGAATAGCGTCTGGCCAGGGTTTGTTTTTTTTTTGATTCTGAGCCTTCAGTTTCACTGACTTTGATTTGCTCCTCTGCTCCTCTGACATTCTGCCCATGGATTATGGTTAAAACTTTAATCCATTGACTCACACTCCTTCGGTTTAAGGCAGTTTGATTGCCTGTTTTTTCTTTGATCCCCTGGGTTGTGAGAGGGTCTGGGGGGTCTGAAGATTTAAAGACATTGGCTGCTTTGAAGATTTACTATTATTTTATTTCAGATTGAATATGTCCTCTTTCTCCAGGTGGTGAGAGTGTCTGGGGACTGAGAGACTTTAGTTGCATTGCACTTACTCTCGCTTTTGTGAGAGTTAGTGCTTGGAAATTACTTTATTTATTGGTTTTATTTATAGCTTCAAAGACTTGTTGTCCACTTCAGACTTATTTGATTTGGACTCTGGTGTTAAGTTTATGATTTATATTTTTAGCGATTTCTAGTTTTATTTTGCATTTGTTGGGGTGGGTTAGAGGAAGTTAATATTTATTAATTTGTGTGTTTATTATATTTTTTATAGTCTTATTATTATTATTTATTTGTTATTTGAGGGTTATTTATTTGGGGTTGGGTTGAAAGTGAGTTAGCTTCTCTTGTTGGATTTTATTGATTGTTTTAAGATGTGTTGGGAGGGCTTTACGACGGTCAGGCGCTATTCTCCCACTCTGCTCCAGAGCCTCCGCCCCTTTCATTGTCCCCGCTTACCTGCCAATGTTTTTATTAAGTGTTGTGCATTGGGGATAATGAGAAGGCACTTGAGGGGTAGGGGGACTGGTCTGAGTGGGAGAATGGAAAGGAGTGAGAAGATAGGGATAGTTGGGACTAGGAGACGCACTGGGGCGAAATGGGTTAGGAAGAGGGATTCTCCCTGCCTGATTCCCATACCCCATGGGCTCCGCAGACTGTGGGCAGGTACTGCGCTCCTCCTTGAAAACCCATCCAACTCAGGCGGTGCTATGTAATGCCAGGTCTATTAGGAACGAGACTGCTATTATTGCAGATCTTGTTGCAACATCTGACCTGGCACGTATCACCGAGACCTGGCTTGATGAGAATGCAGGTCCAATACTAGCTTCCTCTGCTTTGGCTGGGTTCTTCGTGATACACCGCCCGAGACTGGATTGTAGAGGCGGGGGAGTAGCCATCTTTTTTAAAATGGAGTTGAGTCTTGTGGATGTGCCAGTGGATAGCACTCGATCCTTTGAGTGTATCCTGGGAGCAGGTGCAGGGTTCAGGATTCTCCTCATCTATCATCCACCCAGTGATGGTGGAGAATTCCTGAAGGAGTTTGCGGACTTCATTGTCAACATGACAATGGAGTCACCCAGATGGTTAATACTGGGTGACTTCAATGCCGGAGTCGACGATGAACTCTCACATTTTGGAAAGAATCTGTAGTTTGGATCTGGGCCCTACGTCACTATTATTAGGTTGCGTAGATACTATCTGTCCAATCCTTGCTGAAATTGTCTGGAAATCTTTGGAGCAGGGGATCTTTCCTGACCCCCTAAAGGAGGCGGTCATTTGACCACTCCTACAAAAGTCTTCATTGAATCCAGACTGCTTAGCTAACTACAGACCTATCTCTAACCTGCCTTTTGTGGGTAAGGTTATTGAAAAGGTGGTTGCACTACAACTGGATGACCATCTTATAAATCACAATGTCTATGATACTCTTCAATCGGGATTTAGGAAAAATTGGGTGGGTGTCCAGGTGGAAGAAAAAGTCACAGAACCTGTGGCATTCTTTGCAAAGAGTAGGCAGGGGATATTCCCAGTGTGTGGGCCAATATTCCCCTTCACATAACTGATTCATGCAATTGTCAATGATTGCGAATGGGCCTGCATCTGGGGGGCCATATAAGATGTCTTTTGGGGGTGTGGGGTTGAAATGGCGCATGGTTTTTTGCTTATTTATTTTATTGATTTGGGCTGGGTGGTGGAATTAGAGTTGTTTCCTGCAGATTTAAAATGGTGCTGTTGTGCATATGTGATGCCTCTGACTTGTAATGCATGGTTTTAAATGGCACACTTTCTTTTTGCCTTTCTGATGTGGGCTGGGTGTGAATGAGGAGCCAGCATTTTTGGGTGGGGGGGGCTTTGAAGCGAGGGGTCGGCTAGCTTTGCTTGGGCTCTTACCCACATATATCTCCCCATTGACAATGTTGGAGCTAACAGAAAAGGAAATTATGGTAAGTGACAGAAATTTCTCTTATCCTCCTTGCATACTCAATGCCTTTTGCTAGTTTAAAAAAGACCTGGTGTATGGATCTGGCCTTCGGGATGGTGGGCTTGGACTCTGAGCAAAAGGGTTTGCTCGACTCTGGAGGACACAAAGGACCTGCACTAAAATCTGAATGCACGGTACATTTATCTGCATGGGTAGCACATTTGACATGAAGGACAGATGAGATGTAGCAGAGCAGTTTTGAGAAGTAAAATGAAGGGCATCCCTCCTGGCTGGTCACGTGTCTGAGTGGTAAGGATGGAGTGCTGTTTTGGTACTATGGCTGGAGACTGCAGCTTGTGATGCTGGGCCTCTGTGTGTATGAATGCCTGTGTTTTGCAATTCAAGGCAGTCTGGGGTTTCAAAGTGCTGCAAGGTGGTCACTCTGCTGTGGTCCTGCCTGAACTTTGTCTGGGAGGGGTGAGGGAGGATTACAAAGTGCTCGTTCTGATCTGGTCCTGCCAGAGCTTTGTTGGGGTGGCTGATTACGTCTTACAAAGTACTGCTGCTGCATAGCTGCAGTCCTTCACTAATGATCCGGTCCTACTGGAGATCTGTTGGGAAGTACATTTACAAGGTGACACAAAGCAACAATCTTGATCCTGCCAGAGATGCTACTAGCAGTTGCCTGATTAAAAAGGGATGCGCCTGCCCAGTCTTGATATTTCAGATATTGCTTTTTAATGTCTTCTTCTTTCTTCAAAATGTGCTTCAATTAATAAGTGGTGTTCTTCTTGTCAGTGTGCCTCAGTTGGTGGTACATCTGCCTGTGGACCAGAGGGTTGTGGGTTCTCATCCCACACCAGGACTGGACATGTGCCAAAAACACTGGCATCCAAGTGCTGTATTTGGGGGTGCCGCCTTTCAGATGCAATGTCAAACTGAGCTCTTCTTCTAACCTCCTGGTGGGTGTCCAGGTGAAAGTAAATCAATGCACTCTTTGCAAAAGTAGGGTTCAGTTCCGTATTCCCCTTGTTTACCATAAAATAGGTTCATGCAATTGTCCAGGCTGTGTCTGGTTGCTGATGTGCGATATGGTCGCCACTTCAAATTCAGTCACTTCACTACCAGTCTACAATTGCTTGTTCAGTGCTTTGGGATACACTGCATATGAAAAATGCTAAATTCTTCTTCTTCTTGGTGGGTATTGTGTCTGTAGCAGTTGTACCGTAGCAGTTCTGGCGGAACATCTGGGCATGCCCAGGATGGTCTGGCCGCAGACTGGCTTAATTGATGTCAACTTCTCATCAATATGAATTTTTCATTGCATTGTAAACCAAGAATGGATCGCTTTCTGATTGGAAGGAAGCGTGAGCATGAGGAGATGGAACCTGTTGGGCAGAGAGAACCTCAAGCAAAACTCAAGACCAGAAGATATGATGAGGACTATCTGAAACTAGGATTCACCTGGATTGGGACCAGTGATGCACCATGACCCCAGTGTGTTGTGTGTGTTGAAGTTCTGGCACAAGACAGTGTGCGGCCCTGAAGCTACAGGCGCATCTGAAACAAAGCACCCCAGCTTACTTTCAAAACCAGTGGAGTTCTTCAAAAGAAAACTGAGCAAACTGCGAGGGCAAAAAAGTTTGAGCACCATGGGACTGTTCCTGCAAAAGCTGTTGAAATTTCTTATCTTCTCTCTCTGAGAAATGCCAAACCTGGGAAGCCACACAACATTGGAGAAGAGCTGCTAATTCCTGCTGCAAAGGGAATGTGTTCAGTGATGCTTGGAGAGAAAGCAGCTGCACAGCTGGAAGCAATCCCTCTTTCAAAAGACACAGTTTGCCGTCGTATTGAGGACATGTCTGCAGATGTGAAGCATCAGATCATAGATTCCATTCATCAGAGCCCATTCTTCTCTCTGCAGATAGATGAGCACTGAGGCAATGGTTACCCCAAAGGGCATTTGGCCGAGAAACAAAGTTTCAAAGAAACACAAAATCAAACATGCCCCCACAATGCAAAGCATCATGGGCTGCATATGCAAATCACCACAGAATATTATGCTGGGTCAACTTTAAGCAGAAATGCATGGTGCCGAAAGGCCTCTCGGCACCATGCATTTCTGCTTCAAGTTGAACCAGCATAATGTTCTGTGGTGATTTGCAGATACAGCCCATAATGTTTTGCATTGTGGGGGCACGTGTGATTTTGTATTTCTTTGAAACTTGGCTTCCAAGCCAAATGGCTTTTGGGGTAACCATTGCCTCAGTGCTTGCGCACAGAGGTTCTTTGTCTTTTAAATTGTTTTTTGTTTTAATTGGGTTCACCACAAGATAACCCAGATAGACCATCTTAGGGTAGCGGGTTCATTTCACTGGGATGTCAAACAAACGAGGCATACTGATGAGTCCTGGTAGGACGAAACATGTGTCTATGTCTTCTGTTGGCACCCTTTGCAAACTTTGTGATAGGCCTTTTAGCACTATGCATTTCTGCTTAAAGTTGAACCAGCATAATATTCTGTGGTGATTTGCATATGCAGCACATGATGCTTTGCATTGTGGGGGCATGTATGATTTTGTATTTCTATATATACACATATACACATATACATATATATATGTATACACACACACACACACGTATATATATATATATATATATATATATTGCATATATGTATATATATATATGTGTGTGTGTGTGTATATATATATATATACTGTATATATATATATATATATATATATATATATATCAGTTAGAGGTAAAGCTCTAATCACAGTTGAGCTGAGAAATTGAGTGTTAGGGTTGAAAACCCTCTTGGATTAGCCCACCCACCAACCGGCATTGGGGGCACATTGGGATGTCAGCCCCTAACTTCACCCCATCACATGTGTAAAGCAGCAGAAGTACAGGAGAAGGGGGTGAGAGTTAGGACTGAACACCCCAATGACGGTTGGAGGGGTGGGCTGGGGGGTCCAAGTGGGGTTTTCAACCCTAACACCGAATTTCCTCACTTTTGTCGCTGTGGAACAACCCTAACTGATGCATTAAATGGAGTTTTTTGCCTCTAATTTCCCTTCTTTTTGAGAATGATTACGAGAAATAGTGAATGTAATGTAGTGGTGGGAGCGCAGGGCCTGGAGCATAATGCGGCGGCGGGAGTGCGGGGCCCACCATATGATGTCTTGTGACATAGCAACAAGAACAGCAATGCAAACAGAAGAGGTAACAGTGGCACACATGGTAACACAAGCGCGAATGAGAACAGAAAGGGTAACGCACACGGTGGTGTAGACGAGAACGGTCCGCCACGTGATGTCTTGTCACATAGTATCATGGTGCCCGCAAACAGAAATGGCAATTGGCATGGTGACGCAAAGCGAAACAGAAAGAGAAACAGTACTGTAGACACAAATGGCAAAAAATAACGGAAACACAAGCGCAAATGAAAACGCAAAGGGTAACGCACATGGTGGCGTAGACGTGAACAGTAAGTGAAACGGGTATGGAACTGTAAGCGGAAAGGGCAACGGTAACAGTAATGTAAGCGCTAGATGGCGCTACTCCAAGAGTTACACCCCTGCCTTGCCAGACCTAAGCAAGGTTGAGGGGTCTGGGTTCTCAAACATACTTTAAACTGGTTCTCTTCCATGCTGTTTCATAATGCGCAGTGCCTCCACCCAGAGTTAACTTTAAAGTGGGCTAGCTGTTACCTGGTACAGCCCCCTGGGATGTCATACCACCCACTATAACCATTTGCCACCCCAACACCTGACCCAAATGCATTTCCACACATTTCATTTTTATAATTAAAGACTTTCTCTAATAATATGTTTATGACAGCCAAATTGCAAAACGGTAACAACAATATTTACTTGGGGGGGTGTAGGAGTTAGGAATGGGGAAACAGGAGGAGCACAGGTTATGCATTGATTCTATTTACAAAATATACAGTTGATTGGATTGGTTGGTGCTGGTGACAACCCTCCAGCTGGATAGATACCAGTTAATAAGCAGAAATTACAATCATATTAGACCAACAGGAATGAGACCCAGTGCCCTGGCTGTCTAGCTGCTGAATAATAATCAGATGTTACACATTTAATTTCCCCACCACTAGTACCAGTTCCCAGACATGTATGAGACCCCGCAATCCCACACTATACCCTGGGTACCCAATTACCAAAGTCCTGGTTGGTTGCAGGCCTGGTGGTCATTGCAGCTGTGGTGCTGGCTGGCTCTGATTTAAACCGTAAAGGAAAAAGGCTTTCAACTGTAAAGCGATTTTAACCAACAACAAACTTAAGAGCTTTTGCAGAAGTGCAGGGGTTGCCCTACGATTAGTAGTGATGCAGGGGTTGCCCTGCGTGTGGCAGACTGAACTTTTCAGGAAACAGTAACCAGACGGTTACAAAGGCTGAAACATTGGATTAGACATCCTGAACATTCAGCACATTTATCTGGTTAGTACACTCAGTACATGTATATGTTTGACACGTTAGGTAGGGTGGAAAACTGTCATTTCCGGGTTACGAAGTACAGTCCGAATTTTACTTTTGGGGTCGCTGTCCTTTAAAGTGGCTTGCGGCTATGGCTGGTGGCTCCACAGGACATTGACCAGATTAGATTAGCAGACCCTGGACTTCCCAGACAAAGTTGGGATGAGCCCCTTCTTGAGTGCTCCCCTTCCATTCCAGTCGGTTCCAGCTAATATTACATTTCAGTATATTTATAATGCACATACAGTACATTTATGCAGTATGGTCTCACTATAGATTCCCCCAGCACATTACAATCAGAAACAGTTCCAAATACCATGTCTCCCCCATTGGGCTAGGGTTATGCACAGCAATGTAGGGTGCAGTCCCCAGAACGTGGTTACTTAAACAGCCACTTGGGCAAGGCGGCACAGATTTACTAAGATTGCTTTCCTTCTTGCACTGGGAGGGTACAAGAGTACTCACTCAGGCTCCTCGTGGTTGATCCCCGCTATGAAGGCTCCCGAACACTTCAGTCCTCTCACAACTGAGGATCTTCAGCTGTCTCACAGCTGCTTGATGTCATCTTGTTTCAGGTCCACATCTTTCCCCGACATGGAAGGGAGGGCTAGCACCTGAGAGACATTCTGACAACTCCCAGGCTAGCAGGTACTACTAACTAAATTGCTTTAAAATAAAGAAGGCACACATCCCCTCCTGGAGGGAGAAGATTAGCTGGATCTCCAGGCTTGGCTGCACAGTTGTGGGCCAGAGCCACCACCCCATGGGGTTCCCGCTTGAATCTGGCAAAATGCTGGAAAACACAGTCTCGTACAGGGCTCTCCTGAGACTCCTGATTGGCTGAAGCTTTTGGGTGAATGGCCTCCAATTGGCTAGAGGGCCTGTCAATCAAGAAAATGAATTATGCATGAACCTCACTCGATGCACTGTTGTTATGCTGTTTTAGCGCCTGAAATTAGGTCCCTATAAGTCCCCATGAATACTTGGTATTTTCCCATGAGCTCTGGCTAATGTCCCACAAGTCCTGGCTTTATTATCCCGACCTTCCGATTGGCTGTGGTTGCTTGCAATGCTGCTTAACCCACAGTCCTTTAAGCAGAATAATGACAGTCCCAAATCAAAGTCCTGGTACAACCAGAGTGAATAAAATAGTTACCCCAATACCCCACAGCCTATTACCCCTGAAGGTGTACTTGCTGTCGCTGTACAGATGAAGAAAATTGCTCAGTCCATTTTCCTGTCACGGCTGCCAATATTTAAGGATCCTGATTTGTAGCAGCAGACAGGCTATCTCTCTGAGTCCCATCAGATCTCTGGTGCAATCAGGAGCAGCATTTTTATTTATTTAAACATTTCCCCCCTTGTAAGCATGTTCCCCAAGCACACACTGCAGTTTCTATTTATTTTAGGGGACACATTTCTTTTTCTTATTCTTTTTGGCCACAGCCAAGAACAAGCTTCCCCGGGGGCAGACAGACCCTCATGAATACTTAAAGTGATTGGGGCTCTGGATCACTGATGACCCCACTTTCTCATGCTCTGCCCTCAAGGCATGCAACTGTATGTCTGTACTCTTCCTTCATGAAAGTTTACTCCACCATGGTTGTCCTCCTGCTGTTCTCTGCCTCTCAATACTAGTTATGTATCTTGCTGACGTACTGCCTACACTCTGCCTTGTTGTTACCTGTTGATTTTTTACCTCTCCATGCTGCTAATGTACCCTGGGGATGTACTGCCTTCTTTACCGTAGAATGCAATGTGTACTCTGTGCTGTCCCACCCACTTGTACGTGGGCCTGTATGGTTGACTCTGTATCATGTTTCTCTTGTACTCTGGTACCACTTGTATGTAGCTTGTATGTTACCCTGACAATGTACTATGTTTCTCCTGTACTGTATTCTCCCGGGTTGCACCTGAAAATAGGCACTTGTTGTCTAGTGTGCTTACCTGGTTAACAAAAACAAATAAAATAAATAAATAATATTCATGAGCCCCAGTCAAAAACAGTTTGTGAATCTCTTTAAAATTTCTCAACAACAGGCGCTCAGGGCCCTGTCCATGGTCACCAGGTCCCACTTACCACATGGGATCCTGGGACCGACGGAACACTTTCCGGTTCGACCACAACACTAGCGGTTGGAAGATCAAAGGTGCTGCTCATGCCTGCGCAATCCCCACTGCACTGAGGTGCATAGCTGAGCGGGCAATCGTGGTTTTGCTTCTCAAGCCTTAAGGGCTAGATTTTACTATTGGGGCTAGACTGGGGCATGGGCAGAAACAGGACCAGGGGACAAGAAAAAAAATGCAGGCATTTCCTGGAGGCATTCGGGAGAGCAGGAGCAAGAGCTGCAAAGTGGCAGGTAAGCCCCCAATTTGGCAGGGGGGGTTACATATATATATGTATATATAGATATTATACATATATATAAGTATATATATGAGCAGAAGAGCAGAGCTCGATGGCAGGGGTCCTCTGTTTAATGTATTGTTGTTATTTATGACAGGCTCAGCAAGTTCTCTTTGGCACCCCCAGCCCCCCAATAATCCAGCACTGTGGGTGTGCGCTAGTCTTAGGCCCAACTCTCACCCCATCACATGTGTAAAGAAGCTGAGGTATAGGAGAATGGGGTGAGAGTTAGGACCAATGACCCCAACGCACACCCTGATACTGGTTGGGGGCTGGGGTCAAGGGGCCAACCCCAACCGAATTCTCACTTTTGTCACTGTGGAACAACCCTAACTGATGCATTAAACGGAGTTTTTTGCCATGAATTTCCCTTCATTTTGAGAATGAGGACTATAAATAGTGAATAGAATGCGGTGGTGGGAGCACAGGCCCTTTGGGCCCTGCGCTCCCACCATGTGATGTCTTCTGACATAGTAATGGTAACTGCAATGCAAACACAAATGCTAATGGTTACATACACGGTGACGCAAACGTAAATCGTAACTCAAACGTTAATAGAAACGCAGGTGCAAAGTGACGCCAAAGTGAACAGCAACGGAAATGGAGACACAAGCGCATATGGAAACGTAACTGGTAACATGCATGGTCATGGTACCGCTACTGTAAATGCAAATGGTAACGGTAAGAGCAAAAATAATGCCAAAGGAAACAGAAACGCAAAGGCAAACAGAAGCACGTACGGAAATGCAAACCGTAACGCGCACGGTCACGGTACCGCAATTGGAAACACAAATGGTAATGGTAACAGCTAAAATAATGCCAAAGGAAACAGAAACGCGAATGCAAGCGATTACTAAAATGCAAACCGTTATGCACATGGTCACGATACTGCAATTGTAAACGGAAATGGTAACGGTAACAGCAACAATAATGCCAAAGGAAACAGAAACACAAACGCAAGTGCCTATGGAAACACAAACCATAACGCGCACGGTCACCGTACCGCAATTGGAAATGCAAATGGTGACAGTAATAGTAACAATAATGCCAAAGGAAACAGAAACGCGAAATGCAAGATATGGAAAATGCAATGCACATGCACAGGCACAGGAATGCAATTGGAAATGCAAATGATAACGTAAGAACAACGAAGAAGCAAATGAAAGACAAATGCAAATGCCAAGGTAAATGCAACTGTAATGCGCACAGTGACACAAAGTGAAACACAAACAGAAACAGTACTGTAGACACAAACCGTAAGAGTAAGGCAAATGCAAGAGCACACAGAAACGCAAAGGATAACGCACACGGTGGCGTACATGGGAAAGCTAACGCAAACGGGTACGGAAACGCAAGTGGAAATGCTAACTGTAACAGTAATGGAAGTGTACACCCTGTTTTTGCCCAATAGCTGCATAGAGAAACACAGTGTGTACAAAGAATGTATGCATAATAATGACGGGCCTCGGAGCAGAAAATGAACTGTTGGAATACTAAATTGCTTATATCTCAGGAACTGTGCAATGTAGAAAAAAATTTTTAATTTCACATGATTCATGAGTTTCCTGGCTATGTTTTCACCAAATGCTTAGCCAATAGGGCTATGCATTGTCGTGACAAAAATTCCGTATCTCGCACCGTTTCCGAGATACAAGCCCCGAGAGGCACGGCGGATGCCACCATGTTAGTTTATGGGACAAATTGTCATCTTTGGAGTACTGTAACTTTGCATCTGTGCAATATTTTGTCACCAAACTACCAAAAGGCACATCTGTGAGATGTTGGCTGACTTCCCTCCAAATTTCAGCCCAAAAGACCAAACTGTTCTTTTGCAGCAGGGTGGCAAAAAATTCCTGTCATTTTGCCATAGCCTGGAAAAGTAGTGTCGCAATTTGCGAAAGCTTTCACAAAAATTTGTGAAAGTATCGCAGGTGCGACACTACTTTGCAACACTACCTTTTCCAGAAATTTGAAAAACATATTTCTGGGGTGTTTAACCCCAAAATAAAGACATGGCTAGCTAGCATTCTCAGGGCTCAAATAGGTAAGCACAAAAATAATTGTGTCCCTAGATGGTCCCAATTTTAAATGCCAAGCATTTCTGTGATCAGTAACTGAAAACAAGATGGCAGATTTGCGACACTACTAGGGCCATTTGTGACACTAAAAACTGCATTTGCGAAAGTGTTGAACTTTTTGTTAACTTTTCCCATTGACTTATAATGGGAACTTGTTTTTTGAATAACTTTTGAACCGTTCAATATTTTTTCACGAAATCTTCAAAAGGCACATCAAGGACCCCAGCCGCACGTTCTCTGAGGTATTCAGACCGGATTTCGCAAACTGTGTGACCTGTAGGTGAGAGCAAAGAATTTGCAAAAAAACGTAATTGCCAATGGATGTCGGTTAATAGCTCTGCAACCGTATGTCCAACCAGTCACGAAAGCTGCTTAGATCCTAAGATCTATGGTGCCCCTCCGCATGCCTGCCAAATTTCAGGCAAACCCGTTGAGCAGTGGCAAAGTTATTAAAGTGCAAAGTTTCACCTTTAACCCTAAAAGTGCTACTCAGCCCTTAACTACCATTGCCCCATTCCATTATATATGGACTGCCCTTCAGACTGCCCCGGTCTGCCTGACTCCACTAAGTTTACCTTGGCTGACTGACCGTGGAGCTGCTCCCCTCCGTCTGCCCAACTCCACTAAGTTTGCCTCGGCTGGACTGCCCATGGAACTGCTCCTCCTGTCTGCCCAACTACACTAAGTTTACCTTGGCTGGACCACCCACAGAGCTGCTCCCTCTGTCCGCCCAACTCCACTACGTTTACCTCAGCTGGACCACCCACAAAGCTGCTCCCCCCATCCACCCAACTCCATTAAGGTATGCATAGCATGCCACTGAGACCGTGCTTCTTCCTTTGTCCTCTGTTTTGAATTTAGCACCTTTTCTATAAGCAGCCCTGCTAGCTCCTGCTACTTAACTTTACTGGGCTCTTTAATTCTATTTCATCTTGTGAGCCTGCTGACTTTATTTGCAAAAACGGACACTCTCTTTAATATTAATTGGTTTTGTTACTAGTCCTCCTGCATCTGCTGTAGTGTCTCAGAGACTTGTAAAGTGATTTTCTCCCTGATTCTGGAGCACCCTTTTCCTCCGAGACTGGCTTGAATTGAGACTGGCCTTAAGTAATTTTAATTTGAGCTCTGTTTAATCTGCCCTGCCATTTGTTTTTTATCCTGATTTGGGAGACTGGCTCTGTAATGTATTTTTATTCCTAGCCTGTGCTAAATCTTAACATTAGCTTGCTTCAGCGGGAGGCTCAGTCTCCCTTGTGACATTTTATTTCCTAACTTTATTGTATTATTCAGTTCCATTCTTGAACTTTGAACTGTCTGCTGGAATGAATTGACTGCTGTGAAATAATTAAGAAATGTAACTTGCTGCAGGAATTCCATGTGTGCTGCTAAATCATTTGTACTGCCGTGAAACTTTCACTTGAACCTAACCTCTCTCTCTCTCACTCTCGCTCCCTCCTACTACTTGCTCTTCTTCTTTGCTCCTTCCCTTCCATTCTTCCTGAGTCTCTCCTGTTTGTTTGTTTTTTTGCAATTCCTAAACCCTCTGACCCTATTTATTCATCTGCCCTCACTCTTCTCTTCCAGTTTACCTCAGCTGGACCACCCACGGAGCTGCTTCCCCTGTCCTCCCAACTCCACTAAGGTATGCATAGGACGTCACTGAGACCGAGCTTCTTCCTTTGTCCTCCGTTTTGAATTTGGCACCTTTTCTACAAGCAGCCTGCTCGCTCCTGCTACTTAACTTTACTGGGCTCTTTAATTCTATTTCATCTTGTGAGCCCGATGAGTTTATTTGCAAAAACGGACACTCTCTTTAATATTAATTGGTTTTGCTACTAGTCCTCCTGCATCTGCTGTAGTGTCTCAGGGACTTGCAAAGCGATTTTCTCCCTGATTCTGGAGCACCCTTTTCCTCCGAGACTGGCTTGAATTGAGACAGGCCTTCATTTTAACTTGAGCTCTGTTTAATCTGCCCTGCCATTTGTTTTTATCCTGATTTGGGAGGCTGACTAATGGATTTTTATTCATAGCCTGAGCTAAATCTTAACATTAACTTGGTTTTGGCCCACCCGCCTCCAATACCCCCCCTTAGCAAGCCCTAAATATATCGGCAGTGATAAATGCATGATGTAGGAGTGAATTCACTGTAGTTTTTTCTAACACCCGCCTTTCTCATCTGCACTTTATATCTTTCCCCTACTAGAGGTTGTCAACCACTTTCCATCTTGTCCTTAACTTATGTTAACACAACTCTGCTAAGTTATTCCTGAGTCCTTATTTTAATACTCTCTCTCTCTCGCTCTCTCTCTCTCTGGCTACCCCATCTTGCTTGGTTGTAGGCTCTTTTCTTATTTCTTGTGTGATTTAATTTTCAGCCCCATTTTACTTCTCCCTTACTCACAACCTCCTTTTTTCCCTTCTTTTTGCTTATTCATCCCATTGCCCCAGACAGCTATTTCCCCCCAGCCACTTCACTTTCTCTCTCTCTCTCCATTATTACTTTCCTACCTGATCCTAACTCAACCTCTAGTGCTCAGTATGGCTCATATAGCTAAGTACCCCCTTCCTTTATTTTTCTCTACACTACTTTTCCTTGATTTTTCTGCTGTTCCTCCTGTGCCCCCCTCAAATCACTATGAATACTTACTTGATAACTTCTTCTACTCCAACTTGCTAGCTGGGCTACCCCCCACTCCCTTACCTCTGTCGGGCCGCAGTCATAAATATATTGGAGTATTCCTGAGATATACCTCTCACAGGAAATCTATCTCCCCTGGCTGCATCACTTGTGCCTTCGTGATTGCATCAACATGGATAATAACCCTATCTCTTACCCTTGCTGGGGACATTGAGACTAACCCTGGCCTTACCATCCATTTGAGACTAACCCTGGTCCTACCATCCACTCTAATCAAAATGATTCCTACTTATCCAATCGCCTGCCCCAGTCTACTGGCTTAACCTTTGCCCATCTTAACATTCTGAGTCTTACTGCAAATCTCCCCAATCTAGAGGCCTGGGTATGAACAAATAACAAAGACATCCTAGTCTTATCCGAAACATGGCTGAAACCCTTGGTCCCTAATTCCCTGTGCTCCCTACTGGCTTATGATTCAGGCTGACCACCCTAACTCCAAAAGAGGTGGTGGCTTGGTGTTGTACTACAAGTCTCACCTTAATGTGTCTATCATGCCTAGTTGCTCACTAATTGTGAGATCCTTCATTCCCTCCTACTCCTCGGGGGTACCAAGAAACTCTATATCTTTAGTGTTTATATACCCCCCCCCCCAGAAACTTCAGAGTAGGTCTTGAAGAATTCATTGAACTGGTGCCAGCTGTATCCAAGAAAAATGAAATAATCTGCATGGATGACTTTAATCTCAACTGGGCTGGTCATAACTCATCTCTCCTATCCTCCATCATTAGTAAGGCCAACCTTGCTCAACTCATCCTGGCTCCCACTAGGATCTCTCAGGGAGGTTCCAGTCGCATTCTTTTAGATTGGATTCTTACTAATAAGAAAGATAAGTTTCTTGTTGCTGGAGTCCTACCTGACTCTATAAGTGATCACTGCCCAGTATATTGCCTGTGGGACAATTCCACTCCATCATACCCTCTAAAGTATTACCCTTTTCTAACTTCTCTAACTTTAATACTGCGGCATTCCTACATGACTTAAACCTCATTGACTGGTCTCCCCTCTACATAACCAATGATACCAACATTGCAACCGAATAGTTCAATGCAACCCTACCCTCCCTTCAGAACAGACATATTCCGGTCACTATGCGAAGGGTCAAAGGGATAGCCACCAGATAGCTCAAGCAGCCCCTACTACAGTTACTCAAAGGCAGGGATAAGTTTTGGTTATAATGGAAATCCTTCTCTCTTCAAGCTGACTTTGAGCTTTACTGATCTGTGCGAAACACCTGTAAAAAGGAACTTTGCTCTGCCAAGAGCAAATACTACCCTGATCTGTTCAGTTCCTCTGCCTCCAACCTGAAGAGATACTGGTCTCAAATTAACGAAATCCTGGGAAACAATAAGCCTCTGACCCCAAACAAAATGCTTATAAATTATATCTACTGTAATAACCCTCACACCATAGCTAATGCCTTTAACTCCTTCTTTACCAAGCTTCCCAACACCCCCCCATTCCATCCTGTTCTCCCCTGTCCCTCCCTCTATCACCAGCTGTAGCTTTTCCCCTTCTAGTGCTTGCTCCGGTCATGCATCAAGAGGTCCTTAAGCTTCTGAAGACCATTTCTGCTCATGGCAGTGCAGGGCCGGATGGTCTTGAACCTAGGATTCTAAGACTGTTCACCTCTATCCTTGCTAGATCAGTAACTAGGCTCTTTAACTTGTCCATCAGCTCTGCCACAGTTCCTTTGGCCTGGAAGCCAGCCAGAACTATACCAGTGTTTAAGAAAGGTGACCCCAAAGTTCTATCGAACTTCTGATCCATTGCGCTTCTGCCCATGCTCAGTAAGTTGCTGGAAAAGCTAAATTCATCACCAGGTCTCTACGCATTTACTTAACTTCAACTCTCAGTCCCCAATCTAACATGGCTTTTGCGCTCGGCGTAGTACAACTACTGCCCTAACCCAATTTACTAGCGACGTAAAGTGCAACATGGACAAAGGCTTACTTACTGGTGCTGTGTTCATCGACCTGTCCAAAGCATTTAATTTGGTTAATAACTCTCTACTATTGAGTAAACTTCAATCTCTTGGTGCCTCAGACACTACCTTATCCTGGATTGGCAGCTACCGTGACAACCGCTCTCAAGCTGTCTCCTTCTGTAAAGTTCTCTCATCCCCTGGCCCCATCTCCTGCAGTGTCCCTTAGGGTTCTATTCTTGGACCTCTGCTCTTCTCCCTCTTTATTAATGACATCCCCAACCCTTCTCCCTCCTCTAGAGCCATTATGTATGCTGACAACCTGGTACTCTACACTGCCTCCAAGTGTGTTGATGACATCAATCAGCACCTATCATCCGCATTTCAGAATCTTTAATTCTGGCTCTCCACAAGTTGTTAAATCTTAAATTTATTTAAGATTCAGGCCATGCTCTTTGGGCCCTCTAAAAAAATCTACGCTGAGTAGACTAAGCTAGGGGTCCTCTGCTGTGACGAGTCACCTGTCTGAAATATTGACTCCTTCAAATACCTTGGTGTCATACTGGACCCGTATTTGACTTCTCTGCTCACGTTAATGAGGTATGTCATTCAGTTATCTTCAAAATATGCACTGCCTACAGAGTGCGTCACTCTCTCACACCTGCTGCCAGGATCTCGGTAGCTAGACGCATCCTGCTCCCAAGACTGTTATACACCCTCCCCATACTCTCCCATGCCAATGACGGTGTACTTCATAAGTGGGATATTACATATAACAACATCTGCAGATTTACCTTATCAGCACCTTGCCTAACCCATCACTGCCTGCTCTACTCTGCCCTACATTGGCTGTCTCCCAGTGCCCTTTGTTCTTACACTTTGGGATGTTTTATCGACTCTTTAACCAGACCTCCTTGTCCCGACACATTGGGAGCTACGCTAACCCCCATCCTTCACTCCCGCTACCTTAGGTCCTCCACCTCTCCCTCACTCTCAGTCCCGTCCTGCTCCTCTAAAATGGGTGAGCAAGCTTTCTCCTATTTTGCCCCCAAGTTCTGGAATTCCCTCACCCCTACATATTAAGAACTCCTCATCTCACCTTACCTTCAAGCATGCTCTGTTCACTCGCCTACTGTATATGCACTTGGTAATTGTGATTGCTCTTAACTTGATCCTCGTCTTTCTGCTTTCCTACCAACCTGTTTTTTGTCTATCTCTGTACTCTTTATCTGTTCATGTATTACTTGTCAGTTTCTCCTCTTTTAGTTAGGTTCCGTCTTGTTTAGCTGGCTATTCTGCTGACTGTACCACTATATCAATTGTATTTGTTACTTCTGCCTATCCCTGCAAGGATAACTGATGATTTTTTGCCCTAAAGTGTCTGCCAAGTACTATGTCCTTAATGTATCATTGTATTCTGTACACTGTACTCTCCCGGGCTGTGCCTGAAAAAGGCAGGATTATTGCTTAATGTACTTACCTGGTAACCAATTCTAATAAATAAAAAAAAATATATATATATATATATATATATATACACACATACACATACATATATATACTATACATATATATATATATAATATATATATATATATATATTTTTATAACATGGGTTTGATGAGATAGGATCAGTGATTGGTTGATGGGCAGCAGGTGACTGGATTAAATTCCATATTTAATCCACGGTTACTGTGCCTGACCTAGTTTTCTCAGAGAATGACATACTTCATCACACCGTGGATGGATCTACTTTATTTATTTATTTATTTATTTATTTATACATCAGTTTACAACCTTTGAGCCAGAGGCTCGTTTCCAAAGGTACCTCGTCACAAAGAGGACAATACAAAGCATAACATTTCATTACATCATTGTAGGTAACAACATTTTTTTTTTTACATCTTAGCAGGCAACAGTATGGCAGATATATACTGTAAAATGACTTTGTTTACAGTAACAGTGTAACAGGTTAGGTATTGACAGGTATAACAGTTATTCGGATAAGATTGAGAGGAAAGCAAGCCTTGGTTGAGCAGACAAATTAGTCTTGAGCTGGGACTGCTAGGTTAGTAAGAACAGGTGGCTTTGGGACAGGGCAGGTGATAGATTGGGGGGCAAGCCACTCTAGGAGTTTTGTCAGTTGTTGATTGAGAAGCTACTCAGAGAGTTTTGTCGGGTACAATGAGCTTGAAACACCTACGGCCGGGACAGCACAGCTACGATGTTAAATAGCTGACTTCTAGTGCGGTTTTAAACTGGAGATTGAATGGATATCGGTGATGGAACTGGGAGAATATTGTACCAGGTAGGGGCTCTGTAGTAGAAGGACCGTTGACCATGTGTGGTCCTGGTTCTAGGGATGGACAGGGTGGCCTTGGAGGAGCTACGAGTTTGGACTAAGGGTTGAGCTAGGTGAATAGAGGCTGTCAGACCGGGAGGGGATAGACCAAGGAGTGTTTTTTGTTAGGAGGCAAGTTTGATATCTGAGCCGTTCATCCAGGTTGAGCAGCTTTGCAAAGTCATATAGCTGGCAGGTATGGGTTAATCTGGTGGCTCCTGTGATTAACCTACAGGCCTTGTTCAAGGTGTATCAAGTTTGTGTAGAGGCAGTCGTATCCACCCAGCACCATAGACAGGCAGGCCATAATCAACAAGGGACAGGACTGAGGAGGTGACTGCTAGTCGGAGGGCCTCGGGGAGGCAGTGCTTGAAGGATAAAGGATACCTGCCGTGTGTATTTGCAGTGGAGGCTAGAGTAGCAATGTGGTCGTGGAAAGTGAGTGCAGAGTCGAAGGAGACCCCAAGGTACTTGTACAGGCAGACTTGTTCGAGAGGAAGATTAGAGCCAGGGAGGATACGGAGTGGGAAATTACTGAGTTTGTTTTGGGGATGTGCAAAGAGCATGGATTTGGTTTTTTTTAGATTAACTACAAGTCTGTGCTTTTTGAACCAGGCTTCAGCATCATTGAAAGCTAGTTGCAAGGAATCTTGAAGAGAGATGGGGTTTCGGTGGGTGGCGAAGATAGCGGCATCATCTGCGTGACAGCAGGATTTTTCCGCAAGCACTGGGCAAGGTATTGAGGTATAGAGAGAAGAGAAGTGGGCCTAGAATGGAACCCTGGGGACTCCGGATCGGATAGGAGATGTATTGAGAGGGTCCCATTAATTCTAACACGCTGAGAGCGGTCCGACAAGTAGCTGGAACACCAGGAGACTGGGCGCGGCAAAGCCAATGCGATAGAGGGCATCCAACAGTAGGGGGTGGGAGACAGTGTTGAATGCCTTTGAGAGGTCAATAAACACTGCCCCTGCTAGTGAGCCCGAGTCAAGGGAGGAATGCAGAAAATTTGAGAACTCAATAAGGGCAGTGCTGGTGCTGTGACCTGCATAGAAACCATGCTGTTCATGGCAGAGGATGTTGTATTTGGTCAGATAATCTGTGATTTGGGTTGCCACCAGTTTTTCAAGGGCTTTGGAGAGGAGTGGAAGGATGGAGATAGGTCAGTAGTTCCCGGCTGAGGACCTGTCACCTCCTTTGTGTATGGGCAAGACTGTGGCTGTTTTCCAGCCAGAGGGGAATTGACCCAGGCAAAGGGACTTGTTGAGCAGGGTAGTTAGGGGGCAGGACCTGATCCAGGACCCGGAGGATACTGGGGTCCAGGAGTCACTGCCAATATAATTGCTCTTAAGAGCTTGAAGCAGGTGTGGCCCTGGCTTCCTGGGGGTCACCCTCGTGAAGTGGAAGCTAGGATATTGGAAGTCAGGGCGGTTAGGGGTTGAAGGAGGGTCAAAGAAGTCTTTGGGGAGGACCGAGCTGAGGTCTGTAAATGATGAGCTGAGGAAGTTGGCTATGTGGGCAGGGTCAGTGGAGACAGTACCTTCGATGGTGATCTGGGAGGGGAGAGAGCGAGCTCCATTTAGTTGCTAATGTTGTCCCAAAACTTACTGCGTGCCCCCAGGAGGAGGTAAGCGCACACGATAGTGATCGGCTTTTGCTTTCCTGATGGCCCATGTGCATTTGTTTCTAGCGGCTGTAGGCCTGTCTGTCGCAGCACGGCCTGTTTCATTAGCCAGGTGCCACAGGTTATCCCTGTGTTTTAGGAGTTGCAGCAGGGACGGGTAATCCAAGGGCATTATGGACTTTGGTCCGGACTGCTGTCATGGGGAGCGAAAACGCCACAGACTTTGTTGAAGGTTTGGGTGAAGAAGGTAAGGCGTCTCAACATCAGAGGCCTGGTGTATAGGAGACCAGTTAATTTGGGCAAGATGTAGCTTAAGGCCTTTAAGCCCACCTGGTCTGAGGCGCCGACGAAGAGTGGGATGAGCCGTGGGTTTGGGAGTGGGGGTGGCCCAGTGGAAAATGATAGGAGAGTGGTCACTAATAGAGTCTGGAAGGACCTGGGTATCATGGATTTGTTGAGGGCGGTTTGTGATGACCACATCTAGCAGTGTGCTGGTACCCTTCTTTGTGTTAATTCTGGTGGGTTGGGAGACCAGTTGGGACATGTCAATCACTGCGAAAGAGTCACGGGTGGAGTTGATGGATGAGCTGAGCCAGTTAACATTCAGGTCACCTACAAGGACTAGGTCAGCTGTGTGAGGTAGGGTTGAAAGATAGTCAGTTAAGCGAAGCCAGTGCCACAGTTTGGTTTTAGGGAATGTAAGCAGCAGTGAGATAGAGGGACCCCTGAGGGGTCGGGAGTCAGCTTGAGGGTTAGGGCCTGCGCTCCATGGGCGAGAACAGGGGCAGGGAGTGTCAGTCCAGTGAGAGAATCCCTGGTGTATATCGCACAACCCCCTCTTCTGCCTACACGATCCTCCCGGTGGAGGGAGTACCCAGGAATAGTGACAAACGAGTCTGGCGTGGATTTTGATAGCCAGGTTTCCACCACCGCGATGACATCAGGCCTATGTGAGGTGATCCAACATTGGAGGGAGTCTAATTTTTTCATCAGGCTGCATATATTCATAGACGCAATGCAGAGCCTGGGTGACCCTGTAGGAGGGTTTGAGGGAGCTGGGCCAGGGTTCGGATGAATGTTGCCTGTCAGAAGTAATAGTAAAACCACAGCCCTGGCCAGGGGACGGTAGAGGGTGAGCTTTCGAAATGTAAGTCGTGAGGAGGGGGGGTGCTTTAGGGCATACTGTGGTGGCAGGGATTTCCAGGCTGTGAAAGTGAGGTGGATAAGTCTCAAGTGGGCGCCTGGGAGGTGGTGATAGGGAGAGGACTGGGGGAGGGTGTTGATGACTGGGGCAGATGATGAGAGTAGGGTGGCAGTGCTAGCTCAGAAAAATAGTAGGATCAGGTGCCATTTGATGGGGGTATTAGGTTGGAGAGACAATGGTGCCAGGGTGAGGAAGAATGGGAGGCATTGTAATAGGAGGGCTAACATATTGCTTGTGGTTGCAGCTGGGTGGTAGGTTGAAGTTGTTTTGTGCCACTCAGCAAGTGTGGATGCCACTTTGGAATAGTGGTAGTGACATGGACTCTGGTGACCAGGGTACCAGGTTCAAGACCAACTCAGGGCAGTTGGACACGGGACCTAGGTAAGAGCCGTGCTCCATGTTCTGGGGCCAGGACACAGGGTAGGTTTGGGACCAAAAAGGGGTGCTTAATAGCGACTCCTAGTGGCCACTTGAGAAAAGGCGTAGAGCCAAATAGCAGGAGATCTAGGCTGAAAGTAGTACAGCATCAGGTGTGGAAACGGACAGAGCCTCTGTGGTCAGGAAGATAGGATGAGGGATAGGAGGTTGGAGAAAATCCAGGCTAGGTGGTTAAACCAGGATGGGCTTGGGGGTGGAAGGGAAGGGGTCCGGGAATAGGCGATTATTGGATCAGGTGAAAAGGTAGAGAGGGCTGAGGGAGAAGGGAAGAGGACAGGTAGAAAGAGGGTCCAAGGAAACTAGAAAAGCTTGAGGCAGTAACAGAGGGTCCCTCTAGTGGTTAGCAGGTATAACCTGCAAAGGGAAAACAGGGGACTTAGTATTTCAAGCCACAGGAAGTGATGTCATCAGGTAGGGACTATAAACAAAGGGATATAGAAACCCCCCTTCACAGGTGCTGGATAGAGGTTGTTTAAATTACCTCTAACGCACCACCGCGTTGTACTGCTCAGCTAGATTTTGTCAGCAGCCATTGTTTTTCTTGATGTTAGCGAGCAGTACAGAGTGGTGACCAGAGTGGAATGGAAGTCAATTTGTGTTTTTTCGGGCCCCTGACTCTGAATGAGTGGCAAAATGTGTGCTTTCCCAATGGGGAAGCAGTGCTCCGAGATGTCAGTAAAATAAAAAATCTGGGACAGTGGCTGCCAATACGAGCAGACAGTGCAAAGTCCTCCCGTTAGTGCCCTGGTCGCTCCCAGCATCTGTGACTGTCATGGATAATGTCAATGCAACTCCACTCTGCTACTGCTCCTTCCTATATCTAGCTCCTTACATAACACACTTGCCCTAGTTTGGCCTCTGCCCCACACACTCTACAGCACCTGACAATACCACCTTCCTGGCAGCTCCCCCACCCCCCCTTATCCTTACCTACCCCCCACCTCTCCTCTCTTCTCATTTTCTTACCTCCCCCTTGCCCTTCTAATTTCTTTCTACCACCCCCATTGTCCTCTTCCTTTCCATTTTACCTTCTCCCTGTCTGTTCGAAATTAATTTGATATCGTTTACCCTTATTTGTGTAACAATTTTGTATATTGTTATGTGATAACTATGTCTTGACATGGAACCTTTATAAAAGAGCCCTGGGCTCAAAGGTAATTGTAATCTTAGAACTGAAATAAATAAAATAAATAAATAGTGCAGCAGCAGATGTGAGTGACCAGGGAGCACTGTGGCAATCGCGTGCTACAGAGGGATCTGCAAGGGAACTGGATGAGTGGACACCATTGGCAACAGATAATAAACAAGTGCATATTGCTGAGTATGTGATCCTGAAGGAGCAACAGAGTGAGCGGCTGCTAAATGATGTCTGTGAGATCAAAGTGCAGTGGCAGCCTGCTCCTAGTATGCAAAGTGATGTGCAGTGTCCTTGGGAATTGTCCTTTAGCTCCTTCCATTGCAGTGCAGTGCTCAATGACTGACATACATGTTGAGGGGGGCCTTACCATTTCAGGGGGGCCTTACCATTTTGAAGGTAGATTTTATGACAGGCATCCCCCGCAGTGTGAGAGTAGCACAATGCACGAGAGAGAGAGAGAGAGAGAGAGAGAGAGAGAGGAGAGGGAGGGAGAGAGAGAGAGAGAGAGAGAGAGAGAGAGAGAGAGAGAGAGAGAGAGAGAGAGAGAGAGAGAGAGAGAGATGGCACTTTGTTTTGTATTTTTGCTGTTGCCACCCTGTGTGTGGTCAGTAGTGAAGTGCTCCTTTGCCGTGAGTGTGACTTGACCGGTTGTTTGAATTGTAACCCTGATCCTGGATGGACCTTCCAGGTGCATTGTGCAGTGAGTGACTGAGTGCTACAGGGAGCGAGAGTGAGACAGAGATGCCGCCTTTGCCTTACTAAAAGTTTTGAACCACGGCTGTCTGCTATGTCTCCCCAGGCTTCCAGCAGTCAGTCACTCAGTGGGAGCTCACCATTCTCTCTGCCTTTGCTGTCTCTTTCTCTGTTGCATGTGCTTCCCACACGGCAGCACTTTCGAGCTGCCGAATGCAGTGGAACAGAAACCAGCAAATGAGCAGTTCCGGTGTTCCATACAGCAGGTGACAGTTGTGGTGGTGAGTTTTCTGCCACTCTGTAGATCGAGCAGTGTACAGGAAATATTTCCCCACTGTGAGTTGCAGGCAGCTACTCTTTACAGCCTGTCAGTCACATCCTGTGACAAAACGACTTGTTACATGAACGGCTCGCAATGCACTGTGCAGTCCCTGAACATTTGTTGGTTGCGTCTGTCGGGCTGTATACAGTGCTAGAGAAATGTTCAGGCATTATAGAGCATTTCTCCTTGTGGTAATGTGGTATGTCTCAGGTTTTGTCACTGGGCAGCTCCCTCAGTGTACCAAACTGCATGAGCTATTGGGGAAAGGACATGTCCCATGCACAGTACCAGAGTATGTTATGCACAAGAAATGTGACACATCATGTCAGTACTGTATGTGTCATATTTCTATGTGCAGAACAGCAGTCAAATGTGGATTTTTGATGGGACTATTTTGCAGGGTGGCAGGATACAGTACCTCTTTTTGTGTTTAAACAGCACAAAGGTCCTGTTTTTTTCCCCCAGTTTTACACATAACCCATGTTATAAGCACAATAACTCACTCTAGGGTGTGGGGTTATAGGCATTTAATCCATTCCTGGGGCACTGTGAGGACACTTGGCCTGTGGCCTCTTGCTTCAAAATACACCCCAGGCGTGGATTAAATGCTATAAACCCACTCCCTGCCATGGGTTATTGCTATATATATATATATATATATATATATCACACACAATAGGGGTGAGATGTATACCAGTGAGAAATGTGTTATTCTCAACCCAGTGAGACAAATCCTGCTGACGTAAGCACAGTGATAATATCTAACATTTACACACTCAGTGCCTATGTCAACAGGTAATATTCTCACTTTGCTTACGTCAGTACAGGCACCTCCCTGACTGGACTACTTTTCAATACAAGTAAGCTCTAAATACAGCACAAAACACCAACATGTGAAACAATATCTTCAGCTGACAGAGAGCACGAACAGAACAGAAAATTGCCAAAAATAACTGACGTCCTAAACATGGACACAAAATCCATGAGGCAGTACACTCCGATTAGAGCCACTGACACAAATACCAAAGTAAACATATATCATCACGACAGCATAAACACAGTTTCCCAAAACTTCCCACGGTTGTTAAAACTTGTGATTTGCAAAATTACCCCCTGTATCTGTTCCATGTTGCGCGGCATTCCTCCAAATGCGAATGTCTGGAAAGTGAAAGTAATCCACCCGCACCACCAGTGAAAGAAACCAGAATGAATATAGAATGAAAATAGCCACACAAACATATGCAGCACCACAGTCCATGACAAATAAAGTAAACCAATGTCAAAATGTAAAGCAAAACACATGTCTGACCATTGAAATAAATTTTTTTTCATGCAACCCTGTTCAGAACGAAGCCAACCCGACTCCCACCCACTGAACATCAACAGTCAATCACATCTCACAAACAAACACAACATGACCAATCATTCACTACAACCAACACAAACAACCAATAAAGTAACAGAAACAAATCCCATTCATGCTTCCAACCAATCACACTACAACAGTAACTCCCACTCAACAAACACCTAAATACCAGGAAAGCAAGCACACATTCAGCAGAAGAATACCACAAAACAAAACCACTACATCACACAAATAAAAATGCTATAACTCTGTCCCCTATTGCACACATGATGTGCAGTTATGGGATATGGAAAATATTTTCATGCCTGTAGAGTGACTGCTGGATACTATCACTCGTGGCTCCATTCCGCCACTCGTGAGTATCCAGAGGTCACTGTGCAGGCATGAAAATATTTTCCATATCCCACTCCTGCCCATCATGTATCCTATATATATGTATGTGTGTGTGTGTGTGTGTGTGTGAGTTTATATATATATATATATATATATATATATATATATATAAAATGTATATACACATTAGTACCCCACTTCATAAGCTTTGTATCCCCCTCTTCCTTCTTCATTATTCTGACAAAGCCCCAGGGTTGTTTTCCTTTTTACACAATTTGACAAGGCTCTAGGGCTGCTCTATGCTAGAACGGTATAGTAGTCTACCGTGCTGCTACACACACATATATATATATATTCATTGCAAAAAACATTGTTAATACATCAGTTAGGGTTAAAGTGACAAAAGTATGGAAATGAGATGTTAGGGTTGAGCCCCTAACTCCCCACCCTACCACCCCACCCCCCCATCCTCCACACACCAACAGTCATCGGGGTGTGCCATGGGGTGGTTAGGCCCAACTCTCACCCCATTTCATGTGTAAACAGGCTGACATGGTACAGTGTAGGAGAATGGGGTGACAGGCCTAACGACCCCATGGAACACCCTGATAACTGTTGGTATGTGGAGGATGGGGGTTGGGAGGTAGGGTGGGGGGTAGGGGCTCAACCCTAACATCTCAGTTCCATAATTTTGTCACTTTAACCCTAACTGATGCATTAACAATGTTTTTTGCAATGAATTTCCTTACTTTCTGAGAAAGTGTAATGAAACTGGTAACTGGTATGAGTTGGTGGAAGCACAGACCCTCTGGGTCCCGCGCTCCCTTCAAGTTGCCCATTTTTGCATAATGATATGTGTATGCGGGAACGTGGGCCCTCCGCTCCCACTTACACATAACAACAAAGTCCTATGGGGCTGAAAAGGAACCCTTGCAACACTAATTTGCCAATATCTCAGTAACCATAGCAGCTATGTAAAAAATTCCACTGCAGTTGTAATCATGACTTCAAAAACCCCATGTGTGCTTAGCTGCCCAGAGCAAAAAAATCTGTATCTTGCATCATTTCCGAGATACGGGCACCGAAAGGTGCTATGGGCGTTACAGTGTTATCCTATGGGAAATTTCTCAACTTCGAAATGTCATAACTATGTAACTGATGCAATTTATTACACCAAACCAGCATATATCACATCTGTGTGACATCCCCTTTGCACCCTGCAAATTTCAAGCCAAAAGTCCTTGCCGTTTCTTAGCAGTGAACTGGCAATATTTTACAAATCCTTGTTCGTGAGCTGTCAAAATTCCCGTTTGCAAGGTAACAAAATCCCTGTTCGTGAGGGAATCTATGTTCGTGAGATAGGGTCATCTCACAAACGGGGATTTTGATAGCTCACAAACAGGGATCAGCCACAAACAGGGATTTTGACAGCTCATGAACATGGATTCTCTGTTCGCAAGATAGAGCCATCTGGTCCTCATCTCACGAATAGATTTGTCGCTATCGGATTTTGACAGCTCATGAACAAGGATTTTTTTATAATCCTTGCTTGTGAGCCGTCAAAATCTCCCGTCCGCAGCCATATCCCCATTTGTCAGGTGTCAAAATCCCTTGTTTATAGATCAGTCCCTGTTTGTGATGTGTCAAAATCCCCATTAATGAGCTGATCCCTGTTCAAGAGATATGGCTATCTGGTCCTTATCTCACGAATGGGAATTTTGACAGCTCACAAATGGGGATTTGGACACCTCACAAATGGGGATTAGAAGCAAGTCATGAATGGGGATTTTCAAATTAAAAAAGGCTGTTGTTTTAATAAACTGATGGAAACCAAATACATGGTTTTGTACTGTAGAGGGCATCACCCTGAACAAAACCCATACATTTGTTTTCATAAAATGCATCCATCGGGCAAGTAACAACATTTTGTTTTAGGCTAAAAGTGAAAACAAGAGAGCTGTCAAAATCCCTGTTTGTGAGCCAAAATCCTTGTTCGCAGCTGTGCATCTATCCAAAAGACTGAACGGAGCATGCTCAGAACCCACATTTTCAAAATTGAATAACTTTGGATCAGATTAATATATTTTCACCAAACCAATGCTGCCTTGTTCCTTAGGGTGGCCTATTTCTACTCAAAAAATTTCAGGCTAAAATCTAAAATGGTGTGGGTGCCAGGACCATGAGGAAAATTCAGGAAAAATTGTCAAAAAAAGTGAAAAAAACACTTTTCCCTATGTGCTGCACAACATCCACACATCCAATCAAAATGAAACTTGGCATGTCAAGAGATCTGCCCCATGGGACAGCACATACCAAATTGCATGCAAATCCGTTGAACAGTTGCAAAGTTATTAACATGCAAAATGTGGGGTTTTACATTAAATTGCCTACTCAGCCCAAACTATAATATATATATATATATATATATATATATATAGGCCAAAAACTCCGTTTAATGCATCAGATAGGGTTGTTCCACAGCGACAAAAGTAAGAAATTCGGCGTTAGGGTTGAAAACCTCCTTGGACCCCCAGTCCACCCCCAACCGGCATTGGGGTGCGCATTGGGGTCGTCGGCCTAACTCTCACCCATCACATGTGTAAAGCAGCGCAGAGTATAGGAGAATGGGGTGAGGTTGAGAACCGGTACCCAATGTGCACCCAATGCGGTTGGAGGTGGCTGGGGTCCAGGGTTTTTCAACCCTAACAATCAATTTCCTCACTTTTGACACTATGGAACAACCCTAACTGATGCATTAAACAAAGTTTTTTGCCTCTAATTTCCCTTCTTTTTGAGAATGATAATGAGAAATAGTGAATGTAATGCAGCGGCGGGCCCTGCACTCCTGCCACGTGATGTCTTGTCCCATAGTAACATTGTGCCCGCAAACGCAAATCATAATGCGCAAGTGACACAAAGCGAAACAGAAAAAGAAACAGTACTGTAGACAGAAATGTTAAAAGCAACGGAAACACAACCGCAAATGAAAATGCAAAGGGTAACGCACATGGTGGCGTAAACGTGAGCGGTAAGTGAAACGGATATGGAACCGCAAGCAGAAACAGTAATGGTAATAGCAAGGTAAGCACACAGGCTGGTTTTCCCCAAAAGCTGTATAGAGAAAGACAGTGAGTACAAAGAATGTATGCAAAATAATGACTTTCAGAACACAAAAATGAGGACTTGGAATAGTAAATTGCTTATATTTCAGTAACCGTATGGCACAGAAAAAAAATTTAAAAGTCCTAAGAATTATCACTTTCCTGGCTAGTTTTGTATTTAGCCCCCACTAGGGGGCTAAGAAGTTTTTCGAAAAAAAGTCCATATCTCGCACCGTTTTCAAGATACGGGCCCTGAAAGGCGCGGCGAACGCCATAATGTTATCCTATGGAGAAAAAACAGACGCTCGGACTGCCATAACTTTGCATCCCGTAATATATTTTCACCAAACCACTGAATGGCACATCTGTGATATGTTGGCTGTGTTCCCTGCAAGTTTCAGCTCAAAAGACCAAAATGTTATTTTGCAGCAGGGCGCTAAACGATTGCTGCAATGCGCCGTATGCCGTAATGTTATCCTATGGGAAAAAGCATCAACTTTGCAGTGCTGTAACTTTGCAGCTATGTAATATGTTTTCAACAAAACACTGAAAAGCACATCTGTGAGATGTCAGCTGCGTTCTCTCCAAATTTCAGCCCAAAACTCCAAACCGTTCTTTTGCAGCGGAGTGACAAAGAATTACTGTTATTTTGGGCATAGTGTCGCAAAGTAGTGTCGTGATTTGTGAAAGCTTTTGCAAAAAATTTGCGACACTTTCGTGAGTTCGACACTACTTTGCAAAAGTACTTTTTCCAGAAATCTGAAAAACATATTTCTGGGGTGTTTTACCCCAAAATAAAGAAATGCCTAGCAGCTTCAGGGCCCCGACTAGGTGAATACAAAAAGAATTAAGTTGCTAGAGGGTCTCAATTTTAAATGCCAAGCATTTTTCTGATCACTAACTGAAAACAAAATGGCGGATTTGTGACAGTAACAGGGCCATTTGCGACAGTAAAAAGTGCATTTGCAACACTGTCGAACTTTTTGTTAACTTTTCCCATTCACTTATAATGGGAAATTGTTTTGAATAACTTTGAACCGTTTAATATTTTTCATAAAATCTTTAGAAAGGCACATTGGAGACCCCAGCACATGTTCCTGAATTTCGGGCCAGTCGTGCAAGTGCGACCTGTAAACGACCGTGGGAATTCAGAAAAGCATAACCGATGCGTGCAGATCACGCTAATAACTCCGCAGCTGTATATCTGACCAGTACGAAACTTGGCAGATCCCAAGGCCTATGTTTCTTGATCGTGTATTCCAAATTTCTGGTAAATCCAGTCAAGCGGTTGCAAAGTTATTAAGGTGCAAATTTTGGGTTTAACATGTAAATGGCTCTCAACCCTAACTATGTAGCAGGATATATATATATATATATATATATATATATATATATATATATATATATATATATATATATATATATAATATATATATATATATATATATATGTGTGTGTGTATATAGATGAAGGCAGCATGGATTGAGAGGCCAAAGTGGGCCTTGGAGCCAACACCCACCAGGCGTTCAATAAGGCTCCGTAGTACATCGACGTTTGGCAGAGAAGCGCTGGCTGAAAGGCGCAACTGAATGCCAGATTGTGCACCAGAAGGTGCAATGTCTGGCCTGACAATGTACTGGCTAAACTCAGAGCCCATCCAGAGGACACCATGTGAAGGGCCAAGTCTGCGACGGCACCCGGATCCGTGTTAGAGGTTGAAGCTGGCTGTTCAGTCTATATAAAAGCACCTGATAGACCAAGCCCAGAGGCCATAACCTTAGGATGTACTGCAGGCTCTGAAGCAGACTGAGTGAACCCTGACCAGTCTGGGAACAGTGGATGTTGTGGCTTAGAACTATCGGGTCCCAGGTGGGAGGTACGGGGACAAGGGCCCCGTCGGGGTCTGAAGAGGGGAAGCATGGGAGGCCACCCCCAGTGACAGCCTGGAATCATGGAGCCCCAAGGGTGGCTGCTCTGCAGAGGAAGGCTGTGGCCCAGAGGGTGACAGCAGGCATCGGTCTACTAGACTGTCGCCAGACCCTCCAAGGTCCAGCAAAGACACCGAGGCTGGAAGGGTGGAATCAGCCACAGCCTTACCCTTAGCGTCAGCCTGGCCACCTGTGTCAGGCCCTTGCACGAGGACTGGCCTGAGTAGCAGGGGTGGAGGAGTGGAGGAAGGAACCTCTATGCCCATAGGAGCACCATCTGTCACAGTGAGACCTGCGGGAGGCAGGTTCACCAGTAGCTCTGAAGGAAGGAGGGCTGGCGTGGATGAAGAAGTCAACCCCCCACTGGAGGAAGACTCTGCAGCTGTCGCAGTCCCAAGAGAAGACTGCGACTCCAGGCTGGAAGGATCCCAGTCCTGATGTTTCTTATGCTTCTTTCTTGATGACGACAGATGATCCCCAGAAGTCCTGGCCATGGAACGGGAATGCAGCTCTCTCTAGGGCATCCAGCTTCTGCTGCAGGAGATGTGATTCCAAGACTTTCTGCCTCCTTTTCCATGTGACCACATTAAACTTTGGGCAGGTCTGGCAGGCTTTGGTGTCATGATTCAGACCTAAGCAGATGACGCACATGGAGTGGCCGTACTTTTCAGGGAGCTGCACAATTGGACATATGGGTCTCAGTAGAAGAGTGCAGCAAAGACATAATGTCAAAAGATAACTGTAAATACTAATAACAAAACCCCAAAAAGGTGAGAAAAAATGGCGGTCGACTGTAGCTACATTGATCCAAGAAGTCTGACGAGTGCAGGTTGAGGCAGGAAAAGAACTGAGAAAGGTGTGGAGGACTGCCTCCTTTATATCAGAATGGATGTTGATGTTCCAATGTCAGGGGGCAGTCCTCGTTTGGTACTGCTAACTAGAATTTTTCTGTGGGGTCCTGGTGCCTTAGTCCTGACGGTGTTGCCTACTAGAAGAGGCCCCTCGAAGTAAGATCTATGGTTACAGGAGATTAATATATTTTTCTAGCAGTGTGAATATAGTTCACTAGTCACACACTGACAAACTTCCAGTGCTCATGTAGCTTTTCTAGCCTGAAAGTCACCCTGGGAGCAATGCTGTCTCCAAGGCAGCACCTTGTTTTTTTGCATACATTATTTTTTCACACCTAAGTTGCTTCTCCTATATATTTACTATTGTAACACCATGCCACCATGGACCACCACTCAAGTGAAATTCACCTTCAGACAGCACAGGAGGAGAGATTAAAGCCCTGCCCTGTCTGGGGTGTACAAGTAGAATCAGAGGCAGCACTGCCCTGGGGCGACTTTAAAGGCCAAAAAGCTGCTTTATGACTTCCAGCAGTTCTCCAGGAAGAGAGGGCAAGGCATGCACCCCCTATTGGCAAACAGATACTGGAAAACCAAGGTCCCAAATGCAGCATTCTGATGAGATTCTAGGTCAATGTTGTAATGGGAGATGTAGGCATGTGCAGATTTCCAGGTGGCAGCCCTGCAGATCTCCTGGATTGGAATGACCCTGAGAGCAGCCACCAAGGCAGCGGTACATCTGGTGGAATGAGCCCTAAGCCCTACAGGAGGCTCTCCACTAGCAAACCTATAAGAGAGGTTGATGCAGAATGTTATCCACCTGCCACTTGTCCGCTTTGCTGCCAGTCTGTTAGGCATGGCTTCAGTATATGCTACAAACAGCTGGCAAGCCTCACTCCGAACTCCAGCTGTGCGCTCCTTATAATAAGCCAGTGCCCTCTGCAGGTCCAGAGTAGGGAGCCTGTGACTGGCCACCCAAGACAGTTTGGCAAAATATACTGGAAGATTCATTACCTGGTTAAGGTGGAACTCTGATATTATCTTGGGAGGAACTCCAGACTGGAAAAAAGGACAAGTTTATCTCTGTGGAAGAACAGATACAGAGACTCCACCAAGAGTGTCCGGAGCACATTGATCCTTCTGGCTGGCATGATGGCCACCAAGAAGGTTGTCTTCCATGACAGGTGTGACATCACACACCTGTGCATAAGCTCAAATGGCTTACCCATGAGCACAGCCAGCATCAGCAGTAGGTCCCATGGTGGTGATAGTTCATGCACAGGAGAAGACA